>OY728120.1:399640170-400840170 GCA_963277665.1 Viscum album
TAAATGTAACAAAAAAACCCACTCACACATTTACTGAACGTACGTAGAAAAAGTTCAGAAATTATTTCTAGGCTCTCCGGGCTGTAGAATCACGTGCTGTAAATTTTCACAGACTCGTAAAATTCCCATATATTAAAAAAATTACCTAGAAATTTCAGGTCTTACCAATACCATATTTTACAACACTTCCAAACAAGTATAATGCTCATAATTATCATTAAATGCCATTATTTTTGTGGAAAAAAAACTGTCTCAACCCACCACATGAGATCAATAATAAATTTCACATATATATATGGTGGTATCCCTGAGAAGTCATTTGGAAAGGAATTTGGAAATAGTTCCACTACTAGTGTTACAACATCATGTCTAACAACCCCAGAATTCAAAAATTGATTAGAACCTTTAGGTG
The DNA here is from genome assembly GCA_963277665.1 of Viscum album. NCBI lineage: Eukaryota > Viridiplantae > Streptophyta > Magnoliopsida > Santalales > Viscaceae > Viscum > Viscum album. The sequence goes on from OY728120.1 coordinate 399,640,583, forward strand.
TGTTTTCTCCTAGTTACTATGTACTTCTCCCCACCCATACTGCCTAGATATCCCAGTCACCACAGTAAACGCAATGGGAACCCATCAGATATGTAATCATAAATCTCCTATGATAATAGTCTATATGTGATCGGTAGGTGACTAGACATTCCATACACATAATTAGGTCGACTCATGTTGTAAAAAATATAGATATCGCATAGGAAATTATATTCCAAAATCTCTGGTGATCATCCCTTGCAATGAAATATGTCTCCATATTGTGTTCCATTTAACATATCTATATTCTTTATTCCACATAAAAACTCCACCTATAGGCTCAAAAAATTAGCATGCTTGGCAGATATAAAGAATGAGAGTCACCAGTAACAAATAAGATACATTATAAAGATTAATATAATAGAATAATACATCGTATTGTAGATGGATATTCCACTATCGTTAGATTTTTTGGATGTACTTCATGTAATTATACTACATGTATTCATTGTGATGTTATCTGACTCCCATGAGTAGAACCACTCTACTGGTATGGGATCACATTCCCTACAACACCATGTTTATTACATTTACAAACTATATTAGAGGCAATACATCTTTTGAACAAATAAGGTGTTGAATGAACATTTTAGAAAGTCTAAATCTAAATAGAAACTCCATTCGCACTAGCCATTCAATATTACCTACATAACATCTATACATGTCCCATCTTTTTGAATGACCAACACTCTACTGGTTTACAGGGATATTGTATCTAATATTATCACAATGAACCAAATTAATAATAGATAAATTAATTAATGTCAGGTCCAACCGATCCTCATTACTAGGTACTATGCTCCCCACTACCCTAGAAAGAATTTTCATAATGACGCTTCTGAATCTTGGAAGTTGCACCTTCGGATCCTCCAGTAACTACTACATGTCCATTAATGGATGCATGCCTTAGTATCCCATTAGTACTGAGAACATGATCCAAAAATTTCTTCAAACATAATTAATAGTAAAAAATATTGATTGGCTACATAATCTCGTACATATGGTTTTCATGAAAATGATTCACCGTAGCTGCATCATCTCCGAATAATACTGCATAAATGTTTAATAGATCTATGAAGTGTCCTACATAATACATCACTAACATGATATTAGGTATTATATTATTTAACTCTTAATATTTCTATTTTCATAGAATGGTTGGATAGATGTTTTATAATAACCTCTATATGAACTCATTCTATAATATAAATTTAGTTTTTCTAGTTTTTACATGAATTTCCCACCAAATATTCGTTCATATATGTAGAATATAATTTTCAAAAAAGACCCTCCATTAATATAGAGTCTAAAAATGGTAATTTATTGTCTCTATGTACTCAACCTAGAAATCAAATCAATCTTGTCCATCCTATCGAGTAAATGGTATAAGGTTCATCCATTAAAGCTCCCTTGTTAACTCATACATTTTTTTCACAAACAACCATGGGTATCAGTCCCTAAATAATGTGAAACAAACAAATATCTCCTAGAAATACTCCCCTCCATGTTCATCTAACGCCATTACTGCCTCTGGTTTCCTGACTGTAATACCATTGCTATGTATGCACCCCATCCATCCCATGAACAAGTATCATGGATGCATATTCTCTACAATTCCAAACACACGTCATAGGTCTCATAGAAAAAAACCTTAAATTTCTTGTAATATAAATTTATCATAATAGATCACTAACTTCCATTTCCCAAACTCTCCCCAAAATGTTAAACTGGGGCTCTATCCCAAACACTAACATGCACACTCCTTGATTTTTTTTAATAAGGTTAAACACACTATCATAATTAAGTGTCTCATTTAGGAAATCAATAATTATCATTCCACGTCAACTTTAAATTTTTTTTGAATTCATGATAGGAAATAATTTTCATTTTAATCATCCAAATGTTTGAAAAATATTCATACTCACCAACTTACCAATAAACTGTTTTTTTGGTCATGCGTAAAATAATGCATATCTCAAAAACCATGAATCATTGACTGATTCATGCAGACAAATCTCTAATTCCATTAAAAGACATGAATCATTTATAAAATATTTATATAAATAATAATAATATCACACAATAAGTGAATCTCCCATGGTGAAATAATATTCAAATATAATAAAAAACAATAATAACAACAATACCACACTGTGTACTTCGTGTTTCCCAAATACATGGGATTGAAACTCCCTTGAATGAGCTAATTTATCATACTGGAATATTCAAATTCTCTTATATAACATTTTCTAAATTTTAATTCAATAAAAGAAGAAAAATGGGACCTTTGATATGATTTGTAATGTCTTGGCCCATGAGCCATGTTATTATGCCCTGAGCGGGTTGGCCACATTACCTAATATGAATGGCCCCATATGCTAGAGGCTACATGGATTCATAGAGGGTCTAAGAAGTCATTAATTTTATAACAATACCCTCATTTATCAGTACAAAATAATTGTGTAAATAGACAAAAGACATAGGAAAATATAATAAAAACAATTCTAAATTCATTACATAACTAGAACAAAAAAATAAAATATTCAACTGAAAGGGGAAAATGATATGCAAATATAAGTGTCAATGTGAATAAAATGCACTAAAAAAAGACACTATCGACTCCAATGTTGGCCTTTATCCAAATCTAGTTACCTAATCCAGTATCCATCCCCATTGGAAATCTAAATTTTTTCCCTTTCCCTTAACATGTCATTTAGTAGTAATGGCTTTTTGGTACCGATCACGCATCCCAATTAGGGTGTGAGTACAACTCATTTCGCCACCACCAATGGTGTCTAATAAATTCCATGAAAATGATATTATAAGAGGATATATAATGAAAACAAGGAAACAAATAATAAATAGTTAACAAATAATCATTTTTTCAGTATTTAAGCATATTAATTATGGATTTCTCAAGGATACATGTACCTAAATACAAGATTCTTCTCCTATTATATATTAATGTGTTCCATAGTTAATATCATATATAAATACTGGATTCTGATCATAAAATATCATGATTTATTAAATAGTGATATGATATCTCAATTCCAAATTTGACAGATCAAATATTTCTATGTGTGATCAATTGAGGACATATTTAATAGTGACATTACTATCATTCTAGAAATTCACACATAAATGTAAAAGTTGCCAATAAAAAATTCATATGTAAAATTCCCATTATATCATTAATACTTACAAATAGAATGAAAAAGTTCCCATTCATTTAATGATAAGTATAATGACCATGTTACTATTTAACTTTCTCATTTTATTAACCATGTACCCATTCCTTTACTCACATGTTCAATTAAAATGTTACCATTTATGCTAAACAATTTATAAGTACCATTTTAACATTACTTCATTAATAATTATTGCATAATTAATTACCCAACTCAATTCCATTACTAATTAAATATTTTTTTAATACATCAATATCCTCAATTAAATCCCAAAATAATTTTTTACTCCAAACACATTTATTAATTTATAAAAAAAATAATCAAATAAAATTTAACATCCCATTTTTAATTTTGTAGAATTCATTATCACATTCTAAATCTCAACTCATCATAATTAATTCCACAATTAAATATCAACATAATTTTATCATAGAACATAATTACATCACATTGAATTATTTCTTTCTAGATTACTAAATATCTTATAATTATTCCACTATTTAATTTTGTAGACCTCTTCCCATATATCCCATAATTACTTTTCTGAATTTAATCATTAAAATTGTAATCTTTTTAGTCTCATGATTAATTCCCCACCAAATCATTAATTACACTATGCATCAATAAATAAATTGGTCAACCTCATTAAACTAATTTAGGAATTAAATTCATTATGAATTATAGATGTACTATAATTTTTCAAACACATAAAATACATGAAAATGGGTATAAGATTATAGAACACCTTCCTCAATTATTTTAAAAACGTTCATTCAATGAAAATCAATAAAATCTTAGTAGCACAATGATTAATATCATAGTTATGGATCTAAATACAAAACTCATGATTAGGGATATCAGGATTTAATCCATCTAGACATTGATCTAAAATTCATGATCTAGATATCATGAAAAAAGTTCAAGTCTAAAGAAATAGAGGATAAACTATACCAAACTATAAAGGCAAGAGATGTGAATGAACAAGATTGTCATTAGGATTAGATCCCCATATAGGGAGAATATCAAATCCTTTATTATGGGATGAAATATTTATGTACAGAACTCAGATGTCCTTGGAACCCCTCAGGAAAACTCTAAAATCACCCAAAAACGTTTTTTCCCAAGTCTAGGTCAAATTTTAGGTGTATATGGGGGATCAAGATATATTCAAATAATTATTCATCCACTTAATAACCGAGCACATACTTTTCTATGATGGGGAATTTGTTTAGGTAAATTGTCCATATATCATCGTCCAAGGTTGTACGATTGACTGGGATTGGGAGCATGGTATTATCTATCCATGCACCAACCTTGGACAACCCCTTTATCTTAATTTGTCCTCAATGCTCGACCCAAACTCACCCCATTCAAAACTCCAATCAATTTTATATAAGAACAACAGTAAATTACATTAAATTTATCCCATAATAACAATATAAATGTTGGGTTCTAACATAGTTTGTGTGCGATAGTATGTTTATGATGTAAAATATTATAGTCCTAAAATGTCCAAAATTCACGTACCAACGAAAATTGTAGTCTTTAGGTACTTTTACTTTATAATTGAAAATTAAAATCAATTTTTTTTTGTAACAAACATCTATTAGGTCCGATAGAAATATTAATTAATAAAAAACAAATAAAAAAGAATTATACTATAAAATGTGTCTATAAATTTATATATATTCATTTTTTGAAGTATTTTAATTGTTGACAACACTAAATATTTGTTTTATAATTCAACAATGTTATTCACAATGATCATTTTTCATATAATGAAAACAATATACGTTATTAATATTTTTATAAATAGTTTTTCAAATTATTGTTCCCATATATTTTAGTCATCTATCAATATCTTCCTATTACTTGTTTTTCATTTGTTTTTTTAATTAATATATTGATGTAACCCCCCTGGTAAAATATATGCAACTACACATAGTGATTTAAACTCAACTAATAATTACAAAATTATACGATCATATATATATATATATATAATTTTGTTGATTTTTTTTAAAATTTTATTTTAATTAATAATTTGTTTGAATAAATAACAATTTTAACATCAATTATACTTATATGATTGAAAATTGAATTAATTTTATTCATGGCTAATTTACTATATTCCTCCATATTAAAATGTTATTTATTTATTTCTCCAACAATTTAATTCTCATATTTAAAATCAAATTATGAACTAAGTGAATAAAAACATTATAACTATTCTCTTTAGGACATTTATCATATATGAACAATCTGAATAGATACAAATATTAATAAATCCAAATGAATATCGATATAAAAATCTTTTGATTGTCTATATGTATCTTTGAATGATTTCTGAAAATAAATTTTTTATTTATATTTATATTCTGAATTTTTCATTTGTTTTATATATTCCAATTATTGTTTTTATGGATAATAATCATTCAATCAGTAATACTAATTGTGTTTTATTTTTATTCAAACATTTCATTCTTTGTAACGAAATTTATGAATAGTATTATCAAATTTTAAAAAAGTCTGAAATTCATTGAAAATGGTAAAATATCAATATATATTTGTAAATATTTAGAGTTTTAATTATTATATGTTCTAGATAGAAATTTATTATTATCTTTCCTAATATCTACAGATGTATTATTACTGAGATTCACATTTCTCATAGTGATCAAATTTCAAATATCCCAATACACTTATTTTAATGTGTAAAAATAATTGATTTATCTATATGATCCCTTCCATTCAGTTTATTTGAATGTTACATTCGTAATTAAGTATTGTAAAATTATAAAACATTTATATTGATGTGTAGTGCATATATTTTTGAAATTATATATCCCTTTAAAATGAATATAAATTCTAGTTTACATTGCATGATTTGCATCACATTTTGAGATTCACTTGAACATAAAATAACCTATCTATATATATTATCAATGAATTACCACTAATTAATGTCATAATAATCTTCATTACAATAATTACACCTCTAGGATTGAATGTTTTGAATTTACAATGATTTCATATTGATCATTAAATAATTCAATCCAAGAAACTTCAAATAAAAGATTAAAATAGGTTTCTAGCACCCAAAATTATCTCTATATATTTCATGTTATTCACAAAAAAATCATTCCATATTTTGGGTGGTATCCTATTATATCAAAATAACAACTATGTTTATATGTTAAAAAATTCTCACACAAAAAGTAATCTAATCGAGAAATACAATAATTTAAATATGATTGTATTAACACAACCAATAAATTGTTAGTTATGAATATGTGTAACTACATTAAAAATTATATACATTATTTTTCTTATATTGAAAATTATATTTATTAATCAGTATTAAATAATAACTCAACTTATAATAATTACATGTCATTCTTTAACAATATGTCTTCTTTAAACTAAACATGTTTTTATTTATTGTTGAAAAAAAAACATATGATGATTTTATAAATTCTATTTGATAAAATATTTCTCAATATTGAAATAATGATATCAAAATTATCAGATTCTGATTTATTAAAAAAAATGGAATGTTTAGTTTTTTACAAAAATATTTAAAATTATTATTTAATTGAAAACAATATTTTTTTATGTACTGAAAAAGTAAACTATATTTTTATTTGATTTTAAAATAAATTTTTTTGTTTTTTATATAAAATAATGTAATTATTGTATTTAAAATTAGTTTCACTCTATAATGATGTATATAAAAAATGAAGTATTAAATATTAATTTTTTCTAAAAACTAATATTCATTGCATTCTACAGTTTAATTTAAAATTAAAATAATAATCATAGGTGTCTTGATTTAGAAAGAAATGTATCTATATTGGTAATTAAGGGGAACATAATTGTTAGATATTTCCCTTTTATTTTTTGATATTTTGAATGGTAACTATATAATTTCTTTAATAGGGAAAAGGGTAATCATGTATTTATTGGTTAAAAATAAAATGATAAACACTTGAAATTAAAAAAAACAATTCCCAAGATATTAATAAGATAGTAAATACGATCTTTATAAATACATTATTTGGTTATATTTCCATTTTCGATTTGTACGATATTATTGAATTTATGAAATTATATGAATTGAAATGCCAAAAATGTCATAGATTTGTTCTTAATTTATATAATAAGTTTGACATGTGCATATGAAGATTATATGTCTAGTTACAAATATTCATCTTAAATATAAAATAATTCTATTCATAATTATAACTTATAAGTTATTTTTTGTGAATAAATAATTATAATCAATTCATACACAATGCTAATACTGTATTTATTCAATAAATAGAATAATGAAATAAATGATACATGAAATATAAAAAGTTGTATTATATTAATAAATTAATGTGTCCAATTAAATATTATTATAAAAATAAATATTTTATATTTGTGTGTGGTAGGTTTATTAATATTTTTTTTCTTTGGATGTGATTGATATCAACATAAATGAATAATTATAAAATTGAAATTAATGATTCATTAATAAGAATTATATATTAAAAAAATTCAAATTCATTAAAATGACATATTTGTATAATTTAATTTGATATTGTTACATACAATATTAAATTCAATTTTTGTTCATTTTATAATTTTATTATGATAATATAAATAATTAAATGGTATGAAAATTTAATATTATTGTAATCGTCATGATTTGGGATAAATGGTTTAAAAATAGTAAAATGAAATATAAAATTGTAAAATAAGAATTATATGACATTATTTTATCAAAAAAAACATCTTAAATTTAAATATTTTCACGTTGATTAAATTTTTATATAAATGTTTTTTTACATTATTTTAATAATTTATTATTTTCAAAGAGTTTCCTTCAACTATTTAATAAAAGGACGACACATACTAAAATTTCCAGACACATCAATAGACATTTTCATTTTACCAAGACATCCCAAATAACATCCTCACATACATAAACACATTATACAAGTATTATTCTGGTTCTAATTCCAACCATATAGTGATTAATGTTTTAGGAGTGTGTGGACTTGAAATAATAGTTATTGGTTTTAACCACATGTTTTTCTTTTATTTAATCTTCCATATCCTTTAAATTATATATAATATTGAAAAAAATAATAAAACCACTAACCTAATAATAATGATATTTTAATATGATAATGAAATACAATAAAACAACCCACTCCTATATCAATTGAGAAATGAAACTATTATTCACGTGCACGATGAACAATAACCCCACAAACTGATGCAATTAATTTTCCATCACCATCTCTAGAGGATGGATATAAGGAATTAATTAATGTTTATATAATAAATTCATGAAATATATATCATCATGAAAATATATTATATATTTTACATTCATACAATTCCATTCTCTGGTGAATAATATTGTAGTTCTTATATACCTATGTAGTATGACCTCCATGATGTAATCTGAAAAAATATTCAACCCCACATGACATGGAAGATATATATATATATTTAAATATTTAATGAAAATTGATGAAAAATTTCATATAATTATCCTTAAATAATAATTATATAATACAAGATTTTTTTGATAATTATCATTGAAAAATGAAAACAATAATAATTCATACGAATGGACTACCTTCATTTGGATTGTCACATAGTCAATTTATCACAACCATATATAATTATTGGTTTTAAATGTATAATTTATATGCTAAAATTATAATTATTTACCTGTTATATTTATTTATAAAATAGAAAAATTACTTTCATGACCATATAGAACCCACTAAACACCATTCGTATTTTTAAACTGAATATCTTATAAACATATTTTGTAAATAAATATTATTATGTAATTGTTATAGAATTTTTATAATTGAGTTAAAATTAATAGGAAACAAAAAAATGATCTAATAAATGTAAATAATTAAATTGTTTTTTATTTTTTAAGGATGATAAATAATTAATTTGATGTGTTAAACTCATGTTAAGGGATTTGGTATTTTAAAATATTCTTTTAAAATTAGTTTTCACGTGTACATACAAGGAAATAAATGAATTATGGAAGCATTATGTTTCCTAAAAATATCATTTAATGGATTCCAAAAAAGAAGGAGTTATATTATTATTACTACCCTAAGGTACAATGGTAATATACTTTGATTTTTATTCCAAATTTTTGATAGATATTATGAGTTACGTTTCTACATAGGGACTATGGGATATAATAATATATTTATTGAATGTAATACTATGATGGGGATTCCATTCATAACCAGGATTTTTATTTCATTTTTTACCATATAGGCTACTATATATGTATTGGTGATAATAATGTAATGATAAAAGAAAACTATATGTTCTATTTATAATTTATATGTGGTTTTTATGGAAATCTAAATATTTAAAAACGTAATGAAATATATGCTATACCTATTAAGATATAAAAAACGACTGTTTGAATATTAATTATGATTTTTTCAGGATATAAAATATTAAATTTTAAGCATTTTCACTATAATATAACATTTGAAATTACTTATGAGACTTTTTACGTAAGTAAGGTGAATTTTGGGTTAAAAGAATATTTGTATCAAGTGGAAATTTTATTTTTATAAACTTAAATTCTTATAAGTCTTGAGGTGAGTTTTTTTAAAGTTATTATATTATGTCCATTTATAATTTTTGAATTAATTTCATATATATTAAAATTTTTTCCAAAGGTAATCAGGATGGTTAATGGAAAATGGTATATCTTGTTGAGAGTCATAAAATTATTATTCTTGCAAAGAAAACATTTATCACATAAAACAATATTTTTATAACAATTTTTATTTCTTAAATGATTCTACTTTTTATAAATATTTGTTTATAGTTTATAATCATTTGAATATTTATTGTTCGATGAAGGGTCATTATTATTGGTATTGTTGTAGGGATTATATTGCATTAGTTCATAGGATGTTAATTGCACATAAGTTAATAAACATCAATATCCAAAAAGGGTATTATGTTAGGAAGAATAACAATTGTTATGGATAAATATAAATTAGTTGAATATAAAATAGTAATGTATATATTACAAATTAACTTTCTCATATTATGTTTTATTATGTTTTTATTTGAATCGTGACACTAACTTTTTTGGTTTAAAAATTTGGAATATTTAAAAAGTACCAATGTATCCATGGGTGTTGAAGAAAATGTAGTGTTTATTTTAATGAATAACCTACCAAAATGAGATATTTAGTTAAATCTTTTAATGTTATTCATAACCAGATATCATAAGATTTAATTTACAATATTAACATATGAGAGTTTCCCGAAAAGAAATTTTCGAGAAGTGATGATATATAGAATTTAATGTTATAATGATCATAATTTTTAAATTATTCCTTCATTAATGTATCATGAATTTTGGAAGAATAACCTATGAAAATGACCAAAAAACATGAGAATACTTATTGAGTGTGGTAAATGAGGGAGTAAAGAAAAAAAATAACAAAGAAAATGATGGATTCCAATAACACCGTGATGAGCAATAATTCTATACCAATTAAATTCATTGAATGTTTTATATATGGCAACTATTAGAATTAAGAAAATTGTAATCCTACTAGGATGTGTAAGGAATATGATCATTAATAACGTATAGATATATGAATTGTAATTTATAATTCAATTTTATTGAAAATATAAAAAATTATTTCAATATTAATGTTATAGATTATAATTTGAGTTTTTTTTTTATGTTTTTGAAACATAGATCATGATTCATATTTTATTTTATGGGGTTATTATGAAATAATCAAGAATCCCATTGTTAATAATTAATCATATGTTAATCAATTTTTTACATGCTAGAATTTAAGACTCATGATTTACTGGTATATCATTAATTCAATGTCATAGACAATAATTTTTATGATTTACAATATTGGAATACACTTGGAAGCATATATTGAGTTTTGGTATACCATTGAGGTATATATAATATATGTTATTAACATGTGATAAATAATTTATACCAGAATTCACTTCTCATTTCCTAAATACATTATTAATGTCATTTGTAATCATTTATAATTACATTGTATTTTAAAATTATTTATATTTTTTAGATTATTAATCTTATTTTCATAGAACATTATAATAATTATATAAATATTGAATTTGAAAAATGACTATACTCATGATGGGTAATGGAATGATTCAACCATCGAGGATGTTACTATTGAATATAAAATTGTTTTTTTAAAATGTCCTAATACCCATTAGTAACATATTTCTAATCTGAACATAACCAAGTCACTGAAAATAGATATTTGATTATGTAATTAATATTATTTCAAATGAAATTCACTATTTTGGGAAGCTTATTTTATTAAAATAATTAGAAACAACAGGGAATTTATTTGAGATAATTTATTTAATTAGCTACTAAATGAATATATGATTATAATTTTTTATTCAGATTATTCAAGATATTTATGGAAATCAATTTTAAATTTTGGAGATTCTAATTTTATGGAATATACATTCTTTATTATATAAATTATTATTCATTTATGAAAACTAGTAAATTAATTTTGGAAGAATATGTGATGATCTCCTTTAAATTTTTGGTTTTGAAAAATATTCTATATTATATTGAACTATGTTATAGTTTGTTTTTTTATGAAATGATGTATATTTATAATTTGGTGTTATTATTGAGTCATTGTAGGTTAATTTTTATTTCATTATATGTAGGTTTATTATCTTATGGTATTATCATAACATTTTTCAACCATTATTGATTCAGTTAATTTATAATCAAATGAGGTGAATATTTTATGAATTTTTTAGAATTATGGTCCAATAAAATCATACATCCGTTCTTTAGGAATAAGTCAATTACTGTTGTACTCATAATTTGGGTGAAATTATTATATTGTTTTGGATATTTATTGTAGGATGAATTTCAACATGTAATATTTTTATATTTTTATACTATCATTGTATAGATGTTCTTAAACTATAAAAAGATGATCTTAAAACTATAAATTTATCATATTTCGTTAATTTTCAATAAATTGATGATCTCTTAACAAATGTTAGATCTAGGATTTTGTTTTCATCAAATTTATCATAATCATATTCATTATCTCTCTTGATTAATCCTTAGGATTATGTTTTCACTTCCATTTCCACATTTTTACTTCATACCAAAGTTTTTCTGGCATCAAATCCTTGTTACGTGTTATTCATGATGATCATTATATTTCTACTTCCCTCTATTAAAAATAACATTTTAAAAACCCATTTTATAAGGTGGTATTATTCAAAAGGTACTTAAAAATGTCAACCATAGATTACTCAGCTAATGTTCACAATTTTGAAAAAAGTATTCTTAATGAGTTTGAGATAATTTAATATCCTATGATCATAAAATAATTACTCTATTCAATATAGTATAAAATATACATGTCCCTGAATAATCCAAAAATGAAGTTTATTTATTTAATTAAAAAAATTAAATTCAATTTTCGAAATTCAAATAGGCCTGAAATTTTGAAATTTTAAACCATATATAAAGTTCTATTAAAGAATAATATATTGATTTTTTTCTGTGAAAATAAGAATTCTTTTTAGTAAATATATTTTATTCATCAATGTTTTGTTTTCATAAAAACAATTTTTCATAGTATATGAGAAAATGGAATTATAAATTTATTAGAAATTTATAAATTATATTTTTAAAAATAATATAATTTTCTAAATCATCATTTAAAAATAATATAATTGTTAAATTTTTAATTATTTCTTAAAAATTTATTTTCACGTAAATATTGTAAAGTTTTGATTTATTTTTAGAGTAGCATATTTTCAATAACATTATTTGAAAATAAATATTATATACTGTTTTTATTTAAAATATAATTAAATAAATTTATTTATAATTTTAAAATTATAATCATCAATTTCATATTCTACATAAATTAGTTTTAATGACTATATATATTTAATGTGAAATTTATTTCTAAAAAATAATTTTTAATCCCATTTTTCTAGACTCGTTTTAAATTATAATAAACAACTAATGTGTTTTGAATCATGGAAAATAGATTCAAAATTTTGAATCTCTCTACATATGTTTGGGTATTTTCTAATTTAAATTCTAATAAATTATAAATATTAACCATATTAATCTTTTTTACCAAAACGAAGGGTGAACCATTTAAATAAAGGTTTAAAATATTTTGACCATGACTATAAAAACACAAAAACAATATTAATTTTGAATGTCTTAGAAAATTTATTCCTTAATAATAAAATATGTAGTTACAATATTTTTTTTATTTTTATGTGAATATGATCTTTATAATAATCAATTTAATGAACAGAAATAAATGTCACACTATTGATAATAATAATAATAATGAATTTAACATGGGTGTATCTGGACGATATTTATTATAATAAAAATTATTTTAACGAATACATTTTTTATATTTATTATTGTAAATACTTTTAAATTTTTAGTGTTGAAATTATTATATTAAATGATTAAAAAACACTGATTCATTATTTATTTAATTTATCGAATGAATAAAATAAATGATTTAAAAATTAAAAAAAATTTGTATTTATGAAATAAGTAATGTGTCCCAAGAATTTTAAAGAAAGAAAATTTATATATGTTGTGGGGAATTATAGTAAAATTTAAATTTTTTCTTGATGTTATAGAATTAATTTTTAATTAATTGCTTATAAATATACCTTAATAATTTAATATAATAAATAATATTTAATTATAATATTTATAATTCAAAAAATTAATTTATTTGGCTTCAAATATTTTTATATGGTATTTAACATAATAATTGTCCATTTATGGGTTGTAATCATTTTATTGTAACATTATTAAGCATTTAATGGATTATACATTAATAAAATGGTAATTATCAAAAGGATAAACTAATGCTAAAAACAAAATGATAAATCTTATGATCTGAACTAAAAATTTCACTATTTTATAGTTTGGGATGATTGAAAATCATAATATTCCTATAATAATATTTTATAAATAATGATATAACTTATCATTACAATTAATTTATAATAATTTGGTAATTTATGAAATTTAAAAAGATATCATATCCTCTCTTATAAATGAGAACCACTTAATATCACTATAACACACTTAAAGAACCATTTTTCATTCAATACCATCCCATGATCTTTTCTAACATCACTATCTAGTGGTTTTATTTTGATCATAATTCCAACAATTATGGTAATACATTAAAAAACATGACCTTTTCAACTAAAGATTTTAACTCTTTGAGATGCGGTTTTAGTATTATTTATTATTCCGCCTTGTTTAAAAATTATTGAATCTTTGTAATATAATAAAAATTTTATCCTTAATATATTATATTTAAAAATTTAATTAAATAAACTATATAAATCTCCACATACATCAATTGATAATTTAAACCGTCATTCACAGGTGTGAAAGACAACGGTCATGAAAGTTAAGGTAATTAGTTATACATCACCATATCTCTTAGTTTGTTAAGATGAAAAAATATTCATTATATAATATATAAGTGAAATGTTATTCATTATTCAAATATAATGTATCATTTACATTAATAACTTTTAATTTATTATGTAATGAAAATTTATGTTTTTTGTACATTTCAATAACCACCTCCATGAGGTAATGTGAATTATTTTCCTTCACTTCACTACAAGAATGAATTATATATATATATATATATATGATTAAAAATAATAATGGATTATTAATATATTAAATATTTTATAGTTAAAGAATAATTCACTCCTTCATTTTATAACAATCATTGAAAAATATACTTGTTACTCATACATGCGTACAACTAGCTAATTTTATTTTTCATATCCATAAACTAATATTAGTATTAAAATTATTATTTATTCATACAAAGGGATTTTTTTTATATATTATAATTATTGATGACATGTAATATTGAAAATTTTCCCATTTGTCGTCAAATTGAAATCAGTTTGGACTTATAAATGAATGATCATCAAAATATTTGATATTAACATAATATATTATGTTATTGTTTTAAAATGATAATTATGGGAAAAATTTAATATGAAACTTTAATGGGGTATAATTTTAGTAAATAATTTTTATATTATTAATAAAAAATAAAATTAGTTATTTATGGGAATAATAAACACATTGATCTCCTTGAATTTTATATGACACATTACCTTTGTTTTGACATTATCACAATTGTTTTAAAAAACCTATTCATAATTATTTTTTAATGTTAATTATAAAAATAATATATTAATGTCATATGTAAATATATATGGTGTTAATGGATTCTCCCACCATTATTCCTATTATATTTTTTTCCATATTTCACAAGAATTCATGTTTTATTTAGCTAAAAACCATTATTCATTTTTTGTTTATGGAATTATTGTTTTAATAATTAGGTATTAATTGAATGGAAAATATCATTATATGACATCGAATTTGTATTTTTTTAAATAATATTATCATGATGCATTATTTTATGTACGTTTATGTGATTATTGGTACTTTTTTATTGTGAAATTATGTACATTAATCAAAATATGTCAATTAATCCCATTAAAGATCATCAATTCATTTGGTAAATGGATAGTGTTAATCATACATGTTCTGCTACTGAATAATGTCAATATTCAATGATGACTTTTCCAAATTTGTGAAAATGTTAAATCATTTGGTTTCTCATAAGAGATTATGGAAATATAATGAAATATTTATAAAATTATGATTTATTATTATTTTTTTAGAAATTATTTGGATGATATGGTAATTTCATGGGTACTAATTCTTTTAATTCGACGAAAATGATAATTTGGAAGAATAAATATTTTTATATGCATTTAGAAACTATTGATTCAATTATTTTTATGATCATTATTAATTATTATATGCTCATCCCACAATTAACAGTGTTTTTATTTCAATGTTTATGGATTGGTAAGGGAAAATATTGTGTAATGTATATTGGAATGAATAAATATTTATAGAAATAAATTAGGTTTAATTTCTAAAAAATTATATAATTGGAAGGATTACTACAGATTATTTGTTCAAACATTGAATATATGTGAATTAATTATGTAATAGTCATGATAAAATAAAATAAAACATTTAACCAAAAATATATCTTGGAACAGAAAAAAAATGAAATTCTAATTTCATGAAACAAAAATATATATTTTTTGTATATGGTCCTTACATTTTCAATTCATGAATTCATGAATTTTTAATATTATCATCAAAATTCAATTGTTTAATATTTTTAAATATATATTCAGTTTCTTTAATACTACATTTTTTTCAATTAGGTGATTGAAAATGAATCATTGTAGGGGTTAATTGAGATCATAAAATTTTATACAAAATAAATACCCTATTTATATTCTCAAAAAAATTATCCTTAACTATAATATTTTCTATGTTAAGGAAAATAATTTTTCAAAAATAGAATTACTAATATAATATATAATGTATTGATTTATGAGAAATTTTAATTAATATTATCCACTATAACTCAATGTGAATATGGAGATTTTAATAAACATCCCAACATCCAATGGGATTCATAGTTTACTGAATGAAGTAGTCAATCTGTAAATGGTGTATATGATTTTTACCTATATATTCTTTTACACAATTTTTAAACTACCTTATAAACCTAATATTGTGATAGAATAAATTAAAAATAATGAAATATAGAAAGTATCAATGGTTTGGAACCTAGTTTTAAGATGAAAATAATATTAGATCTATAATCTTCCTAATATTAAATATTTCTTTTAAGTGAAACATTAAAAGAATATTCATCAACAATGATTATTCATGTAGCTTAAAAAGAATCTTTTATCATCACAAATTTTCATAGAAATAATTACCCTATAAAATATAGAAAGTGATTCTTGTTTTTTAATAACACAATCATTATTTTTATTTAATTTCATTATCTTGTTTAATTATATATTTTGTAGAATAAACTTATGATACATATAAAAATAATGAGGTTATTTTAATATTTATTTCTTATCCAAATAAATAAAACCCATTGGAATATTTTGAATAAAGTTTTGATTTACCTTTAAACTATATAGTTTTATTAAAATAAAATAATTATTTTATTTGGAATTTCATTAATCAGCAATCAAACGGTTTTTAAGTAAAAATAATGTGATAAAATTTACTAATTTTTTTGAAATATGTCCCTATGAAAGTTATTTTTTTAATGAATATAAATATCACTGATAATATTTATCTGTATAGTACATTATATTGATGTTCTTATTATTGTATGGTGTGACAATATCCAATATAACACCATCGGAAATGGATGAAACACTTTTTTATGAGATCCTAAATTCACCCCATGTGTGCAAGATGCATCTAACTAAGAGTGGGGGTGCGATAAGTGTAGAAGGGTGACTATATCCCCTTATTAATGGGTTATAACATGGATTAACAATTATATAATGATAAGTATAAGAGATGAAAAAATAATGGAAACCATCCAAACGAAGAATAAACCTGAATTATTCATTAAATTATAATGGAATAATTTAATTATTAGATGAAATTTAAATAATATTCATGAAATAATTAATTAAAATAAAAATCTAGAAGTCTAAATTAATGACTCTAATGTCCTTGGTTTCAAGTCCCAAGTTCATCCCATCACCAAAATCCATCTCATCTATTGATAAAAAGTTAATATTAAGGTCCCTTGACATTTTGAAATCTTTCAAAATTTTAATATTATCAGGTACAAATTTCATTCCATAGTAAGGTGTCTTTATCACTTAGTTGGTTGACATATCCTTGACTAAAAATAACATGTCTGATGATAATTTTTTGAAATGATGAAATAAAATGTTTATGAACAACATTAATTAAATTAATATTATATCAATATTTTTCTCAAATATGATATAATATCTCAAAAAATGTCTGACAACCATGCCAAACATACCCATGTAACAATGGTAATGAAAAATAAACTCAGGCACCATGTTAAATGTCTCTGATCATGTCTCATATTAATGTTATCCATAACCATATATCCATTTAATAATTCCCATTAATTTATTTCAACTCAACTATATGTGAATATATTCAATAAATTAGTGTGTACCTAGTGTATTATCATTAAATAAAGTTAATTATAGACTATAATGGTATGTTATAAAATCAGTATGAGTCTAGGGAAATTCTAGTTTATAATTTTTCCATCATTAATCATTGGGAATTTACCTCTATATAAGAATAACAACATAATCATTGGCAATATCCTGTATATATTTTTTACGTCATAATAACATGGAATATCCCAGTATATAGGAATTAAATCATATGAAAATATGATTCTTAAATGGAAGTATATATTCATATTACATAATAAGGGACAATATTTAATTATGAATGTTTCTATTTTTTAAATTAAACATTTCATTCATATTTTTGTTATAAATTAATAACTTATCCATCCAATCTTAACATATACAAAAAAATAACTCCAAAAATATTTTATGCTAAACAATGATTTAGAAATTATTCAATTAAATTATATTTAATGGTTTTCTAAATATAATGTTATCCATAATCCATGTCCTAATCAATTGGATTTATATTGAATCCAATGAGTAAACCCAATTAATCGTTAACAAAATTCTGTCTCTACTTATATTGGAAAAATTTAAACATTTAGCATATATTGAAATTATACATATTGTATGATTATTGTTTGGAAACCCTATATTAAACTAATGATTCACGAATCAATTCTAGAGAGAATCACCAAAGATGATGAAGTTTCAAAAATACTACATGAATAAACTCACGAAACCAAGGTATTGAACATAAAAAAAAATTATACTCCATAAATCCACTTACCAATAGGAGAATAATATATGTGGAGGGGGTAAATTAATAATAACTTGGACATTGAATCGATCCTCTAAATGGGGTCCTCGGAATTAAGGAATGTATCCCAAAAATTCTTAGAGTTCTTCCAAAATAAGGATGAGAAGGATTGTTATAAGGGCGGTGATGAAAAGCCACATGGAAGGATTGAAACATCAAATTTGGATAAATACATGGATTATAATACAATTAAACATCATTTATTAAATTTTATAGGTATATGATTAAAAAACTCTTATATTAGGTTAATATTTTCCATGATTTATTAATATAGGACATGAATGATTTACTAGACATCTAACTATTTCATGCCCTGCACTAGTTCGTCAGATTCTTCTAGAAGAACATACACATATTGTAATACATTTACACTGTGTGTAGTTGTTATATATTAAATTTTCATAGAAGATATTTTTATAATGATCCAAATAGCCTCCAATTCATACCAAGACATGTAATACCCTTATAATCCATTTTAAAACAATTATATCAGGACTCAATTTATTTAAGAGGACATACACCCCATGATTGTTTTGGATATTTTCCCAAAAAAATCCTCTCCATCATTCAACAACACTCAACTTTCATGTATCAAATAAAATTTTCAATGATGGATATACTTGAAAAATATATGATCTAAAAATATCTTTCCAATATAACTGCTCTTCTCCGAGCTTCTATAATAATCATTGAATGATATTTTAGAAAAAGTTATTCGACAAATATTTCACATCATAATCCTTCTCATAGGTCTCCTCCTGATCATTATCATGATTCCACTAAAATTAATCCTTGGTAATCATCCTATCGTAAATATAATTTTCACTACTCACAATAATCGATATCAGTTACTCCTCAAAGGATGTATTTACAATAAGATCAATATCCACAATAATCTCAATATGTATATATTTTAAATAATATATTTGATTATATTAAATATGTAAGATTATTTCAATGTCATAGTAGGACTACGGAATATCTAATTGGTATTCCACAAGAAATTCCCTTGCCCCTATCGTAAGTGGACCGACAAGTCGTGGTGATAGATTTAATTAATATAAGAGACATCTGAAGTAAAACTTCATGACCAAACATGATGTACTGTGATTATATCTGATGGCCAATATATGATTCTAGAAAACACTTCACCATCATAAAACAAATCATGATCAACTAAACACTTACAAATGAATCCTTCATGAGACTTGGAACCAAAAATTCTACCTCCCAATCCCACAAAAAACAAAGATATGAATATAACAACCATACATTAAATAGCCAAAAATTTCCATGTAAATCAATTCCAAGAGGATATGATTATTTGAAAACAAAAAAAATGTGATATATTCTTGTCCCAAAAAACTAGTAATTTTTTTAAAAATGGTTTGTAACATATCCTCTAAAAAATGAATTTCCCACATTGATTTTCTATCAGTTTGAGTATGATATAATACACCCAATGTAATCTGTGATCTACGATCATTTTGAAGACCCTTCAAAACATGAGATTTATAATTAAGAACTCTATCTAAAATGATACTCATCATACAAAATTTTTTAAATCATCCTCATGCATGTAAATACATACCATATCATCAACTGTGAAGAATTCCATGATATTAATGATCTGGGATACATTCATCAATAAATAAATGATAAACATTAATAAATTATTCTTATATTTTTTCCTAGGTAATAATATCATAAAATCGTATGTTACATAATTATTTTTCTATGTAGGAATGAGAAAATTTATCAAAATCTATTAATGATTATGATGGTTAGCATTCACCATCTTACAAGTGAAACATCATTAGAATAATCATGAAACTGTATTGTTATTTATGAAACATACAAACGATCTACAATGATAAAAATAAAAAAAATTCACACCAGGATGTTCCACTTGTTTAGAAGAATTTATCTCTCTCATCAAATCATCAAAAAAATCCTGAAGGAACCCATAGTCCTCTAAAGAAAATAAGATAATTCACACTTATAGAAGATCATCCTGATGGTGTCTCCCCCCATATATTCTATAATTCAGAAATATTCCATTAGGATCATTTTACTAAATTTTCATGGTCTAGTTCAAAATCAAGTGTACAGTAGTTCAAAAAGTCAAATATTCTCATCTTTGAAAATCATAGACATATAGATGAATGTTTTCAAGGATATATATCTTCCATAAATCATTGCAAGACTACCAAAATACCTATATATATATATATATATGATATTTTCTCAATGAAACAATATTTATATTTAATTTTCTCATTTCATATTCTGAATCAAATTAATAAGAGTTATTATATTTGATCCAAAACCTTTTATTGTGGTTAATGTCACACTTAAAAATATGTATATTAGTCTCTTTTGTTTCATGTATACAAAAAAAATCTCACCCAATAGATAATGCCTCCAAAATCCAAGGAAATATTTGTGTTATGCTAACTCAAAATCATTATCATGTTAATTCCTCTAATGTACTATTATCTACCTTGATCCATAATTAACAACTTCATCCTCCTTCATCAGAACTACACTATGGTCAACTACAGTTGCGTCATAATACATGGTATAAGCATTACCAGGAACATGGTATGTGAGGATATGTTAAATGGTCAATCAATATTTCATATCGAACAAATATCTATTACAATCATCTGACCTAATGAACTTCATGCCTTGC
This sequence comes from Viscum album, assembly GCA_963277665.1. NCBI lineage: Eukaryota > Viridiplantae > Streptophyta > Magnoliopsida > Santalales > Viscaceae > Viscum > Viscum album. The sequence goes on from OY728120.1 coordinate 399,662,499, forward strand.
TTTGTAAACCCTTATATCAGTTCATCCAAATATTAGTCTTCCTGGATAATGTTCCCAAAATAACCTACCTCAACAAAAATATCTTATTATCAAATGAATTATTTATAATTTCCTATGACACTACAACCGAAACATTTTCTGGATACACTAAATTTCCCCCCTCGAATAAGATATGAATGAAAATGTCTGCATTATCAATATAGTAAACTACATTAATACAGCTAGGTGTTAAGAGGTTGATCTACTAACATGCTCAAGATGGTGATTATATGTTATGTATAACCGACTTGTAACTAATAGAACACAATGATAACATTTAAAAACCCACCAAAAATGATAAATAATGTGATGAATGAACTGATTCATCAATGATACAGATATGGATGTTCTGTTAGTTACACTAAAGGGCATCATTATGAAATCATTCAATCCATAACTTTTCTAAAAAGTAGTCTAAGATATCTATGATTGTGTAACCATCAAATCATGGAATCTAGAACTCAAATTGATATTGGACACGCACTTATAAAAACATAGTTTATTGAAGTGATCACCAATACATAGAATGTGATACCCTTTATTAGAGATCATATTGTTCATTCTCTGATAATCCATACCTAATCGCAATGTCCGATCAACCTACTATGAGAATAGAACATGATAAACCACATGAGATGTAATTGGATATATAAAACCTATAGTTCATGAAAATGTAATAAGATATTTAACTCCTAATTCTTTTCTGGTTCCCTCATATATGGGGGGATTGAAACTAGATCTAGTACAGAAACCAACCTGATATCATCCATGATCTATTACATGGTATGTAAAAAATAAAACTAATCCTTAAATAAATTATAATAAATTTCTAACATTTTAGGAATGTAATCCTTCTATATTCCACTATCATCTAGAGAATGATCATCACAATTAGTTGTGAGATAATCTAATATCCTTTAATGTTTTTCTGTATTACCATTGTTAAGATCCCACTCACCTGGGTGAGATTTGATTTATTATTCTAAAAAGAAATTTATCTATACTCTAAATATAAATGATATTATTCTTCAATTTACCTAAACAATAAATTATATAATATGATATAATACATTATTAAACATAAATAATTTCCAAAATTATGTTGAAATCATTGATCTCCATAGAACATTAATTTCATCCTTGGATGATCTCTAACCACACATTCAATAGTTGGTAGATGGTTAAAACCCCATAAAATCCCTCTACAACCATGAACAAACTATTTTTAAAAATATTGGTCATAAATGAATGGGATGATCATGTATAAAAATATGAACAAAAAAATGTATATGATACAAAAATCATGCCTATGATAGTAGGATATCAAGCATCTACTGAAGTCATTGAAATCTATATACCTTGAAACATATAATCCCTCCATATCTAGGATATAGTCTTAATACAATGTGTTATTCACGAAACCCATTACTTGTGTTTCTTTACTGAGGTTAAACATCCCATACTTCAACCAGAACATCATATACAACACTATCTACCTGTCTATTGAGGAGTTGGTGGGTCGTTCTCTGACTCTCGTACCTATCAGGAACACCTTCCACTTCTCTATTGTTGCATGACCTTATAAAAAATTATAGGTGACCCATAAAACCACATGAATTATTGACAAAATAATGGTAGGGATGTTGTGGAAACTTTTAGAGAACTATTCCACACCAATAGAATTGTAATGGAACACAATCAAGGCATGGGTGTCCACATCCCTCCCATTTGTTCATCATGATTCCTTGGAAGAAATTATCACATTGTAAATTTTTTCTACTAGAATATGAGAGATAATTTCACCCTATTGAAACAGCCTAGCCACTTCTCAGGGGTCTATTAGTTTTCCTTATATGATATGTGTACGATTCATCATACCAGGAAACTGATCTGACTGAACACATTAATTTGACACAAAATTTCATAGTGAATGCCACCATAAAAACATATATAAAAATTCATATAATCATCAACGTCATATTTTAAAAACCACTATAGGTTAGTGAAAAATTCATCATAGTCTAACTCGTACATGTTCTCTAATTTCAAGTGAATGAAATCACAAGATTAATTATTCCACAAGATCTTGGGATTGAAATGTATTTGGAGTTTAATATATATTTCCTTCCATGACATTTCATCACATGTTCCATATAGCTCCATAGTATCCTTTCAACACCTATAGGTTTTTTCAATCATACATATATCAAGTTTCAACTTCATATTTGTAGCACTCTCATGATGCTTAAAGATCATCTGGAATGACTAGATCCAAAACATGAGTACCTATAGGACTCCATCCAAGGTGAATTTTAGTGGATAATACTAAAAAAACACTTTTATTATATTAAACATCAAAGGAACAATGTGAAAAGTCTCCCTATATATGGATCACATTACCCCTATGAAGCTATCATGAAGTTAAACATTCATCTAATCCTCAATTGATACAAGAATATATAGATCAACTCTATCATGATTGTGCTTATTTCCACTCCTCTGATACTCAACTCGATGATGATGGGAAGTGATTTTCTCCACAACACAATAACAAACCATATAACATTGGATATAAAAATAGGTTACTCTTTAATAAGAGACAATAACAGGGACCCATAGACTCTTGTACTATCAATTCATGGATTAAAATTTTACAGCATGACATAAAAATTCATTTCATTCTATTAATCATGTATAACATAAATATCAGATAATAATTCAAAAACGGAAAATACCTAGAAAATGATAAAAATATGACCCCATCATAGACAATGTATGTCAATATATATAAATATGTGCCAATCATAATGAATTAATACTCATCTTTCACCATAATAGGCCATAAGTATAAATATAAATAACAATAATAACCCGAAATAATAACATCACAAAACATTTGAATCATCACATGGGGAACTAAATAATATATATAAATTGAAATTTAAAAACAATAATCCCATCCTTGTAACTTGTATATTTTTACATACATCAGTTTGTTAATCCTAAAGAAATTATAATTAGTATTTCATGGAACATATTAATATTCCTTGTTATGATTTTCAAATAATAATTAAATATAATAGTGACATAGATCACTATGATTCATTATGGAAACATATCTGCATTTCATACACTATCACACGGAAGAAACATGCTATTTATAGGTTCTAATGTGTGGCTCTCCGTACACCAAATGATGATGACTAACTACAAAAGTTGGATAAGTATAGTCTATAGACTATAAACAACGATTAATGATAAATACGAAAACATATCATTCAAAAAACAATTTATATCCTAGTATAGGAAATAATGGGAAAATTAAATTTAATATAAAAACAATAAAACTAAATTATCTAGAAAATAAAAACGGAATAATGTAATGACATGATGGAATGTGAAAAAATTTCATCATAGAAGTTACAAAAATATAAGATAAAATGTCTCTAATTATTATGAAAAGATCCAGGTCTAGATCCCCATGATGGTCTCAACTAAAAACACGTCCATCATTCTTGCAACAATCTATAGTAAAGAATAATTACCATAGAAAATAATATACCAATGTAATTTAGTTGGGTTCCAAACTGTGGCCCATGTATTGTGTGATTATAACTTAGTATATCAACCCTATTTTATCTAAACATAACTAGTGTAATTATATTTTCATAATATAATGAAATAAATAGGTGTGTTAATTTTTCAAACAATTATGGTAATACCACATCAAACTATAACTGCACCATTCTATAATATATATGAGCTTGTATCATTGCAATTATATCCATAACCGCATGACGATGGTAAGCCATTACCTACTTTGACACGATTCTAGAATTTCTCAGAACTTTTCTTGTAACCATTCAAACCATCACCATATATCCATTTGGTAAATCATGAAAATCATATTCAATACTATTATATAGGATTTATATCAAAAATTAGTATCGATCCCAATATTTAAAAATTAAATCTCTTAACTCCTGGAGTGATATGGTATATAATCATTTCATCATTTATCAGTTCCATACCTAGTAGATGAAAATTTTAGTATGACTCACTTCAAATATCCACCTGTATAATCATTAAATCATAATCATTGGTCATATCCTCCTATATTAGCATGAAAACATAATCACATGGAATATCCCACTATATAATCATTATAGTGTTTACCATAATGATTCATATAAGCAAGGATATCCAAATATAACATTATAATCATCAATTTATAATTTCTAGAAATATTATTTATCTTTTAATTACACAACTTATTTAACATTTGGTAAGAAACCAATAACATTCATAACAAGGTATAATATATAATAAAAATACCCAAAATATCATTTGTTTCTAAATACACATTATGTCAATAGTTAATTAATTTAAAAATAAAGGGTTCACTATCAGAAATGGTATTCATAATCTTGGTAATAAAACATTGGATCCAAGGGATCTCCAAAATATTAAATGAAATTAATCATTTTATTAAATTAGTTATTGATTATATTGGAGAAATATGAATATTAGAAAAATATTTCAATTAAACAGACCATAGGGTTATGGTTTAGGCCACCTAAATTTAACATGTGATTAAAACAACACAACAAGATGGTAACACCAATATAAAAAAAGAAATAGAATATCAAAAAAATTATAAAAATAACCATGGTCAAGATCAAAACAAAAAATAGTCCAATGAATCCATTTTCATAATGGTGAAAAATAGAATGTGGGGGGAAATCAAAATCCAAATTCTTACTTGGGACCAATCGCAAAAAAAAAAGAGATATATAGGATGGATGAATTGTCTCCAAAAAATTATTGCAGCTTATCATATGTCTAGTGCAGAATGCTCAATGTGAGGGGTTTGATGAAAAATTAGCCACACAACAGACATAAAACCATTTACACCAATAAATACATTATATTTAATATATTTAAATGTTTTATATTAAATTTTCAATGGGCTTTCCAAAAACAATTTGTATCATATTAATATTCTGTCTAATAAACCTTTAAATGATGTAATTTTTTACATGATATATAAAATTTTCAAATCATATAATAGGTCATGGAATTATTCTGGATGACATTACACACATTTTAAAACCTTTTCATTGAATATAATTCCTCTGTAGAGAGTTTTTCATCCCATTTTTCTGTATAAGGAACTAAATCTCCTCGAAATCCATTCAAAATAATTAAAACCCTCATTTTCACATTTAACAGATCTATAATGGAATTCCATTTATTCAAAAAAATCATATAACACGAAACATATTTCCTTTTAGTTGAAAAATGATCTTTGTATCTAAACAAGAATGAACCACCATTTCTCAAATGAAAAACTCAAAGAGGGATGTATGTAGACAATGATGTGGTCAAAAAACTGATATTCAATTTCATATTAACATGTTTCATGAATCTAGATGAGTATAAAATATATTCACCATCATAATATATTTTCATTATCTATTGAATTCATTAAAATCAGTGGATGTTTTATAGTAGATGATATATAAACTAATAAAGATAATTTTGAAAAATTCTTTACCTCAGATAGTATCTATGGTCTTATTAAATTCTGTGTATGGATAAATAATTTAATACTAATAAAAAATTAATCATTTACAAAAATGGATCCTGTGAGATGTTCTATCCACATAGAGTAATTCATGAGGATGTATCCTCTTATATAATATTTCCAATAGGTAAAATGATATTATTCATTCCCTATATGATATTATTCCTCTATGAAATTGATTTATTATATTTTAATTTATCAAATTTTTAAATCCCTTTCCAAGATATATTTTCTTCTCCTAATTGAATTAGCTTAACATACTTTGATTTTCAAACTACAACCTTAAAACAAATCCATAACGAATATTTTTTCTTTTCATTGGATAATTTAATAATGTCTTGGGATGTTTTCCATAGGAATGTTTTTCCAAAAATGAATATAACATATTTATTTTAAAAAATCAAAATGAAATAAATCATTAATCGATATAATATATTAACTATAAATTACATAATATCAATTTGTTAATATTAAAATGGGAATTTTTTATCATCAACACATGAGAAAAATTGGGATATATTGTATCTAACTTACTATGTTCTATGTAATTTTTGTGATTCATTAGTTTTATTTTCTATATTATTCTGTATATGTCTTAAAATTTTTTATGGATGTATATTATTTCTATTAACCAAACAAAAATTATTTATTTTCTCTATTTTTTACCACATATCATTATTTTATTCGCTTGTATATGATAATATATTGTTACGAAAAGTAATTTAGTTTCACTACTGGTCACCCATATTTTTTTAATGAGTTATATATGATATTTGGTTGTTTAATTATTTATGTGTAATATGTTATCATATTCAAATATTTATGAAAATAGTATGAATGCAATTACAAATTCCATATTAAAATTATGTAATATTTTTGTATAATCATATAATATGTATGAGGAATGTGCAGAGATCATAACACATTGATGTTTTATTATCATCATTGTTGAAGTTAGGTTATGTGTATGTTTTTTGACATTTCTATGGGACTCAAATTGTATCAAAAGTTTTATCTATTTCATTACTATAACATTTTAATTATTTATTTTTATTTTGGTGATAACCTTTACAATCAGTCATATATTCTTTTTAATATATACCAATTTTGTTATTATCATCTATCACCTTCTAAGAAATTTTATTTCACTCTATTCCTATTGTATTTCACTAACTAAAACATTTAATTCAAATTAGTATAATAAATCAATAGAAAAACTAGTTTAAATTAATAAAATAATATTTGGTTGACTTATATGGATTATTATTGTAATATCTACCTAATTTTCAAATACAGTAAACCTATCAATTTTTGGATGTGTAGTATTAGTAATGATTTTATATAAATAATGAAAGAATTCGAAATATTATTAATTGGCCTCTATAGTGGATTACAAAAATAAATTTAATTAGATTATTATTTGGGTTATGATGTAATGGAAATCTATATTAAACTATATGATTTCATTATTTCTAATTGATTATAAATAATTATGAATTCATGATTTCCATATCCAAATTAAAAATACTTGGGTGTAAATTTGATAAAATAAAAATTATATTTAAAAAAATTATGTTGTAAAAAATAAACCATATTCTCAAATATTACAATAGAAAACATAACTATTTTTAATTAAAATTCAAACATAATCAAAAATATAGTTCATACATTAATGTAGAAATATGAAAAAACCTTCCAGTTTATTAAAAATATTCTATACCATGTGGAGTACCCATATTCAAGAATGAATAATGTTTTTTTATTTTATTCCATCATATTAACATAAAAACATTTATTTAGTATATATTATTTCTAACATGTTTTATAAAAATAGGTTGAAACTAGTGGTAAATAATTTCCAATCAATCATTATTATTAATTAAAGAATGTTGACTTTTCTATTTAATATTTAATATTTAATTTATTTCAAAAGTGAACAATTACAACAACAAAAAATTGTACATGATGTTCAATCAATGTTGTGTGGCATTTTAAATAAAACATTACTTATGTAATAGATTTTTTATAATTTTTAAACTAAAATATAGAGTAAATTTATATGAATACTAAAAAATATAATGTTTCATTATAGACTTAAATGGATAAATTATAAATGAATTTAAGGTAAACATATTTTTTTATAAATCATTTCAATGTAATATATAGGAGAAATAATGTTTTATATAAAAACATGTATGATAAATATTTTTTTGTTACGTGTAGATTTCTAGAAAAGATATTTTATTTTATTTTAATATTGTGATGGAGTTAAAGTATTGTCTCATGGACATAGAGAACATGAGTAATGGATAATTATTTATATATTTGGATAAAATAAAAATAAAAATATATATATGATGATATAAATTCTCAATTGTAAAAAATTTTATAATAATAACTCTATGAACAACATTTATTTTACAAGGATGTTTTTTTAAATGAATTATACCTTAATATTTTATAATGGGAACGAATAATCCACTAAATATAATAAATGTTAATGATACATTAACTCACCAAAAAACCATTTTAAAAACATTCAATTTCAAGGACCATCAACACTTTTTATGATAATCAATCGAATTAAGGGTCATATATGATATTTAATTCAAATAATAATCCATTAAAAGTGTGAAAGGGAAATCATACATGATCACCCTGGTTATAGTTGAGAATCAATATAATGTGGTAAAAGGTATAATTATTATTCAATAGTGTTTAATGAATATTAAGTTCTATTTTGGATCCATGAATCTATCAAAATCATATATAATTTCTTGAAATATTGAATGGCCAGGTTGCTAAATATTTTTTGTAATAACTATGAAAATATATAACGGGAAAATTGTTTATTTACAATTGTTTGAAACATCAGAAAAAAATATTATTTGAAAAGGATAAAAAATATATTAAATTATTATTTTTATGGAATATTTTTCTATATTAGGTATATATTGAATCAATTTATATAGTGAACATTTCAATTACCAAAAATCAATATGTTATTCCATATTCTAAAACATTTTATGTTTTCATTTACACATAAAAATTAGTAAAAATGGAATTTAATAAATAATTTTCATGTACATGTCTTGATACCAAATTAATATTAAAATCATTATCAAATTAGTGAAAAAGTGGAAATATTTAACAATAAATACATTATTTTTGTATGGTATATGTTAAATGAATTCCAAGAGGATTTTAATAAACATCCCACTAATAATAGGGTATATTTCAAAAATTATATTATACCTAGTATGATACCAATATCTAGTGGATCATATAATTTTTTTTTTAAATACTATTGTAACTAAACATTAAACTGTATGATTTTTAGAGAATGTTTCTAGAAGGAAAATTTTATACCACATGAGTGCTCCTTATTGGGAATCTATATGAAAAGGTAAAGGGAAATTAAAATATAGTCATCATTATGGTTTAATTAATTTGAATTTTCTGAACACTACATTTGGAAAATCAATCTATAACGATTTTTTTTGTTCAAAAAATTGGATTCATACAAATTATGAAATATCATATCATTTAAATTCATTTTGTACACAATGTTACCTAGTTATGTTATGTACAATTAGAATATATAATATTTGTATTATGAAATTTTTAAATAGACATTCAATTGTTTTATGAAAATTATACGGGGTTATTTATATGTTTTTTGATTTAAAATTGTTATTAAAATTAATGAAAAAACTAATAAATATTTCAAATATTTGGATTCACCCTGAATAATATATATAAAATTAGGTCTGAAATTTTTTTTTGGAATAATATTGTGTTTTTAAAACTTGTAATATTCTCATACAAAAAAACTACTTAGAACTCAAAAAATAATATATATTGAAACAAAGGATCTTGAGAACCATTTATTATATTTAATCCAAAATATGAATCATTAGTTTTATAAAATTTTTGGATAAATTAGGATTTGAAAATATTTGTTTATTTATATTGTTCTGTATAAAACACATGTGGATATCTTTGGATAGAAAATTGATAAAATAGTATTCAATTTTTTATTTATTTTTCAGTCCAAATGTTTAGATATATTATGTGTTTAATCATGTATTTTTAGATGTATTATTGCATATTTATAATGAATTTAGTCTATATAAAATCCATTACATTTTTTAGATTAGTCACTCTCAATGTATTAAATTTATTATATGAAAAAAAGTATATAATAATTTTATTTTCATTGCTCTGAGTGATGGATTTTACAAAAATAATAAGTCAATTCTTATGGGTGTTGGGAAATGATATAAAAATTATTGAAAATTGGTGTTTAATTCATGAAATCTAAGTGACAATTACACTTCCAATTGATAAACTATTATAAAATAAATAGTGAAATCCCTAAAATAGATTATAATTATAAGATATCATTATATTGTGTTCAATTGGTATTAGTACTATGTAAATATTTCTAAAATATAATTTGACACATTATAAATGAAAATATTTAGACTATTTTAGGACATATTTTGTCATTCCCAAAACACGTTGGAGACAAAAATGACTTTTTTATAATAGAGTATCATAAATTTATTACACCAAGAAACATATTTATAAAAATATTGATAATTATGGTATGCCATTAATAGAAAATTATATTATAGAAATCACCATAAATTATATATTAATTTCCACAAATCCATGTATTTTTATTTAAACATTTCAACCATTTCATCTTCAATGTTTCTTTATAAAATTATATTTGGTGTATTATAGTCAACCAAAAAACATTCTTTAACGAACCAATATATGTTAAAATTGGATTCTATTGTTGAATAATTTATAAAATTTATTATATATTATAAAATAATTAAATATGGTGTATTTTTGATTCTCACTTAAATTTAAATATAATATTATTATCTCTTATCTTCATATGGAAAATTATTTAATAATTTGAATAAGGTGATTCATATTATTATTCTAGTAGAGGGAGAATTGATGAATATATGTGATAATAATTTTTTTTAATTGATTAAATAAAACATTCCATTTGTATTATTTAATAGTAAATGTTCTTCCTAATATACAAAATATTTTGAGAACATGAATGGTTTTTTAATATTCATTTTAAATTATTATTATGGAATTGTAAATATGAAAATAAATGTGAAATATTATTGTTTACATATAATATAAATTGATGATAAAATCCCAAATAAATTATAAAACATTTTTTCTTATAATGGTTTTGTTCAATAAAGCTTACCAAAAATAAATTTTTTGTCATTAATTCATTTAGTATTATTTAGGGCACCATTAATTATTATAAATACATTATTATGAATTTTTATATATGATATAGTAAAAATGTATTAAAAATTAACTGGAGTATAACCATTTAATGTATAGAAATTCTTGTATAGTAATTGGTTTAGAATTAATTTACGTTGAATTTTAATTTTGATTTGGTAAATATGATGAGTTAAGATGTTATTTAAAGTTTACACATATCTCGTGTAACAATAATGATCGAAATGGGGTATATATTTTGCAATGAACCATTTGTAATTTTACATTGACTCGAAAGGTTCACTACATTGCTAAATTGATTCATTTTTAACTTGGTGGTGGTAAGATACAAAAAAATCATACTTACTCCTCATGAGAATCATTATTTCATATGATTCTAATATAGTATATGATATGTATTAATATAAAAACATAATATATTTCATTTTTATATATTTAAATATAGTAGGATATTTTAATTTTTCTAGCATGAATTTTATTGTTCGTGGTAATGAGTTCTATCATAGTATTTTTTGGAAATATTGATTTTTAAGAGGAATATGAATTTAAAACTAAATAAATAAAATTAATCATACACTTAGATGTAATTTTATGAAAAAATGAGGATATTATAAACCATTTAATATATGATATTTTAGATTATTTCCTATATTAACACATGAAAATTCCTCTATTATCAAACCCATTATATCATTATAATGTCAGGTGAACTAATATTTATATGTGTAAGTGAATAATGAAATAGGACACCTATTAATATTTGGTATCCATTTATTCATTTTTAATCACAATACAAAAATCATTATTATACTAATTTGGTTAGTATAGCAGTTGTGATGTCTTGGTCTTGCCCATGATCAGGATATTGTACTCTTTGTGCCTATCTTACAAAATTTTGTCTCTCAGGGGCTATGTCCCATAGGGATCACTTAGGAATGTTCCTTATGATGGGAGAGGTATCCACATTACCTTAAATTGTGGCGTTTTGTTCACGAAATCCATTTATGTGGGATATTCATTATCCACCCCATAGAAGTGCACAATTTATGCATTTTCAAAACAAATGGATAATATATCTAATAAAAATTCATGTTCTAGTGAGGAGATTAGGCCCTTATAGGGGGGATATTGAAATTCCACATCAATTTAGGAGGATCATTAATCAACCATTTATTAGATGGTTTGGATAACTCTCCTATCATGTGTCCTTTTCCTAGGGGTCTTTATCGATCATAGAACATGGAATTAAAAAATATGTCTACTACGCCCAAAGAGAACAATATGAAGACCATCATATAGACTAGGCCATCAAAAATCGTATCAGATCTTTTGTACATTTGATATACCATCATGGACACAAGTTCCTTCAAGGAGGGGATAATATAGAAATCCCACAGTGAAGGAGGTCGAGCATGATGTTCCCCTTAATATGGTTTTGTGGATACCTATCCCATAATGGGGCCTTTAATGAGAGATTCATGAGGGATCAATCCTAGGGAATTAAATTGGTTTGGGATAGGCTAAATGTGCACAATATAATGACTGTGGACTGTACTGGGCCTTAAAAAATGGTTATATAAGAGATATAAATTTTCATGACAATTATATGAGAATTATTAAATGATTTGGTAGCATGAGGATAAAAATTTAATTTATATTAGTAAGGATTTAACAGTGTAAGAATTAAAAAATTCAATGATAAGAATCTATAAAATCTTGGATTATCTATGATGATTTCATTTAATTGTATTTATCTATAAATATTTTTATTGTTTTAATTGATGCATTGATTATTTTAAAGAACGAACATCAAAAAATAATTACACATTACATACCAATTCACAATACAAATAGATTGACAACCATTTAAATGTGGAAATAGAATAATAAATTAATTTTTATTAATGATTTATATTTTTCTATATATAAATATTTATAAAATTCTATAAAAATATTCCCATTTCAAATTGTACAATTCTAAAAAATATAAATATAAAAATAGTCAATTATGTGAATTTCTAAAAACCAAAAAAAAATTATTGAACTTAATTATATACGTTACTACTTCTATAAACTTTTAACTAATTCACAATTATTTAGTTCAATAATAGGATATTAAATCCAAGGTGGAAATAATTATTTATGAGTTGGTAAATGATATTTTCAAGGATGAATGGGTTTAATTTTGGAGAAATAAAGGTGAATCATAATCGTTGTTCATAAATTTCTACATGAATGTTTTGAATATAAAATATAATAAAAATATTCTTTTTGATGTGAATATAGGGGGAGTTTGGAATAAAAAATTCAATTATTTTAACTCATAATAACATACTACTAATACCTTCTACTCAAGAAGAGAATATCTATAGATTGGTGAAAATGAAGAGAGGTATTTTACATTGAATGAAATAAAAAAAGTTTATATTAATATACATAAAATTATAATTTTTAGGAAAATTCAGTTACCACTAAAGGTTAAAAATTCAATATTATTTATAAATTATATATCTCAAATAATAACTATATTTAGTAATAGAATTCTAAAAATTGTATTTCTTTATACTTTAAATTAATTGAATATAATTATTCCATTTTAATTATGTAGTATATTTTAGGAAATATTAATCAAACTGAAAATATTGGAATCAACATTCATTATTGCAATTATTGTTAATCCTATATAGAATTATATATAATATGGCAGATTTTTTAGAAATAAATCCATGTAAAATTTTACAAAAGTGATCCCAGTTATAATAGAAAAAATTGCTGACACATGTTATTTAATTTTCCACATGATATTCTAAACCCATTTTGATTTTAAATATGAACATGAAATTGAATATAATCATGATGAATTAATGATTGATAGATTTTAAACCAATGAACATGATTTTATTTTTCCTCAATATATTTGAACACTTAATAATATTCCAACAGAATAATTTGGAATTATATTAGTTGATGGGTTTTTGTATATGAAGATTGTAGGAATCATGGATGAATTAAATTTATTTTTATTATTTTTTAAACCCATTGAAATTGATTATGTATTATATTAAAGGTGATGGATTTTTTAGAAATATTAACAGTTTATCTAATTCAAGAGAAACCAAATATAATACTTACTCGATAGAATCATTAATTATACTTATTTATGATATGAATATGTAGTCTCAAATATATTTTTTGATCTGCATATAATCCTTTTTGTAATAATTTTACAGTAACAAAATTATATAATAGAGAAGAAGGCGTAGATTTATAATAATCCTTTGATATTAAGGACATATGGGATGTTATAGGGATCATTCAACCTTATTCATTTAATATGATGATTAAAATTATATAAAATAATGATAAAATTTTACATTTTATATTGTTTTGGGTGAAGTTGATATTGTACAACATATTTTCCATGAAAAAACTCAATAAACATAAATTTTTTTTGGAGTGGTGGAGTTTTATGGGAGAAAAAATATTATTCCCCAATTTACTATTTATGAAAAATATTTTTAGAATTTTCATAGAAATATAAATATCAAAATTATTTGTAAAGAAGATTTCGTAAAACCCCAATATTTTATTTTATAGGTCATTTAATAGAAATTCAATCTCCTCAAAAGAATACATAGTATATAACAACAAGATTAAATGGACTCCAAATTATTATTATTTATTTATATTAATTATAAAATAGATGAAAAATTGGCTAGAATTTAATTTATTCATGACATTTAGGAATAAAAATTATCAAAATCATTACTAAATTATTAATTAATTCTTTTACAATAAAAAAATTTAGTCAAGTCATTTTATTTTTCAAATATTTATTTAACTCAAAAAATTATTATATATACTTATATCATAAATATAAATATAATGAAATTTTTTATCATTTGTAAAATATAATAAATTAAATTGTAATTATTTTTGGAATCATCTGGTTAGAATTATATTTAGTTGACTTTTTTATAAGAATCTATATTTGTTAATTTTTCATTGAATAATAAAATATACATATTTTTAATAAACCATAATTTTAAATATATATAAAATTATTTTATGATTTTAAATTTTTCATAGAGTACAAAATTTAAAAATTGTCGACATATATATAATTAACTTAATTTATAAAATATTTTAAATTATTTCGGTGTAAGTAATTATTAGTCTTAAAACACTTTTTAAAAAAATTCATTGAATTGTGTTGATTTGATTTTAAATGTTATAATGGAAATTATATGTATTTCAGTCATAAAAATTACTTAAATATTTGGAATCATGATTATCAAATAATATTATATGTTCAATGTCAATTTTGGGCTTCAAAAAATTATTGTAGAAAATAAATTGAATTAATGTAGTATATATAAAGAATATAGATTGATAATGTCAAAGGGTAAAAATGTAAAATATCTACAAAAAATACACTAAATTAGTCGATGATGTGATAAAATACCTTTATAATAATATAATATAGTAATTATAATCCACATTCATAGTAATTAATGCCACCAAATTGTAGTTGTATTTAAAAATAAAATAATTCATATTTAATAAAAAAACAACCCTCCTTGCTTATAAACACCAATCTTCACCAACCCATTTCTATTAAACCCCATTATGATATTAGAATCACTATGAATCCATATACTACTCATTCTCCCAACATCTATGTGCTTATGTTATCACCAGAATACCAAATAAAATACCCATAAGGGGTCATTCAAGTTGGTTGTATTCAATAGGCATCTTTCTCAAACAAATATTAATTTATTTGGTTTTCAATCACATCTTAAACTCCATAATTATTAATATAATATACGTTCATATTTCTAATTTAGTTTCTTATATCCATTAAATTTACATCTTTTTTTATTCAATGAAATGAATCTAGTGTTCAAATTATGGTTGTTATTTATATTTGTGGAAAAAAAAATTCGTTCAACATCACAACCATAATGTGTAGTAATAAAAGTTTTATAATTATACATTAATAATTTAAATGGAATATGATAAAATATTTCTTGTTTTGGATAAAATATGAAGATTTATGGGTATTTAAAAATATTTAATATAATTTTTTATGATGATTATTGATTTAAGAAATAAATTTTTACTTAATTATAGATCATATGATTCTTGTGTACATCATGAATTTCTATTTAATCATTATTTTATTGAGTATGAAAAATATCAAATAAGTCTCAATGAACAAAAAAAGAATGATTTTGTACTTATGAGGTGAAATAAATTTATAATATTATCTGAAATAATATTGAAATAAAATTTTGTCCTATTATAATCACTTTCTATGATATCAGTGACCGTATTCAGACATATTTGGTCTATGGTTTTTTGGTCATTTACCTTATTTGACCATGTTATTTATCACAATGTATTATTTCATTACGACGTTTTTAACTCAAAATCCATATTTTAATTATCCATTAATTTATTTCCTTTGTGTTAACGTAGATATGAATTATAGCAGGTATCAATAATTTTTTCATATTTCCTTTTTTGAAGGATGTTTTGTTATTCATTTTTATGATGTGGTTTTCTATGAATGAATTTCCAAATGTTACGCATTTTTTACCATGTGATGATTTTTTTGGAGATATTTTTTTAATGGGGTTTATAATGTTACACCACAATATTTTATGATATTTTTATTTTAAAATGAATTTAGTATTTTTGATAGCATAAATTCCAATGAAAATTGATCTTGAATAAACTATATAATATTATTATCTTAAAAGTAACATTATAATATCATAGTTAAACTACTAGTTTTGAATTGAAATAATAAATAATGTATATATTATTTTATATCTCATTTTTAATGTAGTAATTAAATCATTATGAATATGTACTTTTCAGTATTGACATTTTTATTTTACAAATATATTATTACATCAATGAAAAGTTATTTTGATTACTTTTCTTGAGAAAATAAATTTAAATAATTTTTGGATATTAGGGGAATTTTGTTGATAAAGTTGACATAAACATTATATTCAAGAAGTAAATATTATCTTCAAATGAGTTTCTGAGAATTTTGGGAAAAATTTAATATCATAGTGAATAGTAAAATATAAAAAAATTTATAAGACACTCTCATTCTTTATTTTTATTTTCTTTCATTATTTTGAAATAATTTAAATGTGACATAATAAATTTTTTATAAATTAAATCTAATAAATTAAATTTTTAAAAATTTTATACATTATTTTTTGAATATTATATTTTTTAGTTGAGAAGGAAATTTTTTCAAAAAAATAGTTCTTCATTATGATATGACTATATAATATTTATTATAAATTCAAAAGATATATTTTTTTAATTTTTAAAAAAGGATTACATATTATTAATCATGTGTTATATATTATTTTATTAGTTCATTTTATTTTTTAGGCATAAACTATTTACTGTTGTAAAAAAGATGCATTATAGTATTGGTAAAATGATGTATCGGGTTATAGTTTAATGGTAAATGATAAAAATGAATTAAAACAAAAAATAATTGGTTGTTTTATATGTTTCAATACCATGAAGAGAATTTTGGACAATAATTATAATCTAAAATAATTATAATTAATTCCAACCATTTGTGGTTGGTTTTATATATAACATATGCCATATTTAAAAACCTAAATCCACCCATATATAAGTATAATTAAAATTCTAATCATCAAATGTCACAAAAAAATCATTTATGATAATAAAATCACATCCCAACACTCTACCCCCGCCCCAATCTTCATATATCCTTTTGTATGTTGTATCACTGAATGACCAATTTCATTATCCTTAAGTTTTCCATCATGGAGGTCATATTTAGGTGGCAACTTTTTCAAACAGTACTCTTAATTCCTTTTATTTTATAATGACTATTATATTAAAAAAATAATACAGGAATAATTAATAGAATATTAAGTATAACTATAATTTTTTATTTATAATGGAATAAAAATTTCCAACCCCTGTATTATATCTTGTTATTCATAGACACGAAATTGCAGTTTAAATTATCATAGCTAACCATCTCCCGGGATAATAATATTTCGTTCCCTATTAATTCATTCACGGATTGTCCTAAAAGTAATATTCTAGTTAAATGAGAAAATAAAAGTAATATTATATAATATTTCATTTTCAATGACTAATATATAGAAATTATATTTAATATAATGAAACTAGCTTGTGCTTGTCCAAAAAACAACCAAAATATACTAATCATTTCTAATTATTGTTTTATTAAATATATAATCCTCATAACTGAAATTATAATTATAAATGTTAGTATTTTAACTTCTTTAATTTTATTAATACCACTACAACTAACATATAGAGTTAATTTTCAATTTGAGAGGAAACACTATAAGGAATGAAAAATTAAAAAATCACGAAAACATAAAATGAACACACTGAAAACCATCAAAATAATTAAAAATTATTAATGAACTAGAGGTATTATATTTTAAAATAATAAAATAATATATTAATGTATATATTATAGATCTAAAATGAATTTATAACCTTCTATGGATCTTTATACAAGAGGATAATGAATGAAACACTAACAAGAAGCATGATGTGAAGGTTTCTGGTCGCATTTTTTACTTTTAAGAGATATATTAAGGGTTCACCAAATATTTCATCTTTTAGGTGTATTTATGAAATTTTTATATATCATATCATAAATTTCATATTAATTATGTTATCTTACATTTTTATTACTTTTATGTGGTATATGATTGAATATATTTCAATGTGGTTTGGGATTTTTTTTCTCAACATCCATTTATTGGTTTAAGCTTCCACTTCATGGATTTTATCTCGTTAATATTTTTTATAATATATAATTTTATTATCTTGTGATTTTCTATTTTTATAACACCATTAAATGGATATATTAATATAAATTTTTTCCATTCTAAGTTTTTTCCATATTAAAAATAAATGAGTTGTACATGGAAATATTATTCTTTTCAATAGTGATTTCAGGTGATCATTCAACATAAATTTACTTTTAAGATGAAATTATTTGGTTCTTCAGATAAATTATTAGGGATTTAATTCAATGATAAAATTTGTATCCATTTAATGGTTGTATTATGTGTATAATTTTACAATATTGATGAATCCTTCTTCTTTTCCATGGGTTACGTATTCATGAAAATTTTATTAATACCATTTCAATCATTGGAATCTGTTATTATTTATGCTGGTTTAGAAAACATATATATGATTTTCAGTAGGTTAATCTTGATACATATTTCAACCACCAACAAATAATATCAATATTTTTGGTATAATATTTTATATATATTATATATATTATTTTTTAAACTAGGAGATAAGATGTCATGTAATTCTGAGGACCAGTGTGCCCAGAATAAATGATAGAAAAATATTAAAATATTTTATATCACATGCACATTGAATTCCTGAAAAAGAGGAACAACTAATGAATGGGTACCTAGATATTAAATATGAGCCCATATTTGAGTTTAAATTTGTGTCTTTTTCTATCCATGACATAACATTAGCTGGTGAAGTTAATTTGTGGAAATGTTTTCATAGAACCGACATTAATAAAAAAATAAAATTTAGATTTTAATTTATTTTATTTAGTGTAGTTACACACTACCACTATTTTTTATTACTATGTAAATTGGCTTACGGTTGTATTCTAAACTGTTAATACCTATACAACGTTTGAGGAGTGCGTTAATGGTGGACGAAATAGATAAGGATCATATTGTTGTTCGTTATGCTAGTGGAGTTGGGTGATCCTATTAACAGAAAAAAATAAAACTCTAATTTATCAATGATCAATCAGGAAACTATTTATAATGTTTTGCTTTTTGGAATTTCATCATATTCATAAATCACTAATGAATTCAAAACAATTCAACGAACAAGGATTCACCAATGCATCAAAAATATCATTGTGTTATCATCATGGGAAATCCATTGGCCAATAGTTCCGAAAATACCAGGTTCTAAATCATTGGGAAACCATTCATCAATGAAGTGGATTAGAAACTCTATTATGGGACATGATGGATGTCATTAATAAAGGAATAAGAGTGATAATAGATATATCATTGAAATATGAGATAGGATATAGTTTCCTACACCCTTCATTGGTGGTTCTCGTGTCAAACGAATGACGAAGGTGAGTTCCATATGCGTTAAAATGATGAATTTCTGCAAGGAACCCATGGAAAGGAGTGGATGATTTAGCTTTTATATATATGGATAATTTTTTTCATAGATACATATATATATGTGATATATATGGAAGAATGGAGGTAGAACCCATGATTTTGGAAATTTCTAAAACACACTGTGTGTAACTCAGTTCTACATGTTGTGTTGGGACCCCTCAATAGCAGTCTGGGTTTAGGAAGGATCTGATGATCAAATGGATTGTTACCCATGTCACACCATTTGTGTTATGAAACATATTTGGATCAGAATTTAATCCAGATGTACACAAACACATGTAATAGTACACATACAAATGGAAGGTCATGAACATAAACTCGAACAT
This sequence comes from Viscum album, assembly GCA_963277665.1. Taxonomy (NCBI): domain Eukaryota; kingdom Viridiplantae; phylum Streptophyta; class Magnoliopsida; order Santalales; family Viscaceae; genus Viscum; species Viscum album. The sequence goes on from OY728120.1 coordinate 399,682,985, forward strand.
GACTTGGTGAGCATGAATTGGTACACAGAGACAACTTCAACACATGGACAAGGCTATGTAACATGATCATGGATCCTTCTATCCCTACATAGAATCTAATTATACTATACCACATGTATTTAGATACTACATTCCATGTCACATTCTTCCACATGGGAAATACGTGGGATCGTTGGACATGTTATGTAACTCTTATGACATGTTGTTTAATCCCACAAAGAGTTCTTGAGGCTCTTATTTTTTTCATGTTTAGTCTAGTATGGGTTGATTTAATTACCTTATTCCATTCATTGATGTTATAGTGGATCATTACATCCACATTAAAATATTGTAATTTCCTCTAGAGGATGAGCCTTGGATGTCATTTTGGTGTCCCTTCATGAGACATGGTTGTGATCCCCTATTATATTTAGTAGATATTGTTGGATGGATGTGACCTCCATGAGAATTTTATTGATCCTCCATATAGAGGGCTTCACCAAAAGGGATTGTGGAATTGTTTTCATATGATCATCTATATAGTGGGTTGATCCAGACTAGGTTATTGGTATACCATATCTTTTATTAGTATATAACCTTATGTCTGTATCGTTTTCCCGATATACCATTGTGAACTCATTATGTGGGATCAATGTAAGAACTCATAACTTTATATCATCTATGGAAATCCATTTCCGTTGTTTTTTAGATAAAGGGGATAATTTTCAAATACTATATGTATATGACATGTAAATAGGAGTGCACTCTGTGTACCCAATTGTTGCAGGTAGTCGTGTTGTGGTTGTGTAAAAGCCAAGTACATGGCCATGTGACGAGACCTGGAGACTTCCTAAAAATGGGGTCGGTTAAGGCATGTACACGACATGTACCTTAAATGAACACATCAGGTAAAATAATTTTTCATTGATAAATCAGATTGGGGCCACATCCAATTCCCATATTTTTCTTATTCTAACCCCATCTTATCCAGTATAAAATGGGAGTGATGGTACTTCTCCAAGACTCTTATCCATCATTCATTTTCCACATCAAACACTGTCATTTGCGTTTGAATCCCCTCATAGAGTTCATAATTCTTCTATTGCCTCCCTTCATGATTTCTCATCTTTCATCAGATATTTGAGGATGAAATTTTATGACGTATTTGTATATCTATAATGTTCTATGTTGATTCTAAGGCTTAGTTTTAACAATATCAATAATTCAACGTCAAGGTAGGAGGTTTTTACCATTCCACGGTTTTATTGGGATTATATGTACAAAAGGTGATGAATACTGTAGTTTATGTTATTTAGTGTTTTGGAGATTTAACTATGTTTGAAAGCTTATATGTTTTGTTTGCTTGAGAAAGGTATTTTAATATTATTTTTGATTATTAGTTTTTTATTGGATGTGATTCCCATGTTTTTTTGATATTGGTTGTTTGGTCTAGAACTTTCTGTTAGGCTATTTTGATTCCATGCATAGTGTTGTTAGATGGAGTAGAGATTATATGGAATGCTTGTGATAATAATTATAGATGCTTAGCCTTATATTAGATGAGATTACATTTTATCTTGGATATTGTTTGTGAATTACTATATTACATAGGGCTATGAGAACCATATGTTGTTATAACATAAGGGGAATTGACATTTTGGGATTCCCCACAATGTCTTTTATACTTTTTAAATTCGGAGACCAAAGGGGGGATGGTCAGTGAATTCTCTCTTAGAGTGTATATAGTATACCATTATGAGGCCACATGGGGAATAGATGTTGAGTGCTTCTGGAGAAAATCTATAGTTAAATTTAAATTACACTAGGGGAATAGATGGTGAGTGCTTCCTCAGAGAGTCTTTTCTATTGTTAAACCAGAGGGGATAGACTGTGAGAACATTCCCATAGGGTTTTTAATCATTTTTTGAACAATTAATAAATTTAAATGAATTTTGTTTAAATATATATGACTATTTACTTTTGAGAACTTCCTTGTTTATTACTTCATTTATACTTTTTCCTGTTATATATATTCACTAACAGTTATGCACAAATCTTTGGGTGGTTTCCTACTGGGATTCATATCACACCCTATTTAGATCCTGATTTTGTGGAAAAACATATTATATTATTGTGGTTATATATATGGGCAATTGTCCGTCTACATCATGTATTTTATGATTTTAGAGTTGGATAGCATTGGACCATGATGAGGCTTGTGATGTTTCTAGAGTTTGATTTTTTTCATTGTAGATATGTTTAGTACTGTATTTCCATCATTTTGAAATGATTGGATTCTTTCCCTGATATATTTGACATGAATCATTTATATATGTGCACTAGTAGTTTATTCACTTTCATTCATCCAATGTTTTATTATTTTATGGTGTTACTGCATCCACTATTGTTTGTTAGAATTCCTTTTCATTGTTACACTAACAATGAGTGAATTGTTTCCCCGCTACAGTACCTACGGTCCTCACATTTAGTACTCAACCTTTGGCATTCACGAATATGCATTTGAGTCCAGGTGACCAATCGGGTACTGGGCACCTTTGGGCGGCACCCACAGCCGGAATGTTACAATTTGGTATTAGTGGGATTCATTTCTTCTTTGAGATAATGTTTTGTTACAATTGATCGGGATACAAAACAATTGGTTGTTGGTAATATGTTGTTCCAGGGAGTAGCTAACCTGTGTATAGGGAAAACCCAATATTCCTCAATTATGGCAATTTTCTTGTTTTTCAATTGTTACTATTGATTTTATTTCATTGTTGGTCGATTAATATGTTTTTGTTCTGTTATTATTGAAATTATTGAGGTTCTATTTCTATTGTGGACCAATTATGTGAGGGTATTCCTTTTCATCCAAATTATAGGATCTTTCTAGAGATTACGTGTCATGCATTTTTATCATTCCATTTAGGGTGCATTCATGATTTGATGTTGTTGTGATTTCTGTTATTCTATGTATTCATGCTATTGTGCTAGATGTCATGATATAATACATTTTTTATTGGGTATTTCTAATATGTATTGTTTTTTTTCAAATGGGTGCCAAAATATGGTCCGTGAGGTGTTATGGGGCCCCATGGATTGGAGCATGGCGGATTATGTAATTGATTGCACTGTTATACATTGTTATATTACTTATTATGAGGCCAATATTTTATTATCGGAGAGTATGTCCCCCTATAGATTAAATTGTTTCATTATAATGTTTATTTCAGTGTTTTTATGGGGTTAAAGTGTAGTTTTTGAGGTGTGATGTTCAAAAGACCTAGAACACATAGCGTGTAATGATTCATACACGCCATGTATCATTATTTTCGTGAAGGATCAACATTTCATAAGTACACTCCATGTAGTATATATACAAATTGTGTATTCTTTAACTGTGTGACTGACTATGTGGGTAGAAACACAAGGTTGGGAAATGATTGGTGGGACACCCCATGTACCTGGAGTACACACATGGTTGTAATGATAATGTATCCAGTTATGCGTCTAATGGCACAAATGTTTAAATCATATCTGGTGCACGCCGTGTCTATAGAGAACACCCCATGTTGTGGAGACCATATATCCTACTGCGTGACTAATGACACGGGTCAGTGAAAAATGTCGAGTAATCTTTTTTGTAGCATATATAGGAGAAGTAGTTTTTCACTATGAGAACTATGTGGTTTAGCTATGTAGAGGAAATCAAGAAGGGGGAATTATTGAAGTACATGTTGTGTCAATGGAGAAAACACCCTATGCTTGGGGTGTTACACAACAAAGGATTGTAGAAGTACACCAATATGTAATGTATTAAGGGAACATGATGTGTACTGGTCATACACTCTTTGTATCCATGTTTTGAAAAACATTAAATTTTTCTGTTTTCCTTTCATTTTCTCGCACTTCTATGTTTCTATCCTAGATAATTATGAACTAACGTATACACATAACCATACAATGTATTGCTATCGAGACATCCTCCGGTCGTATTCCATATACAGGAAAACAAGCGATCACAGGGCATGGTTTATAAGGGACTATATGTAGATCCACCCATTATGCATGTCTTGGAACTAGACATCATTCTGGATACAGGAGTTGATCCACTGTTCTGAGAAGGAATAATGAGGTTTATTCAAACCTTTTTGGGGGCACTGCATCCTACCTTGTAAATGGTAGAGTTAACGTGAGTTTTTCAACATAATAACCCTCCCACATTCTCAGGGAATGGGGGATATCAGGCTAGGGAGTCGTGGGTAGAATCCATGATGTATTTGATTGAGAATTTAGAAACACCTCTAGAGAGGGGGGAGAAACTCGCTACATACATGCATCAAGATTTCATCACGATATAGTGGGGTGTGATATCATAGTAGATATTCCAATGCGTTATGGCATGGGATGAATTCCAGAAGACCTTCTATGACTACTATTACTCAGTGACTTTAAGGGCCGACTGAGGCCAAGACGTCATGAGTTTGGATAAAGGTACACTCTCAGTCATGGAGCATTTCTTCTTGATTCCCGGACCTAAAAAACATCACACCCATTATAGGGGTCATGAGTTGTTTCTACGGAGGATGTAAGAGCTTGGTATTAGGAATGACATCTGAAATCAGGTAATAATATTTAGTCTTACTTCAGTAACTTCCATTGTCAACCAAGTGCTCATCATAGAGCCCAACTAGGGGTATTCTGGATCTGTGAGCTGGGGCGGCTCGGAATCATGAGTTAATATACCCCCTTATGATAATAGGAAGCATTTTAGGGAATCTATGCTCGGTTATCCAAGTTGTAAAGATAATCCTTCAGGTATCTACTTGGTTTTCTACCAATGAAGGATGACCAGAGTTAATATTCTGGACCTCCATTTTCCCATTAGTTAAGGAACTGGAGTTCGTATGACTATTCGATATGATGTGGAGGTCTAGGTCATAGTTGTTATACACATGTATTTCAATAGTTTCATGGTTGATTAGCTTATGGATCACATACTGCTTCACTGGGTTGCAATGCTGGATAGGATTTTTCACTAGAGATGACCAAGTAAGAAAACATCATGGACCCTACACAGTTAGAGGTATGATTTTGATTTCCCTAGTTTTACATTATTCTATTTTTGACATATGGGAATCCTATAGTTTCATATATATTCCTATTCTGGTGATGATTATGCTTTTTATCTTTAATTATGAGGATATATTGAATTTGGACACCCCATTTGGGACTAGAACGGCTAGTGTACGTCAGGGGAAGGAGTACCCTCTTGAAGGTTGTTGGTGTCACTTCATATGGAACCATTATGAATTAGAGTTTACAGGCTATGAATTCATTCTATGAATGGACTATTTAGTTCTCTTCCAGACCATTGTCAATTTCTATCAACATAGGGTGAGATTCATGTCACTAGAGGGTGGATTCTTTCTACATAAGGGATAATGGTATGTATAGGGGAGATGAGTTGGACCCAAGCATCTTGGGATGTGAGGAGTTATAGCTCAGATTGTTATTTTGTATCTGGATGACAAGGGGACCTCACAGATTGACATTTCTCCAATGGTGGATCATTCTAGGGATGTCTAACAGATGAATTTTTATGTTTTCATTTGGAGAGAGAGGCATATTTATCTATATATCTAGTTCCAAGAGTTTCACCAGTTACAATTCATCATTATAGGATGGATACACCAGAGTTATAGGTGATCATGAAGAAGTTGGAGGAGTTAAAAACAAAGGGTTTCATCTGACCCAGTTTTTTCATCATGGAGTTCACCCGTAATATTTCCAATGAAGGCATTGAGTACCGTCATGCTTTGTGTGTTTTATCAGAAGATGAACCAATTGATGGGCATGAAATGATATCCCTTTCCATGTATTGATGAACTATTTGATCAGCTTTGATGATACTAGGTGTTCTTGAATATTAACATGAGATATGGTTATCATCACTTGCACATTAGGCCATCAGATATATCCCTTATAGCCTTTTAGAGTAGGTATGGAATATACGAGTATTTGGTTATTCCATTCAATCTCACGAATGCGCCTCCAGGTTTTATGGCAATGATGAACCAATTGTTCTATCCATATATGGAATCCTTTGTTTTTGTTTTGGTGGAAGAAATATTGGTGTACTATCAATCTCAACATGAAAATTCTACCCATCATGAGTTCATTTGGATTCCACTGAGATAGCATTAGTTATATGATATGTTATCAGAATTCCACTTTTGGATAGACCATTTTTATGACAAACCTTCTTTTTATTACAACTTAAACATGATTTATTACATAAAACATCACATGATACAATAAAGAATATCAAGAGGATTAGTGTATTTGGGGATTAAGATAATTACATAAAAACTTGAAACATGAAATACAACATCTTTATTGAAAACTTCCTTTACATGACCACTACATTCGCTCGTACTTATCATTGAATGTGATAACATGAGGACATTCATAGGAAAAGGGTGAGCTATAAATCCTAGTAAGGGAATACACATGGAATAACATGAGGAATAAAATACATGTTAGTCATTAGTCATATCAATAGATCACAAGAGAATCATGAACATAAATTCATGATAATTCATGATAATCATAAAATGGAAATGTGACAACAACACTTAACATGGAATTAGCTTGAGCCAAAGCCCATTGAACATGGAGCATGAGTAAATCTTCATTGAAAATGAAGCACAAGTAAACCCTCATTGCACTTGAATTATAATGAGTCAACACTCATTTCAGATGACGTATCATGATACAATACATTACCCAATGCATTGGAACTCTATAAGGGTGCACCCTTCTTAAACATTTCATTTTATGCATAAGTGTGCCATATGGATCATAAAACATGGATTCATAAAACATAATCATTTATTCCAAGATATAGGAATGTGGAAATAAAACATGAAACTTCATAATCAATAAGTAATTTTTCATAAAGGTGAAAACCCTTGATGGAGAAATGGGCATGGTATTCACTATACAATGACATTGCCCTAGAAAATCAGTGCGATTTTGGCAGCGTAACGGCGTGACATAAGAATTCATAAAAATGGTTGATGAGAGAGAAAGTGGTTCCTCATCATATTTAAATTTAATGGAAAATATTAAGGTCATATAGATACATGTCCCAACAATTTTAATGGAATTTTTATTCATGATACAAAAGTGTTGCTTGAGTGTAAAAGAGGAGGGAGAAGTTCCTTTTAGAATTTCAACATAGTAATGGGTGCACATGGGAGTCCTTTAATGATAGAGAAAGGGGTATCCCATCATTTAAAAATAAAGAGGGCAGTATGAGGGAGGTGAAAAACCATACCCCAACATTCATAATTGAAATTAAAAGGGAAAAACAACTTAATGAAAATTGGAAAAAAAATGAGAAAGGTAGAAAAAACCCTTACTTGGATGTGTGCTTCCCAAGTCTAGGGAGAGGATTAAGAGAGGATTCTTGGTAGCTTGGGGCACCTTGGGGGGATTCTATAAAAATTAGGGCAGAGTTTTGACGAACTCCAAAGGCTTTTAGTGAGGAGGAAGTGTGATCTTGGGTGGGATTATATAGGAAAGGTGAGGGAATTCTTTATTATTTAGGTTTGGGTCCCCTTACATTAAATTAATCCAAACCACAAACCATCACATGGTTTTTGCCCATGGTTTTTGGCAAAGGGAATAGGAAAATAATATTTTATAAGGCCAAAGTCCAAACATTTTAAAATAATATGGTTGCTTCTGTGGAGGTGAGTCACACTCCCATGGAAATTAATTTAAAAAGACAAGGTGTCTAATAAGTCTTGAGGGGTCCATTAATGCTTTAAAAAGTAAGTAAAACAAACCCAAAATCACATTATTTTAATAGAAAAACATATATTGGCCGAAAATAAATATTATTGTATTTTATTACATCACTATTGGGTCATTATGATGTCATAAAACACATTTTATATTTAAACGGTATTTAATTTTTACCCAAAAAATTGACTGTCTCATAAAATTATGAAAAAATCACCGTTGGATAATTTCTAAGCCCTTATTCCATAAATAACATTTATTTTATCAAAATAATTTTATAAATATGTTAATTTTCATTTTTAAAATAAAAACCGACATTTATCAAAAATTCACTGGTTTTGAACGAAATGGCTTTCAAACCATACTAGAAATTATAATTGCATTCATAAAATTATAATATCATATATATTTAATAAAATTTAATTGAATAATAGTAATAAAATTTATTAAAATATTATTTAATTCAAAATTCCCTTAATATAAAAAAATATAATTCTTAATTAAATAATAACTAAAAACACTATTTTTACTTTAAAAACTATTTACAATGTATCAAAAAAATTACAAGGAGGTATATTTATTATTATATACAAAAATAATATACATGAATATAGTAATAGAGATTTGTTACATAACCCCTTCAAACAGCCGCATAAGACCTAAGGGTAAGGTGTGCGATGTTGACAGACTCTTGGGGTGGCTTGGATAACATCGCTTGAGTTCTAATCTCTATCAACTTCCACATTTACCGTAGACGATCTCGTTAGAGCATGACATGATGAAACTCAGCATGGTCTTGGTCAAGAGTGAATCCCAAGGATGCCCCCTCTTTTCCATGCTCCAACAAATGTGCTTTATATGGAGCAATTCTACTGGATGAGGCCATCATTTCCTTTGTCTGAGTAAATTGGATTTGATAAAGCCCTATATTTATACTAATCATGTTGTCACTATTCATTGACTATATTAGAAATGATCAAAATTATTAACATACAACCAATGAAGTTGAAATTTTATATAAACATAAAGAGACATTTAATTAGATCAATATGGTTTTCCATTAATGAAACTTTGGGTGATTACAATATTCCCCCCTTAAGAAACTTCACCCTCGAAATTTTCCTTTTCCCAGACTAAAACAGATGTGGGTAACATAGCTTCATCATTTCCTCGGATTCCCAAGTCGCTTCATCAATCAAGTGGTTTCTCCACAACACCTTCATGAGGGGAATTGTCTTATTTTGTAAAAATTTTCCTCTACGATATAAGACCTTCAATAGTTTTTCCTCATAAGAATGATCATCTTAAAATTGTACCACCTCAGAAGAGAGTACATATGAAGGGTTAGGTATGTACTTCTTTAAGAGGGATACATGAAATACATCATGTACTTTGGCCATGGTAGGTGGAAGTTCGAGTCGATAGCCCACAACCCCAACACGATCAAGAATCTTATAGGGGCCGATGTACCTTGGACTTAACTTCACTTTAATTCCAATCCTCATGACCATCTTCAACGGAGATATACATAAAAAAACCATGTCTCAAACATTAAACTCAAGGTCTAATCGATGGTTATCTACATAACTCTTCTGTTAACTCCAGGCTGCCTTGATATGCTGCTTAATGGTTTTCACCTTCTCCTACATTTATTCGACAATTTCTGGTCCATTCATCTTATGTTCACTGACCTCATCCCAACATGCTGGTGTTCTAAACCTTTTCCCATACAAGGCTTAATATGGTGCCATTTTGATTCTCAAGTGGAAACTGTTATTATAAGATAACTCAACCAGAATAAGATGTTGATCCCATCCTCCTTTAATGTCCATTGAGCATGCTCTCAACATGTCCTCAAGTGTTTGGATAGTCTGCTCGGATTGGCCATCAGTTTGAGGATGATAGGCCGTACTGATGTTCAGTTCAGTATTCAGAGCATGTCGAAGACACTTCCAAAACATAGAGGTGAATCAAGGATCTCTGTCAGACACAATAAATAGTGGTACTCCATGGAACCTTACCAATTACCTGATATATATCTGTGCCAGTTGATCCAAAGAGAAATCCTCCCGAATAGCAATGAAGTGTACAGTCTTTGCAAGACGATCCACAACAACCCAGATTACATTGTTGCCTTTTGGTGTCCTCGGATGTCCGGTGACAAAGTACATGTTGATGTTCTCACATTTCCATTCTGGTATGGGAAATGGTTTCATCATCCCCTTAGACTTCTGCCTCTCTGCCATCAGTTGCTGCCACACTAGGCACTTTTATGTATATTCCGCGATTTCCTTCTTCATATTATCCCACAAAAAGTTTTCTCGAAGATCTCGATACATCATTGCACTCCCTAGGTGAATGGAGAAATTTGAACTATGTGCATCCTCCAAAAAGATCCTTCTTCAGCACCGGACATGATGGAACACATATCCTTTTCCCAAACCACAGAATTCCTTCTTCATTAAAATTAATCTCGGAGGATTTCGCTTTTTCGATAGCTTCTACATTTTCTTGAATTCCCACACCATCCTTTTAAGCATCCTAAAACCATTCCAAAAGAGACGGTTGAGCAATAATTTGTGAAAGGATTGATTATGTTCCCTTCTCTATGATTCCCATTTCCATCTTTATCAAGCCTAAGGGGATTGGATCCTTCTCAATTATCATCATTTATAGAATCGCTTGATCCTTTCTACTTAGGGTATCTTCCACCTTGTTCGTTTTACCAAAGTGGTAATGGATTGAACAGTCATAATCCTTGATGAGCTATATCCATCTTTTCTAAGGCATGTTATGCTCGTTCTGTGTAAATATATATTTAAGACTCTTGTGGTTAGTATATATCTCACATTTATCTCCATATGGATATTACCACCAGATTTTCAAGGCAAAGATCACTGCTGCTATCTCTAGATCATGTGTTTGATAGTTTCTCTCAAGAGTTTTCAACTTCCTTGAGGCATAGGATATAACATTATAATTCATCATCAGCACACAACCTAAGCCCTTCATTGAAGCATCACTGAAAACAACAAAAAGATCCCCACTTATGGGTAAAGTGAGCACGGGCGTAGTGATAAGCATGGTTTTCTACTCCTTTAATCTTTCTTCGCATTCATCGCTCCAAGAAAACAGTAATCCCTTTCGAGTAAGCATGGAATGAGGGTTGGAAAATCATGAGAAATTTCTCACAAATCATCGATAATATCCAGCTATCCCAAAGAAGTTATAGATATCTGTTACTGATGTTGGCCTTGGCCATCACTCAATTGCATCTGATTTGGAGGGATCCACAGATATCCCATTGCTTGTGATGATATGTCCTAAGAACGTGACCTCCTTAAACCAGAACTCACACATGATGTACTTTGAATAGAGTATCTCCTTGTGCAAAGTCTACAGTATAGTTCTTAAATGCTCCTCATGGTCCTCCTTGGTTATGGATTATATTATAATATCATCTATAAAGAATATCAATAGTTCGTCGAGGTAATCTATAATGACTATATTCATCAAGTCCATAATAATTATTGGAGCATTGGCGAGTCTAGAAGGAATTACTATGAATTCATAGTGCCTGTATCGTGTACGAAAATCAATCTTGGGGAAAACATCCTTCTTCACCCTTACATGATAATATCCCGACCGAAAATCTACCTTGGAGAAGTATTGTGCTCCACACAGCTGATTGAACAAGTCATTGATCTTTGGCTGAGGATACTTGTTCTTTATCGTGATTTTTTTAAGTTCATGATAATCGATGCAAAGCCACATTGATCCATCATTCTTCTTGACGAAGAGGACTGGTGCACCCCATGGTAAAGCACTTGGGCGTATAAACCCTTTATCCATATTCTCCTGTAGTTGTTTCTTCAGCTCATCAAGCTCTACAATTCTATTCTATATGGAGTCTTGGATATTGGTAATGCCCCTTTTCTAAGATCAATTTAGAATTCAACATCTCTTCTTAGAGGATGGCCAAACAGTTCCTTGGGAAACACTTCATCGAATTCCCTCACAATATGCATTTCTTCAAGGATGGATTCTTCCATGGACTCACTCATCTAAGCCAGATACGCGTGTTCATAGGGCAGTAATATCCATTCATGATATGGTGGAGATAAAAGAGATTCATCTTCCTCCTTACACTTGTAAAGAATCGGGGGTCGATTCTCTCTATGGAGTGTGATTTCCCTCTCACGAAAATTTATGTTGGCTCTATATAAGGAAATCCAATCCATGCCAAGAATTGAATCAAATTACACCAGTGGGAGAATGACGAGGTTCTTCGGGAAATTCAATCCACATATTATAACAGGGGAGGACTTATATTCATGGGATGCAATGATTTCCCCATTTTCCGTAATCACCGACATCTTCACTTCCATGATTTGTGGTGGTGCTGGGATTGTTCTACTAAACATTTGATATATAAAAGAATGTGTAAAACATGAATCAAAAAAGTACGTTCTCTATTCTTGAATGAATAACTAGCGTACCTGTCACCACTTCGTTGTCGGTGTTCACTTTGGCAGAAGCGATGTCAAAACCTCTTCCTTACTGCCTTGGATGGTGTTGGATGCCTCCGGAATCCCTTGCATTAGGGAACTGATTTGAAAAATGACCCAGTTATTTTCATTTGTGGCATTGAACAATGCGTTGAGGTTAGAACGGAGCATTTCCCTCCTCTGTCGCAGTCGCGGGTCTTTCGTGCAGACAGTTAACAGGTAGGTGTCGTTCTATTCCACACCTGAAGCATTTTATAGTCCCCTTGAGGAAATTTACAGGGTTCTTCTTTCCGCAATTTTGGAAAGTGGGGTGATGGATCTTCATAGCACTGTTGGATTTATCCATCAGACCACCAGCATTGAATTCCACCTTATTCTTCTTATCCCCATGATACCCTTGTGATTCTTCGATCTCTGTTTCGACCATGAGGGCACATTAGACAATTTCCTAATAGCTATCAAAGTCACGGATTGCTAATGATTTCAGTAGGATATGCTTCATCCCTCCAAATAAGTGGCCAACTTCACATTCTGGGGAAACGATAAAGCCGAAAGTGTATCTTGCAAGCCTTTTGAAGTTTTCCTCTTATGCTCCAACCGATTATTCGTCTTTTTGCATGAGGGAAAGGATGTCCCTTTTTATATTAAGCCGGAGGGTGCGCAGAAAATATTTATCAAAAAACATATTCTAGAAATCCTTCCATTCAAACACCTTGAACTCCTCCTCATGCTTCATATTTTTGATCAACGTCCCCCTTTGATCAGCCTCACCCTCCATACGATAAGCCACCAGGAGAACCGTCTCTTGTTTAGAACATTGAAGGTTGGAGAAGATCTTTTCAATTTAGTTGATACATTGTTCAACATTCATGGGATCCGATGATCCACTAAATGCAGGAGTCCTTTGTCTCATGCAGCTCTCGATAGAGACTTTTTCTTTCATAGGGGGGTTGAACGTTCCTCTTGACCCATTTTTCTAATAAAAACTTGAGTTAGCTGACATCGAAGAGTGACAATGTTCACGATTCCCACTCCCATTGGATTGGTCATCTTATTAGTACAGTCATCACACTGATCTTCAAAATGGTTGTTAGCCCAAGTCCTCCTATTAACGGCCATTGGCTGGAATAAAAGGAAAGTTAGGGGTAACACATAAAGGTTAATCTAAACACAAAAGTTTATGACTTATAAATAAACTTTTATTTCCTTAATTCACGAGTCTATAGGCTTCAATCTAGGATTTTCATGATCAACTTTCTAACATTTATTGTTAGGGGAATTTTTTTTATTCTCGTAATAAGGGTTTATACTACGATTGTGAATTTATCAAAGCATATCCCTCCGGAGTGTCGTAACCAAGAGTAATGCAAGGCTCGTTGTCGTGCACCAATTCACGTTCTAGTCTTTCTCAAAGTAGTGTTTCCAGGTTTTACCCCTAGGATACATCTGTGCCAGAGCAGCCTCTACCTGCTCGTATCCTGACATGGTGGTATTTGTTTGATAAACAACTTACTCAGTACTTAACAAAACATAGGGATGTTTTTATTATACATACTGTTTTCTCTAAGGCCTTACTAGGGTTTTCTAATCCTAATCCCAAAAATAACTAAACCTATCCTCTGATACCAACTCTGAAAACCCAGCTTTTAATTACAACATAAACATGATTAATTACATAAAACATCACTTGATACAAGATATATGATCAAGAGGTTTAGTGTATTTTGGGATTAGGATCATTACATAAAAACATGAAACATGAAATACAATATCTTTATTGAAAACATCCTTTACATGACCACTAAATTCCCTTGTACTTAGCATTGCATGGGATAACCTGAGGACATGCATAAGAAAAAGGTTAGATATAAAGCCCAGTAAGGGAATACACATGGAATAACATGAGTAATAAAATACATGTTATACATTAGGAATATCAATATAGAAGAAGAGAAACATGAACATAAAGGCATGATAAATCATGATAATCATAACAAGGAAATGTGGCAACAACACTTAACATGGAATAAGCATGAGCCAAGGCCCATTGCACATAGAGCATGAGTAAATCCTCATTGCACATGAAGAATAAGTAAAACATCATTGAAATTGAATTAGCATGAGTTAACACTCATTACACATGACGTATCATGATACTATACTTTACCCAATGCATTGGAGCGCTATAAGGGTGCACCCTTCTTAAACATTTCATTTCATGCATAAGTGTTCCACATTGATCATAAAACATGGATTCATAAAACATAATCATTTATTACACGATAAAGTAATGTGGAATTCATACATTAAACATTATAATCAATATGTAAATTTTCATAAAGGTGAATACCAGTGATGAAGAAATGGGCATGGTATTCACTACACAATGATTTTGGCTTAGAAAATCGGTGTGATTTCGGCAGCATAACGGCGTGACATAAGAATTCATAAAAATTGTTGATGAGAGAGAAAGGGGTTCCTCATCATATTTAAATTTAATGGAGAGTAATAAGGTCATATAGATACATGTCCCAACAATTTTAATGGAATTTAGATTCATGATACACAAGTATTTCTTGAGTGTAAAAGAGGAGAGAGAAGTTGCTTTCTGAATTTCGGCATAGTAACAGGTGCACATGAGATTCATTTAATGAGAGAGAAAGGTGTCTCCCATTATTAAAACATAACTAGGACAGTATGAGGGAGGTGAGAAACCATACCCCAACTATCATAATTGAAATTAAAAGGGAAAAATAACATTATGAAAATTGGACAAAAATGAGAAAGGAAGAAAAAACCCTTACATGGATGTGTGCTTCCCAAGGCTAGAGAGAGGATTGTGAGAGGCTTCTTGGGAGCTTGGGGAACCATGGGGGGATTCTAGAGAGAGTAGGGAAGTGGTTTGACGAACTCCAAAGGCATTGAGTTAGGATTAAGTGGGAGCTTGGGTGGGTTTATATAGGAAAGGTGAGGGAATTCTTTATTATATAGTTTTGGGTCCCCTTACATTAAATTAATCCAAACCACAAGCCATCCCATGGTTTTTCCCATGGTGTTTGGAAATGGGAAGGGGAAAATAATATTTTATAAAGCCAAATTCCGAAATTCTTAAAATAATAGGTTCACTTATGTGGAGGTGGGTCACACTCCCATGGAAATTAATTTAAACAGACAGGGTGTTTAATAAGTCATGAGGGGTCCATTAATGCTTTCAAAAGTAATTAAAACAAAACCAAAATCACATTATTTTAATGGTAAAACATATATTGGTAGAACATAAAGATTATAATATTTTATTAAATCTTTATTGGGTCATTATGATGTCATAAAACTCATTATATATTTAAACGGTATTTAATTTTTACTATAAAATTTCATTGTCTCAAAAATTTATAAAAGATTCACTGTTGGATAATTTCGACGTCCTGATTCCAGAAATAACATTTATTTTATCTAAATAATTTACTAAATATGTTAATTTTCACTTTTAAAATAAAAAACGACATTTATCAAAAATTCACGGGTTTTGACAGAAATGGATTTCAAACGTTAATAAAAATTATAATTTCATTCATAAAATTAAAAGATCATTTATATTTAATAAATATTAATTTAATAAAAATAAAAATATTTTATTAATATATTATTTAATTCAAAAAACCCTTAATTTTAAAAAATATATTTATTAATTAAATAATAACTAAAAACACTATTTGTACTTTAAAAACTATTTAAAATGTATAAAAACAAATGACAAGGAGGTATATTCATTATTATATTCAAAAAATAATTTGTGTGAACATAGTACTAGAGATTTGTTACATAACCCCTTAAAACAGCTGGATAAGACCTAAGGGTACGTTGTGCGATGGTGACAGACTCTTGGGGTGTCTCGGATAACATCGATCAAGTGGTAATCTCTTTCAACTTCCACTTTTACGATAGAAATTCTCGTTTGAGATTGACATGATGAAGCACAGCTCGGGCTTGGTAAAGAGCGAAGCCCAAGGATGCCACCTCTTTTCTGAGCTCCGACAAATGGGCTTCGTATGATGAAATTCTACTGGATGAGGCCATCACTTCCTTTGTCTGAGTAAATTGGATTTCTTAAAGCCCTATATTTATACTAATCATATTACCACAGTTCAATGACTATATTAGAATTGGTAAAAATTATTAACATACAACCAAAGAAGTTGACATTTTATATAAAAATAAAGAGAAATTTAATTAGAACAAGAGGGATTTCCATTAATGAAACTTTGGGTCATTACAATTTTCACTTCCTGGGACATGTTATGTTAGAAAAAATAATATTTGAAGACCAAAAGAATGTGAGAGAAGTTTTTCCCTGGGAGCATCCAATGAACATCTAGGAGTTATATACTTTTCTAGGGGTATATTGTAACTATAAACATGTGATTTAGGAATTTTCACTCTTAGCAGCACCACTGAAGAGACTAACTTGGTGGGGTTTCATGTACCTATGGATAGATTCTTGCGATTTATCCATTAAGGAGTAGAAAGAGTGGTTTACATCAGCACCGAGACATGTTTTTACTGATCTGGTCAAGTGTTATACTATTTACTGTGATGCGTCTGGTATCATGATGGGAGAAGTGGTTATTTAGGGGGATGTTGTCTCTACATACAGTTTTCAACAGTCGAGGCCACATGAGAGGAGTTACCTGTTGAACACTATTGAGTTGGTAGAATCTGATCATGCCTTGGGTTGTTAGATAAATTGCCTTATGGGAGAGCATTTTGGTCTATAAGTTGACCATAAAACTATCAAGTAAATATTAACACAACATGTCCTAAATTTGAGACATTGAAGGTGGTTTGAGTACCATCAGTCCTTTGACATTATTATTTCCTACATGCATAGGAAATGAAAATTTGTTTCTGATTCATTGATTACGAGGTATTAGATGCAAGCAATTCAAGAATCCAGTAATTAATGGAAGCTTATGGAAGGGTCCTCGAAGATGCATTTGAAGGTGCATGATAGACAGGGGAAAGTGTATCTTTCTTATATTGTTCTTACCTTTACTCTACTTGATCGAATGAGAATGAAGCATATGTCAGATTCTCAAGGACTAGTTCTAGTTGAGTGTGTGTTAGGAGGGGACCATATTCCTAGATAGACAGTTGGAAAATACGATATCATTTGTTTTCATGGGTGTGTGTGGGTGTTAGCAGACATACTCAATGATATTTTGCAGTTTTCATTCTTCAGTTTGGGCAGTTCATCCTGGTGCCTCAAAGATGTATCAAGATATACAATGACATTATTAGTGGCCCGACATGAAAAGATATGTTGATGTTTTTGTGATGAGGTTTTCCACCTGTCGGTAGGGGTAGGTGGAGCATCAGCGACCAACATGACTTTTTCAACAGTTACTCATTCTCGAGTAGAAGTGAAATTATGTCTTGATAGACTATGTGAGAGGTTTACTGAGGTCACCTCATTGAAATGATTCATTCTGGGTTTTCATTGATAGAATCATGATGGTTTCTCATTACTTACATTTCAAGGAGACCTTCGTAGTAGATGTTATTTAAAGTTTATACATCAAGGATATTTTACTTTTAAATCAGGTTCTACACTCTATCATTTCCGAAAGGGATTTTCATATTACTTATTGGGTTTGGAAGGGACAACATTTGGATATGGGTGCACAGGTACTTTCGAGTACAACATAGCATCCCAAAATAGATGGCTCGTCCAAGCATACGATTATGGTGGTGGAGGACATCCTTTGAGCATGCATCATAGATTTTGCTGGATTCATGGGAGAATCAAATCCATATGTTGGAGTCTACCTACAATAATAGTTTTTAGGTGACTATTCAGATGGTTCCTTATGAGGCATTGTAAGTTAGGCCATTCGGATCACCCCTATGTTGGTTGGATGCAAGATTGGTAGGTATGCTAGGACATTGTCTTGTCCAGGAGACCACATAGCAGGTGGGGTTTATTATAATGAAAATGGATACTTCATTGTCATGAAAGAAGACTTATGCCGATAGATGGAGACAACATATTGAGTTTGAGGTCATAGATCTGGTTTTCATATGTATCATACCGAGTTTGGGACACATGAGGATTAGGAAATTGGGAAAGCATTCACTGAGTTATGTTGGGCCGTTTGTGGTTTTGGTGATAGTCAGGCCGGTTGACTATCAGCTATTGTTACCTCAGATGTATCAGGATATGCATGACATCTTCCATGTTTCTCCTCTATAGTGATACATCACGGACACATCTCATGTTTTGAAACATGAGGAGGTCGAGTTAGAGGTGGAAACGTCGTTCATGGAGCACCATATCTAAATTATAGATTGCTTCACAACAGGATTTTATGGCCAGTCTGTTCCACTTGTACATGTGTTGTGGAAGCATAGTCGAGTACAAGATGTTACTTGGGAGAGGGAGGCCAATGTGTGATCACAGTTGCCAGATCTATTTGAGGATCCTTCTTCCATGCCACATTTTTAGAGAAATTGAGGGGAAAAGTTTTTAAGTGGAATAGTATGTATGATCACAAATCATCATTTTAGGTATGGATCATAATTTTTGGAAATTTTTTTAGAAAATTCAGATAATTTGGAAAATTTATAACAACACACCATCTACATAGTAGTACACGCCGTGTAACTTGTTGTCGTGGGTAGTCGTCTACTGGCTGTGTAATAGATGAATACATTTTCTTGCGAGATGATGTGGAGACCGCTTAAAGCAGGGGTAGGTTATGTCATGTATAGTATGTGTACATTAAATGAATATGTCATGTAGTTTACATTTTTTTTGTAAAAGTAGATTGGGCATGTGCCTAATTCCCATATTTGTCTTCTTCTAACCCCATCTCGTACAAGAGAGACCACAAGTAACGACTCATCTTCGAGCCACAGATTCATCATCCATTCTCCGAATAAAACATTATTGGTTGTGTTGGAATCACCTCATTGAGTTTTTCCTTCTTTTATAGCCTCTCAACCGTATTTCTCTTATTTAGTGTGATATTCAAGGGTGAGTAATTTTTTTTCATTTTTTTAGATCTACGCTGTTATATGTCAATTCAATGGATTGTGTTCTACGATATCGATCATACAATGTCATGGTATGTGGTTTGTTCCATTCCATAGTTTTCTTTGGAATATATGTGCAAAAGGTTCAGAATGCCATAGTTTAGTTTATTGTTCATTTTGGAGAATTAACCATATCTTCTTCCTTCTATGTATAATTTTCTTAAGAAATGTTATTTATTATGATTTAGTTTTATTACCTTGTTATTGGATGTGTTTTCTATTTTTTTTGATATTTTCCACTGGGTTTACAACTGGATGTTAGGATATAATTTTTCCATGACATGTTTTATTTGGATGGAGTTGATATTATATGGCATGCTTGCGATATGCGTTATAGTTGCATAACATTGTAGTAGATGAGAATCTGTTGGATATTGGACATAATATTTTCATGATTTTATTACACAATGAAATGAGTATATGGTGTAGTAAGACCATAGAAAGAATTTACATTGAGGGATTTTCTAGATTGTCTGTTATACATTTTACATTGAGAGACCATATATGAGATGGATAGAGTGTACTCCCTAAAAAATTATATAGAATACCATTACAAGAACATTGAGGGAGTGGATGTTGAGTGCTTCCTCAAAGAGTTGTAGTTGTCATTAAAATACAACTGGGGGAATCGAAGGTGAATTATTCCATATAGAGTCATTTCATTTTTGTAACCAGAGGGGTTAGACTATGAGATCATTCACTGAGGGTTTCATTTGAATTTTTGGTTGAATAATTAATAAATGTAAACAAATGTAGTTTTCAACAAATAGACTATTTAATATTGAGTTTATCCTTGTTTGTTACTTCATTTTTCATTTTTACTGTTAAATATATTCACTAATACATTATAAGGGACTTTTGGATGATTTCCTACAATGATTCATCTCACACAATATTTGGGTCTTACTTTTAGGGCCAAACGAATTATATTATTGTATGTAAAGGTATGTTCATGCTCCCTTCTACTTCTGGTTCTTTATTTTTGGGGATCTAGTGAGAATGGGACCAAGATGTTGATTGTGATGCTAACAGAGTTTACTAGATTTCAATTTACATTGGTTTAGTAAAATATTTTCAACATTGTGATTTTTTTTGCTTCTTTACACGACATATGTGACATGAATCATTTATATATGTGCTCCAGTTTTTAATATACTTCTAGTATTCTGATATTTTCTTATTTTATAGTATTACTTCGTATTCTGTTAGATATTATTATTATTTCGTTGTGTTACTCAGCCAAAGCAGGCATAGATTCCCCACTATCTAACTCAAGGCTCTGGCTGATATTCGGAAGCCTCTAGCATTCAGGGAAATACGATTGAGGCCATGTGATCATCCTGGAATATTACACCTTTGGAAGACACCCAACACCAGGACGTTACAATCCAAATGTGATGCACCTCTTTATAGAGTGTACTCAACTATAATATGGCTCATGGAGCGAGTTCTCCTAGAATAAGAAAATATTTGTGTAGAATCATTTGGCTAGAAGATTTTTATTTCCACATGAATGCATGATGTATCTATTGAGAAAATTTGGTATTTTTTCTAGTTGTATATATGATTTAATGTTATAGCTATAATTGATTTACACTAACATGGTGCTTCATGTTTTTTGTTTTTAGGGTATCTTACTCAGTATTGTTATACATTCCGAACAAGACATTTTCCCACACATGTCATGTCTTATGACTGAAATAAAACTTTTGATGGGGTCTTATAAGGATTTGATGTTAGATAGGCATAGACATATATTTATAGAGAGTGATTTTTATTGGGATCCTACATTGACGTAGTCCTCACCATTAGATCAGGTTGGACATCATAATTTTTTAGTTGGACATGGTAGTTTAATCATTTGTGTGGGTATTTGATTAGACCTATTTATACTTATATTACATCTTGTGTTACTCTAGTTGTGGTATCATAGTTGTATGTATGAATTTTATATGTTTCATTACATTTTTGAATTGTGTGGATGGGATATTTTTGTGTGTATAGGTCCTTATGGCTAATGCATACCATTTCTGGGATATTCCTACTCACTTCTGGTCAATAGCCCCCAGAAAATTAGAGGAAGGATTGGGGAAGTCATGTAATAGGACACATAATTATGGGTCATGGTAGAGTGGAATCAGAGCGCGGAGTATGACATATAATTACTGGGTCATTGAGTGTGGTTTGTGTCAACAGTGTTATGTTATTGTCTTTCTGAATGCTGGATAGGGAATTTCATGTTGGTGTGATAGTCAATGTATCCACACACCATGACTCATATCACCTACATTTATATATGAAACATTAGAACATTGGGTTCATATAAATCAATTCTATATAAATAATATAGGAATGTTTGTGTTTTCCAGGTCCTTCTGGAGTCATATAAATTGGTATACTCTTTTGGCCATGGTACATTTTTTTCATTTTAAGATTATTCAATGTAGAGAACCAAACAAGATTCCACTACATGATCATAGAGATGATCTCACATGTAACTAGTCATCAGTACATGTTATTTTACCATATATAACATATCTGGGTGGTTAACCATATATACCACCATCCATTGAGTAGCAGTTTGCATCAGAACATCTAGATGTGGATGAACACAGATTGAGTTTCTTATTTAATTTTTAGAGGCATTGACCTAACATGTTTTCTGTTTAGGTAGTCCTCTAGGAGGTGAATTATTAGCTAGAGTCATCCAACCATTATTTATTCCTTGTTAACATTCCTTATATCTTAATGAATTTTCTTTCCATGAGTCTTTATCTGAGATTTTTTGGGTGACTGTGGAGTAGTGTGATATAATCACATGAAGAGACAATTCATTCCTAGAAATACATCGATCCTCTCTTCAAGTAGTAGTTATATTCAGAATTTTTGTGGCCAATATACCGACATGAGATTTTACATCTGTAGGAGGGAAGTAATATGGTGGTGAAGTATTCATCAAGGATTACTGATCTATCCTATTACTCATGGAATATTGTTGGAGAGAATTTCATCAAGTATTGGATCATAGAGCATGTATTTTTCCATGAAATCTGGGAATCAATGGTACCCCTAATCATTTCTACCTATTCGAGGGTACATTTGATATTCATATTTGTATAATGTTTTCTATCATATTAGACAATGGTCATTTTATCTAGATGTTGGAACCCAGTAAATAAGACCTAAACAACATGTTGTTGTTGGAAGTCATAGATATCTAAGTCCATCAAGAATATTAGGAGGTGATCCCAAGACTCATGGTCTATTTTGTAGGGATCTAAATGTGGATCAAATTAGATAAGGGATATGTGGTGTTTCTCTAGTGACGGTTAGGGAAATCTAGCATGGGATTTTCGGACCTATCGCTCAACTAATCTAGAGATGGTCTAGGGATGAGTATGACAGAGACATATAAAATAGTAGGGTTTCCCATAGGAGGGAGGATATGGAAGAATGGACGGTAGGGTAATAACATGTGGTCAGAGGTTTGACATACTATCACCACCACCCTCAGGTGGTCTAACAAAATATGATCGAGATAGTGGGAATGGATGAGGCCAAATGTGGAATATATATTCCTATGAGTCCAATTCTATAGGAATGATATGAGTCCCACTCTATAATGTTTCCTCTATATATTCTTTTTTCACTGACACAGGTGATAATCAATCATTTATTTTCATAAATCATGTTCGAGACTCATAGATTCTGGTGGAACCGGTGACACAAACATTACACATGGATTCTCCTTAAATTGGAGGCTAATTGATTACACATTGGTTCTAAAAATATTAAATTCCTTCTAATGTTTGTTTTTTTAGTTTGGATCTCTTAGATATGGCATCGATGGATTATGATGTCATTCTTGGTATGGGTTTTTATCCACATTTTATTCTCTGACTGACTATTTTTGTTTAATTGTTTGGTAGGTTTGTTGTGATGGGGAAAATATTCATTTATTTAGTGAAACTAAAATCTTGAAATTTGAGTGTAGACTCACACATAAGACAGTAAAACAGAATTCTTATCATTTGGCTAAAATTACCATCAATGTTGTTGACATTTTGTGTCCTCGATTTTATATAGTGATGGTATCATATGAGGACGTATTTCCAAAGGGTGTTATAGGTCTACCTACCCGCTTTAAATTCAAATAGGAATCGTTATACACCATTGGATGATAATATAATCAAAACAATCATAGTAGATGGATCTTGCGATGTATCATGACCTAGGGGTATAGTTGCAGGACTTTTATAAGGATGGATTCATAATACATGGTGTCTCACCATTGGAAGCCTTAATGATGTCATCAATGAAAGAAAAATGGTTCTTTTGGAATTATTTAGTTTTCCTATGGTCGAAATAGGAGACCTTGTAGAAAAGTTATCCACTACAGAGAATCTATGAAATCAATGATATGTTTAATGCATCATGATGGTTCTCAAAAATTGACCTTTGATTATGTTATCGATAGTTATGAGTACTGGATGATGATATATCGAAGACATATTTCATCTTTCATTATGGACACTATGAGTAATTGGTGATGTAGTGTGTCATGATTAATTCTTAATTAGTGGTCAGGGGAATAACGAACCTGGTCATTCAACCATACATTTACCGGTTCATAATTTTCTTCATCGATGACATCCTTGAGTATTCAATGTTTTAGAAGGGGAATACAAAATAATTGATGATGGTCTTAGACACACTGTGAATGCAATAACATTACATGAAGCTATCTTGGTTCTAGTTTTTTAATTTATGAGGTCCATTTTCTTATTTATGTCATCTCAATGGAAATATTTATAGTGTATCAAGCGAAGGATGGGGTATTCCGTGCATGGAAGCCAAAAAATATTATCACTGAGGTGTGTATTATCCTTGTATTGTATGTGTAATATAATAGGGTTTTTATCATCTTATCCAAAGTGGAATCACCTTTAAACAATCTCAAATTAATGAGAAATTCTATTGTGTGGACAGAGAGGTGAAAAAGGTTCTTCATGGAAATGAGTCAAAGGTTGAATACTTCTCCCATGTTCTGGTTACCAGATGATGTGGTCATGTAGGTGGTATTTTGAAATGTGTCAGGAAATTGGCATAGTAAAAGTAATTAAGTGATTTATATTGTTTTACAGTGGTTAAAACTACATGAATAGAAAAATGAGAGCCACAAACTGGAGTTAGAAGTAATATATTTTTCATTGATGATGTGGGGACATTACAAGATTGGTGAGTGATTTATCATGTAATCTGACCAAAAGAGTTACAAGTACATATTATCTCATAAAAATGAAAACATGAGGTAGAGTTTATGGATAAAGTTCCTAAAAGGATATGAACATCATATATTTTATACTCCAATGAACGGGAACATGGTGGAATATTAACATAGCATTATATGTAGTTTGGAATTGCTGAACGATGCATTAGAGCAGTTGTCCTTATTGTAGTTATCTGATGTGGATAGAGATAGCATTGATTACCTCTAGTTGATGGTTGTCAAGCCTCCAATTATAAAGTGTTTCAGGGAGGAAAAATGGGGACGTCTACTACAATACCAAACATGACAAGATAACCGTAGGGTATGCTCTTAATTAATATTTTAAAGGTTTGGAGAACATACTTCTATTTAGGGGATTCCCAATAGTAATAATAATATTGTGGTAGGATGTTTTGTATGATCCTATTTCATCCCATTTTTTATTAAATAAAGTAGTGGAGATGATTTACACGTACCAAGGATGTTAATTTTGGAGTTTAGGAATGACAGAAGGAGTTGTAGAGTTTGTTTCTCATTGCCTTTCTTATCAGCAAGAGAATCTTGAACACCAATTTCTAGCAGTATTATCTCAACCCATTGAGGTTATAAAATCGATGTGGGATGTGATATCAATAGTGGATGGAATTTACCCATACATTTATAAGAAATGATGACATTGGGGTGATCATTGACCGACTCATTATTTCAGGCCACTTCCTAACATTATGAGAGAATATTTTTTAAAGATTTTGAGATGAAACTATATTTAGGATATAGTTTGATCCATTTTTTCCCACTGATTTTTTTTCTGATTGTGATGATCACTTTACATCCAATTTTTTTATGTGTTATAGGAGGCATTTTTTACCCTGTTACACATATACAAAATGTTTTACCCACAGACAGATGACCAGACTGAGCAGACCATTTAGGATCTAGAGGATATCATGTGATATTTCATGTTATAAATTATCTCTATTTTGTAGTACCATGTAACACATATGTAGATTTCTTTGAATAACAACTACCATTTCATAATCGGTATGGAACCATTTGAATCTGTGTATGGTTGACTGTGCAACTCACCAATTTATTGGGCTAGCCCAGTCGAGTCAGAACTCAGGGGCCAAATGTTTATTGGAGCTACTACAGAAAATATTCATATCATACAAAAGTGGAGGAACCCTACACAACACCATCAAATGTTATATAAAAACAGGTGATAGAGGCATTTGGTGTTCGATAATGAATGAAATATGTTCCTTTATGTTTCACCACGACGTGGATTACAGATATTTGGATGATTTTGAAGGCCATAATTGAGGATCATTGCCCCATTATATATTACATTGAGTTTGTGATGTGGTGTACCACTTTTCCCTAACTCAATAGCTAGGTCTAGTACATGACTTCTTCTATGTGGCATAGTTGACGAGAAATGTGCCTGACCCACAACACGACAATGTCTGGGGCGATCTTGATATGAAGGATGGAGAAACCTTTTCTGAGTTACCAATGGATATTATGGATTTGTAAGAGAGGATAAATCATTTTAAATTGAATCTTTTTATATCTATTTGATGGAAGCCATAGAATCTCCTGAAAAACACATTGGATATGGAGAATTATATTTTTACTAAGTACCCTCGTCTTGTTGAGTATCCCATTTTTTGTCTATTTAGGGACGTAATTACCAATAGGGGTGGGGGGAATGTAATGTATCATATTTTTTATGTATTATTTTATGGTATTATATGTATTATTTTAGAGACCAAACACTATGATGGAATGAAATTCTTAGGCCAAGAGTGTCCGGAATATATGTTGGAAAAATATTACAATATTTAATAGCACGTGCGAATACATTCCCCGAATAAGTGTAATAACTCATGAATAGGTTATTAGATCATATATTATAGGTAACTATTCATTCCATAACAATGGTTTTACCCTATGTGTGACCTAACACTAATAAATATATGTCTTTTAGAAAAAAAATATCGTAGTCATTAAATTTTTTAAAAAATTCAATCTTATGAATTCATTTCATTTTCATAATTATAGTGACATGATACAACTATATGTTCATGGATATAAAAATTTTATCGAGTTTGGATTCTAATCTATAGATAAATAGAATGAATTTTATGATAGAAATATTGGTATATGACAAAATATTAGGTTCATAACATAGTTCATCACACCAGCAGAGTCAAAGGATCTCATAAACGGTGACAACACAACAGTTCTTAATCAACGATCAATCAAATCATTAAGTGTTTTATTTAATATTTAAACATGTTATAAAATCCTAGATGAACATGGATCAAATAAACAAACATTTATTGAGCTGTGCATCGTCAATATAATTATATAGGATAAAATTTTTAATTTTATTCGATGAGTTTCAATATGCATTCAGCATTTATACAGTAATCATTCGAGGCCAAATGGACCATGGAATATATTCATATTCCCTAGTATAAATTACAGTTTTCTCAATAAATTTAATAATGAGATCATATTTGATAATCTCTGGTCTAATAGTTTGGGAAATACCCTTTTATGTATCCTTTCATAGTCGTTCTTCATTCTAATATATTGAAACAATTGGTATACATCATGATGGTGGCTATAGATTGGGGATAGATTGGGATGATGTGTAGATCCGGGATGAATATTTTCTATTATAGGTTTCCAATCCATTCTTCTTTGGCTTGAGAGGAAAATTAATTTTGGAGGTGTGTTGGAGATGTTTTTCGAGTCCAGATTCCAGAGAGAAAATGGTATAATTGAACATTAGATGAATATCTAGAGTGAGTGGAGTAGTTTTTAAAAGAAATGAAGATTGATATGTAATGTAAGGAAGAATTGAGTAAGAAACATGTATTCTAGTACATATTATAACACATGGAATGTATCTCAATACTACATCCCATTTGGGTCCCCTTCATCGACGAGTAGGGTTTGAGGAGGAGGTGATGATCAACCAGCATATGACCCCTATTGGATGGAATATGAACCATACCATTTGGATCTTAATTTACATTTCATGTACTATAATAAGGGTAAAATTACACAACTAGATGGATCACTATTTACATAGGCATGAACATGGATTGGAATACATAGACCAGTACACTAACACAGCCAGGCGACCCGGGCAGGAAGCCACATGTCACTACAAACTATGTACTAACCCTACTCACCTTGTATATGGAGACAACATGTTTTGTGAGGTTCCTATAAAGGTGAAAGTCATAGATACCTATACATACTATGTACCCCCTAGGATAGACAATGTACTACCATCATGGGTGCTTTTGGTTATTGGTTTTCTAAATTTGGAATAATATAGTTTCAGTTTTTTCCCTAGGTTCTATACTGTAGGTTACAATGTGAAATTACATCCACTTCACTGTATTTTAATCCCATATAGAGGTCATGTATCATATATATTCTTTGTTTTCCTCCTAGATTTTATTGTTTGAACCTTTATCATCCCAAATGGTGATTGTGGTATCAGTTTGACTTACATGAGAAGTGTGATGATCCTCCACCTAGAGGGCCACATCATGAGGGGTTAGAGAATCATTAGAATATGATCCCCAATATGGTGGGTTGATCCAGACTTGGTGTGTGGTATCCCCTATCGGTTTTGGTAATGACTCCCTATTTGTATATTTTAGTCCCCTTATATGTGTTACTTCTCTTTGGCTGAGCGCAAAAGTGTTATAACTTTTCGTAGAGTTTCTATAATGGAAACATGGCACATGGAGTGAGTTAACCCAAAACGAGTGATGAGTTATGAAGAATCAAGTGGATAGGAATTCCTAATGACCACTTATTGGTTTGGTGTCTCTCTTGATTATATTATGGTTTTTGTACTCCACGTATGTGTGATACATTTTTACACATATTATTAACCTCACAATACTTGGTGCTTCATCATTAGAGTAATCAGTGTATCCAAATGAGTATTGTTGTACTCACCTTTGCATGGGATTTTGTAGGATGTGTCATGTCATTTTTAGATGACAAGACATTTTATATTATCCATAGTGAATAGGTAGAGGGTGTTTGATAGTTAGTTATTAACATACTATGATGCTTTCAGAGAGCATACATTACATTAGTGTTATCCCTTTACATAGGAAAGGATTCTTATAGTTTTTCTTGGACTTGGGTATAGAATCATTGTGATGGGCTTGTAATTTTCCAGGTTTAATTTTATCCTACTTCATGTCGTACTGTGGTGGTTGAATATTTGTTGTTTACATTCATTCTATAGGTTTTTTTTATATTTTATAATTGTGTGTCTTGGAGGTGGGTGTGTCAACTTACATGTACTTTTTCCCAATTCCTCCGATTATTGGGGTATGACTACTTAGTGCAAGTCACTAACCCCTATACTATTGGCACCATGATTGAGGTAGTCATGGAACAAGACCCTTTGGGATAGGTTGTGAACTCCAATGATTTGGGTAATGCATTATATTACATGATATAAAATGGAATCGAAAATATAGTGGCATTTTTTTAGTATGATCGGAATTAAATAGGGAGTTAACCCAAATTAGTATAATTGGATTGGAAGGGGAGGTGAAATTTGTTCAGTAATGGCCATTTCCACCATTAATGTCATTGGAGTAGACTTGGAATACTAATATGTGTGTGTTATTGAACCTACTCCACAATAATAAATGTTATAAAATATCCTTGACTATTAAAGAAATGATTTTCTATTTGTATGTGTAGGCCTAAATTCTATGACATATTTCAATATTTTTCATTTAATGGTCATGTAAATTTAAATTTCATCATACATAATCTACTATTATATTTTAAATGTCATGGGAATGTTATATTTTATAGGTTGGTTTTAATTTTCAAATTTTAGCTTCTGATTCTTATACCATTATACATATTTTTTGATTTGTAAATTACAGCCCTACCATTATTGAGAATTTGAACTCAACCTTTTATTATATTTATTATCCCCATAAAATAATGAAAGGATATAATAATGATATTCCAAAATGTATTTCTATTATACAAATTTATGTTGGTGATGATGTAGAGTCTTACAACCCAGTTCATTATGTTTCAATGTCTCTAAACCCACAAGAACCATAAGGTTCAGGTGTGGTTTTGATATGATATGTAATAAATATATATATATATAATCTATGTTTTAAAATAATGGATAGGTATTTGTTTTAAAATGACAATAATACGAATTAGGATACTACTATGTGTTCTACCATTAATCATGATTTTTATAATCGTAGTAAACTATTTATGAACATGTTACATAAGAGATTCATTGTTTATTTTTTATATAATACTACATTTAGACCATACAATATATATTCTACATTATTTTATGAAAAATAATCCAAAAATTTTAATGGCTCACAATTATCTCATTAATAATGAGTTTTTACGTATTTTAATGACTCAATTTATACAACCTTTCAATTTCAAAAAATATTTAGTTTTTGTTTAACTTCATAATCAGATACTAATCATAGTTTTTAATTGTTTTATTAATATATCATAGTATTAACCTTCTTCTTTTTTTTAAAATTATTTTTTTCTATAACAATTTAAAATCCAAACTATGATTCATTTTTAGATGTGGTTGTTCAGCACATTGCAATAACTAGTTGTTCTTAATTGCTGTTGTAGATGAAGCGGAATATAAATGAATTTGTATTCAAAATTGATTGTGTATATTTCAAATGATGCAAAAAAGTGATATATTCACAATTTGTAAAAACTATGAATGTATTCTAGTGATACCATGGATCTTGTGTTGGAATATATATGGATGGTTCATGTTTAAGAACATTGTTAGGTCAAAACATCTAGCCTTATCAACAAACCATACTATATGGTATATAATTTTGTCAAATTTTTGGAACATGGTTTTTCATGCCATGTAGTTAAAACTAGATACCCTTCCAATATAATAAAAATATAATCACAATTGGTGCTCGGTTTTCCAATCCAAGTGGAAAAATTGTGAAATTGTTTTTAGTTAATCTATATTTTTTTTATCAAAAAAATGTCGCCATTTTGCATCATATATATTTAAATGTAAAGGGTTCTCATTCTAGTATGCTCTATGTGTATAATTTCAATATTTATTCCACATCAAACTAAAAATGGATTATATAAAATAGTTTCGGATCTATGAATATGAAGAATTGTGAAAATATCTTTATTCATTATTAAGTTAAGTATATAATCATTTAATGTTCAAAAATGATGAATATTCGTCTTATCAATGATATATATAAGGGTTGTGACAATATATAATTTGGTTTTATATATTTTTAATGGAATTCATAAAATTTTTTAGAGCATCTTTGATCATTAATCAATCTTCTGGAATCATCATAGTATGAGATTCCACACTATTATGATGTTCCAGAATTTATAATTTGATATATTTATTTAGGAATTAATGGTACAACGTTATATATTTTCTTCTTAAACTATTATTTCCTCTTATATAGTGGGTAGAGTGATATTTTTGGCATTCCATGGGATTGTAGGTAGTTGGTTTCATGAATTGGGTTTTTTCCACAGACCATATATTATTCTCTCATGAAATTCGCATCTCAATTTAGTGAAAGGAATGAAAATTTCTTTATTAAAAATTGAGGTTTTTTTTCATTTGAATATGGTTTTTAATCCTTTTGTTTTATTAAGGAAAATGGGTTTATATCTGGTTTGGTAGAGTTAAAATGATCTAATTAACCTTAAATGATTCATATATAAAAGACACATCGTTGATCGTCAATGAGGTATGGATCCATCCATGGGAATGAACTCTTACTAGCTAGGTATATTCTGTATTCATAATGTGTGCACATAGTGGCCTAATTTTTTTCACGTTACCACTCTTATGATTGAAATATTATCCTACATGATTGTTTTACTAATTTAATTTGAATATTTAGTGGAATATTTATGATGGTAATTATATGAAGAACCCTAAAAAATGAAATTGTTTGTTATCCCAAAGGTTAGATTTCTTTATTGAATGTTTTTTAAATACGTGGTTGGGTTGTTATAAATATTCTTCAAAAATTGGTATGGTTCATATTTTTTTTACAAACTATGAAATGGAGTTATTTTCAATGTTTTATATTGACCAATGAAAAATTTTACCTCATAATTTAACATTATATAAATCTCTATTTTTTTAAAAATTAAAAAGAATAATTTAGAAAAAAATCTTGCATCTAAATATTCATGTTGTCATCTCACAAAGCATATAAAATTTTTTGTTTCAATTTTTTTTCTTCTAACACCATTAAATTAATGGGATTGGATGATGTCATCCTAATTACTCATTTTATGGTTGTGGTATTCTATTGGTGACTAAATTTCATATGGATATAGTTGATTATTACTGTTATTTAAATTGGTTTAGGTTAGGGTTTTAAAACATATATTTATATAAATTTTTATCTATTATATTGGTGTGTGGTTATTGTTTTTGAATTATAAATTCCTTAATTTGGTATCTATTCTATCATTAATTTACCTGAAAATAAAAAAATTATCTTCATTAGTGCTCTCATATTTTTTTTCTAATAAACCATTTCTAGATTTAGTTCTACATACCCATAAACATATCTCTATCCCATGGAGATCAATAGTACGTTTAATAACATGTAAATATTAGTGCATGTTCTATTTTATTATGTTATACATGTTTTCTCATGAAAAACAAGTATCATAATGGACTTTTCATATATTTCTGAATTCATTATAGTATGTCTTTTTGTATTGGATATATGAATTATGAGAAAAAAATTATATGTTGAGAGTGGGTGTATGTTTTGATATCATCATGACAAGTCTTATGTTACCATGTTTTTATAGGAATTGATTCTTTTTGAGTCATTTATGTCCATTCCCAATCTATATTTTTTCATATATTTTAATAGGTCTATTAAGAATTTACTACATTATGAAAAATTTGTTAATTGATATTAGATTATTGTGTCTTAAGGTATTAATTGTTTTGCATGAATCCCCAAATAAGACATTCCTTAATCCCATGAGAGTCTTCTACTAATGATATTCAAAAGGAAAATCCCTCAATTTTTTGGAATCTCATTGATGTATATGTACACGTACTTTGAGCTATGTAAAATTCTAAGAAGTCTTACCCTATTTTCAATATAGAGATATATACATGATGTTACATTGATATTAAATAAACCAAATGCACTATACATAATAATCCACAATATTTCTATCTGTTGAATGTTCCTTCATATGTGGAGTATCAAAAAAGAAGAATTAAAAGTCTCAATGAATTTCAATAGACAACTACTTCTGTCAAGGTTATTTATGTTTTATTCAAGGTATACGGCCTAATTAGAATATGATGAGAAACATATTTTATTGAAAAGAATAATGAGGGTAATAATGGAGTGAAATCAAGGTCATATTCAATGATAAATTATATTGTGAGTCTATATCCATGAAAAAATGAATGTATTTTCTCATCCTTGATAAATAGAATTAGAAAATAATAAAATATGTTAATGGCATCACCATGCTCATTTTTTTAAATAATGCTATATCTACTAAAAAGATGATTATTTTATCTTTCCAATGAATATTTTACTAGATATCTAGTCTCAATTATTAATAATAATTATTAATAACTATATTGAGGTTGTGGATATGGAATTGACGGATAACATTGATCATATGTGTATATCATGACATACTGGGATTCCTTCTATGACTAATGGAATATTTAGTGGTTCATATAATGGAATGTGTATGTACAAAAGATTCAAAAATTAAATAGTGGTTGTGGTTCTCCTAATTTTTTTAATAGATTCATTAGCAGCTTGTAGCCTTACTTGTTATTAGTGTTGTTGGACAAGGCCAAAAATTATTGTTTGATTCTTTTATCCAATGATCTATAACTCGTGTGTATTAATGGTTCACATATGAAAGGTTATTTCAAGATCATCTTCATTTGTCTTTAGATTATTGTCATTATAATATAAATAATCTATCATTTTGTTATATTATTAATGGAAAATAGGGTTTAATCAACGATCCATCAAAACGAATCAAGTAAACATTATAGATGTGTCTCAAATGGAAGTAGATACATGTCATGCAGCATTGGGATGCACCATATCTATTAAATCAACCATTTAAACTGCATTATTTTAAATTGGATCCACTAATTCCATTTTTTATAAATTTATTGTGGATATTTTAAAACATAAAATGAAATCTATGACATATATAAGGAAATTAGGGATAAATATCACAAATAATAAGGGAAACAGTTTCAAATTCCCCATATTATCTTTTTTTTTGAAGTTTTTATATTGTTTTGGAATTTATGGTTATTGAAATGAATATATTATATTCTATTATCAGGATGTACAATTTAGTAACATATAAATTTTGAATCTATTTTTATTATTGGTGGGTTTCTTTCACTACCCCAATGTTAACTCCCATGTGTTTCAAGGATAATGGGATGTGAGGTCCAGTTTGGTGGAACCTCCTCTTCAAAATCTTGGTTAGTTGATCTATTTTGGCATTATTAAACTTAATGAGGAATCATATATTGTTGATCATCCCCAAATAATAAATAATTTTAATAATGTTTTTTCAAATTAAATTTTATGATATATCCTAGAGAAGGTATTAGATAACTCAATATACATTGAACTAGAAATTATTTACATATCGATTCCATATAACTACGTATTTCAGCATAAATTAGAGTAACTAAAATTCTTGTTTGATGATTTAAGAACCATTGTATTTAAATTCCCATGCTTTTTACATTGGGAAGTTCCTATAGTGCGAATAATGATTCCTGTTGATACTCTTAGCTAATACTTTTAATATTAGATACATAATCGAGTAAAAGTTAAAAAAAATATACCATTCTGAATATTAATGATTTTATAAATTTTATATAAGGGGAAATGTGAATCTCTCAAATTTATATTCTGCCTAGTTAAAAACATATCAAAATCATGCAGTAAAACATTCTTATGACCGCCATCATGACCATGTATGTCCATTTGAATTTAGTCATGATGAATATATGTATATCTAATCGTCCTTCTATCTCCATGGTACATATGATTCATATTATCCAAAAATATATTGAAAAATTTTTCATAGTGTTTTTGGATGAAATTACTCTTTAATTGTTGACTTATGATGATAATTTTACCTAATTAATAATTTTTTTGTATATCTAAAATATCACCCCATGTATGTGATATTATCAAAATAAAAATTAAGGATTTGAGATGTTGTATCCCTTTGACACGTGATATTTGAAAATGGAATCTATGTTGATCCTGATTCGATGATGGTTTCAATTTTATATGAATAACTACATAATACCCTTGATATTAAATTCATTCTTGGTTTTGAAAGTTATTATTAGTGGATCAAAAAGTATTTTTCGAACCCTTATTAAATAGTGACTTCCCTCACCAAATGGGGATATATTTATTATTGTATTTGATGTGTTTTACCTCTTATGATGATCTAAATTTGTGTTTGACCATAACACTAATTATGACTCTACCAGATCCCAGGTATGGAAAAGTGATCTATTATGATTCCTTGGGTGTAAGATTGTGTTATCTCCATTTGTATAGAGATCATGTTGTTGATTATGGGTCACATTATCTTATAACTCATTATTGGACCTATCCCACTACGGATATCAAACTAATAGTTTTCTGTGAAATTCCATTATATTTATTGAGAATAATTTTTTTGGAGTATTTTTTCATTAAATATGATTGTATATTTTTTGGGATCGTTTTTTCACAAGAATATATGAAGATATATCATACAAAATTTAATTAATACATATAGTAATTTGTCATTAACATTACATGTAGTACATGAATGTGTAAAGATGTTACTAACATTATTAGAAGGAGGATTCCTTCTCATGACATTATGAAGGAAAATTATGAGTGGTACATGATGATATAATTTTTAAAATTAAAATATGGTGTAATGGAGGAATCGAATGTTAATTATTGAAAAGAAATTAAATTTTCATCACATGTGTATGATATAATTCTGTAGGAGCAGCTGTAAGATAATGAGCTTCAAAATAACAACTATTATTTATATGGGGGTAGATTTAGTCAGTGGTATCCCTCCATGGATGAAATTCATTTTGTCATAAAATAGTATATAGTTCCATAGACTATGAGAATGACTATGTCGGGTTATTTTCCCCAATTCATTCACTTTTCCCATATTATACCTGCAAATATGTTTTATGGTATGAATATTCAATTAGTATGTACTTGTTTGAAACAACAAATAGATAACATCATGAATCAGTGCATCATAATAAATTATATGATGCTTGGGAAACACCCTTTGTAGAATATATCATCATATAACTTTACCCACTTATAAATGGAGTTTTTTAATTGATTTCAATGATGGTTTAACTCAAAATCCCTAAGGAAATAACTCTATTTGGTTGGTGATTGGCCGATTGATGAACCCGTCTCAATTAATACCAATTCATGGTAGAACTAAATTGAAAAACATAGGTATGTTTTATATAAAAACATATGATTTTATTTCATGTGACTCTAACATCTATTACCATGTAAAAGAAACCAATATTTTCCTATTAATTTTGGATGTTCTTCTAAGATAAAATGGAAACTCATGTCATTTTTATTATATCATACCAATCATTAATTGATGGGAAACATAGAAGGGATATTTAAATATTTCATGGTATTCTTCATTACACTTTGTTGGAATTATTAGCTGATTGGGATAACCATTTTGGGGATAGTAAAATTTTATTATTAATAGAAAAAAAATCTTCCATCTACATACACTCATATGAAGCATTATATAGTAGACTCAATATCTATCCTCTTTAATGGATGAAGGGACGTAATTATTCCCTGTTAATGTTGTGGATGGTACATAAATCAATGAATAATGTTATCCTGATTTTTCACTATTTTGTAATTTCTTAATAAAAATAAAAATATAATACAAATCATCATTATCACCCAACAGAATTTTTTGATGGGTCATTGTTTGATCAAAAAATAATTAAATCATTCTCATAATCTTTTTGTACAATACCATATTAATTAAAATCTTGGAAAATTGAATTTCAGATATATTTACAACATTAATTATCAAAAAAAATTGTCTTGTTTGTTTCTGAACTCAAGAATTATTAACCACATTCATGTAATGTTTTTAATTAGGAGGACTGTAACATAAAACCTGATGGGCATTGATGGTGGATAAATGGACTCATATCTTTGTGGATCTTATTTTTTTGATGATATGTTCTTATAGAGGAAATAAAAAATATATTGATAATTGATAGGCATATCTTCATGGTACACACATCCTTTTTAACAATACATTTTATTTTTATCTTTTATCAAGTGGTTTTGTGTGAAATTTTTATGCTTCTTTAGTTTTTATGGATAATGCATAGATAGAACCTAGTTATATAAAATAATAATGTTATACTACAATAATATTGTAGGTTATGAGAGTATTAATGGAAGGTGTAAGGTAATGAAAATGGTGAGATCAAATTGTGCATCCATACACTCAAATTTTGTAGCATGTGAGTTTTTTGTTTTTCACATTTGGAATATATTATGTCAAACTATAGTCCCAGACCATGTAGCTCCTCCAGCATCCCAGATTGGGGTGCATGATTGGTGTATAGATTTCAAAACTATATATCCAAACCATGCAACATTAAACAATTAAATAGAATATTTTTCATAATCTCTACAAATACATTGTATATATTATTTCAATTAAAGAGAATTGTGTTATTTATCTATGATACTGCATATAGATATTTTGGAGATTTATAATCATTTGTTTTATGAATTAATTAGATCTAATTGTTTCATATCATGTAATATGATGGTGTGTTCCTATTAATTTTTAATACTAATTGTTTTAGAGATGAACTTTTCATCATGAAAGGAACCTATGATTAGTTATTTAGATATTCTATCTATGTGTTAATATAAATCATAATTCAATTTTTAAATGATCATCTAAAAAATTAATAATTAGTGTCCAGATAATTTTTCACCATTTATATTTATATGCAAATAATTATGGAGTGTGATTATTGAAACTTCAATTATTCTAAAATTATTTATTAGATATAATATTTAGGTAATTCCAAGATTAGTTTTCTTCTATTTCTTATCATGCACTTGGTTTTTTATCATTTAAATATCGTGCTAGTATTTCTATTATAATCATTTTTAATGTATTTTATTTTTTTATTAAAATTTCTTAATATCTCCATGAAATTAGAGTCAAAAACATATTATTTGAATGAAATATATTTCTATAATATATTTCGGTTTTGGTATTTTTATAAAATTATATTTTCACTATTAAGTCTTCGCTAATGATAACATTTTTAAATCATGTTTTGTTTCGTTTTGATGAAAAAATTAAATTTTAATAAATCTAATTTTAATATAATTTTTATGGTCGTCATCATGATATGGGTACTTAAAAAGGAATTTATTCGTACCCCTAGGAATCTTTTACTAGGGTAATGTGTGCACCATGTGGCAAAAAAAAATTCGGTGTCACACCCAAGAGGTAAATCGTACAACAAGCCATGTTATTGTAAGGTAATGAACACACCTAGAATCCTATTAATCACATGAATTTTAACGGAATAATCACTAACATGGAATCTATTTTAACCCCTTTGATGGTCTTCATTAATTAAAGTCTACAAAATCTGTCATTGAAATGCTATTAATATGTTTTTAAAAATGGTATTGTTGTTAGTTTTTATAAACTAAAAAATTAGTTGTTTTTCTATTTGATATTGAATTTTGAAAAAGTGTACATAATTCATTATATTAATATATATGTGAATAATTTTTTTTTATTATAATGTATACTTTCGAAAACCTTTGTGATATTCCAATGAGTTTTTATTTTTGAAATAGTGAATATAACATTTTTTCTATTGAAATTTTGATTGTTATGACATATGAAATGTAATGGAACCAAAGAACAGTGGTGAGATTGTTAATTTTTATTGTGTTGAATTAATTTTGAAACTAAATTTCCCACGGAAATGGGTGTTTAACATTATTCTTTACTTTATTTTGGTATGTGGTTTATGATCCTCTATTTCATTTTGTATTATTTCATTTGTTGTATTGTATCTACATTACTTCATTTTTTATACATTTCATCATATTATTTTATTCAATTTTTTGCAAAATGATTCCAATTAAATGTTCATGATCCCAATGCAATTGTTGATAGCCATTGGGGATCTTGAATTACCTTCGTGTCACGTTAGGTCTAGTCGAAATTCCCTTTAGTTGGGTAATCGTAATAGGATATTGACACTTTGTATAAAAAATATATATAAATGTGTATAACTAATATGTAAATAAACTATAATAGAAATGAATGGTTGGTATAAAATGATATTCACATTAAATAAATCATATTCAATGCCCTCATTTTTTGAAAAAATCTTAAAGAAATACATCAAGTGGGATCAGCTTATAAAATGATATATATAAATATCTATGTGTTTGTGTCATTTTATATTATTTATGTTCTCCTATGGGAATCAGTATACATAAAGTGTCTTTGTATTTATATAATTTTTTCATTCATCCATTTAATACAACGTGTTGTTTCCATGTAATAAAATCACACATCAGTATTATAGTTCAAATATGAATTATTCAACAAATGATTATATAATGTAAAAAAATAAATGAAATCCAAATTGAGCATGTTGTCTCTATTGGCTTCCCATGTAGTCCATCATTTTGCGAAGCAATTAAATACACTAGACAATGTGTGGAAAACTATGTGATTTACTACTATATAGTGCATTCTATTTTACTCTATAATCTATTTCTTATGATTGAACAATCCTATGTCGGTAATGTAATCTATTTTACCTTTACGTATATATATAATGAGCGTTGTATGGGACTATTTCATACAGTTATGTAATTTTTACTATACAAATATCATCATAACTAACCTATACAAATATTATAAATGTCACACTTCCATAGAATAAACATTCAATATTTTAATTATTCTTACATTTGTATATTAAATAAATTATACTTCCCATAAAATTCATATTTTTTCCATCATATAATTTCCATTTCATGAAAATTTTCAATTTTTAATTAATAGTAGTATATTAAATTAATATTAATAAAATAATATTATAATTTTAATATGAAATTTTTAATTGAGTCAAATTATGAATCTTGTACTGATTTATTTCATTCTATTAATGATAAATTACTACATACATAATATTTTTCAATATTTTATATATCCAATCATAAAAATATTACTATATTAGCTTTCTGTTATATCATGGAAATATTTTTAAATATAATAAAATTATATTAATATTCATTTCTAGAACAATAATAAATATCATATTAATAATAAAATTTATATTTATGATTTTCAGCCATTTTCAACAAATAATTTCATGTCATTAACAAATAATATATTTATCATATTTCCCATATTTTCATATGTAATTTTATTATTATATGGTCCACGTAAATCTTTTAAAATATGATCTTATTGAATAAAACATCATGTAAAAATAATATTTATTAAAACATTATATCTAAAATAAAAATAAATATAATTAATCATACACCTTCATAACGTTGATATTTAATAATAATTTTTCCATATGTTTTTCTATATTTTAAAATATCCAATAATTAATTCCCCCAAAAAAACAATTTAAAAATATAAAAAGTAATTACATGTTGTAATAACAATTTATTACATTAAATACCATTACAAATTATCCACTCACTTCACTCATAACAATGGTTCCCATATTTTATCTCTTATTAATCTTTCAAATAGTCATCATTAGAAGAATCTCCATAATGCTTGGGCATGAGGACTCACTCTATTTTTTTTTATCTCCACTTATATATCTATTAATCCTATTGAAATTTTCATTAATTTTATATTATCATACACTATTTTATGATAATATTATAATTAAAATATATTGTTTTGATAAATATTGTTTTCTTTCATCATTTAAAAAAAATGAGTTTTGATATTTTAATTTTTGTACAATAAAAACCATTATTGAAAATATTTTATTAATTGAAAAAGTAATAGGTTAAACATTATATGTGTTACAAAAAATTTGTGGAACGAGTGAATTTGGATTATTGAAAAAACCAATCGGACCAATTAGGTTCTCTATAGAATATAAAAATTTCTATAATATAATCATCATCAAGATGTAATTCCTAAAAACATTTATTTATATTATCAAATATATTATTAGACATTTGATCCACCGTTTTTATATGTTATAGTCTAATTAAAAATTAATACATTAAATTTGTTTCAAATTCTCAACATATACGCTTCCCTCCACCATCCATACATTTTTTCACTATTTCAACATAACTCTTTTATTTAATTTAAACATGTTTTATATTTTCATTACCTTTTTACACTTGTATACATTCATTCTCAGGAAGATAAGTAAATATAAACAATTAAAATATCAAAATATACAT
This sequence comes from Viscum album, assembly GCA_963277665.1. Lineage (NCBI taxonomy): Eukaryota > Viridiplantae > Streptophyta > Magnoliopsida > Santalales > Viscaceae > Viscum > Viscum album. Next base: position 399,724,294 of record OY728120.1, read on the forward strand.
TCCAATATATTTATTTTGATCATTATAATTTTGAAATTTATTTTCCACTCTATTCTGATTCCATACAAAATAGTTATACTGAAGAAAAAAAATTTAAAATATGGAAACTCAGTTCATCTCAACACAACTAAGGTATTACAAAAAAAATTATAAAAATGGTAGTGTAAAAATACTATATTGAATGAATTAATAAATGAAAAAAATATATTTTTTTTACTAATTTTAAACATTTTTGAGATTTGATTAGTATCATACATTAATCCTCTCTCCATTATGTTACAGAAAAATATTATTAAAATAAACATAAAAGACAATGATAATAAAATTCCTAAAATCTATGAAAGAAAATAAAAACATTATTCCAAAACCATATAAATATAAATATTTGGAATAAAATAGGGTTTATATATTTTTTGATACATTATTATTGAGAGATAATATCAATGTGATTGGAGTACTACAAAAAATAAAATACCAACGTGTAAGGTACAATTTAATTATAGAACGAATGAAAAGTCTAAAATGGATAATTAGTGGTTATATCTATAGGTTGTGATTAATTAAGATATTCCTCAGTTATTTTTTTCATGGAAAAACATTATTGAATAAAATCATTAGTCCACCCTATATGTTAATTCCCATCATTTAAATTATGATCCCAACAATTAATATGGGTCCCCTATTTTTATTTACAAAAATATATCTATTTCTCAAATAATGATAAAAATTAAATAAATTATTAATATTTAGCACAAATATTTTTCAAATTAATAAAAAACAATTAAATGTTTTAATCACCATAAAAATAATTAATGAAATTCGGATAAAATAAACTATAACATTTATATCCATAAAAATACTTGATAACCCCCCATTAAATTTTTCTTAATAGAAAAAAACAAATATTTAATATAACAAACACCCAAAATATTTATATTAAATAAAAATATTTATTATATCTTGAAAACTATCAAAAACATAAAATACATATTTCAAAACATCCTGTTAACACACTATAAAAATAATCTAAATTGTTTTATAAGAAAATTACATTCCATTATGTGCATTTTTTATATAATTTTTATAAACATTATAATAGTCCAATTATGTGGAAGAAAATAATGGAAGCATTATAACCATTGTATATTCATGGAATTCCTCATAATATTTCATCAACAATAATAAAAACATTTTAAAGTATAGTAAATTTATTATTAAATTAAAATAATTATTCATTGTTATATAAACGAATTGAGGGTTTAAGAATCCCATATTAATGATGAATAAAATGATTCGAAGAATTTTCCACCATGAGAAATAACAAAATTACTTTTATGGTGTTAATGACCCATAAAAATAGAAATATCCCAATTATTTTCAGGTAACATTAGACACCAACTATTTATTATAATCATGGGCTAGAAAATGAAATGTACATAACGAATGAAGAGAATATGTGGAGGGAAACAACGTTGAATAAAAATTTCTCCCAAATATAAGCGAATATTGATCAACATAACTAGTCTAACTGGGGTAATTTAATGTGAATAAGATAATGTCCACGAAGAACTCAAAAATATTACCTATATTGGTTGGGTAACATATAATGTAGTTGTTTTAAAATTTTCAAAATGGAAATGATTTTCTATAAACTGAATTGAATTCGACATTGTATTCTAAAACCATTGATAATGAAATATAAATGAAACAATTAGTGGAGGTTATTTAAATTTTATCCAAAATGAATTTTCATGTAGATTAAAATATAATTGAATTAATTAATTGAATATTACAAAAGGTAATTGTTAAAAATTTATTCACACCGACATAACGACATTTTAAAGTGATTTATTCATAAAAATGATGTTATAGAATTTTAATTTTATTATTATTAGCAGTAACCACCTTAATATGGTCTCATTTTTCATTATTTATCAAATAATTCATATGAAATAGTTTTATTCCTTTATTTAATATAGACAATGTTTTTAATAAATCATCAATTGAAATTAATTGCGATTTTATTATAATTTCATTAGCACAATGATTTTTTTTGTTGAGTATACATAAAAATTTTATGTTCCTTATAACATTCTAATCCCTATACAATATAATGATACAAATAATTTAATGATATTAAAAAAAGTATATTCATACCTAGAACAATATCCTTTGGTTAAAAATGTTCACATTGTGTAATATGACAACAATATTATTCAATCATTCTACATTTTAGTTAGTCATATTCTATTAAATGATCATCATTATCAATTTTATTCATTTAAATAGATAATTCACTTATTATTTATCACTATTTATTAATATAAATATTGCATTTTTAAATGAAATTATACCATCATAAATATAAACAAATTATTGGAATTATTTTTCGGTATGTATATTCTTTCTATTAATACATTAACCAATAATATGTCTATTCCCCATTGAAATATCAATTAGTAAATCAATGATATGATAACCTAAATAAAACATATTATAATATAAATAACAATATAAAATATTTTATTGGTTTTATATTTAGACAATCCCAAATAAAGTGTCATTTTTTCACTATTTGACCATTTCAACTATTAGAATTCCCAAATGATTCATAGCATTGTTAAAGTGGATGTGCTTATAATATCCAATTTTCATCAAAAAACTAGTTAATAATATTTATTATTGATCAAATAACTAGGAATTATTATGAATAAGTGTCAAATTAAAATATAAAATTCAAATAACTAATAATCAAATTATGGTATATGAGTGTGGGATAGAGAACCTTGAGGCCACTGTGTGGAGTTCAAATCTATGATTTGTTATGTATCACATAGTCCCAGATTTAATGTATTTAATAACATTATACTCAATAAACACAACTAAATAGAAAAATAAAACATAATTGAGACTTAATATAAATGTATAATTCTTTTTAAATAAGATGTATTATAGTATAGTGGAACTAGGAAACTATCCACTAATTTGGAAAATTTTTCAATATGATTCCAATAAAACACATATTAGTTAAATAAAAAAACTATGTGTGACCGCCAATGACATTCGATAACAGTTCTGGGGATAAATACTACAGATAATGGTATAAATCACAAATATTAGAGGTATTATAATCTGTAGATTATATTAGAAGATACTGATGTAAATAAAAACCACCAACCTTGAGAAATAAGTGATAGTAAATAAAATTATCAGATAAAAAAATATGAAATTAAAGAATTTTTTAATATATAATCAGAAAATAGTTACACTTACAAACATAGATAAATAACATATAAATCCTAGCTAATCAATTAAACTAAAAAACAAGTTGTATACCTCAATGGATTATAAAACAATCCCTAAACAAGATTCTCCTTTTATTAACCTTGATAATAGTGATAACACCACTTGATAAAATCATCCTATAAAATCCCATAAAAATTTATATCAAATTATTTGTGATTCAAATATTATTCTTAATAACATACCCCTATAAACTTGAATAACCCTGATAATACCATGCATGCAAAATAATAAATGTATTCAAATAAACACATATAGTCATGTACTCATTAACTAAAATTACTCAGGTGTATATTGGTTCAAATATTCTCTACTGAAATTTATAGTCACAAGCTAGCCACATGGGGGACCAATCGTGTGCCTAAAATGAATCTAATAGTTTACCATGAAACACATCACCAATATTCCATTTGGTGGAGAATAACATTAACAGTAAAATTACACAATGGGATTCAATACCATCATAAATCCCATGAAATTTTAAATAAAATACAAATAATGTAATGATATTAATTTTTTGCATGAAAATACCAGTGTAAAAAAGTATGTTTTTAATATCTTTTTAATATTTTTTATGTATTACAAATCTATCATATCATATCCCTTTATTATGGCTGTGTTTTTGACACCTGGGGATAAAAATGATTTTTTGGGTAAGATAACATAATTTTTTGTGATGTATGATTTCTTCAAACAATGGATTCCAGGTATAAAACTAAAAAATGTATTGGGAGGATATATTTTTTTTCCAGATGACCAATGTGATCATTCGATGTGTATCTATTGAATCATAATGTTTTGATGATTTCATGTTGTGATATGGGCACACTATTTGAAAATAATGTTGAAAAATCTTCTCAGCATGTTTAGTGAATGAATTTTTAACATGTCTTGCGACTTGATCACTACATGAATGATTATAATGATTTTTTAACTAAGGATGTTACTTCATCCATTATATATTGTTCATGGATTTTAGATCATGATATTAGTATTCATTTCATGTATTGTTTTAATTCTATATGTTTTTATGTGATGCACCTCTTATTCTTTTCAATCGGATAAAGGATCTGCTCAAAAAACTTATGATATCTCCCTGTTAATTTTTCTGATCTCAAATTCATTAAGATCATTTATTGGGATATTGTTATTAAATATAATTTTTATAAATATCTCTAGATAATTGATCTCTCTACTTCATTATATTTTTTTGTTCCTAATAGTACCATTTTTCAATTTTTTCAGTTCTATTGGTCCTATGGTGTTGATTCAATTTATTTTTTCTAAATCTATAGTGTGATCTTCCAAAGAATGATAAATATTTTATTAGTTATAGTGTATATTAGTGTTCTATGATGTACAATTTTGATTATCAGATCTATATAAATGTTTTTGGGTCTAATTTATTCTGATATGTTATAACGTTTTTGATGGCCGCCATTTTTATCCTTAAGTTCTTGTGTGTCGGTGGATCACGTTAATGGTTTGTGGGACCAGATTTTGAGGTTGGTGGTTCGATGACCAGCCTATCTTGGATAAATTAAATTTTAGTGGTTTTATACAATTTTTTTAAATTATTTGGAATGATTTTATTGAGTGTTAGTGGAAGTAGGTTTTTGAAAATTGAGGGGTTTCCCAATGTTTTGGTAAAAAAATAATTATTTTAGAAGTATGTTTAAATGAATTTATGAATTTTTTTTATGAATTTTTTTTAATTAAATTGTTTTGAAAATATGTAACATTTTATGCATTTTTTACATAGGTGGAAGGTGTAGAAATATGATATATTTGTTGATACTATCATTAGTTTTACTCAAGGGGACTTCATGTTCTCCCTAATCTTGTTGTTATAGAGGGACTTTAAACTTGTTGGGAGGTTCACTTTCTGGGTGATCCTCTAATATCATGATTCAATTCAAATATCTAATTATTTAATGTATTTTATTATATATGATTGGATATGAGTTTACATTCTCTCATAACCTGTAATTATCCTTGGTTTTATGTTAACTTCATTTTTTGTTTTTACAACAACATATTTTATATGATATACAATGCATGATTTATTTGAACTATATTTATATTTGTGATATTCTTTGAAAATATGATACATGGATTACCATGAAATTTAGAAAATGGGGGATTTATTAACCATTATTTTGATGTGTTAACTATTTATTTATCAACATGCCTTTTTTCTTTTAAATATGATTATATTTATATTCTTATATAGAGGCATGATACAGAACACCATGGGGGGGTCCGACTAATCCTATTTTAATCACACCATATCCCCCCCTTTAATAGGATATAGACCATATTATGTATTTTTATTAAGTTCGATGAAATGAATGACTATGAGGTGATGTGATTTCATTCAATTGTGTCTAGGTAGTTATTTGTGAGATAGTGGTAGGATTACAATGAAATCATATTGAGTGGATATGTCAATTTTATATTTGAATCATTATTGTAATTTTTTCAAGAATATTATTTGAAAAAAAATTTCTTTCTTTCCTTATCAATTTGACTATTTTATACAACATATATATTAGAAATTCCCTTTTTTATTTTTTATCATTGTGTATATATATTACACTTTTTTTTCTCTAGGTTTGGTGAAATCCTTACTTTTGAGTTTTTATACCTATGTGGTAGTCTCCATTTTTTGGGGATCAGGAATTATCATAGGGTATGTGACAGTTTAGGATATGTGTTGGTTTGAGAGTGTATTGAAGTTAGGTTTTTATAGTTTTTTATTATAGTTCTTGTTTTATCTTAGTTTTAGAAATATGAAAAACTACATATATGATTTTTGGGACAAGATGGGTAGGTTCTATTTAGTTCCCAACCATCACCTTGATGTTTTGGGACTCATGTTATAATTGGATGTTGGGATGTTTCTCATCTATTTTCAGTTCACAATCACAATCATTGCTCCCCTTTTCGTTTTCTATATGGAAAATTTATTATATTATTTTCTTGTTGTTAGTTATTTTATAGCCTGTGGGGATATGTATCAGATTCTTCATTTTTGGGTTCCATGAGAGGTTGATGTTGAGGATCCTTATAGAGATTCCACCACTATTTCAAAATTATCATGAAATTAAAATGTGTGATGTTATTACTATAAAAAAATGAACCACATTTCCAAAAATAAGTTGATGAATTATAACTAGCAGTTTTAGGAAAATGGGATTGATCATCAGAGTTCATACAAAAGATGCCACCGTCCTTTAAGGGTATAAATGTTCCCCAAGAGGTAGATTACATTATGGAAAATATTGATCAGATATATTAATTACTATATGCACCTATTAATATCATAATTAAGTGTGTGGAAGTCATTCTAGAGGGATCCAATAGATGATGGTGGAATTAAATTTTTCATATAAATAGAAATGTTTAATTCTATTATTTTGGTTTAAAGATTCATTTTATTCTATATTATTTTTCGTGATTCATTGTTGATGCTTATATTTTTAATGTTATTATCCTTGTAATAGATAGGGAGTTCATTGTTGGGGGATTATAATTGGTTTTTTGTATTTTTTCCCTAGAGGTAGTAACGAATGTCTAGATAAAGGCTCATAAGTACATACATTGAATTCGAAATAATACGAGATGATTTGTATTCATTCAATAGAATTATACATATATGAAGATAATTGAATGGGAAATTATGGAAGGTGTGAATGTAGAAGACAACATTGTTTATTATTCCCTGTTTCTTCCATTCATTGATATAATTTATAGAAAATAGGGGGATATGGAGCACATGAGCCTCAGCCTAGTTGGTGAGTACTCCTTAATTGTATCCATGAAACCTGGGATCAAATCTCGGAGGAGGCTAATTTCAGGTACTGTAGCATGTACTATAGCAAGAACTATGTAGAACTACAGCAGGTACTATAGCAGGACTGTAGCAGAAACTATTTGGCACAGTAGCTGCCGGGATTATTTCCCCATTTGGGCCTTCGGGACACCGATTTGGTCACTGAGTCCGTTAAGGCCTTCGAACCACCCACGCCTTTGGGTCTGTAAGGCCTTCGGGCCACCTCATGGACTTCGGGCCACCTTAAGTGTAGATGAAAACCAGACAACCTACAAGGAACATGATTCAGGAGGAGGAGGAGCAAGGAGCTTTCACCATAGTACAAGCTAAACGGATTGCAAGAATATGAGGTTATAGAACCTGCCATCAGAACAAGACTGTGCATGAATAGGAATGCCAAGACAAACATCCATGCGAAGGTGGAGAGCTGATATCATGATGAAGATTCTGGGGAGGAGAAGATCCATGTAGTGAGTCTGGGTTGTATGTCATGTTTGAAGCCTATGAGTAATGAATTATTCTATAGCCAATGGGCCATGTAATAATTACACCTATAGGTCTTGTAAGGGTTCCACATCACACCTTCAAAGGAGGATTATCAAAATAAATAAAAATGAAGGCCTTAGGGCCATTTTAGGGGGGTATGGAGTGGAACGATCATCCCAAGAGTGGTTTGGATGATTCATAGAATTGGACTTCCTTAAAACCTTCAAATTTATCTCGTAATATTCGCATGAATTGATATTAGTGTGGAAATTTTGTGAAAAACTATTGTTTTTATTGTACTCCCATGAAGAGGTGTAAATTTTTGAAATATTATAGTCTTCTATAGGATATATATCAGGATATGCCTTTTTCTTATTTATGGTCAAGCATCATGACCTCCAAAAGCAACAATATAGTATTTTTATACTTCAATGAAAACATTGATATATCTAGTGGCCTCATGTGTGAAGAACCATCATGTAATATATGTGTTTCTATAGAATTATTATGTGGATCCATTGATAGAGAGTGCTACCATATTTGTAAAATATTTATTAGATGTTTCTTTTTTGGATTGCAATGCCTCTGAAATGTTGATTTTCAAATAATTTATTGGTATACATTAACATATAATGAATCTCATGTTATTTTAATTTTATTTAGTGACACCTCTTGTAATGGTGAATGTGAAGGCACATTTGTGTCCTGGTTGTTCTCAATCAAGATTTCATCCACAATTAGTAGGTGATTTCCTCATTCGCGATCTTGAACTATTTAGTGTCTTCATCGGGATGTATTGGATTATTTCTCACCATGTTTATATTGATTTTTATGTAAGTGTTTTTTGTTCACTTTTATGATTGTATATCTCTTTTCTTCATATGTTATTGGGATTTGAGTTCTTTTCATTCAATCTCATTCCACCTAGAGTTTCGGTGTTAGTACTCTATTTTAGTAGTTGAACTGGTGAGGTTTCACATGTTGATGAATATCATAATGTTTTTGTATACATTATTACCATTTTACTATATTATTTATTTTATATTAACTTATAGGGAAGGTATAGTTTCCAATTGAAAATCATGGTAGGTAAGAATCCACATTCAATAAAATATTATTCTATTGAAAATATGGAGCTCATATATATGGCGATTTAGTTTGATCATCTAATATAGAATGGTATTATTGAAAATTTTGTTTCTCAATGGGTAGCCCATGTTCTCATTATCATAAAGGAAGATGGATCACTCAAATTATGAGTATACTATCAAAAGTTCAACTATGTAATTTTTATGAATAACTATCAATTTCTCTATGTTAGAGAATTTGGTTACTACTTAAATATGGAAAAGTTGACTTCAAATGTTGATATTTTTTCTTGTTATCACCATCTCTGTGTTTGTTAGTCAATATACAAAAAACATTTTTCAAGAGAATTTTTGGACACTATGAATATATTTTGATGCCATATTTTATAACTAATAATTAAATTTTGTTTTTATAAACTATAAATTCAAGGAATATATTTAAAAACATATTATTGTGTTGATTGATGATAATATGGTTTATTAATGATCCATGAGAAGGCATGAAACCTATTTGAATCTAGTTCCAGATATACTGTGGAGTCACTATTTTTAAGGAATTGTTTTTAAATATTTTTTCTGGATCCTAGAAGTGAAAATATTTGGGAAATTATTTTCTAATAATTGTTTATCAGTTGATCCTGATATGTTTTAGGACGTATTTTCATTAGAAGAATACCAAAATTCCATTGATACTTTGAGATTCTATAGTCATTGAAGATAATAGTAATGACTGTTCAAGAATTTGTTATATTTTTCATCGCATTTTAATGATCATATATATTAAGGGGTTTAATTAATATGCTTTTTAACGTGTTATTCCTCTTACGAGGACATTAATTTACTTCTATCATACACTCCTATTCAGATTCTACCTGCTCCTGACAATGGTAATTCGGTATTATATGTTGATTATGGTGTTTCATTGGGATGTATTCTTTTGAATTATGATAATGGGGGCTTAAAAATCTCACCATCATTTACCACATGATAATAATTACCCTACCAATTCTTTATTGCTTTTTTTGGTTTTCCATGCTCTTTTTGATGAATGTTATTTTTGGGGATATGATCATGGATTTTTTTGAAAAATACGTAAAAAATATATCATTTGTGATAAATAATTTAATATCATAAATAATTTGTTATTTAAATAGTATTATATTTTTAAAATCGATGTATCATACAAACACGGTATGGGGAATGATATTTTTGATTCTATCATAAGGAGTGTAACATTATATGATGCTCTAGAATTAAAGGAGTGTAACCATATTGTGATCCCTAGTATATTTAACTTATATTATCATGATAATTATTTTGGAATGTTAATGATAATTATTTAGTTATAATAGTCCCTTAATTGGACTATTATGATGGATCATTAGAAAGATGATGATATTTGTAACAGCCTGAGATTTTATGAAAAATATTCTTTTTAATTTCATTAATATCATGTGTTGTACGCTACACCAAAAGGAGCTTGCACAACACGCATCCTTGACTTGCCTTCCATTACACGCAATCATGACCATCCTCGATAGTGTGTGTAGTACGCAATAACGAGTTTCACTAAACAACAATATGCTATAAAAATATTATTAAAACTAGCCGTTATGAATAGTAATAACCACTTTTTGAAATGTTGTAAATTTTATTTTTCAAAATGGAATTCATTTTTGGATTCGTAATATCGAAATTAGCATAGGGTAAAATTTTGGTGATTTTCGGATAACTTTCATATTTTGATGAATAGTGATAATTACTAAATTTTAATTAAAAACAACTTTTTCAATCAAAATAATTAATAGTGATAAATTATTAATTTGAGTGGTTTTAAAGTATATTTAGAATATATTTTCACAATTTAATACAATGTTGGTCATTTTATGTAATTTCACATTTAAACCAGTTATAAACAAGTGTCAATCTTTTGATAGTTATTATCTCTTAAAAACACGCCTTTTGTTTTGACAACGAGAATTAATTTTTTAAATTAATTAATGAAACTGATATGTTTTGAATTTGGTAAAATATAAATCATTTTTGAGTTTATAATATCAAATATAGCTTAGGCCTAATTTTTTGTATTTTTCGGAAAACTTTCAATTTTTGATGAATAGTGAAACCACTAAGTGGTAGTTAAAAAAACTGAATTGTTCATAAAACTTAATTTTACCGCATCTGTGAGTGGAATTTCAAAACTCCCAGAGACATAGTTGATGTCATTATGTAAAATATGGTTCAATGAGATGAAAATAATTTTTGGTGAATAATAACTTTTTACTTTTATTTACCACGGTTAAAAGTAAATAGGGTAATTAAGGGTAAAAATGATATTATTATTACCCTAACACATGTAAAAATTCTATAGGAGAAGTTTAATTCGACCAAAAACAATCTTAGGAATAAAATATGACCATTTAGGCCCACTTGGATTAGATTAGGAAATTTATTATTATTTAATTCAAAGAAGAGTTAAAAGAGTTAAAATCAATGTTTATTTAATAAAACATTTTTAATATAGGGTTATACATAAGATAAATTCGACTATAAATATTCATTAGAAAGATAAAAAAGAGTTCCTACATAATGGTAGTTTATTTGTAATTTTTAGACATTAAATAATTTACTTTATTTATGACACAACGATGATGCAATAATTATCTTATTAATGAAATATTGACATAATTGATGTTATAAATCATCAAATAAATATAATTTGAGACTTTTTTGAATTACACTAATTTTATAGGATACTATGACATGTTAGTATTGATTTAATTAACGTTTTTCGAACTTATCATTATGTTAGGATTTTCACAAAAATCAATTACTAAATAGTGTTAAAATTGACATAAAATAGTTTTTAAAACAAATATTATATTATTAATTGTTATGTTATTCCTAAAAATCTAAGGATCGGCCAAATGACTTAGATAAGGTTATATATATTAATACTAAACAATTTGGGGTTCGTTTGGCTTCTTATAGTAAGTTTATTAACCTTGTAGTGTAAGAACACAAGAAGACACGGTAAAAGTAAAATTATTTAACTTAATGATAAATCTAAATGATAAGGTTAAAATTGGAACCTAACCTTGTCTAAATTATATTGGATGAGAGGATTTAGACCCATCACCATCTTATCCTAGAAATAAATCTATTTGGAGCTATTTAAAATCGAACTTGACTTTATAATAAAATAATATTTTTAGTTATTCCAAAGGTGCTCCTCTCCTCCCTTATAAAAGGGAACCTCCTCCCTCTCCTCCTCACACCAATTTAAGCATTCATGATCGGCCAAACCCTGACAAAATCTATTCTCCACTTACCTAGTATCATCCTAGAGGTCCTGGACTTCTTAGAAGACCAATTTTAGTGCCCTAAAAGGAGGTCTCAAAGAAGCACTTCAAAGAAGAGGTAATATCCATTACCGATCCTTTCCAATTTCATTCTTCATCAACTTCTTCTTATTTAGTTGTTTCATTATGTAGTAATAACATCAGTATCATTAATATACTGATATGTTATTATAAGTATTAAACAACCCTATTTAACCATCTATCCATCCTTCGGAAAATGAAATCACCGCGCGTGCGTACGTACGGAATACCATCTCCACGCCGTGGTGTAAGCAATTTTCCACCACCACCATAATAGGATGGGTGTCATGGTGTAATGAGTAACTATATATGATTATTATAAAGTGATATTGATACTTAAATAGTATACATACACATTAACACAATTCCACGACCATGGGAACGATATCATCGCTCGTGCGTACGTACGGACTACCGTCTCCACGACGCGATGAGATTCATTATCCATGTTAACCATTCCAGAATGATTATAAAGTATATATAAAGAATAATAATGGAATATATGACATGGTAAATCTACTGGATTTATGTATATATATATATATATATATTTCATCTACTTACTTCCATTCAAGACAATAAGGAAAGGAAAGCAGCGTTCATGCGTACGTACGGACTACCGTCTCCATGGATGGTGTGTTTCCTTTCATTTATCTATCTATTATATATATATATATACTGAATATATATGATATATAAATCATACTTTATATTCTGGAAGTAAGTAAATCATGATATAAGTAATAATAATGTCAAGAACAACAAGTCCAAACACCTACGATAAATGAGACGATTTTACCCAAAACGCTATTTTAACATGAATTTACAAAAACGGGTAATATAAAGTCATAAGTGGACCATATATGATATAATAACAATGAATATGATTCTGGAATAAGTCAATAACATGATTTAAATAATTATACAGGAGGTTCGGACACGTACAAAGCAAGTCGGACCTAAGGTAAGGGAAAATATCACAATCTCATTTTATTCGAGATTGTTTATACTTTGGTATTTACTGGGGTGTATGTTATCATCCACATCCATGCTTCCTCAATATGTAATATTATTTCCATCCACCTACAATTGTTTAAATCCAATTTTACCCTTCGGTTAGTTTTTAGTAAAAGATATGAAAGGAATCTTTTGTCTTTTCCGACAAAAGTACGAGAAGAATGTTTTTTTAACTTATAGGAATGAATGGATTTTTAAAACATTATTTCCAAGAGGATTCCTTTACATGTTTTCAAGATTATTTTTAATCAACTTCTTTTAGTTTAAAATTTTATGACATGTTAAGAAAGTAAAAATGTTTTTGAAGAAGAAATGATATTTTCCTCAAGAATAGAGTTCAAGTGTTTTATCAAAATTATTTTCCATATAAGATAATAAAGGGTTCTATTTTTATCCCTATTATTACATTGATATGATTATGTTGTGATGGAATTTTTTTTATTAATTCCTTTATCTTATATGAATTTTTTTATGATGTCATGATATTTAAGATTCCCATTTTTATTACATGGGTTATGAAATGATGTATGATTTCTGATTTTGTGGCACACATAAGAATGGTATCATTATGAGATGGGTGGGACCTATATCTCCCTCCAATGCATTGGGTAAAGATTTTATATCTCATGAGATAGACATGGCTGGAATGGTAGGTTATACCGGTTCAGTGAAACAGGACTGAAACGAGGGTGACTCATTTCAGAAATGGACTTTGTCCACTAAGATAGTCTTGGAAATGAGTCTTGACTAACAAGAAATGATTCTCTATGATTATGTGTGTATGCCAAAAAGTTTCATGTTTTATGTTATGATTATTTTGATTACATTTCACTGCCATGATTTATCCCATGTTATGAAATTATGATCTCTTTTGCAGGATAAGATTTCCAAAAGTTATGTTCTTATGAATATGATGTGATTGATTTTTCTTTTGTTTACCCTTACCAAGCATTTGAGCTCACCCTTTTATGTTTTCTTTTCCCCAGGATATAAAGAATGGTTTTATGTATAAAAAAAGGAAGATCTTTATGGGAGATATTGGAGATCATTCACCACGATTAGAAGATTACGTTCCGAGTTTCCAAAGACACTAAACTATTACGATCCTTGTGTGTGTGTTTTTGTTATGTACTAAGTATTCCTAAATGTAATGTAATGTCAATGTACGTCATGCTTCGGGTCTCTAAAGTTGTTATCAGAGGAAAGGTTTAGTCAACCTTTGGAATGTAGGATGCGAGAACTTTAGTGAGATCCCTAGAGATATTTCTAATGTATGTCTAGGGATGTCCCTAAGGATAAGTATACGTATAGAATATAGTCCTAGAACTATGGTAACGATCATAGAATTTTACCTAAGATGTTAGATATTGAAGTTACTCTCCCTTTATTATGATTTTTGCCTCTCACACTATTCTTTTTGGGTTTTAGAAAATGGCTGGAACCCGAAGGAACCGTGTTGATCAATGCAATGGACAATGCAATGATTGTCCTACTGAACAAACAAATGTTATGGGAGATGGAGTGCAAAATCTTATTTCTATACTTACACAAGCTATGAATCATTATGGACTTCCAAATGAGCAGAGAAGGGAACAATATTCTATTGAGTCCTTCATGAGGCAACATCCACCTTCTTTCAGTGGGTCTTCTGATCCACTTGTTGCTGAACAACGGATCAGTACCACTGAAAAGATATTTTCAGTTCTTCAATGTTCTGAACATGATAAAGTCATCTTAGCAGTATATCGTTTGGAAGGTGATGCTGATCAATGGTGGAATCTTATTAAGAATACTTGGCAAAGGGATGAAATTGAGTCCATGGAATGGGACGAGTTCAAGAACTTATTTTTCAATAAGTATTTCCCTCGTATTCTTCGAACAATGATGGAAAAGGAGTTTCTTGAGCTAAAGCAGAAGGATGATAAATCTGTTCGTATATACGAAGCAAATTTTACAAGACTTGCAAGGTATGCATCTGGAATTATCATCCAACCTGAACGTAAAGTTGATCGATTTTTCAGTGGCTTAAAACCAAGTCTTCGAAGGGAATTAGCTATAAGAGACTTCAGTAGCTATGAAGAGATTGTGTGTTGTGCTATCAAGGTAGAAATGGAAGTTGGTGTTACATATCCATCTCATGGTTTTGACAAGAAACGAAAGATGGAGTTCAATGAGAAATCTCAGAATAATGGTCAAAAGAAGATGAATGTTTCCTTATGCTCAAAGTGTGGAAAGAAGCATGGTGGAGATTGTCTTAAAGGGACTAGAAAATGTTTTAAGTGTGGAAAAGAAGGTCATCGAGAAGCTGAGTGTCGAAGTAATGTAAAAAGGGATTCTAATGATGGGAATAAAGCAAACACTGCAGAGAACGCACCACCAACACTTCAATGCTTCAAGTGCATGGAAATGGGGCATTATGCTAATAAATTCCCTAATCCACAGGTTAGTGATGATCAACATGAGCAACCACTGAAGGCAAAGGACAAAGGGAAGTCACATGCGATCACTATTGGCGATGTTGAATATGACAACGATGTGGTGGAATGATTAAGTGTTTATGTAATGGGATTCCAAAATAATGTGGTATCATAAAGTATTGGAATATTTATGTGTTGGTCTAATGTGGTATTCAAAGTGATTGATATATTTTTTGGAAATAAGATGATATGCGCATAATGAAGGGAAAACGAGAAAATGAAATTTTTAACAGTATTCATGAGCTCATGATTGATATAAGGACTATGTGATATCATGGTTCGAGTATATAGAATTTTGAGGATTTTGGTATGTGGAAGGTGTTAACTTTTAACTGCATTCATGTTTTCACTAAGGTATTCAAGAGAATACATGATTAAGGACTTTAAATGTTTGGAATGTGACCAACAAAACATATCTTATGATATAGGGGGATCAAAGATGGTATTAAATCTCTGGTAATCGTTTTCACTATGTTATGAGAGTGGACTGCAGTATTATGGATAAGCCTAAAGATTGGAATGGATTATGTTGGACATGAGTTAGTATTGTTTTTTTCGATGGGATGTTATAGTAATATAGTTTTAGAAAAAGGACAACCTGCAGGATGGGCGATAGCCCATCGCGTCGGACAAGGCTGTGGGAATCGAACCCACAACCGAAGTGCGACTGGCCTTTATCGCCTACCACTGGCCTACAGGAAGTCCCTATTTAGTAGAAACTAGTTTTATTATATTAAGAAGTATGATATATGAAGTATAAGTCCATTTTAGGAACCATATATGATTAATCTCACTATAGATGGACTTATGTATTTTTTGATAACTTTTCTAACCTTTTGTTTGAGACAGATGGAATGACCCATCATTTTATCACATGATAAATTAACACTTCATGAATAACAAATTCCACTTCATTTATTTTAGAGATGAAGTGGAAATTGTTCAAAGTGCGAACAACATTGAGATTGTACCAAAATAAAGTAAGTATTTATTCTAATTCAAATTCTTCAACTTTAGGGAAACGATCTTGGAAACCAAAAAATGTTGTCCTAGTGCCCTTATATCCGGTGAATTAGATGGTACCTTATATCATCACAAATCTATGGATTTGTGATTATTGGATTTTCCATAGCCATGTTCTCTACCACTCTCCATCAGAACATGATGATTAGATTTCTCTTCCATATCCATATTTTCAACTATGTGGAAACCCAGTGATTAGTTTATTTGGGTAACCGTTACGTTTCATACATTCATTTTTAAAGATGGGATTTGGTATTCATTTTTATGATGTGGGTTTCTATTAAAGAATCTTTCGAATAGTAAACCATTTATAACCCCGACGAATTTCGAGTGCGAAATTCATTTTAAAGGGGGTAGAATGTAACAGCCCAAGATTTTATGAAAAATATTATTTTTAATTTCTTTAATATCTTGTTTTGAACACTACACCAATAGGAGCTTGCACAACATGCATCCTTGACATGCCTTGCATTACACGCAATCGTGACCTTCCTCGATAGTGTGTGTACTACACAATAACGAGTTTCACTAAACAACAATATGCTATTAAAATATTATTAAAACTAGCCGTTATGAATAGTAATAACCACTTTTTGAAATTTTGTAAATTTTATTTTTCAAAATGGAATTCATTTTTGGATTCGTAATATCGAAATTAGCTTAGGGTAAAATTTTGGTGATTTTCAGATAACTTTCATATTTTGATGAATAGTTAAAATTACTAAATTTTAATTAAAAAAAAGTTTTTCAATCGAAATAATTAATAGTGATAAATTATTAATTTGAGTGGTTTTAAAGTATATTTAGAATATATTTTTACAATTTAATACAATTTTGGTCATTGTATGTAATTTCACATTTAAACCAGTTATAAACAAGTGCCAATCTTTTGATAGTTATTATCTCTTAAAAACACGCCTTTTGTTTTGACGATGGGAATTAATTTTTTAAATTAATTAATGCAACTGATATGTTTTGAATTTGGTAAAAATAGAAATAATGTTTGAGTTCATAATATCAAATATAGCTTAGGCCTAATTTTGGGTATTTTTCTGAAAACTTTCAATTTTTGATGAATAGTGAAACCACTAAGTTGTAGTTAAAAAAACTGAATTGTTCATAAAACTAAATTTTACCGCTTAGGTGAGTGGAATTTTAAAAATACGAGAGACACGGTTGATGTCAGTATGTAAAATGTGGTTCAATGAGATGAAAATAATTTTTGGTGAATAGTAACTTTTTACTTTTATTTACCACGGTTAAAAGTAAATAGGGTAATTAAGGGTAAAAATGATATTATTATTACCCTAACACATGTAAAAATTCTATTGGATAAGTTTAATTCGACCGAAAACAATCTTAGGAATAAAATATGACCATTTAGGCCCACTTGGATTAGATTAGGACATTTATTATTATTTATTTCAAAGAAGAGTTAAAAGAGTTAAAATCATTGTTTATTTAATAAAACATTTTTAATATAGGGTTATAAATAAGATAAATTCGACTATAAATATTCATTAGAAATCTAAAAAGATTTCCGACATAATTTTAGTTTATCTGTAATTTTTAGACATTACATAATTTAATTTATTTATGACAAAACGATGATGCAGTAATTATCTTATTAATGAAAAATTGACATAATTGATGATATAAATACTCAAATAAATATAATTTTAGACTTTTTATGAATTACACTAATTTTATAGGAAAATATGACATGTTAGTATTGATTTAGTTAACTTTTTTCGAACTTATCATTCTGTTAGGAGTTTCACAAAAATCAATTACTAAATAGTGTCAAAATTGATATAAAATAGTTTTTTAAAGAAATATTATATTATTAATTGTTATGTTATTCCAAAAAATATATGGTTCGGCCAAATGACTTAGATAAGGTTATATATATTAATAATAAACAATTTGGGGTTCGTTTGGCTTCTTATAGTATGTTTATTAACTTTATAGTGTAAGAACACATGAAGACACGGTAAAAGTAAAATTATTTAACTTAATGTTAAATCTAAATGATAAGGTTAAAATAGGAACCTAAACTTGTCTAAATTCTATGGGATGAGATGATTTAGACCCATCCCCACCTTAGCCTCTAAATAAAACAATTTGGAGCTATTTAAAACCGAACATGACTTTATAATAAAATAATATTTTTTGTTATTCCAAAGGTGCCCCTCTCCTCCCTTATAAAAGGGGACGTCCTCCCTCTCCTCCTCAAACCAATTTGAGCATTCAAGATCGGCCAACCCCTACCAAAATCTCTTCTCCACTTCCCTAGTATCATCCTAGAGGTCCTTGTCTTCTTAAAAGACCAATTTCAGTGCCCTAAAAGGTGGTCTCAAAGAAGCACTTCAAAGAAGAGGTAATATCCATTACCGATCCTTTCCAATTTCTTTCTTCTTCAACTTCTTCTTCTTTAGTTGTTTCCTTATGAAGTAAAAACATAAGTATCATTAATATACTGATATGTTATTATAAGTATGAAACAACCCTATTTAACCATGTATCCATCCTACAGAAAATGAAATCACCGCGCGTGCGTACGTACGGAATACCGTCTCCACGCCGTGGTTTAAGCTATTTTACTCCACCACCTTAATAGGATGGGTATAATGGTGTAATGAGTAACTATATATGATTATTATAAAGTGATATTGATACTGAAATAGTATACATACACTGTAACACAATTCCACGACCATGGGAACGATATCATCGCTCGTGCGTACGTACGGACTACCGTCTCCACGACGCGATGAGATTCATTATCCATGATAACCATTCTAGAATGATTATAAAGTATATATAATAAATAATAATGGAATATATGACATGTTAAATCTACTGGATTAATGTATATATATATATATGTCATCTACTTACTTCCATTCAAGACAATAAGGAAAGGAAAGCAGCGTTCATGCGTACGTACGGACTACCGTCTCCATGAACGGTGTGTTTCCTTTAATTTATCTATCTATTATACATATATATACCGAATACATATGATATATAAATCATAATTTATATTCTGTAAGTAAGTAAATCATGATATAAGTAATAATAATGTCAAGAACAACAAGTCCAAACACCTATGATAAATGAGACGATTTTACCCAAAACGCTACTTTAACATGAATTTACAAAAACCGGTAATATAAAGTCATAAGTGGACCATATATGATATAATAACAATAAATATGATTCTGGAATAAGACAATAACATGATTTAAATCATTATACATGATGTTCGGACACGTACAAAGAAAGTCGGACCTAAGGTAAGGGAAAATATCACAATCTCATTTTATTGGAGATTGTTTATACTTTGGTATTTACTGGGGTGTATATTATCATCCACATCCATGTTTCCTCAATATATAATATTATTTCTATCCACCTACAATTGTTTAAATCCAATTTTACCCTTCGGTGAGTTTTTAGTAAAAGATATGAAAGGAATCTTTTGTCTTTTCCGACAAAAGTACGAGTAGAATGTTTTTTTAACTTATAGGCATGAATGGATTTTTAAAACATTATTTCCAAGAAGATTCCTTTAAATGTTTTCAAGTTTATTTTTAATCAACTTCTTTTAGTTTAAAATGGTATGACATGTTATGAAAGGAAAAATGTTTTTGAAGAAGAAAGAATATTTTCCTCAAGAATGGAGTTCAAGTGTTTTATCAAAATTATTTTCCATATAAGATAATAAAGGGTTCTATTTTTATACCTATTATTACATTGATTTGATTATGTTGTGATGGAATTATTTTTATGAATTCCTTTATCTTATATGATTTTTTTTATGATGTCATGATGTTTAAGATTCCCATTTTTATTACATGGGTTATGCAATGATGTATGATTTATGATTTTGTGGCACACATAAGAATGGTATCATTATGAGATGGGTGGGACCTATATCTCCCTCCAATGAATTGGGTAAAGATTTTATATCTCATGAGATAGAAATGGCTGGAATGGTAGGTTATACCGATTCAGTGAAACAGGACTGGAACGAGGGTGACTCGGTTCAGAAATGGACTTTGTCCACTAAGATAGTCTTGGCAATGAGTCTTGACTAACAAGAAATGATTCTCTATGATTATGTGTGTATGCCACAAAGTTTCATGTTTTATGTTATGATTATTGTTATCACATTTCACTACCATGATTTATCCCATGTTATGAAATTATGATCTCTTTTGCAGGATAAGATTTCCAAAAGTTATGTTCTTATGAATATGATGTGATTGATTTTTCTTTTGTTTACCCTTACTGAACATTTGAGCTCACCCTTTTATGTTTTCTTTTCCCCATGATATAAAGAAAGGTTTTAGGTATAAAAAAAGGAATATCTTTATGGGAGATATTGAAGATCTTTCACCACGATTAGAAGATTACGTTCCGAGTTTCCAAAGACACTAAACTATTACGATCCTTGGGTGTGTGTTTTTGTTATGTACTAAGTATTCCGCAAATGAAATGTAATGTAAATGTACGTCAAGCTTCGGGTCTCTACAATATTAGATAAATTTTAGAAGCATTTTGTATAGGGGATACTATTTTTTGTTTGTCTCTAACACTAGAGGGTACTCACCATCAATGGTGATAGTTTTTCATCCTAGATTATATGATTAGATCATTTTTTTAAATGTCATTGTTTTTAATATTCCACTTATATATCCTAAAAAATAATGTAACATCAAAAGATAAAATTATTTTTCTAGCCAATTATATGCCATAAATATATGGATTATGTGTCTTGATGTTACACCTATAATTAAATCTGTCTATTCATCTGCAATCTTTTAGGTTTCTACAGAATATTTTGATTCCAATTTGGATCTAATATGGGGAGTGAATTTACATTGTTTGGGATTACCATGGACTAAATGAGATAAGATTTTTATTTATATGGTGATTTGTGGGTTGACAATGAAACTCCATTCATTACAATCAGGGATACCACTAAATTTGAAAACTAGTTAAATGTGTTTGAGAAATTGTTTTTTAGATTTAATGGGGATACATATATCATTTTATAAATAGAGATATTAGTTTTAGGTCATAGTTATGTATGAATGTATTGGAGGTGATGGGGAATTTATTTTCTTTGGATAAAACATACCTTCCACATACCTATTACTATACAAAATATTATATTAAGATCATATAGGATATTATCTATGCCTATGAGTTGTTTCTATTTGGATAATTGTATATCTTTATCAAATCAGATTATTTTTCATATAATTATTTTTATAATCCCTAAATAATTTTGGATTCCTTTTAGGAGTATCATATAATCCAATGGATATAAAATCATTATTTTGAATATGTGTGTGAGGGTACTCTTAAATAAAAAAATCTTTTTAGGAGACATCAGAGATGATTTTTGATATGTTTCAAAATGAAGAGATATCCTAATGATTAAAAAAATCATATTTGTATCATGTGTGTGGTAATTAAAATATTTCTATTGGTGTCGACCTTTTCTGGAAACATTCTCATCGACTAGGTCATTGTCAATTTGGATATCAAGGGGAGACTGATATGGGATTTGTTAGAAAATTTTGGGTATTTGAGAAGCATGGGTAGGGAGGTTATCCATTTGAACTACCCATTCATTTATTCTATATTCATGATATTTTCCATATATCTTAGCTCAAGAAGTACCATTTTGATCCCTCTCAAATCATGAGTTGGGGATAGAATGAGTATGAGCTTGATTTATCTATTTTAGAGTAACCATTGGAGATCACTTACTCTCAGGTAATTTAATTGTGTTGGAAATTTATTTAATTTATCAGATTATTATAGAGACACATATATGATTCTCATGAGACATCATAGTGTGATTTAATGATAAGTAAATAGTTTACTCAATCATTTCCAAACACCATTAATCCACAAAAAAACATTGAGACATAATTTCATTTGGTGGGTTCTATATAACGTCTTGTTACATTATTTCATTTATTTCAATTCAATATTTCCATTTAAATTATTGTATTGGATCATTATGGGACTCTTGAGGATGAAGATAATTTTTTGAGGAAAATGAAATAAATATCAAGGATATGTATTTGTATAAATTATTACATTCCATGTATAATTGAGGTAAATTACAAAGAGTATATACTTTGGGGTTCTCGATTACTCGTGGGATCATAAAAATTATTTTTATATAATCTATCTTATAAATAATCTCACGTAGTTAAAGGGTGAAATTAAGTGAATATGTTCTATGGAAAATTCCATGAACTGGTTTAGAGCATAAAATATTTAAACATTGTGAGAATAGTTAACTGAATAAAATTTTTTAATTGAGTTTTTTAACTAATAAGTATGAATTTTTATTCTATAGATATTAATTGGATTTAAAATTATGATCCAAAAATTCAAATCATGAAATTATTTAAATCGATTGATTTATATGGGCTTTATGAATGATTTTTATTTCTATTAAACTTTTTCTAATTATATAGAATCCTAATATATCTCCCATATTATTTCAGTGATCAGTTATTTGTTTGGTTTATTTCATTCATTGGTTTATCTTTATCATGTTTTTATTATGTCTCTATTAATATTTCATCTTTCTTCCTCATCACTGATATTGGTGAAAGCCACATTATTTCTCAATGTTTTTATATTTATTGGCCTTGTGTTTTTTAATTTATTTATTATTAATAGATTCATTGTGAATTTTTCCATAGGTGACTAAGAATTGTGTTTTTTATTGTGTGTTATGTGAGATTCATGGGGTATGTGTTGTGTTATGTTTTCTATTAACTGTTATTCTTATTGAATTTATTCTATGATATATGTATTTAATATAGGGCCTCTGTTGTGGTTATTTCACTGTTTTATGTTGGAGGATCCATTTGAAGGAATATCCACCCAATGTATAAGGAAAGTTGTTCAATAAATTATCTATGTTGGTTGAACCCTGATGGTGTGGTTTAATATTTTTTTGTAAAAATGAATTGGCTTAATTGAATCAAGTTTTTGGAAATGGGTTTTTATGAAAATATGATTTTTTTTAATGGTAAAAGAAAATATATTTTCAAATAATTGTCATGTGTAATCATGAATACATTTTCAATTCAAGGATCTGATTAAATGGTCCAGTGGATGTATCATAGGGGAAGAAAAGGGTACATAGGAAGAAGGTGTAAAATATGCCTCATATATTGATATTCTTACATTGTTCACACATGGTTTGTTTCCCTGATCCCTAGTCCCATTGTTTAAGAGTTATATTAGACTTTATAATATTTTCAATTATAGGGGTGTTACCCTGATCTCCAATTTTGATAAAAATGCAAAGATACAGAATTCGAGTGATTATCTATAATTAGGTAAAAGTATTCCAACTATCGTATTCTATTTGTATCCTTGGAATTATTTTATTTGTTATTATATTTTCTAGTACATTGGATATGATATGATATTCATGGAATTTATTGTTTATAATTTAATTATATATAGAATATTACATAAAATTGTTTTATAAAAACTACAATGAAATGTTGAAAAGGGGGATTTATTTAATATACTATTTATTTTAAAAAAAGTTAAATAATTATAATTAGTTTTTTTTATTTAATGAGGAGAATATTAATATTTTTGTAGAAATACATGAAATGGAACACATTGTTAGGATCTTACTGAGGATGATTAGCATACAACATGTTCCCCATTTGTTGGTGTGTAGTCCTTGATATGTATTTTTATGAATGTAAAGGCAAGGTAGCATGGTGAAGCCATGAGATTTTACTTATATGTGTTTGTGTATCTGGTGGTGATATTTTTGGAGGATTCCCATTCGGGCACATAGGGTAATTATTTTATTTTTATTCTTATTCAGATGGACTTTTACATTGAATATTATTTAGCTAACTCAAATATCTATTCCATTTATTGTTTACCTTTTTATTATGATGACAATTTCAAGTTTAATATTCCACTATTTCTAATCAGTATACCTATATTTTACATTTTTTATACATTACGATGGGTGAAATCATTACCCCATGTTATTGGTGATACTTAGATTCTAATTTTCCACACATGGGTATCATCAACACCCTTCCAGTATGTGATGGTTCTAGTAGGGTACTAGTTTGAGAGATTTTTTGGTTTAGATCTATCACATAATGTATTAATATAAATGAAATTACTGATAAAACATGCACTAAGATGGTTATATTAAACCATTATATTTCAATATTATTTAGAAGACCATTAAGAATCTCAATTATTGATAATATTATTCTCCTACAGTTACCATTATCATTATAATTTTATGAGTTATGTTAATTCCCAATTAACAAAGAAGAAAAGGGTGATGGAATCTACCAGTAGAATCAAACCCCTGGAATCCCATTTGTGAATGTTTCCTATCGAGATAACATTATTGGAATTCACCTTTGACAAATCTTTGGTTGAGATTCAACTTTTAATAGACATGATTTTTTTGGAATGGATATTGTAAATCTCATTGTGATACTAGAAATAATCACGTTCCTCCAACCACCCTATGAAAATCATAACATTACAGACATTACACTTAGATAATTCTCTTTTTTAGTAATGGTATATATTTTATTTCCATATAATTATTACTTTTAATATTTTACATCAAAAAAATAATGATTCCATTTTTTTTTTCATTATAACATTTTAAATGATTAGATAAAGTGTTTGGTAAAAATATAGTTTTGATAAAATGAATAAAAAATTGAATTTTTTTTGATATATTACATCTCAATAAAGACACGATTTTTGATGAATAAAAGTTTTTTTTAATGATATTTAAATAAAATATTATTAATAAATATTATTTATTACATATAAATAATTATATATTTTATAAATTAAATGTTATTTCTTTTTTAGTTAGAATGATATTAAAATAAAAACCATGGTATGTATCAATAAAGTTAAATTTCTTTCTTAGAAGATTAAATTATCAATTTTAATGAATTATTTTATTAATAAAAGTATTATTTTCAAAATCATCACTTCAAAATTATGCCAGATTAAAATTTTCATAATATTATAATGTAGTAGAAATTTTGAATAAAAAATATATATATAAAATGTATTATGTCATCATAAAAGGACAATTTATATTTAATAAATACTGAATGTTATTTCCATGAAGAAAATTATGTTTCCTAATTACATTATTTTTTCACACAATTTGAATTATTTTATAAAAAATAAATGTATCCTAGAGAACATATATTTTACTTTAGTGTGTAAAATAATAGTTTTTAACAAGACACCCTTCCACGTCACCAATGGAATTATTTCAAGACATTCTATACATAGACATATAATATATTGAAATCCAATCCCCCTTGGTATAGACAGTGTGAAAACACAATGAATGTTTTTTTCATGGTAAAATTATCTTATAGAGTGCAATATCTATGTTTGGAAATTATAATGACTTATACTCCCATTTTTAATAAAAAATATCCCAAACCCTCATTATATTCCACTCATAAATCATTAAGCGTGAGGTTTCTCTTCACTTCCCTCTCTATATACCTAACAGGGTTCCCGAACCACCAAATATGCTACTCTCCTGATTTCTGAAGCACCCTCCGAAGGTAAGGGATCCTTTTTTTAACATTATTTAACAACATTTATTAGGTCAGGAAATATTATTTAAAAATTATCTAGTTGGATTTTTTCTAATAATACTTACTGTATAACATGTTATTCCAAAAAAAAAAGTGTCATGTTTCTCTCTCATACACACCTTCAATAAATCATTTTTTTTCAACCATTATGATTCCAAAATTTTCATGAAATTTTCCTAGAAAAATAATTTTTTACAGAATATCCTTCAACACTTCGACTCAATGGTATTTACCTATTTTTACCAACTACTTACTAATTGGATATTTTCATGTATGATAATTTCACTCATTTGGTATTGGGTTAAAATTGATAAAAATAATGATTATTTTTAATGATTTTTGGGGAAAAGATAGGAATGTACAAGATATGAATGATATGGGTGAGATAGTAATTATATTTCCCTCTAATGTAGTGGGTAAATTTTTTGTCTTTTGAGATTACAATTATGGAGTCCAAGAGGTTATTATTGTAATATTATGTTATTTTTTCAAGGTTTATATCATTTACTATTGTTTTTTAGGTAATGATTTATTTTGTTTTCACATTAATATGTTCCTTTATGTTATCATGTTATACCATCCCTAATTATTCAGGATTATTATTCTCACCCTTCATCTGTTTAATTATTCTTACACATTGATCTCATGTACAACATTAACTTGTGATATGTATTTCATTCCATTGATAGGATTTATATCTACCCCATCTATTATCTATGTTCCCAGGTTATATTATGTAGTTTTAGATGATCCATGAAATATAATGGCATGTTTTAGAGTTTAAAAATAATGATGTTGTAATCGTTATTCATGTTAATGTTGTAATTTAACTAATTTCCTAAATACAATACGGGTCAAATTATTATATTATTTTATTAAATGTATCATTATTTAACATTTTTTCGATAATGTGTCTTAGATATATGAATTTTCCTAGTTGGTATCAAAATTAATGTATAGTTAATTTCGGGGATTATTATTAGAAAACACATGTGATGTCTTTAAAGATAATATCAAACAACAGAAAATATACCGAAATATTTTTAATGTATAGAGCGGGTGGAATCCATTAAAATAAATCACTTTCTCGATACATCATATTTATATTACTACCGTAAAGATCTACCTTGGGGTAATAGCCTATATAAGGAAACATTGAGATTGACTCGATCGAGAACTAGAAAACAATAAATGTCATTGTTACAGAGACAGTGTCAAAATCTTAGTTGATATGAGTTAATAAATTTAAAATCTCATTATGTATAATAATTATGAGAAAAATATTTTAATTAGATATTATGTTTTGTAATAGTTGTTGGATAACATTGATTGAATATTTTAAATTCATATGATAAAAAATATACATTATATATGATATACAATTATGATTTTTATTCACTTCCATTTATTTATTTAATAGTAGAAAAATTATCATCCATGATTTTTTGTTAATTTATATTCATGGTTTATAAATAATTTAAATTGATTCTTCCACCAATATGATAGTTATTTTGATTAAATCCCAAATGGTATTGAAAACCTGATGGTAGTAGGAATCATGAAATTCTAATATAAAATTACAAATTTTAATATGGGTTTGGATTAGAAACATGAATAATGAGTGATACACAAAACCCCCCATAAGAAAAATATTCTTTGAATAGATACCATTTTCTGGAAGATGCCTAAAATATTTAGTGAATCCTATGATCCCTTAATTATGTATCAAGGGATTATATCCCTTGAAAATATCTTATCCAACCCTCCATGCTTTTAGAAGTATATAGTATTGTTGGTTTCTTATCATATAGAAGGATATGGTGAACAATGGTTGGTTTCATTAAAAAATATGATTCATGCGAAGGAGACAAAAGTGCAAGATAATAATTTTTGTAGAAACAACTCGTCAAGTAATATTTTCCGCACACTTTCCAAAATTAAACTGACATGGATTTACTTTTCCATAAGTGGAACGATGAAAAATACATTGGTGAATATATGGAAAACATCATAATACTTACATGTTATAACTATATCTTTTTTTACCCATTAATTTGAAGTTGGCCACTATTTTGGTGGGATAAAAAAATCAATGAAAATAATTGGATATTTGAGAATTTAATATCTATTAAAATACTTCTCGATGATTTATCAAAGTTGAAATGGATATTAGTGAATCTGATGGTTATCATGGAATGAGATACAATAATTGGAAAAATTGTGTTCACTCTAGTTGTGTGATTAAAAATCTAACAGAGCTATGAAATACCATCATTTAACATTTTAAATGTCTAGGAACGTGCTTCCCTAAATTTTCAGGATGTTGAAAGAGAAATACATTAGGTGGGGGTGGTAATGGAATCTTGTAAGAGGTGTTTGATATGAGAGTCCCACTAATGTTTTTTAATAATGGAATTATCTTTTCAAACATCATCTATTAGTAAAATTTCATCTATAAAGTACATGGGAACTATGAGATTCACTACATGAAGCTATGGTATATATATTATAACCAACATCAATAACCTATGTGATCTACAGATCTTGGAAAAACAAATACCACCCCAACTAATGAGGAGGGTCCAAATGAAAAAGTGTTTTATTGTTTACTTTTTATTCATTAGGGGATAAAAACATACGATTTGATTATAATTATATTAATTTATAAAAATCATGGAATATTAGTAAACCTATTTAAACTGGACCACAAAACATGGATTTAGGTGATATTATAAAATTGGTCATTTATTTCATCCTTATGATATATTTCATCCCATATCAAAATATTTATGATGAATTTCCCAAAAAATTGTAACACTCACTATAGGGGAATATTATTTTATTTTGGTAATGAAATTTATTTTCTTCTATAAATCCAACAGAAATTCTAGTGGGATGGAAATCATTGTATTTATCAAAATCTCCCAGATATAATAATCACGATCAAGGAGAAGGATCAATATTTTATTGTACCAACATCTCAAAAAAATGTATTTTTATATTTGGATTAATTAAATATATATATCAGGTTATTTAGACTGATGAAAGGATCATCCTTTCTAAAATTATAATTAAATGAGAATTTGATAATGTGTGTCCCAAATAAGATTCTTGTCTTCCCCCAGGTAGAGAGGTTGAGTTATCAATTGATGTCATACCAATATAAGTTATAGTATATAAGAATAATTATAGGATTGTCCTTAATGACAATGAGGATAAGAATAAATAAACAAAACAGTTTCTAGATAAATGTTTTATACACCTATTTGATTCATTATACGTGGAACCAATCTTCTTTATTAAGATTTTGGATGGGTCGATGCACCTCTACATTGATTATGGTGACCCCAAAAAGATACTGATAAATAACAAGTGTGTTATTCCATGAATTAATGATGCTTTATGTCATCTATGAGGAGGGAAGTACGTCTCAAAGGAGGATATTCTGATATGATATTATCAAGTAGTGATTAAGAAGGTGTATATCCCAATATCTTGTTCTTCAACATGTATGGGAACTATTATTTCATAGTGTTTCCATTTGATTGCAAAACATCACTATAAATATTCCTGGACATATTTAATAGGGTAATTGTTGTTTATTCTTAAATATTTTAGGTATTCCTAATAGTTGATATGCTTATAAATTCAAATTTAAAGGAGGAACCTGAGGATTATTTTAATTTTTTACTAAAGATTTTGATAAAGGAAATGATATGTGAAATTTAATTTAAATGATACTTTTGTTTAGAGAATGTGATTTTTTTGTTATGTATCAACAAAAAGTTATATTTTTTGATATATAAGAAATAGTGAAAATCATAGGATGGAATAAGTAATAATATATTACCTAAATCCAAAGTTTTATTCGATTAACTATGTATTTCAATTGATTTTTTTTAGAAAAATTATTATATGATACAAGATTGATAACTATATTGACCTACACCTTTTACACATATTATTACATTGTTATTAAATATAAATATATTTAATTACAACCCAAATATCAGAAGGAATAATTTATTTTGAATAGTAATATAATAATTTATCTAAACGATCTAAAACATAAAATCCATATTTTTATATTCTATATAACGATCTCGAAAATATTTAAAAACTAATATAAATAATTTGGATAACCAAGGGTCTACATAATAGAATAAGATGAGAAAAAATCCATTTACCGAAATAATATTATGAAGGAAACATAACATTTGAATCATTGATATAAAATGATATAATAATAGATAAATAAAATGATTATTCATTTTGAATAATATCATAATGAATAATATATCGAATGATTATTATCATATACGAAATGTTGAAGTAATCCAAAACATGGCATAAACATGATTAATTCCTTCGTAACCTGTATCACATGGTGGAAAAATTCCTAGAGTGTAGTAGTTTTTCTCTTTATTCCCATATATGGAACCTCATGAGACAAATTCTTTACCCAATGAATTGAAGTGCTATCGAGGATGACCCATCATAACAAGTTCTTGATCGATGTGTGACCCATAATTAAAATAAAAAATAAGAAATAAATTATCAATAATCAATGTAATTAAAATGGGTTTTATAGTCTTTCAACATATAATTCATGAAAGATATGTTTATAAAATTGGAATTTAATCCTAATAAGGGGTGATCTTATATGCTCAACTATTGTAAACAAGGAAGACATGTATGTATAAACATGAACATAGGGTCATGAGAAACTGCTCATAAATTATGATGATCATAACCCCCATATTAAAGATCATAAAAATGAGTTATGGGATCAATATTTTTAGTCATTAAGAAAATAATCATAAGGAAATAAACATCATCATCCATGAAATAATAACTATGGAATTAACAATGAATTTTTACCAAGAATATATGAATATAAAATCTTATGTCAAATATTCATACCGAGGACATTATAAAATCATAGGCTTAGGATATGACCTATATACCTACTTACATCATGGAATAATTGCCCTTTTCCCTATTAAATTTAGCATTCGTATACAACCCATCTACCATCTTGTATTTTGTCTCGGGTTATGACCCATATACCTTCTTATTTTCGGGCTTGTGCTACTACCCATGTACCTTCTTTTTTTCGGGCATGGGATAAAACTAGTGTACTCATTAAGTTAATATAAAATTTTTTCTTTTACTATTTCATTAGAGGTATATGTATTTTCCATCCATATAATAATAATATCATTCATAATCATGTTGCAGGGTAATAAAATAGTCACCATAACATGACCCATTAAAAGAGATATGTTTTACAAACACCAAATCATTATCCATGAAATTAAATGGGTATCATTAAAATTTCATCACATAATAACCTATGAAAAATATATAGTTTTAATAGTTACTTCATGAAATCATAACATGTGACATGATACAGGTTTCAATATCATAAAACTGTTGGAAGTGAAAATGGTGTCATAAGAATAATTCCAACAAAACATAAATCATTCAAGTAACAAGATGCATGTATCCTTTTTATAATATCCTAGATGGGAATGGGTTAGATAAATTTATTTAATCATTTTTTGAAGATAAATTGTAAGGTTCTTTGGAAAACATTTATTATGGTAAATATAATTTCAACATTGAAAAAAAACATTGAAACAATAATCATTTTGAAAACCATATTTCTAAAAAAATTAAAATAATCATGGTAACCTTTTAAAATTATCATCCTTTAAAATATATTTTAAAAATATTTTCATAAACATTATAATTTTAAATTAGAAATAAAATTTTAAAATAATTTACGGTGTATAAATATGGACATGTTTATGATGTAAAATGCACATTCCTTTTGCAATGTAAAAATGAAAGAGAAATTCCTCCATCCGAAATAGATGAACAGGTTCCATTTAAAAAATAAATAAAATAAAAATAGGTATAAATATATTTTTTCATTATTTTTGGGGAATTTTTGAATATTCTTAGAAACCCATTTTAGAAAAATATATTTTTAGTGTACATAGATTTCTGACCCAAGAGTGTGTAATTTTGAGTTTTCATAAATGCATCTTTGTCAATAATATTGTAAGATCCCACGAAAATAAAGGAATAATACATTTTTTTTATTTAATATATTGTTAATTAAATATAAATTTTACCATTAATGGGTTGTTATCTACGATGGTGTACCTGATACGCAACAAAGGGTTTCTTAGAAATCATATGTAGCACAATAATAATATAATTCTTTTATTTTACATGGTCACTAATGCCTAGCCATTGTATTAGAAGGATTGAAAAAAACCAACAAATATATGGTCATATATGTTTTATAAATGTTTTTACATTTATTCAATAAATTATAGAGGCTTAAAATGGGAATGAATAAAATTTTATTCATAATTTACCTAAAAAGGTTGATTTATAGCCTTTTGATGGAGAATTCTCATTAAATATATTATTGGTCTTTTTTATATGTCATATACTACCATATAAAATTATTCTTTAATGTAATGAATTCAAAATTTACTTTGACAACATTTATTTGTATTTTTCTGATAAAATTCAATTTTTAGTGAAAAGTGAAGAATGTTGAATTTTAATTCAAAACTGTCAATTAATATAAATTGTATTTATGGATGAATTATCTATTTAATTATTTTTAATGTGTAATTAGATTATATTTTTACATTTAATCCAATTTTGGTTATTGAATTTAATTTCACAATGAAATTGGACATAAACAAGTTTTAATCTTTTGATAGTTACTCTTTCTTAATAACAAGCCTTTAGTTTTGACAATTAGAAGTAATTTTTAATTAATTTCAACCACTTTTATGTTTTGAATTTGGAAAAAGTATTCCATATTTGGAATCAGGAGATCCAAATTGTGTAAATAGGTAACCATTTTTTTAGACATTATTAATATTTCTTTTACTAAAATTTTATTTACCATGGTTAAAGGGAAAATCTGGTAAATATGGGTAAAAAATATTTTTATAATAACATTAAATTAAACTAAAAATTGTCCTAATTATTTTGGTTGATACATATCCGACAATGGGCTTATTTGATTTTATTTTCGGACACCATGGACCACTTAATAATGATAATTACACTTTATTTTAATTAACATAATATAAAGTCAAAATGACATAAATAAATATTTTTTTAGTAAATAAATTTTTACAAATGATTATATAAGTTATATTTTCATATAAAAAAATTATTTGAAAGCAAAAAAAATATTTACAACATCACGGTGTTTTTTATCATTTTTTGACCTAAAATAAATTAAATTATTTATGAAAGAATAATGATGTAGTGTTAACTCATTAACAAATTATTTAAATAAATAAGATTATAATGATTCACAAAATAAAAAAACCTATACAATTATAATTGGATTTTTTTATTTCGACCTTGAGTCATCTAATGTTTGACTTTAATAATTTTTAACACTTATAGAACAAAAAAAAATATATAATAAAATAATATTTTCTCACTTTTTTAAAGAGTCCCTGCTCCCCCTTATAATGAAAACTCACCTATATCCCTTTCCTCACACCACTCATGCCCCTTTGATCATCCAAAAATCTTCCAAAATAACCTCCCTATATCCCTCTCCTGTTATTAGATTCCATAACATTGTCTAAAGTTGCATCAACAAACCCTTTTCGTTCAATCCAATTGGAGTTACACTAATTAAAGGTAACGTCTTCTCTAGAGTTCTTTTTTTTATTTTACTTATCAAACCAACCTAAAATCTTTTTATTCCTTTATTTTATAACACCACCATTATCCTCAATATACAATGATTTTTTATCAGATTTATTCTAACTATACTTTCAGAAAACTCCAACTAATGGGTAAAACATACTGTTTCTGTGGATGGGAAACTAATGCCTCACGAAATGAAAAATGTTCAACTTTTTCCTACCACCTCTCATGGATGCCATTATGATGGAACATTATTTATATATGATATATATAATGTTTATTTTTCCATTATTCATCTGTATTTTCCATTTATATCATACCTTTATTGTTTCCATTATTGGAAAACGAGATAATTTTTTTTGAGGAAGTGCAGACTACAGCCCCCTCAAAATGATATGAATCGTTAATAAAATATATGGGACGTATAAAGGATGGAGTTAATGATATTATATAAGATATTATAATAGAATTGTAATATACCTATTTATCATTATGTTATTATTTAATTCAAAAAATAAATAGAAATGAATGTAGCGTTCATTCGTACGTACGACTTACCATCTACATGAAGAGTGCATTTCATTTCATATATCCAAATATTATGTAGTATTTTAAATTCAATAATATACATGATATATAATATATATATATAAGATATCTACATCATGGATATCATTCATTAGAGAATGTATATTTTCCTACATGAACAACATGTAATTATATGATCATTTTGACTCAAATACAATATATTGAAAAAATTACATTGATTAAATTAAATGATTACATAATGTTTATAAAAAATTAATAAGTTATATAAAAGGAATAGTAATATTGTAAAAGGATCTTAAGAAAGTATAAATGAAATCTAGTTTATTATTCAGGAGATTGATGAATTAATGAGTCAAATCATATTGAGGTAAAGGACTTCATCTCAATCTCTGTTCTTTGAGGCATATTTCTTTATAGTACATGAATTTATTTTATATGTTCTATAAAAAACATTAACTTTTCATTTCATTAAATGTGAGTATTTTTCTAAAATGTGATTAACTAAATGAAAAAAATGAATGTTTTTTACGTGAGCATTGACAATGATCTTTTTGCCGCCTCATGTGTTATTTGATCATTGGCTTCCTTAAAAATCTGTACTATTTTTAAAAGGAAATAAAATTCCATATACTCTATTACATATTTGGGTATTGAAAACGATTTTGATTATGGTTTTGTTATGTCAGTATATTTAAATGATATAATGTTATTTCAATGTGGAAATTTTATCTTTCCTTTATGTGTCTTTTATGCACTAAGAATATGTTATGGTTCTTGGTCATTGTTTACGTATATCAGTGTTTCCATGATAAACCTAGGGCAAGTGAGCCTGAGATAGCTCTCTAGTGTGTTGGGTAATGTGGCAAAGGTAAAAGTGAATGTTTTTTCTAAGAGATTTAGGGAATATAATTTT
The DNA here is from genome assembly GCA_963277665.1 of Viscum album. Taxonomy (NCBI): domain Eukaryota; kingdom Viridiplantae; phylum Streptophyta; class Magnoliopsida; order Santalales; family Viscaceae; genus Viscum; species Viscum album. The sequence continues at coordinate 399,759,752 of OY728120.1, forward strand.
ATGGGTATTCCAAATGTAACTATCTATGTAGTGGTGATAAATACAATGTATGTATGATATGTACGCCACAAGTTACCTTTATGGTTTTTTATTTAAATGTTTTATTCATAAATCTTGTTATTTCGTGAGGTATGATAAATAGAATATTTTAAATATTTATTGATGAGCTAATGATTTCTTTTTTTGTTTTATTACCCTTACTGAGATTTTTATGCTCATCCCATGTTTCGAAATGTTTTTCACACGACATAATGATGAATAGGGTAAATGATAAGATCATGGGAAAGTCATGCCGTCTAAACCATGGAATTGGTCATGACTATTTTTTCAAGTTTTTTTATTTTATTATAAAATTTGAAACTATGTAGAAGTCTCTACAAAGTTATTTTTGATATTTAAAGTAATAGTTATGGACTAACTCTCTAAAACTCTATACCTGAAGAGATCCTCAAGGTGAATTATTAATTTAATTCAATATTATGTAATTTTTTAAAGTAGGGTCATTAAAGTTGGTATCAGAGGTTGGTTTAGATAAATTTAGTGGTTAGGATATTATTAAATTAATGTCCATAAACTAATTTATGGTAATATTGAAGTGATATAACTTTTAAAGATTACCATATTTCATTGCCTAAGATATTTTTGAGTTCAGAATGGTTTTCTATAGAGGAATCATGGTAGCTATTTTGGGATGACATTAAGAGGAAGACAACCTTCCAAATCCGCAACCGGAGATAGATGGAATCAGTACTGAATAGTTTGTTGTAGTGATGGAATAGTTGACTCAGGCAAAAAATGTTGGGGGTATACATGCATGTGATCTTCCATATCATCCATAGAAGAACATGTCAGTAGTGGATCATTACATGAGGAAACGTCCCCTATCATTTAGAGGATCATATGACCCTATGCTACCAAAAGGTTGGATTAAAGAACTAGAAAAGATTTTAGTTGTCATGGGGTGTTCATAAAATCAAAAGTTTAGTCTCATTAATTACCATTTTGAAGGAGAAGCTGATTAGTAGTGGTACATGGTGATAAATTAGGGATAGTGAAAATATTTTTTCTCTTGATTGGGATGAATTTGAATTTATGATTCTTGAGAAATATTTTCCTTAGTTGGTTCGTCTTGGGATAGAAAAACAATTCCTACAATTGAGGTAGGATGATAACTCATTGGCTGCTTATAAAAAAATTCACTCAAATAGCATTGTATGCTCCAAATTTCATAGAATAACTTAAGAGTAACGTCAAACATTTTTACTCAGGATTATAGAAAATGTATCTAATTTATTTAGATTTTTGTGCATTCAAAAGTCTTTAAAAACATGATCGATGTGTGGAGATGGTGGAAATGGAGTTCTCCAAGGATCATGTGTTCTTTGACAAACAACATAATAGGAGGTCAGAGTAGTAGATGAAAGGGTAGAAATATCCAGAAAAAATCTTCTGGTAAGAAACATTAGTTTAAATTTTGAGAAAAGTTTGGTAAAAATAATGCTAGGGAATGTCTTTTTAATTCTTGTAAGTGGTATTGAGGTGGTAAAATGTGATATGAAGCTCATAATTTCACTAAAAAATATTAGTGTAATGGTAAGACAAAATTTGATTAAGAATCAGTAAAATGTTATAAGTTCAATGAAATTGGTCATTATGAAAATAATTTTCCAACGAAAAACTCAACTGAGGGAAAGCATCCCGAATACAGGAATAATGGGGTAGTTAAGTTCATTGCAACTACTTTAACATATGATGGACCATAAAATGAAGTTGTATCTGTTACACGGTTTGTTTGTTTAGATTGTGCCAATGTGTTGTTTGATTCGGGGTCTACAAATTCATTCATTTATGAGAATTATTCTAGTAAATAGGGAATTCCATCTCATCATATGAATATTTAACATATGTAAAAACAGCTAAGGGAAATGTTGAAATAGGAAAAAAAAATTTAAGAACACTCATGTCCTTATGTGTGAAATGAATCTACCAGCAATCCTTATTATTTTTCTTCCAGTAGAGTTTTCTGTTATTTTGGGTATGGAATGGCTTTCTGTTTATTAGGCAATGATTGACTGTAGGAATAAATAGGTTTTTTCAGAATTATTTGTAGTTTGTGTACAAGAATGAACCCATACATTTGATAACATATCAGGAAGATGAGAAACTAGTAAAATATGGAAATGAATTTTACCCTGCACAAATTAATAAAAAAGGAATTGATCATATTAATGATGTTCTAGTGGTAAATGAGTACCTTGATGTTTTTACTAATGATTTTCTTGGTATTGTCCTTGATCGAGAAGTTGAATTTAATTATTCCTTAGTTCATAATGCAAATCCAATTTCAAAACCACCTTATCTAATGGATCAAATTGATCATTTAGAGTTAAAGATGAAATTGAAAGAGTTGTTAGATAATGGTTTCTTTCGACCAAACACATCATAATGGGGTGCACCTGTCATTTTGTTTAAAATAATGATTCAAAGAGACTTTTCGTAAATTATAAGGCCTTGAATAACATCACTGTTAATAATAAGTATCAATTTCTTCATATTGATGATTTGATGGATCATCTCCAGGGAGCATATTATTTTTCAAATATTGACTTGAGTTCTAGGTACCATCAGTTGAAAGTCATTTAATTAATAAATCCAAAGACCAAATTTCATACTAGATATGTCCATTATGAATTTTTAGTTATGCCTTTTGGTTTATCTAATGCACCTACTATATTCATGGATCATATGAATAGAATTTTCTATGAGTTCATGGATAAGATTGTGGTTGTGTTCATTGATGATATTTTGGTTTATTATAAAAATAAATAGGAGCATGAATTTTATTTAAGTGTTGTCTTTAAAACCATAAAAGAAAATAAAATATTTGGGAAATTCAACTCGTGTGAGTTTCGGTTATAGAAAATTTCATTCCTTGGTCACATTTTTTCATAAATTGTTATAACTATTGCTCTTACTAAAACAAAAGTTTTTGATTAATTATCAAAACCCACAAATATAACAAAGATCAGTAGTTTTCTTGGATTGGAATGTTATTATCAGAGGTTTGTTAAAATATTTTCATGGTTATCGAGACTAATGTACATGTTAACTCGAAAAGGTGTTATGATTTTATGGATAAAAGAAAGTAATGATTGTCTTCAAGAATTGAAAATATGCTTGTTAAATATTCCAGTTTGGGAACTACCCTATAGAAATGGTTTAATTGTTATTTATATTGATTCTTAAATGAAGGGACATGGTTTTGTCCTTATGAGGAATGATCAGGTAATTTATTATGATTCACTTCAGTTCGAACTTCATGAGTTAAATTACACTACACATGATTTGGAATTAGCTTCTATTGTTTTTTTTCTTTAAAACATTTGAGGAATCATTTGTACAGAGTATAATGTGAAATATATAATAACAAAAAAAATATTTAAGTATATATTCACTCAAAAAGAATTGAATATTTTATTAGGGAGATGGTTGGAAATAATCATGGATTATGATTTCATGATCTTTTAACATCTGGGAAAAGAAAATAAAGTGGCTGATTCTTTGAGTTGAAAAATTACTATTTCATTAACCATGCTATTATTGTAATGAGATCCTTTGGTTTTTGATTTCATAAACATTGGCATAGAAGTTGTTGTTCCATGAAATTCTCATGTTTTTTGTAGGAGTTAGCAAAATCATCTCTATCATATAGAATAAAGAAAGTGTATAAGTTATACAGTGTGTCACAAAAAAAGTTACAGTTGGTTCATAAGGTAAGTTTCCCGAATTTAATGTTGATAATGATTGTGTTTTGAGGATTAGGAAAATATTATGAATTCCTTGTTATTCACAGTTGAGAAATGAGTTGTTATGTGAAACTCATAGTTCTCCATCTTCAGTACATCCAAGCATTACTAAGATGTACAAAGTTCATTGGAATTATTGTAATGCCCCGACCCCAGGTACCTAGAGTCGGTGCATTATTGCGTAGCATTGGCATGATCACAAAAGATCAAGTCTCGAAAGACCGGTTAGTTTAGTAGCCTTGGACACACAAGATACATTCATAAGTCTTACATTACATCATAAATTAAAACAATACTACAACATCTTCACTTCATATCCCCTTATATTATCCTTGTAGGTCATTCATAATATACTTATTCACATCCTGGAAAAATTAAAACATTGAAAGGGGTGATCTCAGATGCTAAGAAAGGATAACAATATAGTGAAAGCTTTCATAAATAAACATAAACATTTAAGGCAATGTACGACTAAAACAAAATCATTTTAAACTTGAACTTCAACATAATATGTCAAAAGTAAAATGAGATAATTCCATTTACTTATTAACATAGATATTCTACTGGTTGAATAATCACATGCAATATCAATAACCACTTTCATAATGATGGAATGCATAATTCCAGACTATCATTACCACGTAGCCAAGGCCTCGTGCCAAGACTAGAAATATGATTTTGCCAAGGCTTCATGCCAAGACACTAGTTTGTCTCATGAGACCTGCCGATGCATCGAGGAGCTATATCGGGCTCCACCCATCACTTATTAAGTCCAATTCATTCCTCATATGAATAGGTTTAAACATATCATAATCCATAACATAATTGTATCACATAAAACATGCATAAATTAAACATAACATTTCCACATTTCAATCACAAGATATCAATAAAACACATTTATATAATAAAAACACATTCAAAACCATTTTAAATACCAAAATAAAAGAAAAGTAAAACATGGTATTTATTTTTCTTTTAAAAAAAGGTATGGCTTGTAGAGGAAGCCGAAACTCAAATAATCATCACAGCAGTGGAGAAGTCGTTGTCACCGCATACGTACGACAAAAACATTCCCTTTTTTCATTTATTAAATGATTCATATAAAAAATATTCCTTTTGAATAAACGTAAAAGTCAAAGGGGTTTATACTCCGTATAAAAGAAGTTTTTGTATAAAACAAAATATTCCTCAATGAAAGGAGATTGAGACGAAGTCCCATACAAAGGCCATTTTTTAAATAAAATAGATCTTTTATGTGTATTAACTATAATTACACATAAATAAAGTACAAATACAAGATAGGACATAATAATATCATGACGTAATTTTAAAATAGGAGATTAACCCAAATAATGGAAATTGGGTTAAGAAGTTCCCTTACCTTTTGTCCTGTCTTGACTCGACCGTTCATTAACATCCGGAATAATAAACTAGAGTTATTTTATAGTTGCTTAAGAAACTTTTTCAAGTTTTTATTACTTTTATATCACTTATTACCATGTTATGAGAATTATGTAATTATTTAAGTTAATAACGGTCGTTTTGTCGATCTTTGGTACTTGAGTCCAAAAATAAACTTCTTATAATTACAAGTTGTTCATCTGGTGAAATATCCATTATATCAATAATTATATTCATGATATAGATATAATATATCTCATATATATCCATTATATACATGCATTTATAATATTCCATAACGTTTAGAGGTAAGAAATGAAATGCACCGTTCATGGAGACGGTAAGTCGTACGTACGCATGAACGCTACTTTCATTTCTATTTCGTATTTAATGAAATAATAATGATATAAAGGTATATTATAATTCCAGTATAATATCATATATATTATCATTTACTCCATCCTTTATACATCCCACATATGGCATTAACGATTCAAATCATTTTGAGGGGGCGGTAGTCTGCACTTCCTAAAATGAAGATATCGCGTTTACCCATAATCTAAACCATAAAGGTATGACACAAATGAAAAATACATAATCTTAATAAAAACATAAACATATCATATATCATATATAAATATAGTTACATCTTAATGTCCACCTTTGAAGGTGTTATATGAGTGTTGAACAATCATCGTTTCGTGAGGCAGAAATTGGCCATCCATAGAAATAGTATGTTCTTTAACCATTAGATGTAATTGTGTGTAAGAGTAGCTCGAATAATTATTATATCAACATCCTATTATATTTAAGATACTGGTTTTGGGGGTTGGAGAAGAAAAATAAAACAAAATAACATAAGAGAAGACATTAACTAAAAATCGGGTAACTCTTTTGATTTGATCCAAAGGCTTCCATGGGAAGCATTCTGCCCAAAGTGAGGCTTCTAGGAGTAAGGGAGGGATGTTGGGAGAGTATTTTGGCAGAGGGTGGCCGATCCAAATGGCTTGATAGTGTGAATACAGTGCTAGAGGTGGGGGCCTTTTATAAGAGGAGAGGATGGGGACTCTTGAAAAGTAATGAAATGTTACTTTATTATATAGTGCTTTTTGGATTCAAAAGGTCCCACACTTATATAATTCGAGGATAAGGTGATAAGGGTTCGAAATCTACTCATCCAATTGGTTTTTGACAAGTGTAATCCTTGTATTTTACATTATCTTTTCATTTTATTTAAATCGTTAATTAATGAGGTAATCGCTGCATCATGAGGGTGTCATAAATAATTTAATTTATTTAATGTATAAAAATTATAAAAAAAATATCATGATGTAGGAAATCTTTTTAGCTTTCGAATTAATATTAATAGTAAAAAATATGACTTGTATAACCCCATTTAATTTTTTTTAGTAAAACAACTAATGTTTGTGTCATTTTTATTTTAACTTTAAATAAAAGTTATTTATGTCATTTTCCTACCAATGTGGCTCCATGGGGTCCCCAAGTTTACCCATGTATTTTCCTGGTCTTCCATGACAAATCCAATAGGTTTAGGACAAGTTTCATGGTCATTTCATATTTTTATAATATAATTTTTACCTTAAATTTATCTAATTACCTTTAATCGTGATTAATTAAACTTAAGAGTTACTATTCTCCAAAAAATTATTTTAATCCCATTGAACGACATTTTACTTCTAATGACAACCATGTATGTCCGATTTTTGAAAATCAAATCACAAAAGTGGTAATATTTCATTTGAATTAAAAAATCAGTTATTTAACTACCACTTAGTGGTTTCACTATTCATAAAAAATTGAAATTTTTTAGAATAGTGCCAAAATTTTATCCTAAGCAATAATTGATATTCCAAGTTCAAAAATGATGTCTATTTTAAAAAATTCCAAAAATATAATTTGATTTAATTAATTTTACAATTAATTCCCACTGTCACAAAAAATAGCGTGTTTTTAAGAAACAATATATATCAAAATATTGACAATTGTTTATGTCTAATTTCAAATTGAAATTAATTATAATAAACAACATTGGATAAAATGGTAAAAATATATTCTAATTATACTTTAAAACCACTAAATAGTATAATTTACCACTATAAATTATTTTTATTAAAGAAGTTGTTTTTAAGTATTCTTCATTATTCATAAAAAAATTGAAGTTCTCCGAAAATTACAAAAAAATCAACTTAGGATAATTTTGATATTACGAATACAAAAATGAAGTCCATTTTGAAATATAAAATTTCTATAATTTTAAAAAGTGGGTATTACTATTCAAACGGCTACTTTGATTAGTCGTGGTGTGTTAGAACTCGAAGTTGCGTACAATGAAAGCTATTGCATTATTGAATGAGAAGTGTATCGTGGATGATCGGGGTGTTACATTCTCCCCTCCTTCAATAAATTGTGTCCTCGCATTTTGAAAATTTTCTTTGAAAATAAAAGGTTGAAAATAGAAAATACCTTTGTGGAAAACCCACATCGTAAATAAAGTTAATAAAAATATAACATTAAATGAAAGAAAGAGAAGTAAAAAGGTCACCCGAGATAGCCCATACTAGGATTCTATGAAAATATGGATATGGAAGAAAATAAACCATCAAGGTCTGATGGAGAGTTGTAAAAAACTGGATTAGGAGAAAGTTAACCATAAGAAAATCACAAACTTGTGATTGGTTAAACGGTCATTGAATCCCCAGTTGGAAAAGTTAACCGACAACGTTTTTGTTTTAAGTTACCTATTATAAAGTTGTGGAATTTATTTAGGATATTTACTAAGAACATAATGGAATATACATACTTGTTATGTATACATTCATTCTTTAATAAATTCTTACCACAAACCCATCTTTCACTCCAAATGGTAACAGAACACAAAAATATTCTATTTATCGTAATTGTATAAGGTTCTAAATATTACCACATACTATTTTGATTAGGAAAAATATTTTGTAATAACCATGGACTTCTTGTAGGCTAGTGGTGGGTAATAACGGTCTGTCGCACTATGGTTGTGGGTTCGATTCTGGCAGCTTTGTCCAACGCGATGGGTTATCCCCTGACCTGCAGGTTTTCATTTTCCTAAAAATATAGTATTATAATATTCCAAAAGTAATCTTCAGAAATTTTGTAACCTTAAACAATACTATCCAAGGTTCAACTTAATCCATTCCAACCTTTATAGTTGTCCCAAATACTTCTGTCCAGACTTTATCTAAAAGGTCTCTAAATTCCAAAATCTATTGTATCATCATATTCCTCAGACAAGGTAAAGTTTCTCTTATTGTCACATACAAAAATATCATTACCTTCATCATATTAGAACCTTAAGGAAATAAACATGTACTATAGTACAATCCTTATATATATATCACATTATTCTAATAACCAGAAAATAATCCATGAGTCCAAAAGTACCAATACATTAATTGTTTCGCTTCAACTGTAGTCATAGCATAAGATTGGCCTTGATCCCTTGGGATTTTCTAAGGTAAGTTTACATGACGCTTAGTACATTCATTTGCATAATGCCCCATTTCTCTAAAATTGTAGCATTCAACATTGATAGCCACTTTCTTTCCCTTGCAATCACGCACTTGGTGACCTTTTTCTCCACATTTATAACAAACTCCCATTCCTTTTAGGCAAGTACCAGGGTGATTCTTACCACAATTATCACATAATGGAAAATCCATCATTCCCTTTTTCCGTTTATCCATCTCTTGTTCCACTGTTCTCTTCTTCTCTACTTTACTTTATTTTCATAAGACATAGAGAATTCCTTTTCTATCTTGATAGCACACGAGACTATATCTTCGTATGTTGACAAAGATTGTGATACTAAAGATAGATGAAGAAATGGTTTTAACACATCAATGAAACGATCAATCTTATTTATTGGGTTACGTATATAATCTGTAGCATGCGTCGCTAACCTTGTAAAGTTAGCCTCATACTTTGCGACATTCTCATCCTCCTTCTGCCTCAGACTCAGAAATTTCATTTCCATATCTGCTCGATGGTCATGTGGAAAGTATTTTTCTATGAAAAGATCTTTTAACTCTCTCCATTCCATACTTGATACATATTCATCTTCCTTTGTATTTTGAATCAGCGACCACCATTGATCAGCATCTCCAGTGAGGCGGTAGACTACCATGACAACCTTGTCCCTTTCACTACTCCCCAAGGCATGAAATATTTTCTCTAACGAGTTTATCCATTGCTCAGCTACTAATGGATTTGTACCCCCATTAAATGTTAGCGGTTGTTGCCTCATGAGGCGGTCTAACATTGATCCTCCGCGTTGTGGATCAGGGTGCTCCATACGAGTGAGGTTATTATTCATAACCTGAGTGAGTTTTCCCAGTATGGTAATAAGATGATCATCACCGGTTGTATCTCCAGCTCCACAATAATTATCTTCAGCATGAGGGAAATCCCTACACGGAGTGCGTGCATTGATACGGTTTCCATTCCTTCTACTAGGCGCCATTTCTAAATAGTGGCATATACATGATTAATTTATGAATCAAAATACATAATTCCATACTTGTAAAACACTTAACACTAATTGAACTATTTATGGATATAATCCATAATCATAAAAAAAGTTTTCATTGAGGAAATATATACTCATAACCCTTCATAGTGGTTCGTAAAGAAAATGAGAATTATCCTAAGCATATCCCCTGGGAGTGACGTAACCAAGAGTGCAGCAAGGCCCATTGTCGTGCAACAGTTCCCGTTCGAGTCTAGCTCAAAGCGGTGTTTTCGGGTTTTACCTCTAGGTACAATTGTGCCAGAGCCGCCTCTACCTGCTCATATCCAGAAAGGGATGTATTGCTTGGAAAACTCACAAAATCTCTATAATACAAAAATTCTAGGAAGTTCTTCTATACTAATAAATAAAGCCTATCTTCGGGCTATGTGATCTAATCAGAGTTTATCTAAATCTATCTTCCAAGGTTAGTACAAAATCGCCTCTGATACCAACTATAATGACCCGACCACAGGTACCCAGAGTCGGTGCATTATTGCGTAGCATTGGCATGATCACAAAAGATCAAGTCTCGAAAGACCGATTAGTTTAGTAGCCTTGGACACACTAGATACATTCATATGACTTACATTATATCATAAAGTAAAACAAAACTACAACATCTTCACTTCATATCCCCTTATATTATCCCTGCAAGTCATTCATAATATACTTCTTCACATCCTGGAAAAATTAAAACATTGAAAGGGGTGAGTCCAGATGCTCAGTAAGGATAACAATATAGCAGAAACTTTCATAAATAAACATAAACATTTAAGGCAATGTACGACTAAATAAAGCCTTTTAAACGTGAAATTCAACATAATATGGAAAAATTTAAATGAGATAATTCCATTTACTTATTCACATGTATTCTACTGGTCGAATAATCACATGAAATATCAATAACCACTTTCATAATGATGGAATACATAATGCCAGACTATCATAACCACGTAGCCAAGGCCTCGTGCCAAGACTACAAACAAGATTTTTTCAAGGCCTCATGCCAAGACACTAGTTTGTCTCATGAGACCTTCCGATGCATCGAGGAGCTATAGCGGGCTCCACCCGTCACTTATTAAGTCCAATGCATTCCTCATATGAATAGGTTTAAACATATCATAAACCATAACATAATCGTATCACATAAAACATGCAAAAGGAAACATAACATTTCCACATTTCAATCACATGTTATCAATACAACACATTGATATAATAAGAACACTTTAAAAACCATTTTCAATACCAAAATAAAAGAAAAGTAAAACATGGTATTTATTTTTCTTTTTAAAAAAGATATGGCTTGTAGAGGAAGCCGAAACTCAAATAATGGTCACGGCGGCGGAGAAGTCGTTGTCGCCGCTTACGTACGACAAAAACATTCCCTTTTTTCGTTTAGTAAATGCTTCGTATAAAAAATATTCTTTTTGAATAAACTTAAAATTCAAAGGGGTTTATACACCGTATAAAAGAAGGTTGTGTATAAAACAAAATATGCCTCAGTGAAAGGAGATTGAGACGAAGTCCCATACAAATGCCATTTTTTTTAATAAAATAGATCTATTATGTGTATTAACTATAATTAAACATAAAGAAAGTACAAATACAAGATAGTACATAATAATATCAAGAAGTAACTTGAAAATAGGAGATTAACCCAAAGAATGGAAATTGGGTTAAGAAGTTCCTTTACCTTGCGTCATGTCTTGACTCGACCGTTCTTTAACCTCCTGAATAATAAACTACAGTTATTTTCTAGTTTCTTAAGAACCAGTTTCAAGTTTTTATTCCTTTTATATCACTTATTTCCATGTTATGAGCATTATGTAGTTATTTAAGTTAATAACAGTCGTTTTGTCGATCTTTGGTACTTGAGTCCAAAAATAAACTTCTTATAATTACAAGTTGTTCATGTGGTGAAATATCAATTATATCTAGAATTATATTCATGATATAGATATCATATATCTCATATATATCTAGTATATACATTCATTTATAATATTCCATAACGTTTAGAGGTAAGAAATGAAATGCCCCGTTCATGGAGACGGTAAGCCGTACGTACGCATGAATGCTACTTTCATTTATATTTCATATTTAATGAAGTCATAATGATATAAAGGTATATTATAATTCCAGTATAATATCATATATAATATCATTTACTCCATCCTTTATACATCCCTGATATGGCATTAACGATTCAAATCACTTTGAGGGGGCGGTAGTCCGCATTTCCTAAAATGAAGATATCGCATTTACCCATAATGGAAACCATAAAGATATGACACAAATGAAAAATACAGAAGCATAAGAAAAACATAAACATATTATATATCATATATTAACATAGTTACATCTTAATGGCTACCTTTGAAGGTATTATATGAGTGTTAAACAATCATCATTTTGTGAGGCAGAAATTCGCCATCCACAGAAACAGTATTTTCTTTAACCATTAGATGTAAGTGTGTGTAAGTGTAGCATGAATAATTATTATAACAACATCCTAGTATATTGAGGATACTGTTTTTGGGGTTTGGAGAAGAAAAATAAAACAAAATAACATAATAGAAGACATTACCATAAAATAGGGTAACTCTTTTGATTTGAGCCAAAAGCTTCCATGGGAAGAATTCTGCCCAAAGTGAGGCTTCTAGGAGTAAGGGGGGGAATTTGGGAGAGTATTTGGGTAGAGTTGTTTCGAGACAAATGGCTTGAATGTGTGAATAAGTTGGTAGAGGTGGGGGCCTTTTATAAGAGGGGAGGAGGGGCACTCTTGGAAAGTAATGAAATGTTACTTTATTATACAATGCTTTTTAGATTCTAAAGGTCCCACACTTATATAATTCGAGGCTAAGGTGATAAGGGTTCGAAATCTACTCATCCAATAGGTTTTTTACAAGTTTATGCCTTAGACATTACATTATATTTTCATTTTATTTAAATCGTTAATTAATGAGGTAATCGCTGCATCATCAGGGTGTCATAAATAATTTAATTTATTTAATATCTAAAATTATAAAAAAATATCATGATTTAGGAAATCTTTTTATATTTCTAATGAATATTTATAGTAAAAAATATGACTCGTATAACCCCATTTAAAAATTGTTTTAATAAAACAACTTATGTTTGTGTCATTTTTATTTTAACTTTAAATAAAAGTTATTTATGTCATTTTCCTACCAAAGTGGCTTTATGGGGTCCCCAAGTTGACCCATGTATTTTTTTGGTCGGCCATGACTCATCCAATAGGTTTAGGACAAGTGTCATTGTCATTTCATATTTTTATAATATCATTTTTACCATAAATTTTACTAATTACCTTTAATCGTGATTAATTAAACTTAAGAGTTACTATTCACCAAAAAAATTATTTTAATCCCATTGAACAACATTTTACTTCCTAGTGACAACCATGTATGTCAGATTTTTGAAAATCAAATCACAGAAGTGGTAATATTTCATTTAAATGAAAAAATCAGTTATTTAACTACCACTTAGTGGTTTCACTATTCATCAAAAATTGATGTTTTTTAGAATAGTGCCAAAATTTCACCCTAAGCTATAATTGATATTCCAAGTTCAAAAATGATGTCTATTTTACAAAATTCCAAACATATAAGTTGCATTAATTAATTTTATAATTAATTCCCGCTGTCACAACAAATAACGTGTTTTTAAGAAACAATATATATCAAAAGATTGACAATTGTTTATGTCTAATTTCAAAGTGAAATTAATTATAATGAACACCATTGGATAAAATGGTAAAAATATATTCTAATTATACATTAAAACCACTCAATAGTATAATTTATCACTATATATTATTTTGATCAAAAAAGTTTTTTTAAGTGTTCTTCACTATTCATAAAAATTTTTAAGTTCTCAGAAAATTACAAAAAAAATCAACTTAGGATAATTTTGATATTACTAACACAAAAATGAAGTCCATTTTGAAATATAAAATTTCTATAATTTTAAAAATTGGGTATTACTATTCATAACGGCTAATTTGATTAGTCGCGGTGTGTTAGAACTCGAAGTTTCGTACAATTCAAGCTATTGCATTATTGAATGAGAAGAGTATCGTGGAAGCTCGGGGTGTTACAATTATTACTAGTGGGAATAAATGATAAGAGATATTTCAAATTTTACTATGAAGTGTTTGACTTTTCATTAGGTTCAAGAAGAGGAGAAATTACTGAAAGGGATGCATCAGTCTTTATCGATTCTAGAGTGGATATGGGAAAATATATCCATGGACATCATGGTGGGATTACCAATGACATATCTAGGTAATATTGAAATCTGGGTAATTATGGATCAATTGACTAAATCTCATCCTTTCCTTCCTATTCGAGATACTTTCTCTCTACATCAACATTATCTATATTATGTTAATGAGATAGTCAGGATGCATGGTATTACCCTCTCAATTGTAACTGATCGCGATCCTAGGATTACTTCCAACTTTTGAAAATGCCTTCAGAAGTTGTTGTGTATTGAATTAAATTTTAGTACAAATTTTCATCCTTTTTCATATGGGAAGTCAGAACAAATAATTTTGACGATGGAGGATATGTTATGTTCTTTCTTGATGGATTACAATGAATGTTGCTACCAACATCATTCTTTGGTTGAATTTTCTTATTAAAACTATTTGCATTCGATTATACAGATGACTCCATTTGAGGGAATATATAGGATGTGGTGTCATAGTCTAGTTTTTTGGGATAAGGTTCATGAAAGGAACGAGAATAGAATTGGTAGAAGAAATGGATGAAAAAGATCATTTCATTCAGAAGAACATGGTAGTATCACAAAATAAGAAGAAACATTATGTGGATAATCGTAGGAAATGTATTTCTTTTATGGTAGGTGATCATTGAATTTCTCAATGATTCTCCATGAAAATGTGTGATGCATTTTCGAATGAAGGGACACCTGAGTCGGAGGTTCATTGGACATTATGAAATCTTGGATATGATGGGTCCTTTGTGTACAATGTGGTTGTACCTCCATGTTAATCCCAGGTATCCAATGTTTTTAATTATTAAATGTTGATAATGTATATTCTAGATCAATCCCATATTTTATGTCTAGTGGTAGTTTAGTTGGAATAGAATCTCTCTTATGTGGAACAACCATTCCGGATTCTTGTCCGAAGAGAGAAAGTATTACGGAATAGGATAATTCATCAGGTAAAGGATTTGTAAAAACTCGTACGTTTTAAGAGGCAATGTGGGAATCCGAAAATTCTATGAGCGATAAATACCCCCATTTATTTGATAAGTGAATAAAATTGTGAGGATGCAATTTCAAAAAGTGGTAAAGGATGTAACATCATAGATAAATAATGAAAAAATACACTTTCTTTTTCATTAATATTTTTTTATTAAAAAATTAATTTTACATTAAAGGGGTTTCTATGTTCGATGGAATTCTTGATATGCAACAACAGGTTTATTTGAAATCTTACATCACACAATAATAATATAGCATTATAATTTTAAATTGTAATCATCACATAGACATTGTATTGGTAATAATGAACATAACTAACAAAAACATGATTATACATGCTTTTTTAATGTTTTTACATTTATCCAATAAATGATAGAGGCTTAAAATGTAAATGAATCTAATTTTAAGCACAGTTTATTTAAGGAGGTAGATTTACCACCTTTTGATGGAGAACCCTCCTTAAATAATTTTTTTCAATTTAATATGTTATATAGGACCAAATAAAAAATCTTTTTTAGAATCATGATTTTATAATTTTCTTTGGGAAAATTTTGTGTAATTAACTTATAAAATTAAATACTTAATGAAATGTGAAATTTTTTGTATTTTAATTCAAAATTGACCATTAATATAATTTAATAATTTGGATAGATTATATTTTTAATTGGTTTTAAAGGTTAATTAGATTATATTTTCACCATTTATTCAAATTATGGTTATTGGAATTAATTTCACAATGAAATTTTACATAAACAAGTTTTAATCTTTTAATAGTTATTATTTCATAAAAACATTATTTTTATTTTGACAGTGCGAATTAATTTTAAAATAATTTCATCAACTTCTGTATTATGAATTTGGAAAAATGGATTCAATATTTGGAAATTAAGATGTCCAAATTGTGTAAATAGGTAAATATTAATTTTTAGACATCATGAATATTTACTCAGAAAATATTCTATTTACCATGGTTAAAGGGTAAATATGATAAATATGGTTAAAAAAATAATATTATAATAATATAACATTACCCTAACAAGGATCCTAATCCATTTGGTTGATACATATTGGAGAATGATCATCTTTGGGTATATTTGGGGACCCCATGGAGCCACATACGGGTGATGATTCAATATTATTTTAATGAACTTAAAGAAAAGACAAAAGTTACATAAAAAATATCTTTTAGTAAATCAATTTTTACATAGGGTTATACAAGTTATCATTTATACCATAAATAATATTTGGAAATATAAAAATATTTCCTACATCCTTGTATTTTATTATTATTTTTATACCTCATAAAAATTAAATTATTTTTGACATAATAATGATGCATTGTTTACCTCATTAATAGATGATTCACATAAATAAAAATATAATTAATAAAATAATATCCAAAAACTATCCAATTCTATTTGAATGATTTTATTTCGACCATGAGTAATATTATACTTGGCTTTAATATGTGTTGTACATTTAGAAACCGAAAATTATTATATTATAAAATAATATTTTCACACATTTCTAAAGAGAACATCTCCCCTTATAAAAATCCCTTCCCACTAAACCATTCCTCACACCTCTCAAGCCCCTTGTCTCACCTAATCTATACCCAATTAAGATCCCTAAATCCCTATCCTTCTCCTAGAAACCATTATATAGGCATATGGGACTTCAACAAAACTTGTGGGATCAAACAAAAGGGAGTTACCCAATATAAAGGTAACGTCTACTCTAATGTTCTTTTGTTTTATTTTAATTATCCAACCCCCTGAACAATTTTTATTCCATTATTTTATAAAAAAAATATCAACAATATAATATCATGTTTTTATGACATTTATTCAAAACAATATTACACTCACCCCCATCAAATTGGTAAAGACCATACTATTTCTCTTGATGACAAACTAATGCCTCACGTGACAATGATTGTTCAATTATATCCTACCACCTCTCATGGTGGCCATTATGATGGAACTTTATTTGTATATGATATATATAATGTTTATGTTTTCTTTATTCTTCTGTATTTTCCATTTATAGCATAATTTTATAGTTTCCATTATGGGTAAACACGATAATGTCATTTGAGGAAGTGTGGACTACCGCACCCACAATGTGAAATGCCTCGTTAATGAAAAATGTTTTATGTATAAAGGATAGAGTTAATGAAATAATATATGATATTAAACTGGAATTATAATATACCTATGTATGATTATGTTTTAATTCCATTAAAATAATATATAGAAATGAAGGTAGCGATCATTTGTACGTACGTCTTACCGTCTCCTTGAACTGTGCATTTCATTTCATATCTCCATATGTTACGTACTATTATAAATACATAAATATAATATATATATATGATATATATGATATCTAAATCATGAATACAAATCTATAGATAATGGATACTTTAACACATAAACAACATGTAATTATAAGAAGTTTATTTTGGACTCAAGTAACAAATATCTACAAAACGACTGTTACTAACATAAATGATTACATAATGTTTATAAAATTTTAATAAGTTATATTAAAGGAATAATAAAATTTAAAAAGGATATTAAGAAAGTATAAATTAACTTTAATTTAATATTCAGGAATTCATAGAATGAACTGGTCAAATCGAACTTCAGGTAATGGACTTCGTCTCAATCTCTTTTAGTTAAGGCATATGTTTTTAAAACATGTCTTTATTTTATATGTTGTATAAACAGATTTGACATTTCATTTAATTCCATGGTAATATTTTTCTACAAGTAATTTTACTAAATGAAATAAAAGAATGTTTTCTTACATGAGTGGTGACAATGACATTTCCTCCACTGTGAGTATTATTTTATCTTTTTCTTCCTTAACAACCCGTAATGTTTTTGAATGGAAATAAAATACAATATACTCTTTTACATAATTTGGTATTGAAATTGTATTTGATAATTGTTATGTTATGTAAATATATTTAAATGATATTTTGTGATTGTAGTGGGGAAATGTTATCTTTCCCTTATGTTTGTTTTATGTGGTATGAAATTGATATGGTTCTTGATAATTGTTTTTATATATGGGTGGTTCTGTGATAAACCTAGGGCTGTTGAGCCCGAGATAGCTCTCCAATGAAATTTGTAATGGGACAGAGGTAAACATGAATGATTCTCCTATGATAATTAAGGAATATAATGTTATGGGTATTCTAAATATAAATCCCTATGTAGCTAGGATAGCTATAATATAAGTATGATATGGATGCCACATGTTACATTTATGATTTATGATTTCAATGTGTTATTCAAAAATATTCTGATTTCAGGAGGTATGTTGAAGATATTATATTATATTTTTATTGATGAAATATTGTTTTATTTCATTGTCTTATAACCCATAAATATATTTTAAGGCCCATACCATGTTATTAAATATTTTAATAGGACATAATGATGAAAATTTTCTAGGATGGGATAAAGGGAAAGTCATGATGTATAAATCATGGAATTGGACATGACCCTTTTTTTCATAATATTTTATTTTATGAAAAAATGGAAACTAATTAGAAGTGACTACTTTGTAATTATATAGATGTAATGTAGTAGTAATTTCCTAACTCTGTAAAACTCTAGACCTAAAAAGATCCTCAATATGAATTATTCATTTAATTCAAGATTATATAATGTTTTAAGGCCGAGTCCTTATATATATTATGTACCATAGTGTATAAAAATATTACCAATATATGAATAAATCATGATACCATAGGGGATATAATTTCATTAATTTTATAAATATATAGATAATAATATTTAATCAACGAAAGCATAAACATAAACAATTTTGAAAAGTGATTAGATTATTTTAATAAACTCTATCCACTTGGTAATAATGGACCACACTCCCAATTTAGGAACATTAAATTAAATTAATCCTAAACTACCATGTAGTGAAAACAATTCATGATATAAAATTTGAAATGAAGTATATACAACTCATGGGAAAATATTGGTGAATAACAAAACATGTTTCCCAAAGAAGGCTAGTTGAAAAAAAAAATCTTACTGATTTGGTATCTTTTGAAACTTTAACCTCATGAAATGATGAACATATAATGGACATGTAAATACCCATAAATTTCCATATAATAGTAATTTAATACATCGATGACTATTATACAATCCATGTAATAGGATTTGTTTGTTAATTAAACTTGTATCTCACTGAAATAAAAAGTGAGATGAAATTCCCTTACATTTTGTCAGGAATCTTGTCGCACTTATTCAAATATAATGTATAAAATATATAAATTTACAATAAATATATCACATAGACATATTTTTACTAATAAATACCATATAGAGTTTTATTAGGAATTTATATTATCCTATTTTTAAGAATTATATTTTAATGGTTCACTTCAGGTAATATCCACTTTGTTACTCACATGTGTCATAATTTGTTTAATCTATGGTTTGTCTAAATATATCAATACAGCGTGAATTTAAGAAATGATTTTTATAAGATTTATATTAAATATATTAATATTATAATAATCCACAAAATATAAATGTATCAAAAAGAATACACCATTACTGGGGATGGTAAGTCATACATCAACATGAAAGCAATTTTTGTTTAATTGTATTATTGAAAGAAAGAATGTAATATCAATATATGAATATATATATATATAATTATTATATTATATTTATTATAACATTTATATATCATTTATATTCAATAAATACATCCTTATTACATTTCATGTACTGTATTAATGAATTGCATTGCTTTGAGGGGGTGGTAGTCCACATTTTCTCAAAGGAAATTACCATATTCACCAAAAATTAAAAGTATAAAGACATATATTGTAAAATATTCAAAAAAGGATGAATACATAATAAACATAATACATAACATATATAAATTTATTATCAGTAATAATTTCAACTACAAGATATAGATAATGAAATAATTAAAAATCATCATTTTGTGATGCATTAATTCTCTATAAACATGATCATTATGTTCATTACACATTACAATGAGGTTTGTGTATTATTATGTCAAAAAGTAGTATCAAAACATCATATTATATTAAGGGTATTTTTTGGTGTACATGTATTTAATAAAGAATGTTGAAGGAGTGGAGAATGAAAATAAAATAAATAAAGGAGGTTGTGAGATGACAATACCACTTATTCATTTGACCCCATCCAATTTGATCCATATTGCTTCCTTGAGTTTTTTTAATCACAAGGGGAAGCTAATATTAAGAAGGGTGGGATTTTGTGATGTTAATATGGGATGACCATGGCCGAACCCGTCACAACTCGTCCCCTAGGGCTCTTGCAGTGACATACACCAACCCCACCTCCCGATGGCCAGGGGATGACGACAAGCACTAAAGGCGCAAACTGATATGTGGGAGGAATTTGTATGAATACCTATAAAAATTTAAACACAAACACATTCCAAATCAAGAATACTAAAAAACAATTCCAATATTAATAATCACTGAGGACACATATAACTGAATGTAAAATTGTCCAGAATACAAACCCAACGATAGTCTAATTAGAAAACCATAATGTACAAAAAGGATCTCTAGATACCCATCTGCCGAATAACCCACATGATGTGTAATTATAGAATAGATTATTCAAACTATAGAAGTTTATCTCATCATCCTATTCTCTCTAAGAACCATTGAGTCCTAGGCCACCATGTCCTCTGTCAAGGAGGCAGTTGTCATTACAATCCACCAGATGTGCTGGAGAATCACTAGAATTGGTGAGTAACTAAATACTAAGTCAAGACCCCAGAATACAAATGAAATAACAAAAATCAATCCAATACCAAACCACAAATCATTACCACTACAAATAATAACAATTCAAGAAATCTTACACAAGATATATTGCTCATTAGGATGATAGAACCATTAGTCGCCTCATGGAACACCTCTGCTATTGTAGAACTCCTTAACAATGTGTAGAGTGGGCCTCTTGGGTTACCCAAAAGTTTCATCACACTATAAAAATAAAATTTTGGTACTCATCCATGATTAGTACCTTTGGTATGTTGGGTCACACAGAATATTCTCCCCACCATGGTCATAATGGGTCACAAAAAATATGCTTCCCAATGTGGCCATACTGAGGTATTCCAGCTGTTGTGTACCAGGGTTCATCCCGGTTACACAGAATCCACAACTCACAATGGGCCGATCTGGTCACATATAATCGACTTCCCACTGGGCCATAATATTTAATTCACATAGGGTCTCCCACAATATGTCTAATGTCTCAGAAAACTGTAGGGTTTCTGCTAGTAACACACTTGATCACGGTAAAAACACTAACCAAGCCATTCATTGAATAAAATCAACCATGAAATCCACAATAGATTATTTACAAATTCCATTATCTCCACTAGGGTTCCAATGTCACAGACATCTCATCAATCAGACTATTGGTTTGCAAATTATTTGTGTTTTTCTAAAAAGGGGAATGTTGGGTCTTGGCCCGGTTAGACCAGATCTGACCATCCCAACATAACCTAGCCTGGGGTCGACGAACCCAACCTGGGGCTACTTACTTGACCTGGACTTGGATATGATTGGGTAAGATCTATTGGGACACGGGGCCAGCCAGCCTCTTTTCATGTCTGCCAAAGGTGGACCAGTTTGTCTACCTGGCCAGGATGCAGCTGGATGCTGCATTTGGCTCCCTGCTAACCTCACAGTCCGCATGGGTCTGTTCCCTCCCACAACATTCAATTAGTCATGTCAGGATACCAAGTGGTCCCCTAACCTAGATGACTGAGATTCACACACGTGATAAATGACCGCAAGCCACCGATGTTGCTGGCCATCACATATGGGCCACTCCACCTACATGGCCTCCCAACCATGCCTTCCTCTACAAGCCATTGGCTCAAGCGGTGGTCTTGTTTCACTGCCGCGGCACGAGCCGGTTGTTTTTCTCCTCCTATTGTGCCATCGTGGTGCAATGCAACCCACCAATGCTAGCTGTTGCGGGTTGCCACTAGTATAATTCTATGAAGACCACCAGGTCCACTTTGGTGGGTTTTTATTCATGTCTCTTGATCCTTCAACCTATAAGGGGTATTTCCTTCCCTATAACGGCCTCGAATATTCTTTGACCATGTTTTGAAAATTCCTCCTCGAATAATTCATAAGGAAGATGGAGTCAGGTGTTGTTCTTCTCTACCTGAGGCCAATGTGTTAGATGTTTTAATATCATGTTTCTTGTAAATGATGTTCTATTAAAAAATCAATCCCGAATAGAAATTCTAGAAACATCACCATGTAGCACAAATGGATGATTCTCGGAATAACATATTTATTAATTTATCTTCCTTTATCATTAAAAATAAACAATGGGGAAAACATAAACTAAAAAACACCTAACCAGATCGATGGTTGTCATTGAATCATTCCATGTATGGTGGTTCAAGAAGATGATGGAATTCATTGACTCCTATTATCGCTCTTCGAGGTCCATCGATGTTGTTTGCTTTCTGAAAGGATTATTCATTAATTGTTGAAGAGAAATTTTCGCATAGGATAATTGTAGGAAATTCTAATATTTATCTCCCAACTCTCCAAAATGTTTATTAAAATAAATAGTACCACGTGGAAACATTCCTGCTATTCAACGATGATCCATCATTATTCATACAAAAAACTAGTTATTAATTGGATTCCCATTATGCTCATGGTCACCATACTACTGCACCATCATCCACCACTCAATACTTTTAATGGAAATAAAATAACAATTTTTTTTATTTTATTATTTTCCAAAATGTCCAATAAATTATCATTTTCATCTGGTCCTTCATGGTCGATGTAATCTAATCACTAGGAAAATCACGGCATTCCGAGTTAAACGGTTCCCTCATATTGTTTATCTGAGTGCCAGTTCAAAAGTAAGAAAATCCTAATCGCATGTTTACTTGTGTAAAATAAACAAAAGTTCTGAATACCCTTCTGGGTTCATCAGGCCTTAGAATCACATTCTGTTAATGAGTGTGTTCTCAATTTATTGACATATAATTTTAAAAAAATTAAATGGATATTCCAAAACCTTACATTCTCAACAAATTATGGATTTACATCCCTGAGATCCAAAAAAAGGATAATAAAACAAATGGGGGTACTGAGCATTAATCTAAACCTCTGTCTCCCATGTGCTCTCCTGCAGATTCTCATATTTCCACAAAATATGCACCAGAGGTATCGATTTTCCACAAAGTACCCACTCTTTTCAATCCACTTTCTCCACTAGGTACAACATGAATATCTCCCCATCGACAATTTCCAACATTCCCTGGTCGATTTAATTTGATGGATCATACATTTTCCTCCTCAACTACGACACATGAAAAAACATCAAGCACCATGTACATTTATCAGAGAAGATCTAGGTGGTAGGAAAAATTTCCAACTCTTATAAGATTCTAGAAAGATCTTTTGATCTTTTGAGAGTGCATGTCACCCAAAAAAATACCTACAATCCTCCTCGGGGTGATACCCGAAAGAACACATGGTCTCCCTCCTCAAACTCCAAGGGTCTCTGCCTCCTACCGGCGTAATATTTTATCCTTCTTCGTGCAGTCCTAATCCACCATGGATGATTAGGATCTTCTCAATGGTAGCAGATACGAACTGTAGGCCCCTGAGTGATTACTCCTTTAGGAATGTCATGAAAAAAAGGTGATTTGTATGGACCCTTGTACAATGCCTCACATGGTGCCATTCCAACAGTGGGGTGATATCTGTTGTTGTTTGAAAATTACACTAGAAGTAGGTGGTCCTCCCAACTCCTTCCAAAATCATGGACACAAGCTTGAAGCATGTCCTCTATGGTATGTATGGTCCTCCCTATCGGACCATCTGTCTGGGAGTAAAAAGTTGTTCTAAATCACATATGTGTCTCGAACACCTCCTAAAACCAATTACACAACCGGGACGTAAAGTTCCTATAAGGTTGTAAGTTGATCATCGTAGTAACCCATGTAGATGCACTATCACTTGGATGTAGAGGCATGCAAATACCTCTAATGTTTTTTTCTCTAGGATGGGTATGAAGTGAGTTGACATGGTGAGTCAGTCAAAGATCACCAGATAGAATCGTGGCTCATCTATGTGAGTGGTAACCTATTTACAAATTCAATGGAGAAACCATCCCACTACTGTTCTAGTACCTCATGTGGTTGTTTCAATCCCTCTGTGAACTGATACATAGCCTTCATTTTCTAAAAAGTGAGGCATCACGAAACTAACATTTCCATTGATTTCTTTATCCATAGTCACCAATACTGATTTCAGAGGTCATGGTACATCATCAACAAACATGGTTGTACCAAATAAAGAGATTTATAGAACTCCATAAACACCTCTTGTCATAACATGCTGTAAGAGTTGGGGAGTGACAATCATTTAATGGATGAATGATGATCCAAAATCATCCACGAAGGATATCTGCATCACTGATAGCTTATCTGTCACCTCACTCAGTTCATGTAAAGCAAACCACCTAATATGTTTGTCTGTTACCCCATTCCCCTTCCTAGGAGTACATATATTATTACGGTCATTTTCCAAGATGAAATAGAATAATAAACATTATATCAAGTTCAAGTCAAAATTTGATATGATATACCTCATACAGTTATGGTCAAATAAGACTATAAATTGTTCACCCATCAAGTAGTGACAACACATTTCCAAGGAAAAGACCACTGCATCAAATTCCAGGTAATGTTTCACATAGTTCATATCATTCTTCCTCAAATTCCATGAGCCGTAGGTAATTACTGTTTGATCCTATATCCGGATACAACCCAGTCTGGTCCCTGATGTTTCATAGACACCTACAGACACAATTCCATCTTTTGTTAGTCTCATGATGGGGGAACTATTCGGTCTCTTATTTAGCTCCAGGAAACTATGCTGGAACATCTCAATATACACAAAAGGTTATCCATTCCATGTCAAGGAAAATAATGGTTAATATACTCTGTAAAAGATAGGACATATCCTACGGTAGTATCCATCTAATCCCAAGAAAAAACACACCTCAGTCATGCTTCTGGGTGTATCCAAAGAAATCACTTCATGTATCTTAACTAGATCCATTGCAACTCCAACATCTGAGATGTAATGTCCTAGAATGCGGACCACCCTTATCTTGAACTAAAACATAGTGAGATTTCCATAACGATGCTGATCTTAGTGTGTATCCAAGAATATCTGTAGATCTGTAGCATGATCTTCCTCCAACACAGATTTCCCCAAGATAACATCAATGATGAACACCATGAAACAGCCGAAGTAAGGATATAAGATCCTTTTCATGAGTACCATGAACACTTATGGGAAATTAATAATGTTGAATGTTATCACTATGAACATGTAGTGTTCACATCATCATTTGTAGGCTGTCTTGAGTATGTCATCATCTTACACTCAAAGCCGATGATAGCTTGATCTGAGGTCAAACTTCAGGAACCATCTCACGCCCTGCACATGGGTGAAGGGCTCATTGATCCACAGTATTGGATACATATTCTTCATGATCACTTGTTCAATGCACTGGAAGACCACATATAGCCTCAAGATCCCGTTTTCCTTCTTTTTAAGCAACTATGGGGAAACACGTAGTGAAACACTAGGCCTTAGGAACCTATTTTCTTGAATGTCATCCAATCATATGCTCAATATTTGATGCTCTGTAAGAGTAATCCAATATTCTGGTGTGGATATCAATGAAATCCTAGGGTAAAAGTAGATTATGAAATCTACCTCCCTTATAGGAGGAAGTCTGAGAACATCCCTAGGAAATACATCCTCACACTCATCCACCACTACAAGAAATCATAGACTCCTCTAATCCACCAGACTAAGGGTGAGTCCAGTCTACTAGTCAGTGATTGGATACACCTTCTTCCCTGAATTTCCATCCTATGCTACAAATTTTACCTTCATTCTGGTGAAGGATAACCCCATCCCATTATCATGAAAAGACTTCACATTTCCCAAAAATAAGCCTATATGATTATGTAATGTAGATAATGGGTCCATAAGAAAAATTATGACTTAAGGCCTCGACATTGCTACTATGAGATACTAGCCAATGACCTCACCTTATAATGTGTTATCACACTACAGGAACAAGTGTGTAATCATAAAATCCTCTATCGTAGGAGTCTCTAAATGTAAGGATTGAGCCAACAGCTCCACTGGAATCATCGAACCATGAACGACGTAGAGGGAAATGAAATAGTGACTAAAACCTATGTCTACAAGAAATAATTCTAAGGTGGAGAAGACATATACCATACCTATAATAATCTCGAGAGTGCCAGGGTCATAGGCCTCCATCGACAGAAGTTGGCCTCATCCCTATCCACCCGCCCCCTGAGAACATTGTGGACCACCAATGGGTGGTGGAGGTAGCACCTCGAACTGTCGTCCACATCCTACTACTCGGCCTGCTCCACTGCCACATCCACCTCCCTAAAGACCTCCTCACTCAAACCTCTACCTCTATCTTGGTGGTTTCCCAATAACCTGGTGATCATTTTTGTGTTGGGTTGGGCAGCCACAACCCATGTGTCCCTACCCACCGCACGTGAAGCACATTTTGGTTACCTGCTAACTCTCAATTATATGGAATTCCTGCACTTCAAACACAGAGTCCTAGGGTCATCCCCTGAATAACAAGGCCTAAATGGGCCCATTTGACTATTTCATTCTTCTCACCATTGAATTCTCTACTTCATTTGGTCTGCTGGTGGTTTCTTCTATCATTGTAAAATATACTAGGAAGCTGTCCACAATAAGGGCTCACTCCAGCACTCCAACATGTGTGGGAATGCAGATTGACTGCATGGATTCTCTGATCTCCCATATGAATCCCTTTTAATTGGTTTTGGAATGGAATATAGGATCATACAACATGTAAATGGTGTAGTAATAGAGGTCTGTAAACCTCATAGAGTTCTCAATCACTGATAGGATACCCTATTACAGGTGAAGAATCTTCTGGATACACATTGTGTGCAAGGTGGTAGGGAAAAAATCTTCATATAAAATCCAATACAAGTCTCTCTAGGAGAGGGTCTCCTATCATGAGACTGGATGGTCATGATCATACATCTCTATGACTATCCATATAGAGGGATTTCATCCATGATTTCCATCTGGTAAAGTGGGGTCCTCAATTAGAGGAATTAACATGTCACTTCCTCTAGCCAGTCCTCAGCAACCTAAAAACTTGTCTCCCCAAAAAACAAAGGAGGTCTTTGTATCTGGAATTCGTGCAAGGTAGTGATCCTATGAACATACTCTACTAAAAATTTAAATAGTATCATATGATCAATGAGTGGTGGAAACACTGGTACACCACCTGATGGGGCCATATCTAGGACCAATCCCTGATCTGATGCCTCATATCCTGGTGGGTTAACCTCACATTCAAGTATCAGAATCCATCCTAAATCTCTACAACATGGAATCCTGATATAGATCAAAATGTACCATTGTTAGAAGTTTATTCATATTTAGATGTCTCTTATTAATGAAAAAAATAAGGAGACACTTATTCAACCATTTTATTCATGAATATTGCCAAAAAGTAGGATTTAAGGTCCTGGTGTATGGATACGTTGGCTGCTGCACCAACAATGGTCTCCCCCGAAATAAAACAATAGATCTTGGTCCATAATGTAGACCTAATCACCTTGGATTCCACTTTTTCAGTACCCTCCCCCCGGGGACTGTGTTTTGACGTACCCTATGCCCGCCTCATGAAGGATAGGGTTGGGAAACTAGCACCAAATGCCTCAACTAGAAAGTGGGAGGCCTTTTTCCTGAATACCTATTTGCATGCACACAAAAGGAAGTCCTATGTAAGGAAATTTTAATTAGAATTAACATATAAATAATGACTTGGTACACGTACAACTAAATGAAAAATGTGATAGAATATAAACCAAATGAATGACTAACTCGAAAAATGGAATGTACAAAAAGGAACTCTGGATAGACATCTGCTGAAAACCACACATGGTGGGAATGTAATAAATAGATGATGGAATCCATAGATGTATATCCCATCTTCCTGGTCTCACATGAAACCATTGGGTCCTAGGCTACCATGTACTTTTTCAAGGTGTTAGTCATCTTCACCTGACACAACACAAGTAGACGAAGACCATGCACGGTTGTGTAACAAAATACTCAGTAAGGACCTCAAAAAAAAAAGGAAAGGCCACCATGAAATCCCCAACCAATACACCAATCATGATCACCAGGAATGATCATGGAGAAATACATCTCACACCAGGTATATTATAGAGTATGATCAATGAACCATTATTCACATCATTGAACACCTCAACTTCTGGAGAACTCATCCTCAATGACTGTAGTGGGCATGCCGGGTCACACAATAGCCACTCTACACTAAGATATGTCTATTGTGGTACACGTCAAGGACATGTATTGTGGGTATGATGGGTCGCACAGAAGATTCTCCCCACCGTGGCATATTGGGAAATAGAGAAGCTACTTCCCACTATTGCCATATTGAGGTATCCTCCTATCGAGTATTTTTAGTACAACAGGTCCCAAAAAAGCCACTCCCCATTGTGGGACTTCCAGGTCCCACAGAAGCCACATCCCACTGATCCATAGCATTCGATCGAATAATGGCTTCATTCCAACTATATCTAGGACACATTCAACTTGAGGGTTTCTACAAATAGAAAATCTCATCTCTGGTGAACTACTCCTCATCCCATTCATCGAATTTCAACATCCATGAAATTATCAATAGTGTATTATAAATGGTATGTCTTGTTGTTGGGGTTCTAACACAACAAAAAATAATCAATAGGATGCCATGTTTGCATGTTATGGGTGTTTTTTCAAAAATTATTTGATTGGGTCCAGTACTATGGTCCACCAACCCGATATAGGTACAGTGATGCGATTCGAACCCAACCCATGCTGGGACTGGTCCCTTGGAACCCTGGCCCACTAGTGAGGGTCTAACTCGCATCCGGTCTAGTCCGACTATCTGGGACATGGATATATGGTGCGTCCAGCTCCATGCACACCCCACAACCGACATGGGATAGTTGTCTATTGGATCGATTAGTTGATTGAGGCATGCCTCCATAACGCTGGCCACTCCAGCTGGCTGAGATTCATGCACACAGTGAGAGACCCCATTCCACCAATGTATGTTGCCTTCTTCTGCATGAATCTCCACCAATTGGGCCTACCAGATACATCCTCCTCTAAGAATCATTAGCACCTCAGGTTTTTCTTTTTCTCCCCCACGACACGTTATGGATGTCCACTTCGGTGGTTTGTTCTTCACGCCGCTTGTGCCTACATGATTTTTTGGGATGGAACTTCCTTGTGAAGGCCTCAAAAAATTATTGACACCATTTATAAAATTTTTACACCATGAATGCACTAGGAGTAGAGGGTTTAGGTATTGTATGATGGCCCATTCCCTCCCTAGTAAAATTTTAAATCTTCGGTGGCGTAGGAAGGATGTTCTATAAAAAAAATCAATACTGGAAAGAAATATCGTAGACATCACCCAATTGTATGAATGAAAAATCCATACATAAACATGTTCAGGGATTGATCAGTGTTCCTCCCACAAAAATAAAAATGGTGAAAACATATACCAAAACAAACCTTGCCTCGATCAACGTTTTTTGTTAAAGCATTCCACCCAAAATGGATCATGAAGTTGATTGAGTTGGTCGATTCTTATTACCATTCATCAAGGTGGGTAAAGTTGTTAATATTCCACCTAAATTATTCATTTTTATTTGATGTGAAATATCATCATAATTTTGTCAGTGGAAATTCCATGGTTTAATCCCCAACTCTCCAATGTATTAGTTTAATAAAAGGGAAACATTTCAATGCTTATGTTACCCGATGATGCTAGATCATTGTGATTTCTCAATATAGTCCTTAATAAGATTCCAATATTGTGCCTTGTTTCTGAATTGAAAACCCACCATCCACAACCGAATGGTGTGAATTAAAATAAATTAATTTTTTTTGTTATTTTATTATTTTTCAAAGAGTCCATAAAATTAACATTCATGTCCAACCATAGACGATCAATGTTATCTCCATTCTAGGTGAATTCAAAAATTTTGAGTTCAACAGTTCCCTCAGATTGTTTTTCCAAGAACCAGATAAATTGTTTTACAAACATGCTCACACGTTTACTTAATTTATGTAAAAAGAATTTTGAATTTCATTTCAAGCTCACCGAACCTCAGAATCGTGTTCCGTCAAAGTGTCTAGTCTCAAAATAATTCCATATATTTTAATATATATATATATATATATAAATTCTACGATATTATAGAAACTATGTGGTTTTAGATATGTGGTGAAGAGCGAGAGGTGGTGGACATTTTTTGGGAATTGGAAGGACATGTATAGAATTTTTGGAATCAAGTTATTTACACACAATTTTTTAGATAAAACATTTCATTAAAAAACCAACAAAATTCATTAATAGAAGTTTAATGGATTATCTATTTCAATAAAATGGATTTTTTACATGTTTATTGGTAATTTTTTTCCTTAAATATAATGATTATTACTTTATGAACCTCCATTATCTCTTAATAGTTGTAATAAATTTTAATCACATTCACCAATATTTTTTTTTGAAAAAAAGATGAAATTTATAGAAATTATAGTTATTTATGATTAAAAATATGAAATACATTTTCTAAATTATATTCCCAGAAGTGGAATTCATTAATTTATAATTAATTCCAATGATGCGATGACATTTTAAGTATTGAAGTATAAACATAAAAACATTTTATTTGTTTTTTTCTACAATTTCAATGTGAAATTGACTCTAAAAACCTATACTGTATTAATATATAAAAATATAAAATAGTTAAACATTGAATAAAAACTTATATATAACATATCCTCAAAAAAATCTCTTAAAAATTCAGTTTTGAATTTAAATGGTGAATATTTCATTATTCTTAAAAAAATATGTTTCCCAGAAAAATACCAAATAATCCCCCTAATATAATTAACACATTATAATCTTAAAAATGAAGATTATTATATCAAAATAATTTTCTAAATGTGTCTGAAATTATTTTTTTTGGTAAAGGATATGAAAATTAGTTTATTTGAGAAAATTGTATTTGAAAACATATAAAGGAAATACCAAAAAATATATCATTCATCATAAATAAGATTTATTTATATATACCTGGTATAAAAAATATTTTAAAATTATTAATAGTTATTCATGTTACTAATATTAACTAATAGATTATAGTTATGTCATATAATAATTATAATAATAAAATTATTATTCATAGAATGTTGTTGATACATGTAATGAGAAGAAATTTAGGATTCTCTATAACACAAACAATGTCACTTCAATTGAAAAAGAATATCTGACATAATTATTTAATTATAAAAATATTTATAACAATTTTTCTTAAAATAAAAAATATAAAAATGTTAAACTAAATAGAAGGAAAATAATTCACAAATTCACATTGTGATACATTTAGTGTCCTTGGAAAATGAGGACCACAATTATCATTTACAAAATATAACCTATGAATTTATTAAATTGCTTCTTCTCTAGCTTCAAAGTGTCCCATGTGTTCTCCTTATTATGTGTAATCAGTTGGTGATATACATAAAATGAAGGGGTGATATAAATTCCCAGTAAGAGGAAAGATAAGAATAGTAATCAATAAAACATAGAGTTAGCATAATGATTATCACAATTTCATAAGTATTGAATCATAATCATGAGAGGAATCATTAAATAATGGATTGGAATATATAATTTCATGAAAATTAAACATCATGTCTTTGTGGTAGACTAAAATGCATACATCTCTTTTTCTCACGAGATAAATCACATTACCCAATGAATTGGAGTACTATATAATTCTCGGTGCACCCATAACATCATAACATTCTCATCTAGTGTATATATAAGGACCCGGCCTTAAAACATTACATAATCATGAATTAAATTAATAATTCACATTGATGATATTTTTAGGTTTATAGTTTTAGAGAATTAGGACTTAACTATTACGTCTCAAAAGATTACAAAGTAGACACTACAGCTATAACAGATTTTTCACAACAACCAAAAAAATCCTTAAACAAATCAAGATTTATTTTTATTATATGAATATTATTGAATACATACTTCCTTTTACCCTTCCCTATAACCTGTGAAAAACATTTCAAAAACCTGATATGAGTATAAAAAGGTCAGTAAGTGTTATAACATAATGAAAATAAATATTATCCCGCCGATAAATTCAAATCAATGAAACCATAACATTCAATCATAAAATACCTTCTGAAATTATAATATTTTTGTATAAATCTTAGAAATAATAATAAATAATGGTAACTTGAGGCATTCATAACATTCTTACGTAGGGAGTAACCTTCATGGTTGCGTTTGGAATACCCATCATGGTATATTCAAAAAAACTCTTTGTATAAACCATAGAGTTTTACTACTTCGTGTTACCCAATGCATTGTAGAGCTATCACGGGATCACCCGACCATATTTTAACATATAACCACCTGTCTTCATAAACAATGCCCAAGAAACATAACATAATCATATCACATAAAACATGCAAAAACAAAACATAACACTTCCACATTTTAATCCCAAGATATAAAAAACAAATTGATATAATCAAACCATTATAAAAAAAAAATTAAAAACAAAGGGAAGTAAAACATGGTATTAATTTTTCATTAAAAATTTATGGCTTGTAGAGGATGCCGAAACTCAAATAATAGTCATTGCGGTGGAGAAGTCGTTATCGCCGCATTTGTAAGACAAAAGAATTCCCTTTTTTCATTTAGTAAAACACATCGTATAAAAATATTCCATTTGAATAAAAGTAAAAGTAAAAGGGGTTTATACAATTTATAAATGAAATTTTTGTATAAAACAAAATATGCTTCACTTAAAAGAGATTGAGATGAAGTCCCATAAAAAGACGACATCCTTAGATTAAGGATAAATCATTTATATAAATATGTGTGAAAAACATAAATACACCCAATATAAGTGGATATTATGTGTAAAAATAAAAGGACATCCACACATATTCATAGCATGACATAATAAAGAAGTAGAGGTTTAACCCAAAGAATTGAAATTTGGTTAAGAATTTCCCTTAGAGAAATTCGACAGCCTAACAACGTCACATTAAAATTCAGAAAATTTGATGATGAGAGATAAAAATGGTATCTCATAACTTGGAAATAACATTTACAACAATAAGGATATATAAGAACATATCCAAACATAAGAAGATGTAAATTAAATGTCCTAACAAAAATAAGGCTTTTAAACATAGGAGGGTGAAAGGTTCCTTTATCGATTTGGGTAACTTTCTAAACGTACACCCCATGAAATAAGGGTCATACAATGAAGATGTAAATAACCATATAATAAATTAGATTAAACAATGAATAAAATTATGGACAGTAAAAACACCACACAGAAAGGAAATATTGGTAAATGTAGCATGAATCTCACATGAATAAATGTGAGATGAAAAATACCTTACGAAAACTCGGCAGCCTAACGATGCAACTTAAAACATAAAAAATGGATTGATGAGATAAAATAGGGTCTCTCATCATATGAACATAAAATGTACAGTAAGAGGAATATAAAAGAACATCCCCCAAAATAAGAAAATGATGAATAAAGGAAATGACATAAAAGATAGTACTTAAAAAAAAGAGGTAGGATCCCTTACCTCAAGTCCGACTTGTCTTGTTTGTTTTCTTTACATTCTTTTAAATTTGGTAACTCTATTTGATTTGTGCCAAATGATTCCTTGGGAAGACTTATAAACAATGTGAGGATTCTAGGATTATGAGAGGGATTTGGGGAGACCGTATGAGTAGGGGATGGACAATCCAAGGGCTTGAGAGGTTTGGGTATGGGGGTAGAGGTGGGGGCCATTTATAAGAGGGAGGAGGGTCACTTTTGGAATGTCTTGGAATGTCAATTTATTATAAAATAAATTCTGAATTTAAAGGTCACACAGTGATATATTTATAGGATAAGGTGATAAGGGTTCGAAATCCACCCATACAATAGGTTATAGACAAGTGTATGTCTTAAATTAAACCTTGTCATTTAATTTTATTTAAATCGTTCATTAATGAGGTATTCATGGCATCATCTTGGTGTCATAAATAAATTTATTTATTTAATGTCTAAAAATAAAAAAAATAACGTGGTGTGGGAAATCATTTTAGATTTCCAATGACTATTTATAGTATAAGAGATCATTTATGTTGAAAAAAATAAAATTTCATTACATAGGTGTTACATACTATTGTTATATTTACCTTTCTTTAAAAATAAAATGATAAAATGACACTATCACCCAAAAGTGATTCCATGGGGCCCCAAAGTTTTCACAAGGCATACCATGGTCTTCCATGACCCCACCAATAGAATTAGGTGACATTTTGAGGTCATTTTATATTTTTCTGATATTATTTTATTACCCTTACCTACCAGATTACTAATTAAACATGATAATTAATGATAATTACCATCATTACTATTAATAAGGTAAAAAAATACTATAAATTAAATAATTTGGACCTTATGATTAAAAATATGGAATAAATTTTATCACATTCCAAACACAGAAATTTTAGTAATTATTTTAAAAATAATTCCCATTTTCCAAAACCAATGACGAGTTTTTAAGAATTAAAATCTATCAAAAGATTGATTTTTTATCCAATTTAAATGTGAAAATAAATCCAATGACAAAAATGGTATTAAATGATAAAAATATAATTCAATTAAACTTTAAAAACAATTAAAATGAAAATATAACTATATAATTAAATAAGATAAAAAAATATTTTTCAAGTAAAATGCGGTATTTTTCACTATTCATTAAAAATGAACATTTGTCAGAAAAATAACAAAAATTTATCCAAATTATATTTTATATTACAAATTCGAAAACGATTTCAATTTTTCCATATTCAAAACATAGAAGTTTCATTAATTAATTTTATAATTAATTCCCGCTATAAAAAAAATAATGTGTTTTTATTAAATAATATCTATCAAAAGATTGACACTTGTTTATGTCTAATTTCAAATTGAAATTAATTATAATTTCCACGATTGGATAAAATTGTAAACATATAATCTAATTGTACATTAAAACCAATTAAAAAGATAATCTATCCATATAAATAAATTATATTAAATTGAGGTTTTGAATTAAAATACAACATCATTCGCCATTCAATAAAAAATAAACATTATCGGAAAAATACCAAAAACATATAGAAAGTAAATTTTGATATCACAATTCTAAAAAAGGATTTTATTTTGTCAAATATAACATATAAAAATGTCAAAAGTGGATTTAAAAAGAGTTGTCTATCAAAAGTCGGTTAATCGACCTTTTAAAGAATATTAGAATATTTACGATTAAAATTGGACTCATTCCCATTTTAAGCCTCCAAAATTTATTGGATAAAAGTAAAAATATTTGAAAAACATATATAATCATTTTTTGGTTAGTTCTGTTCATTCCCGCCATTACAACGGCTAGTCCTTAACTAACATTTAAAATAATATTATTTTATTATTACTGTGCAACGATAGATTTCAAAGAAACTCATTTTTGCGTATTGGGTGCACCATCAAGCATATTGTTCCCTTTAATTTAATATTAAAATTTTATTCACAAATATTGATAAATATGATAATTTAAAATTATTTATTTACCCGGGATGTTACAACCTTCCCTCTTTTGAGAATTTCGTCCTCACAATTTAAAATTGTGCTTGAAAACATCATTGAATGCCCCACATCAGAAAAAGAGTAAATTAAACTATCACATTAAATGAAAGAAAGAAAAGTAAAAATGTCACCTGAGATAACCAATACTAGGATTCCATGAAAACATGGATATAGAGGAGAAGAAAAACTATCAACCTCTTATGGAGAGTGATGGGAAAATATGTGTAGGAAAAAGTTATCCACTATAAAATCACAAACATGTGATGGGTTAAACAGTATTTGATTTCCCAGTAGGAAACGTTAATAGAAAACTTTTTTGTTTTAAATTACTTTTCATTGAGTAATTTAGTTATGAGATTAAAAAAACATAAGGAAAGATACTTACTTGTCATGTAGACTTTCATATCTTACTAGATTTCTTACAGAAACCCATATTATCTACAAAAGGTGAGTATTTAGGATGACTTGTTCACATTAAGATTTCTATAATCAACTTATAGAGAATCACCTAATCCTTAAAAGGGAAGTATATATTTTCATTATCTTTAGACCTTATCCAAAACCAAAATTGTTAGTATATGATCAGATAATCCCAAAAAAAAGATAATCAATTACAAAAATAAAAACTACTCTTAATCTCCAAAATTTGTCAAACAACCTAAAGTTCAATAGAGACCATACAATACAAAGTTTTCCTTAAAATTATTCAAAAATAAACCAAATAATGATTGAAACCCAAATATCTGAATGATTTAATCAAATAGTCATCCACGGTAAATCATAACATTTATCTCCAAATAACATCAGTTTCTCTTATAGTCTCATACTGAAAAGTAATTAACCTAATAGAATATGTTCCATGATAGGTTAATAGTTAACATAGATAACCGAAAATAAGCGTATTCATGTGTCATAAGATCATATAACTAAAAATTATTTTTCATACTCACCAGGGACTTCACGTAGACAAGTGGTAGGTGATAAAAACTATTCGCACTTTGGTTGTGGGTTCGATTCCCACAGCTTGGTCTGATGCAATGGGTTATCACACGGTCTGTGTGTTCTCCCTTCTTCCAAACCTATATAATTCATAAGGAAATCCCCAAAAAGATATAAAATCTAAAAAAATAAGTATACCATAATTTAAACTCATGCTAATATCATGTCGTTCATTTTCAATCATAACATATAGTAAACCATAATTTTTTCAAAATTAAGGATCATGTAAACCCTAATTCTTACCTTTATAATTGTTACCTGAACATACACATCGATTTTGTTATCTCATGCATGATGCATTAGAGAACTCAACAAGGTTCAAGTGGTCATTCTTGACACCTAATAGTTGGTTTAGGATAACCACGATATTTCTCATTGAATCTCCCATTTCATCCAGTCTCTTAATCAGAGAACCTCCACAGTTTCCATCAAACCCATTGTCACATTGGTTCCTGTTAAATCCATAATTTAACTAAAAACAAAAATGTCAGTGTGAGTATATTAAAAAAATCATCATGTACTAATGACGATGATAAACACTAAGATATACATATCCATGTTATCTCAAACTCATTCCATCTTTCAAAAATAAAAATTACTCTATCTAATATACATACCATTGTGGATATACAAAACTTCTCACTTATGATTAAACAACACTCTAACCTCTAATGTTATCTAAACCGGCCTTTGATACAAACTATAAGGACCTGGCCATAAAACATTACTTAATAATTAATTAAATGAATAATTCAAATTGAGGATCTTTTCATGTTTAGAGTTTTAGAGAATTAAGACATAAATATTACATCTCAAAAGATTACAAAGTATACACTACTACTATAACATATTTTTTCACAACAATTAAAAAAATCAATTATTAAAATAGGAGTTCTTTTCATGATACAAATCTTCTTGAATAATTCATATCTCTTACCCTTTTTTATAACCCGTGAAAAATATTTCATAAATCTAGGATGAGAATAAAAGATCATTAATGGTTAAAATATAATGAAAGGAAACATTAACCCCCCGATAAATACAATTCAATGAAACCATAACTTTAAATCATAACATAACATCTGAAATAACAATATTTATGTATAACTCATAGAAATCATAAGAAATAAAGATAACTTGATGCATTCATAACATTCTTACGTAGGGAGTAACCCTCATGGTTACATTTGGAATACACTTCACATTATATTCCCTAAATCTCTTTGGAAAAACCTTGGTGTTTAACTCCATCGTGTTACCCAATGCATTGGAGAGCTATCATGGGCTCTCCCACCATTAGTTTATCATGGAACCACCTATCCTCATAAACAATTCCCAAGAACCATAACATAATCATATCACATAAAACATGCATAAAGGAAACATAACATTTCCACATTTCAACTAAAAATATCAAAAAAAAAACATTTTATATAATCAAAACATTATCAAAACCATTTTCAATACCAAAATAAAAAAATGTAAAACATGGTATATATTTTTCACTAAAAACGTTATGTCTTGTAAAGGAATCTGAAACTCAATTAATTGTCACGGCGGCAGAAAAGTCATTGTCGCCGCATACGTAAGACAAAAACATTCCATTTTTTTGTTTAGTAAAATGCTTTGTATAAAAAGACTCCTTTTAAATAAAAGTAAAAGTAATATGGGTTTATACACCGTATAAATGGAATTTTTGTCTAAAACAAAATATGCCTCAATGAAAGGATACTGAGATGAAGTCCAGTAAAAAGATGGTATACTTAGATTAAGGATAAATCAATTACATAAATATGTGTGACAAACGTAAATACACCTAATTTAAGTGCATATTATGTTTATAACAATAATAGGTCATCCAAACATATTCATAGCACAACATAATCATGAATTATAGGTTTAACCCAAAGAATAGTAATTAGGTTAAGAAGTTCCCTTACAGAAATTCGACAGCCTAATGACGTCACTTTAATAATCTGAAATTGAGATGATGAGAGATAAAAAGAGTATCTCATCATTTGGACATAACATTTACAAGAATAAGGATATATAAGAACATATCCCAACACAATAATATGTGAATTAAATGACCTAACAAGATGATGTCTTTTAAAAAGAGGAGGGTGAAAGGTTCCCTTACCGATTTGGGTAACTTTCAAAACGTACACCCCATGAAAGAAGGGTCATACAATGAAGATCTAAATACCCATAAATTAAAGAATATTAAACAAATAATACAATAATGGAAATTACACACACCAAAAAAAATAAATAGTGGTAAATGTGGCATGAATCTCACGCGAATAAAAGTGGGATGAAAAATAACATAGGAAACCTCGGCAGCCTAACGACGCCACTTTAAACTTTAAAAAATTGTATTGACGAGATCAAATAGGGTATCTTATCATATGAACATAAAATTTACAGTAAGAGGAATATAAAAGAACATCACCCAACATAAGAAATAGGAGATTAAATGAAATGACATAAAAGAGAGTACATAACAAGAAAAATAGAGGTAGTATACCTCAACTCAAGTCCAACTTGTCTTGTTCGTTTTCTTTATATTCCTTTAAATCAGGTAACTCTATTTGATTTTGTAGAGACCCGAAGCTTGACGTACATGGACATTACATTACTTTTGCGGAATACTTAGTACAAAACAAAAACACACACACAAGGATCGTAATAGTTTAGTGTCTTTCGAAACTCAAAAAGTAATCTTCTAATCCTGGTGAAAGATCTTCAATATCTCCCATAAAGATCGTCCTTTTTTTCTTACCTAAATCCTTTATTTATATCCTGGGGAAAAGAAAACATAAAATGGTGAGCTCAAATGCTCAGTAAGGGTAAACAAAAGAAAAATAAATCACTTCATATTCATAAGAACATAACTTTTGGAAATCTTAACCTGCAAAAGTGATCATAATTTCATAACATGGGATAAATCATAGTAGTGAAATGAAATCCCAATAATCATAACTTTAAACATGAAACTTTGTGGCATACACACATAATCATAGAGAATCATTTCTTGTTAGTCAAGACTCATTGCCAAGACTATCTTAGTGGACAAAGTCCCTTTCTGAATCGAGTAACCCTCGTTTCAGTCCTGTTTCACTGAACCGGTATAACCTACCGTTCCAGCCCTGTCTATATCATGAGATATAAAATCTTTACCCAATGCATTGGAGGGAGATATAGGTCCCACCCATCTCATAATGATACCATTCTTATGTGTGCCACAAAATCATAAATCATACATCATTGCATAACCCATGTAATAAAAATGGGAATCTTAAACATCATGCCATCATAATCCATAAACAATTGATATCATTCAATCATAAGAATATTGAAACCATTTAAATGATAGAGACATTTTACTTGAAACATACATATCAAATAATTTCATCTTAGATGGAAAATAGTTTTGAGAAAAGTACTTGAATTGAATTCTTGAGGAAAATACCCTTTCTTCTTTAAAATCATTTTCTTTTCACAAAATTTCATGCAATTTTAAAATATAAGGGTTTTGTTGAAAATAATAATGCAATATTGTAGAGGAAGATTCTTGAAAATTAGGTATTATAAAACCGTAAAAATCCGTTCACGCTGTATAAGTTAAAAATAACATTCTACTCGTACTTTTGTCGGAAAAGTCAAAAAGTACCTTATATGGTAACCAAATGAAAGATTCCATTCATACAATGTGGTAAAAAGTCAATAAAGGGTAAAAATGACTTTAAACATTCATGGAATAATAGTAAACATTTTATAAAAACATTTTTAGAAAACATGGTCATGGATGTTAAACGTAACCCCAGTAAATACTTAAGTATAAGCAATCTCGGATAACAATGAGATTGGAAATTTATCCCTTACCTTAGGTATGATTTGCTTTGTACGTGTCTGAAGCTCCTGTATAATGGTTTAAATAAGGTCATTGAATTATTACAGAATCATATTCATTGTTATGATATCATATATGGTTCACTTATGACATTATATTACCCGTTCTTTTGTAAATTCCATGTTAAAGAAGCGTTTTTGGTAAAATCGTTTCATTTATCGTAAGTGTTTTGACTTTTTGTTCTTGACATTATTATTACTTATATCATGATTTACTTACTTCCAGAATATAAAATATGATTTATATATCATATATATTCAGTATATATATATATATAATAGATATATAAATGAAATGAAAAACACCGTTCATGGAGACGGTAGTCCGTACGTACGCATGAACGCTGTTTTCCTTTCCTTATTGTCTTGAATGGAAGTAAGTAGATGACATACATATATATATATATATACATAAATCCAGTAGCTTTATAATGTCATTTATTTCATTATTATTTCTTATATATACTTTATAATCATTCTTAAATGGTTAACATGGAGAATGAATCTCATCGCGTCGTGGAGACGGTAGTCCGTACGTACGCACGAGCGATGATATCATTTCCATAAATATTGAATTGAATTGGAGTGGATTATACAATATATCAGAATCAATATGATGTTGTAATAAATATGTATAGTTATTCTTTACACCATTATACCCATCCATGTAAGGTGGTGGTGGAAAATAGATTACACCACAGCGTGGAGACGGTATTCCGTACGTACGCACGCGCGGTGATTTCTTTTTCCGTAGGATGGATAGATGGGGAAATAGAGTTGTTTCATACTTATAATGACATATCAGTATATGAGTGATACTGATGTTATTACTTCATAATTAAACAACCTAAGAAGAAGAAGTGGAAGAAGAAATAAAGATGAAAGAATTGGTAACGGTAATTACCTCTTCTTTGAAGCGCCTTTTGGAGACCTCCTGTTAGGGAACTAAAATTGGTCTTTGAGGAATACCAGAACCTCTATGATGTTTCTAGGGAAGTGGAGAAGAGAGTTTGGCAGGGGTTGGCCGAGCTTGAGTGCTCAAATTGGTGTGAGGAGGAGGGGGAGGAGGTGTCTTTTTATAAGGGAGGAGAGGGGCACCTTAGGAATACCTCAAAATATTATTTTATATTAATGTAAAAATCGGTTTATAATGGTTCCAAAGGGTCTTATTTCGAAGCTAAAGTGGGGATGGGTCGAAATCATATCAACCAATAGGATTTAGACAAGTTTAGGGTATTATTTTAACCTTATCAATTAGATTTAACTCTAAGTTAAATAATTTAACTTTTACCGTGTCTTTTTGTTTTCTTTCACTATATGGTTAATACACTTACTATAACATGACAAAAGAACCCCAAATTGTTTATTATTAATATATATATCCTTATCTAAGTCATTTGTCCGAACCATAGATTTTTAGGAATAATATAACAATTAATAATATAATATTTGATTTAAAAACTATTTTGTGTCAATTTTGACACTATTTGATATATGATTTTTTTGAAAGTCATAACAGAATTATATGTTCGAAAAAAGTTGATTAAATAAACACTAATATATCATAGTAACCTAGAAAATTAGTGGAATTCATGAAAAGTCTCAAATTACATTCATTTGAGCATTTATAACATTAATTATGTTAATATTTCCTTAAAAGGGTAATTACTGCATCATCGTTGTGTCATAAATAAATTAATTTATTTAAAGTCTAAAAATTATAAATAAAATATCATTATGTAGGAAATATTTTTGCTTTCTAATTAATATTTACAATTGAATTTATCTTATGTATAACCCTATATTAAAAATGTTTTAGTAAATAAACTTTGATTTTAACTCTTTTAACTCTTCTTTGAATTAAATAATAATAAATGTCCTAATCTAATCCAAGTGGGCCTAAATGATAATATTTTACAATTAAGGTTGTTTTTGGTCGAGATACACTTGTCCAATAGAATTAGGACATGTGTTAGTGTAATATTAATATCATTCTTACCCTTAATTACCCTATTTACTTTTAACCGTGGTAAATAAAAGTAAAAAGTTACTATTCAGCAAAAATTATTTTCATCTCATTGAACAACATTTTACATACTGACATCAACTGTGTCTCTCAGCTTTTTGAAATTCCATTCACAGAAGCGGTAAAATTAAGTTTTATGAAAAATTCAGTTTTTTAACTACCACTTAGTAGTTTCACTATTCATCAAAAATTGATGTTTTTCAGAACAATGCCAAAATTTCATCCTAAGCTATATTTCATATTCCGAATTCAAAAATGAAGTCTATTTTACCAAATTCATAACATAGAAGTTGAATTAATTAA
The DNA here is from genome assembly GCA_963277665.1 of Viscum album. Lineage (NCBI taxonomy): Eukaryota > Viridiplantae > Streptophyta > Magnoliopsida > Santalales > Viscaceae > Viscum > Viscum album. Next base: position 399,802,935 of record OY728120.1, read on the forward strand.
TTTTATAATTAAATCCCGCTGTTAAAACAAATAGCGTGTTTTTAAGAAATAATATCTATCAAAAGATTGACACTTGATTATGTCTGGTCTAATGACCAACATTGTATTAAATTGTAAAAATATATTCTAAATATACTTTAAAACCACTAAAATTAATAATTTATCACTATTAATTATTTTTATTAAAAAAGTTTTTTTTAATTATAATTTAGTAATTTTCACTATTCATCAGAATATGAAAGTTATCCGAAAAGTACCAAAATTTCACCTTAGGCTAAATTCGATACTCCGAATCCAAAAATGAAGTCCATTTTGAGAGATAAAAATTCTTAGTTATTACTATTCATAACGGCTAGTTTTAATAATATTTTAATAGCATATCGTTGTTTCGTGAAACTCAGTATTGCGTACTACACACGCTATCGAGGAAGGTTGTGATTGCGTGTAATGCAAGGCAAGTCAAGGATGCGTGTTGTGCAAGATCCTTTTGGTGTAGCGTACAACACAAGACATTAGTGAAATTAAAAATAACATTTTTCATAAAATCTTGGGCTGTTACATTCTACCCCCCTTAAAATGAATTTCGCCCTCGAAATTCATCGAGGTTATAAATGGTTTACTATTAGAAAGTTTCTTTAATAGAAACCCACATCGTAAAAAAGGAATACCAAAACTTGGCTTTAAAAACTAAAGTATGAAATGTAACGATTACCCAAATAAACTAATCATTGGGTTTCCACATAGGTGAAAATATGGATATGGAAGAGAAATCTAACCATCATGTTCTGATGGAGAGTGGTAGAGAACATGGCTATGAAAAATCTAGTAATCACAAATCCATAAATTTGTGACGATCTAAGGTACCATCTGATTCATCAGGTATAAGATCACTAGGACAACATTTTTGGTTTTCAAGATCATTTCCCTAAAGTTGAAAATTTGAATTAGAATAAATACTTTCTTTATTTTGGTACAATCTCACTGTTGTTCATGCCTTGAACAATTTCCACTTCATCTCTTAAAGAAATGAAGTTGAATTTGTTATTCGTGAAGTGTTAGCAGATCATGTGATAGAATGACGGGTCATTCCATCTGTCTCAAACAAAAGGTTAGCAAAAATTATATACATAAGTCGATCTATAGTGAGATTAATCACATATGGTTCCTAAAATGGACTTATACTTCATATATCATACTGCTTAATATAATAAAACTAGTTTCTACTAAATAGGGACTTCCTGTAGGCCAGTGGTAGGCGATAAAGTCCAGTCGCACTTCGGTTGTGGGTTCGATTCCCATATCCTTGTCTGACGTGATGGGTTGTCGCCCGTCCTGAAGGTTGTCCTTTTTCTAAAACTATATTACTATATCATCCCATCAATAATATCGAGAAAACTTCTATCCTTAAACAATACTAACTTATGACCATTCCAATCTTTAGGCTTATCCATAATACTGCAGTCCACTCTCATAACATAGTGAAAACGATTACCAGAGATTTAACACCATCGTTGATCCCCATATATCATAAGATATGTTTTGTTGGTCACATTCCAAACATTCAAAGGCCTTAATAATGTATTCTCTTGAATACCCATTGAACCATAGTGAAAACTGGAATGCAGTTAAAAGTTAACACTTTTCACATACTAAAATCCTCAAAATTCTATATACTCAAACCATGATATCACTTAGTCCTTATATCAATCATGAGCTCATGAATACTGTCAAACATTTCATTTTCTCCTTATCCCTTCATTATGCACATATCATCTACATTCCATAAATATCTGAATAACCTTTCATGGATACTTGTACCATTAATCATACACTTTTAAAACTCAAGGAAGGACAACAGTGTAATAATCCTTAGATGTCTCTTTATTCCATAGTACCATGAGATTTCTTATACAACATTACACATGATAAACATGTCATCATTCCACTATATTCTTAAACCATTGATCGAGCTTCAACAATTCTTTCATCTCACATATCATTTGTAGTCTCTTCATCATCATCAACATAAATACTACCCATACGACCATACTGATTCTCTTCATGAGACTTTCCCTTAGGGCATTGGTTTGCATAATGCCCGTACATTCCACATTTAAAACATTTGACCATTGTTGATGTCATAGCAATACCATTATCTTCATCCCTGGTGTTAACTGAACCTTTTCCTTTGCACTTACTGGCTTTGTGTCCTTCTTTTCCACACCCAAAGCATCTTCCAGTTCCTTTGAAACATTCTCCTTGATGCCTCTTCCCACATGATTTACATAGGGGAAATTGAACTTTCTTTCCTCTATGATCATCATGAAACTTCATCTTTCTCTTATTAGCCGAGTCAGTAAACTTACCAGATTTTACTTTATTGATCATTTTATGAGATTTCTGATTCGGCATAATAATGATCTTTGGACTTCCAAATCCCATTTCATTTGGTTGCTCATGAAGAATATCATTCCATTGTCCATCATATCCTCCATTATCGTGAATCATCTTCTTTCCAGCCATTTTCTAAAACCCAAAATGAATAGTGTGAGAGGCAAAAATCATGCTAGGGAAAACAACATAATAAAGGGGGAGTACCTTCAATATCTAACATCTTAGGTTTAATTTTATGATCGTTAACGTAGTTCTAGTACTATAACCTATACGTATACTTAACCTTAGGGACATCCCTAGACATACCATAGAAATATCTCTAGGGATCTCACTAACGTTTTCGCATCCTAGTTTCCAAAGGTTGACTAAACCTTTCCTCTGATACCAACTGTAGAGACCCGAAGCTTGACGTACATGGACATTACATTACTTTTGCGGAATACTTAGTACAAAACAAAAACACACACACAAGGATCGTAATAGTGTAGTGTCTTTCGAAACTCGGAACGTAATCTTCTAATCCTGGTGAAAGATCTTCAATATCTCCCATAAAGATATTCCTTTTTTTTCTTACCTAAATCATTTCTTTATATCCTGGGGAAAAGAAAACATAAAAGGGTGAGCTCAAATGCTCAGTAAGGGTAAACAAAAGAAAAATAAATCACTTCATATTCATAAGAACATAACTTTTGGAAATCTTAACCTGCAAAAGAGATCATAATTTCCTAACATGGGATAAATCATAGTAGTGAAATGAAATCCCAATAATCATAACTTTAAACATGAAACTTTGTGGCATACACACATAATCATATAGAATCATTTCTTGTTAGTCAAGACTCATTGCCAAGACTATCTTAGTGGACAAAGTCCCTTTCTGAATCGAGTAACCCTCGTTTCAGTCATGTTTCACTGAACCGGTATAACCTACCGTTCCAGCCCTGTCTATATCATGAGATATAAAATCTTTACCCAATGCATTGGAGGGAGATATAGGTCCCACCCATCTCATAATGATACCATTCTTATGTGTGCCACAAAATCATAAATCATACATCATTGCATAACCCATGTAATAAAAATGGGAATCTTAAACATCATGCCATCATAATCCATAAACAATTGATATCATTCAATCATAAGAATATTGAAACCATTTAAATCATAGAGACATTTTACTTGAAACATACATATCAAATAATTTCATCTTAGATGGAAAATAGTTTTGAGAAAAGTACTTGAAATGAATTCTTGAGGAAAATACCCTTTCTTCTTTAAAATCATTTTCTTTTCACAAAATTTCATGCAATTTTAAAATATAAGGGTTTTGTTGAAAATAATCATGCAATCTTGTAGAGGAAGATTCTTGAAAATTAGGTATTATAAAACTGTAAAAATCCGTTCACGCTGTATAAGTTAAAAATAACATTCTCCTCGTACTTTTGTCTGAAAAGTCAAAAAGTACCTTATATGGTAACCAAAGGAAATATTCCATTCATACAATGTGGTAAAAAGTCAATAAAGGGTAAAAATGACTTTAAACATTCATGGAAGAATAGTAAACATTTTATAAAAACATTTTTAGAAAACATGGTCATGGATGTTAAATGTAACCCCAGTAAATACTTAAGTATAAGCAATCTCGGATAACAATGAGATTGAAAATTTATCCCTTACCTTAGGTATGATTTGCTTTGTACGTGTCTGAAGCTCCTGTATAATGGTTTAAATAAGGTCATTGACTTATTAAAGAATCATATTCATTGTTATGATATCATATATGGTTCACTTATGACATTATATTACCCTTTCTTTTGTAAATTCCATGTTAAAGAAGCGTTTTGGGTAAAATCGTTTCATTTATCGTAAGTGTTTTGACTTTTTGTTCTTGACATTATTATTACTTATATCATGATTTACTTACTTCCAGAATATAAAATATGATTTATATATCATATATATTCAGTATATATATATATATAATAGATATATAAATGAAATGAAAAACACCGTTCATGGAGACGGTAGTCCGTACGTACGCATGAACGTTGTTTTCCTTTCCTTATTGTCTTGAATGGAAGTAAGTAGATGACATACATATATATATATATACATAAATCCAGTATCTTTATAATGTCATATATTTCATTATTATTTCTTATATATACTTTATAATCATTCTTAAATGGTTAACATGGAGAATGAATCTCATCGCGTCGTGGAGACGGTAGTCCGTACGTACGCACGAGCGATGATATCATTTCCATAAATATTGAATTGAATTGGAGTGGATTATACAATATATCAGAATCAATATGATGTTGTAATAAATATGTATAGTTATTCTTTACACCATTATACCCATCCATGTAAGGTGGTGGTGGAAAATAGATTACACCACGGCGTGGAGACGGTATTCCGTACGTACGCACGCGCGGTGATTTCTTTTTCCGTAGGATGGATAGATGGTGAAATAGAGTTGTTTCATACTTATAATGACATATCAGTATATGAGTGATACTGATGTTATTACTTCATAATTAAACAACCTAAGAAGAAGAAGTGGAAGAAGAAATAAAGATGAAAGAATTGGTAACGGTAATTACCTCTTCTTTGAAGCGCCTTTTGGAGACCTCCTCTTAGGGAACTAAAATTGGTCTTTGAGGAAGACCAGAACCTCTAGGATGTTTCTAGGGAAGTGGAGAAGAGATTTTGGCAGGGGTTGGCCGAGCTTGAGTGCTCAAATTGGTGTGAGGAGGAGGGGGAGGAGGTGTCTTTTTGTAAGGGAGGAGAGGGGCACCTTAGGAATACCTCAAAATATTATTTTATATTAATGTAAAAATCGGTTTATAATGGTTCCAAAGGGTCTTATTTCGAAGCTAATGTGGGGATGGGTCGAAATCATATCAACCAATAGGATTTAGACAAGTTTAGGGTATTATTTTAACCTTATAAATTAGATTTAACTCTAAGTTAAATAATTTAACTTTTACCGTGTCTTTTTGTTTTCTTTCACTATATGGTTAATACACTTACTATAACATGCCAAAAGAACCCCAAATTGTTTATTATTAATATATATATCCTTATCTAAGTCATTTGTCCGAACCTTAGATTTTTAGGAATAAAATAACAATTAATAATATAATATTTGATTTAAAAACTATTTTGTGTCAATTTTGACACTATTTGATATATGATTTTTTTGAAAGTCATAACAGAATTATATGTTCGAACCAAGTTGATTAAATCAACACGAATATATCATAGTAACCTAGAAAATTAGTGGAATTCATGAAAAGTCTCAAATTACATTCATTTGAGCATTTATAACATCAATTATGTTAATATTTCCTTAAAAGGGTAATTACTGCATCATCGTTATGTCATAAATAAATTAATTTATTTAAAGTCTAAAAATTATAAATAAAATATAATTATGTAGGAAATATTTTTGCTTTCTAATTAATATTTACAATTGAATTTATCTTATGTATAACCCTATATTAAAAATGTTTTAGTAAATAAACTTTGATTTTAACTCTTTTAACTCTTCTTTGAATTAAATAATAATAAATGTCCTAATCTAATCCAAGTGGGCCTAAATGATAATATTTTACACTTAAGGTTGTTTTTGGTCGAGATACACTTGTCCAATAGAATTAGGACATGTGTTAGGGTAATATTAATATCATTCTTACCCTTAATTACCCTATTTACTTTTAACAGTGGTAAATAAAAGTAAAAAGTTACTATTCACCAAAAAATAATTTCATCTCATTGAACCACATTTTACTTACTGACATCAACCGTGTCTCTCAGATTTTTGAAATTCCATTCACAGAAGCGGTAAAATTAAGTTTTATGAAAAATTCAGTTTTTTAACTACCACTTAGTAGTTTCACTATTCATCAAAAATTGATGTTTTTCAGAACAATGCCAAAATTTCATCCGAAGCTATATTTCATATTCCGAATTCAAAAATGAAGTCTATTTTACCAAATTCATAACATAGAAGTTGAATTAATTAATTTTATAATTAAATCCCGCTGTTAAAACAAATAGCGTGTTTTTAAGAAATAATATCTATCAAAAGATTGACACTTGATTATGTCTGGTCTAATGACCAACATTGTATTAAATTGTAAAAATATATTCTAAATATACTTTAAAACCACTAAAATTAATAATTTATCACTATTAATTATTTTGATTAAAAAAGTTGTTTTTAATTATAATTTAGTAATTTTCACTATTCATCAGAATATGAAAGTTATCCGAAAAGTACCAAAATTTTACCTTAGGCTAAATTCGATACTCCGAATCCAAAAATGAAGTCCATTTTGAGAGATAAAATTTCTAAAATTTAAAAAGTGGTTATTACTATTCATAACGGCTAGTTTTAATAATATTTTAATATCATATCGTTGTTTCGTGAAACTCAGTATTGCGTACTACACACGCTATCGAGGAAGGTTGTGATTGCGTGTAATGCAAGGCAAGTCAAGGATGCATGTTGTGCAAGATCCTTTTGGTGTAGCGTACAACACAAGACATTAGTGAAATTAAAAATAATATTTTTCATAAAATCTTGGGCTGTTACAGATTTGATTCAAATGCTTCCTAGGGAAGGAATATACCCAATGTTAAGCTTCTAAGAGTAAGAGTGGGTTGTGGGGAGACAATATTAGTAGTGGTTGGACATGTTAATGGCTTGATAGGTATGGGTATGGGGGTAGAGGTGGGAGCTTTTTATAATAGGGAGGTGGGTCACTTTTGGAATGTCTTGGAAAGTTACTTTGTTATAAAATGTGTTTTGGATTTTAAAGGACCCAAAATTATATATTTTTAAGATATGGTGATAAGGGTTCGAAATCCACCAATCCAATAGGTTTTAGACAAGTGTATGACTTAATGTTTACCTTGTCATTTCATTTTAATTAAATCGTTAATTAATAAGGTAATCACTGCATCATCATGGTGTCATAAATAAATTTATCTATTTAATATCTACAAATTATTAAAAAAATAACATGATGTGGAAAATATTTTTAGATTTTCAATGACTATTTATAGTCTAAGATATCATTTATGTTGACAAAATTAAAATTTCTTTACATAGGTGTTATATACTTTTGTTATATTTACTTTTCTTTAAAAATAAAATGATAAAATTTCACTATCACACAAAAAGTGATTTCATGGGGCCCCAAAGTTGGCACAAGGCATCCAATGGTATACCATGACACCACCAATAGCATTAGGACACATTTTGTAGTCATTTTATATTTTTAGGATAATATTTTATTACCCATAACTACCCAATTACAAATTAAACATGATTATTAAATATAATTATTGTCATTACTATTAATAAGGTCAAAAAACAAAAGACTATTTATTACATAATTTGGAACTTCTGATTCCAAATATGTAATTAATTTTATCACATTCCAAACACAGAAATTGCAGTAATTATTTTAAAAATAATGCCCTTTTCCCAAAACCAAAGATGGGTTTTTAAGGGGATAAATCTATCAAAAGTTTGCTTTGTTTTTATATCCAATTTAAATGTAAAATAACATCCAATGAAAAAAAATTTATTAAATGATAAAAATATATTTCAATTAAACTTTAAAAACAATTAAAAGTACAACCTAACTATATAATTAAATACGATGAAAAAGCAGTTTTGAAGTAAAATGCAGTATTTATCACTATTCATTAAAAATGATCATTTGTCAGAAAAATATAAAAAAATTATCCAAAGTAAATTTGATATTCCAAATTCAAAAATGAATTCAATTTTAAGAAATTAAAAACACAGATTTTTCATTAATTAATTTAATAATTAATTCTAGTTGTCGAAACAAATATCATGTTTTTATCAAACAATATCTATCAAAAGATTGAAAATTATTTATGTCAATTTTCAAAGTGAAATTAATTATAATGTCCACTATTGGATTAAATAGTAAAAATATAATATATTTTATCTTTAAAACCAATTAAAAATATAATCTATCCATATAAATAAATTACATTAAAATGAGGTTTTGAATTAAAATACAACAGCATTCACTATTCATTAAAAAATTAACTTTATCGGAAAAATACAAAAAACATACAAAAAGTAAATTTTGATGTCCCGATTCTATAGAAGGATTTTATTTTGTCTTATATAATATATAAAATTGTCAAAAGGTGGATTTAAATGGTGTTTTCCATTAAAAGGTGGTTAATCGGCCTTTTAAAGAATTTTAGAATATTTACGCTTAAAATTGGATTCATTCGGATTTTAAGCCTCTAACATTTATTGGATAAAATTAAAAATATTTGAAAAACATATATAATAATTTTTTAGTTAGTTTTTTTCATTCCCTATATTAAAACGACTAGGCGTTAACTACCATTTAAAATAATATTATTTTATTATTATTGTGCAACATAAGATTTCAAAAAACTCATTGTTGCGTATTGGTTACGCCATCGAGCATAGTGTTCCCATTAATGTAATATTAACATTTTATTCACATATATTGATAAATATGAGAATATCATATTCTTTATTTACCCAGGATGTTAAATCCTTCCCCCCTTTTGGGAATTGCGTCCTCACAATTTTAAAATTAGGCTCGAAAACTTCATTAGAAGCCCCACATCGAAAAACGAGTATATTAAACTATCACTTTATAAGAAAGAACGAAATGTAAAAATGTCACCCGAGACAACCAATACTAGGATTCCATGAAAACATGGATATGGTGGAGAAAACAAACCATCATGTTCTGATCGAGAGTGATGGGAAAATATTTATAGGAGAAAGTTAACCCCCAGAAAATCACAATCCTGTGATGGGTTAAATGGTATTTGATTCCCCAGTAAGAAAAGTTAATAAAAACGTTTTTATTTTAAGTTACATTTCATTGAGGAATTTATTTATGAGCTTAAAAAATTGATAAGGAAACATAATTACTTGTCATGTAGACTTTCATTTCTTACTACATTTCTAACACAAACCCATATTTTCTCCAAAAGGTGAGTATTTAGGATGACTTGGTCAAATTAAGAGGGATTTAATCAACTTCATAAAAATCACCTACTACACAAAAGGGATCTATATATTTCCCATATTTATAGAACTTATCCAAAACCAAAATTGTTAGTATATGATTAGATAATCCCAAAAAAAGATAATCTTTTACAAAAATAAAAACTACTCTTAATCTCCAAAAATTTTCAAACAACCCAAAATTCAACAGAGACAATTCAATACAAAATTTCCTTGAAAATTATTCAAAAATAATTCAAACAATCATTGAAACCCAAATATCTGAAGGATCTAATCACCCAATCTTCCAAGGTAATTCTTAATATTTATCTCCAAATAACATCACTTGCTCTTAAAGTCTCATACAGAAAACTAATTAACTTAATCACATATCTTCCATGAGTGGTTAATAACTTCCGTAGATAACCCAAAATAAACATATTCATGTTTCATAAGATAATCTAACTAAAAATAATTTTTCATACAAAATAGGCACTTCACGTAGTCCAGTGGTTGGTGAAAAATACTAGTCACACTTTGGTTGTGGGTTCGATTCCCGCAGCTTGGTCTGACGTGACGGGTTGTCACACGGTCTGTGTGTTTTCCCATTTTCAAAAAATATATAATTCATAAAACGTTCCCCAAAAAGAGGTAAAATCTTCGAAAATAACCATAATATAATTTAATCTCATGTTTATCTCATGTCTTTCATTTTCCATCATAACATATATTAACCTATAATTACCTCAAAAGTAAGGATCATATAAAACCTAATGGTTACCTTTATAAATATTACCTGAACTTCCATATCAAGTTTTTTATCTCATACATGATGCATTAGTGAACTCATGAAGGTTAAAGTGTTCAATCATTACTCTTAATAGTTGGTTTAGGATAACCAAGATATTTTTCATTGAATCATCCATTTCATCTATTATCTTAATCAAAGAACCACCACAGTTTCCTTCAAACCCATTGTCACATTGGTGCTTGCTAGATCCATCATTTTACTAAAACCAAAAATATCAGTGTGAGTATATTAACAAAATCATCATGTACTAATGAGAAGATAAACACTATGATATAATTATCCAAGTTATCTCATACTCATTCCAACATTCAAAAATAAAAATTACTCCATCTAATATACTAACCATTGTGGTTATACACAACTTGTCACTTATGCTTAAACAACACTCTAACCTCTAAAATTATCAAAACTGATCTTTGATACCAATTATAAGGACCTGGCTGTAAAACATTACTTAATCATGAATTAAATGAATAATTCTCATTGAGGATCTTTTCAGGTTTAGATTTTTAGAGAACTAGGACATATCTATTACATCTCAAAAGATTACAATGTACACACTACTATTATAACTGATTTTTCACAACAAATAAAAAAATCCATAAATAAAACAAGATTTCTTTTCTTGATATAAATATTCTTGAATAATTCCTTTCTCTTACCCTTCTTTATAACCTGAGAAAAAAATTTCAAAACCCTGGGATGAGCATAAAAATCTCATTAAGGTTTATAATATAATGAAAGGAAACATTAACCCCCAATAAATAAAAATCATTGTAACCATAACATTCAATGATAACATACCATCTGAAATCACAATATTTATGTATAACTCATAGAAATCATAAGACATAAAGGTAACATGAGGCATTAATAACATTCATACATATGGAGTAACCCTCATGTTTATGTTTGGAATACCCATCACAGTATATTCTTTAAATCTCTTCGGAAACACCGTAGAATTTAGTCCCCCACGTTACCCAATGCATTGGAGAGCTATCACAGGCTCACCCGCCCTTAGTTTATCATGGAATCAACTTTCCTCATAAACAACTCCCAAGAACCATAACATAATCGTATCATATAAAACATTCATAAAGGAAACATATCATTTACACATTTCAATCACAAGATATCAAAAACACATTGACATAATAAAAACATTATCAAAACCAATTTCAATACCAAAATAAAATAAAAGTAAAACATGATATTTAATTTTCACTAAAAGTGTTATGGCTTGTAGAGGAAGCCAAAACTCAAATAATGGTCACAGAGGCGGAGGAGTCATTGTTTCCTCAACCATAAGTCAAAAACATTCCCTTTTGACATTTAGTAAAATGCTTCGTAAAAAAAGACACCTTTTGAATTAAAGTACAAGTAAAATGGGTTTATACAATGTATAAATAATATTTTAGTATATAAAAAAATATGCCTCAATGAAAGGATATTGAGATGGAGTCCCATACAAAGACGGTATCCTTAGATTAAGGATAAATCAATTACTTAAATATGTGTGACATACATATATACACACACAATATACATGGATATTAAGTGTAAAACAATAATTGTTCATCAACACATATTCATAGAACGACATAATCAAGAATTAGAGGTTTAAACCAAAGAATTGAAATTGGGTTAAGAAGTTCCCTTACAGAAATTCTACAGCCTAACGGCTTCACTTTAATATTCAGAAAATGATATTATGAGAGATAAAAAGGGTATCTCATCATTTGGACATAAAATTTACAACAATAATGATATATAAGAACATATACCAACATAAGAATATGTGAATTAAAAGACCTAACAAAATTATGTCTTTTAAAATGTGGAGGGTGAAAGGTTTCCTAACCGATTTGGGTAACTTTCAAAACAAACATCCCGTGAAAGAAGGGTCATACAATGAAGATGTAAATACATATAAATTAAAGTATAATAAAACAATATTAAAATTATGGGAAGTAGAGACACCAAAAAAAGGAGGTAGTGGTAAATTTGGCATGAATCTCAATGGAATAAAATTGAGATGAAAAATCACTTAGGAAAACTTGGCAGCCTAACAGCCCCACTTAAAACATCAAACAAATAATTGATTGAAGGGATCAAATAGGGTATCTCATATATGAACATAAAATGTACAGTATGAAGAATATAAAAGAACATCCCCCAACATAGGAAAAATAAGATTAAATGAAATGACATAAAAGAGATTACTTAAAAAGAAAAAGAGAGGTAGGATCCCTTGCCTCATGTCCAACTTGTCTTTTTCGTTTTCTTTATATTCCTTTAAATCTGGTAACTCTTTTAAATTTGAGCCAAAGTATTACTAGGGAATAATTATGCCCAATGTGAGGCTTCTAGAAGTAAGACAGGGATGCGTGGAGACAATATGAGCAGTGTTTGGATGATCCAAGGGCTTGAGAGGTGTGGGTATGGGGGTAGAGGTGGAGGCCTTTTATAAGAGGGAGGAGGGTCACTTTTGGAAAGTCTTGTAATGGTACTTTATTATAAAATGAGTTTTAGATTTTTAAGGTCCCACAATGATATATTTATAGGATAATCTGATAAGGGTTCAATATCCACCAATACAATAGGTTTTATAAAGGTGAAAGTCTTAGAGTTTACCTTGTCATTTCAATTTTTTAAATCATTCATTAATGAGGTAATCACTGCATCATCATGGTGTCATAAATAAATATATTTATTTAATGTCTAAAAATTTTAAAAAATATAACATGATGTAAGAAATATTTTTATATTTCCAATGACTATTTATAGTCATAGAGATCATTTATGTAGATAAAATTAAATTTTTTTACATAGTATTACATACTTTTGTTATATTTTCATTTCTTTAAAAATAAAATGATAAAATGTCAATATCACCAAAAATTGATTCCATGGGGCCCCAAACTTTTCAAAATTCATCCCATGGACTTCCATGACACCAAAAATAAAATTATGACACATGTTGTGGTTATTTTATATTTTTATGATACTATTTTTTACCCATAACTACCTGATTACTAATTAATCACGATAATTAAAGATAATTACCGTCATTAATATTCATAAGGTCCAAAATCAAAATATTCTTAATTACATAATTTTGAACTTGTAATTCCAAATCTAGAATACACTTTATCAAATTGAAAACACCGAAATTGCTGTAATTAATTTAAAAATATTTCCCGTTTTCCAAAACCATAGATGAGTTTTTTAGAGGTAAAATCTATCAAAATATTGATTTGTTTTTATATACAATTTAACAGTGAAATGACATCCAATGACCAAAATTGTATTAAATGATAAAAATATAATTCATTTACTCTTTTAAAATAAATTAAAGGAAAATATAACTATATAATTAAATTAGAAGAAAAATCAGTTTTGAAGTAAAATGCAGTATTTTTCACTATTCATTAAAAATTAACATTTGTCAGAAAAATACCAAACATTTAACCAAATTAAATTTGATATTCCAAATTAGAAAATGATATAAATTTTACCAAATTTGAAAAAAAATAATTTTCATTATTTAATTTTATAATTAATTCCCACTGTCAAAACCAATAGCTTGTTTTTATGAAACAATATCTATCAAAAGATTGACAGTTGTTTATGTCCAATTTCAAAGTGACATTAATTCTAATTTCTAACATTGGAATAAATGGTAAAAATATATTATAATTTCATTTTAAAACCAATTAAAAATATAATCTATCTATATAAATAAATTTTATTAAAATGAGGTTTTGAATTAAAATACATCATCATTCACTATTCATTAAAAAATAAACTTTTTCAGAAAAATACCAAAAACATACATAAAGTAAATTTTGATGTCCCGATTCTAAAGAAGGATTTTACATTGTCATATATAACAAATAAAATTTTCAAAAAGTGGATTTAAAAATGTTTGTCCATCAAAAGGCTGTTAATCAACCTTTTAAAGAATATTAGAATATTTACGCATAAAATTGGATTCATTCGCATTTTAAGCCTCTTTAATTTATTGGAAAAAAGTAAAAATATTTGACAAACATATATAATAATTTTTAGTTAGTTATGTTCATTCCTGCCATTACAATGAAGTTGCATTAACATCCATTTAAAACAATAGTATTTTATTATTAGTGTACAACGTAAGATTTCAAAGAAACTCGTTATTACGTATTGGGTATGCCATCGAGCATAGAGTTACCTTTAAAGTAATATTATCATTTTATAAAAAAATATTGATAAATATGAGAATTTAATATTATCTTTTTACCCAGGATGATACAGTATAATTCCACGTGCACCCATCACATCATTACATTTAAATTATCATGAATGTCACATAGAACATATATAAATCGTGGAAATAAAATAACCCCTAGAAGGAAATGGATTTAATTTAAAAAAGAATTCATTCATAAATAAACAATGGGTTTACCAAAGAAAAATTTAATAACATACATGGTATAAGAATAATCATTTTGGATTAATGAAAAAATAATCTCACAATATGTAAAATATGTATTTTAGGAAGAATATTTCTTTTGGAAAAATCATTTAATTAATCATAAAACATGATTGGAAATATTAATATACAAAAAATTATAATATAATTATTAATAAATGATACATTAGATTCATTATAAGAATACCCATACGGAAAATGTGGTTGAAGGGGAAACCCCAACGAATGATAGTCGGGTTCAAAAATCCCCCACACCTTATGTCATAATTTATTATTCAACATAATATCCTAGATAATAAAATAAAAATCATTAGTGAAAAATTATACAACATCTTGTACATGAATGTTTTTCATTATTTTAATTATATTTTCTTTTATTAGATTTTAGATGAGATATATTTTAATTTTAATTTTTGAGAGTATTTTTTTCAATGTTTTCTTGATCGGGTTACATGATTATGAATATGGAAGTTTTTTAGAATCAGTATAATACCTCTAAATTGAAAATATATGTTATTAGAAGACATTAATAAGATTAAATGGTAAAATATCTCATTTTGATAATATTATTAATGATAAATACTTGGATAAATAGTTAATGATAATAATCTTGGTTAATTTAATTGGATTCCATTCCAAATAAAGTAGATTTAATTAATCATTTAATATTCTGAAAATATTTTATTTCTCGAAAAAATTTGTTATAATATATATTATATAGTATGTAATCACATTTATAATGTTTACATGAAAATAATTTATTCCATTAAAGGAAAAAGAAAATGTATCGTCCCCAATTTCAGTAAATTGACACATCACTAGAGATGACACAATTATTATAATAAAAAAAGAGAGAGAGAAAGGAGATTTATGAAGGATATAACATTAACATGATATATTTTTATTATATTAAATACACTATAGTTATGAGAATCATTTTGATATATTTTTTTACGATATAACACGAAAGGAAAAATAAATAAATTAAAATATTATAAAAAAATTTTTTCCACTAAAATATCTCCTCCTTGAGAAACTCCCTAGGGAAATGGTTTTGTCATTTGATGACACTAAGGGATCATGGACATGGTTTAGGGGATACATATGATAAATTAATAGAATATATACAATGATAAAGGCTATATATGTATGCGTAAATGAGGTTGTGGTGGTGGTATTTATAGTGGGTAAGATGGGGTGTTTTCTCAGTATTATATTCATTAGATTATTATTCTGGAAGAAGACTATAAATAGTTTTATAATTATCACAAATATATTAATATAATAATTTTATGTTTGATAATATGTTTCTTACATATGCAAAGAATAAAAAATAGTGTATTTAAATTAAAATATATATATACCGTAAATTATCGTATTTTACTTTTCACAAAAAAAATTTCAATTTGAGAGAAATACAAAAACATTCCACTAAGAATTTTTCAATATGATGAATTCAAAATTGAACTCCATTTTATAAAAATTATTTTATAAATATGATAATTATAAGTATTGTTAAAATAATAATTGACTCAGAAAATACATATCATAAAACTAAATCGAATTTTATAACCCATTGAAAAATTAATGATGTTCTAAAGAAATTATAATTTAAAATTAATTTAAGAAGTTATTAATTTCAGAATAAATGTAATGAATAATATATTTTTTAAAAATTATAAAATTTATTTTATAATTCTAATTAAATTTTTATGACTTACTACCAAACTGACACTTAATTTAAAATTTTTGTTAAAATTATCCACATATTCTCGGAAATAAATATATAATTTCATTAATAATATGATTCCAATATAATATATTCACATTGAAATATTAATTTAAAATTCAATTCAATATATACTACTATTTATAATGATAAGATTACTATTCCAAATGTATGTTATAATTCCATTAGTATAGGGTCCTTAATTTCTATAAATACCTCTTATATAATTAATTTATCATTCATAAATATTATATTATGTTATAGAAGTAATATTATGTGATTTTTAATATATAAAATTATTATATGATAGTTGAAATTACATTTATTATATTTTGGGATGTAATAGATAATTCCCAATATAGTATCATTCTAAAAGGATCGAAATACGAATGTAGATGCTCAATTACAAGAGGGGTTATTTTTAAGTCCAAAAAAGCTCACTTTTAACCTTATGGAAATCTATTTATAAAAATGCTAAAAAATACTCACAAACCCTAAAAATAGTTCTACAAACAATCATTCTTAGTTTTGGAAATATGGTTCAAGAAATGTTACATATGGAAAGTTTACAGGGAAAATATTCTACCTTAAAGCGTATTGAATATTACTTATTAGAGTATAAAAAAGTAAAAGAAAGTATAATAACGTTATACTTTCTTACTTTATCAAAATATACTGAAACTAAACATGAAACAAAACAAGTAAAATGTGTGAATTATTGTAACCCAAATTATAGGGTATCCAACAAAATTGGAAAACATTCCTTGATGTATACATTCATGAATGTATGAGTTATTTATACTAGGATAATCCCTTGATATGAATATCAGAATCTGTCTTGATATCCCCGCAATCCCTAAAAAATTTTGATAGTTGAATCCTCTATCTTCCAATCCCAAGAATCCCTCAAAAATTAAAGTAGTCAGGACCTCTATCTTCCTATAAATATAAACCCTCTATTGTACTTAGAAAAAGACATATTTTCATAATGAATGTTGAACAAAATGTTCAATAAACACAAGGCATAAGGTTCTCTCTCTAGGAATCACAAAAACATCTTGTAATATCATGATTGTTGAAATGGGTGTTGATATTTTTCAAATGAGGTACTATTCATAGGAAAAACAACAACTGCCAGATCCCTCATTAAATGGTCATATAATTCATTGAATTTCAGAGGGACCTATAAACATGTCACTCAATATAGAGTTACTTAGAAATAGATTGCATGAAATAATTTAATAATAATAACAATAGATAGGACAATTAAATTACATAGACAAATATATTTTTCAATGATTAATGTTAAATAGAAATCAGATTCAAACCAAATAAACATTAATAGTTTATAAGACAAGGACATGCAGATTCTGTTTTAATATGAATTCAAAATCTGAATTTTATAAATTACGAAATTTGAATTCTAATAAATTTAGTATCTGAATTATGAGGAATTCATATTCTAAATTATGAGGACATCGTAGTTTGAGTTCTGAGGAGAGTGGAATCTGATTTCAAAGGAATTTTATGTTTGTATTCATAGAAATTCAGAGACTAAATTTCAGGGAATTTGGAGTTTTAATTTTATGGAATTTGGAGTCAGAATTTCAATGAATTCAGAGTGTGAATTTAATAGAAATTAGATTCTGAATTTAAGAGATTTCAGAGTCTGAAATTAGAAAACTCTATATTCATGGAATTATATGATTATGAGGTTTTATATAAGAATCCAAATTTTATAATTAATAACAGAATGTTTTTTATTTATAGAGATTATATATTATTATAATGAAAACAAAGGTGAGGATAAAAATTTCCTTAGAGAAGGGATGTTTACCTTATGTAAATTAACCATAGGAAAAAAAATTTCATAAGATGATGTGTTTTTGATTTTCAAAACATAGAGGAATAGAAATGTCGTAAGGAAACCTTATTGACTCAACAATCATCCATTTTTCAAAATCCCATACATCGTTACTAAAAATTATATAATAACTAATAATTTTTCATTATAAACATAAAAGAAAAACTTATCTCCCATTTCATATAAATTATCATGAATAAGAATAACTCAACATTAGGATTTGAAATCCCAAAGTATAGAATTCTTTAAAAACATTAATGAAATTACCATTTTCATGCATATGGGAAACTTCTTTGTGTAAACTCCCTTTAAATAGACTCACCCTTACATAGGGAATTGTCATCTTTACATAATATACTTTTTAATCATTCCTTTCTAACCCTGTGTGATTTTCAAAATTAATTAGAGAGAATATAGAAAATATAAATTACCTACAATATTATAACTACATAAAAAATAATAAATCATAAATATAGTTTTTCATTAAGTTTGAACAAATCTATGTGAGAAAAATGAAACAAAATATCAGAGTGAATAAAAAAATCATCCTTTATTCTGTTTCATAGTGAACTTCTCCACCATGGTATTATGCTTCCTATGATTCATTTGATCTTTTTCAAAATGGTAGAGCAACTATTCATGACCTTCATTTTTCTTTTCTAGGGCATTGATCTTCTTATCCACAGTCTTTAGGATTTCATCCTGAGATTTCAACACCTCTTCTAGATTACTAAACATCAATATAAACGTGATTATGAGTTCACTTTTCCTCATTAAATACATATGGACTATGTTTAGATTCCCATTCAGATCATTATATTCATACTTTAGAGTTTTTTTTTCAAGATTCACCTTCTTAGAAAAAAAATTTGTAATTTCTTTCATCCTCACATATTCTCTATCGAAGGATTATTTCACAGAGTATAGAAAGTCATCAAGATGCCTCATATATTCAATCTTCTTCTTGGAAAATATAATGATTTTCTTATAAGAACACTTGTAAGAATAATAATCAATATAGAAATTTTTTAAATCACCTTCAATATTAATAAATTTATCCATAAGCATACTAAGAGAACATGATTCCAGATCAAATTAATGATGAAATATTTGACACCGAATGTCAATACTTGAAATCAAAGGAATGGTGTTAACTAATATCATTAACAATTAAACCACAATAACATGTCCCATGGAGGATGATTCCAAATCAGATACCCTTGCTGGTGAGGATTCTTTCCATATATCAAATATCTTTATTCTTGAATAAAAACCAACAAAATTCATAGCTACCACAACTTTTTAGGTGTATCATCAATCACATTCTTTCCATTATCATATTTAGAAAAGTTCTCTCAAAGATTTTGTGGATTCATGTTAACTATTTGATACTTGAACTATTTTTCATAATCTTGTTTTTCCTTCTTAGCATATTCCACAAGATCATTGGGTTGAAAAAAATAAGGATTACTAATTTCATCATTAGATTGTTTATTTACATTTTCTGTATCTTTATCTTCTTTTCCTTGTGACATGATATTGGTTGATTCGTCCTGAGGTGTTTGGATGTACCATTTTTTTGAAGGACATTCATTCCTATGATATTTTTCCAATTTATATATTATATAATCATTTTATTCACTTTCCTCCTCTTCATATTATTCCACTTCCTCTTTCTAGAATATTACATCTTCTTGAGGTTTCGGAATTACCTTATTTTTTTCGGAGCCTCTACTAGAATTGGTTATTTGAGATTTTATTTAGATACCTGAATCTAATCAGAACCTTTATCTCAATCGTTGAGATGTGAGTTAACCATCTCAGATTTAGACATTTAATTATTTTGATTCATTAATTTTTCTTTTTTTTCATACTCTTCAATAGACTTAACCTTGAATGTTTTTTCCTCTGTTGAATCTAGGAAAAATATATAATAATCATCCATCCTATTATACTTTTCATCTCTCCACTTTTCAGTGACATCATCAGGATATTATTTTTGCTTCATAGACTTTGGGGGTGCTGATTGTGTTTCCGGAAATCTTGTATTTTTTCCCTTATCTATTGGTTCCTTGCACTTTCTCTTCTTCTGAACCTTCATGGAAGTACCAATTACTTCCAGTTTCATTTATAAAGCTTCAATTTCACTTTATGATATTACATTAAATTCATTGGATTTTCTATTTAAAGAACCTTTATCCTCTTTAAGTTATCATCACAGAGCTAAATGACTTTTAATTATCTAGGATTTGAACCCCATGGGATTTTTAAGTAATCTAGGAAAAAGACATTGGTCAAGGATAGGATTGACAGATACATATGGAATTGCAATTTTAGGGTTCCATTATTGTTATATTTGATTTTTAGGATGATATTCTCAACTAAATGTAACATCCTCAAGTCCACCAGGAAATATAGAGCGAAGATATAACTTTTCATTAAGTTGTCCTTATCCACATTTCTCAGAATTCAGATTTCCTGAACCCATAATTCTAACAGCTTGATGTTTTTTGAGATATGGTTTATCTTTTGTGATTTGACTCCTTGGAGTTCGAGGTATTCTAATAGATAACCGATTACAAAAAATATTGATTACGGAAAAAACTGTACTAATAATGAAAACACACTCCTCCTAAGAAAAATAGTTTTTTAATGTAAGAATATTGATTTCAAAAAAAAATATGGATGATTACCTAACGATGATAATTCCTATCATTTACTAATTTATTCAAATATATAATAGGGTAGTGATTTTGTAAAAATATCATCAAGACAATCTTTTAGTTCTGATAAACTAATGAATGATATCTCATTTAAGTGTGTGATCCTGATGAAATAGATTCCTATTATCTACATGTTTTGAGTTGGAGATATTTGCATTGTTTTTTCATAGGGAAATGGAACAAGTGTTATCACAAAATATCTAGGTTTTCATAAAACTCGCACCATAGTCTGTGAGTGTGTGTTGCCTCCACAATATATGTGCACAACAACATTTAGCTGCAAAATATTCAGTATTATCATTGGAGTGTTCTACTGATTGTCGATTTTTTCATGACAATGAATCAAATGAAACTCTTATGAAAATAAAAGTTCTAAGTGAACTTTTCATATCCATTATTCATCCCAAAAAAATAAACATCTGAAAATATTATTAAAAAAAAACAAATTCCAGATTTATAAAATGTACTAAATCACCAGTTCTATTTAGAAGGGAAAACAATTCTTTTTACAGATTTAAAATGAAAATACTTTTGATATGATTGATATCTAGATCATAAGAATGTTGAAAACATTAGGTCTAGACGACTAGTTGTCATGTAAAATATACATATTATATTACCTCTAAATGATGTTGGATCTACTTGATTTCCAACTTCATCTAAATCAAGTGAATTTGATGTACCAATTGGAGTTTATTTACTTTTAGTGTTGTCAAATCCATAAATTTTAAGTAGATCCTTAATGTACTTATGTTCAAATATATGTTTTTCTTTAGGTTTTAAAGAAATTACGAAACTATTGAAAAATGTTAACTCAAGCATAATACTCATTACAAAAATAGATTTTATTAAATTATCCAACAAATATGTTAATGATTGCTGGGTTGAACAAAATATAATTTCACAAAAATAAATTTGATCGACTAAAACATTTTTCTTATCCTTCTTTATAAATATGGTTGGATCAGCAATTCCCAAATAATAATTATTTTGTAACAAAAATCATATAAGTCTATCATATAAGACTCTAGGGACTTGTTTAAGTTCATATAAATATTTGTTATGTTTTAATACATTTTCATGATGTTTGGTGTCTTCAAAACCAGGAGGATGTTCAATATAAACTTCCACTTCAACATATCTGTTAAGGAAATTACTTTTTATATCCATTTCAAAAATTTTCATATTAAATAATGTTGAATAGGGAAGTATAATGTTAATTGATTCATGTCTATATAAAGGATCATAGATTAAATCATAGTATATTCCTTATTGTTGATAATAGAATTTAGCAACTAATGTAGCATTGTTTCATAGTATGATTACATATTAATTACATGTATTTCTGAAGACCCATTTTACTTCTATTATTGATGTTTCCTTAGGACATTCAAACAAATTCTAGACATTATTTTTTTATAATTCATTATCTTCAAATTTTGTGGCATTAATCTAATCATCATCACATAAAGCTTCATTTGTGCCTTTTGGTTCTAATTAGAAATGGAATGATTGATATTATAATTCATTTCCTAAGGAACCTCTATTCATAATAGGTTGATTTACATCACTAATGATACTATCAGTAGGATGATTCAAAATAAGAAACTGATCTGGGTTTTTTAAAACATGTTCATCAACATATGGTTGGAAAGATTCTTGGGTAAATGCTTAATAAATATTTTCTTCAACATTTTCCATACTATTAGGATCATATAACATTGGTTGAAAATTAGTTTTTTAAAATAGGTTGGAATATATAGTTTCAGTTTTTTAAACATAATAGGACCATTTTCATCAAATTTATCATGAACTATTTCGTCAAAACTATGAGTGTTTTTATTAAAAATCCAATAAGCATTATAAGTAGAAGTGTATCCTAGGAAAATTTCTTCATCATATTATGGTGAAAATTTATTTAGGTTATCTTTAGTATTCATGATGAATAGTTTTCAACCAAATAAATTGATGTAAGAATGTATAGGTTTTCTACCATTCTACAATTCAGAAGAGTTTTGTTTTGAAAAGGTGTGACAAAAACATGACTTATATTATAAGAAAAAGGAATAAAAACTCCATCCAAAAATTGATTAGAAATATAATATTCACTCAATGTTGTTGTAGTTATCTTTTAATGAATTTGATTTCTTCTTTCCACAACACTATCTGTTTTGGAGTTCTTGGTGATGAGAATTTATGAGTAATGACTTTATTTCTAAAAAATGTTTAAAAATATGAATTTTGAAATTCTCCCCCATGATCACTGTGAATAGTTATGAGAGAAAAGTTTTTATCATTTTTAACTAGGTCTCTAAATTTTATTGAATATGAAACAAATTTTGATTTCTTTGGGACAAAATAGACCCATGTAAATATAGTGTTATAATTCGTTGAGTGTTATCATCGGATCATGAAGTTACATTTCCCTAAGATTCTATACCATAACCATGATGGATCATTCAATTTATTATGGAATGGTAGATCATTGCTCCTATGGTGTTCTATGTTTAGTGTGTATACATTCTCTTTCCTATGGGAAGAATGAATAAACACTTCCTTAGAATTGTGTACTAATCATTTATCATTTCTCAAATTCACAAGGTAACCTTCACTAAATAACTGACTTATACTAATGAGGTTATTCTTAATACCGTTAAAAAATAAAACATTAGATATATAAGTTTTTCAAAGATGAACAATGTTACTCATACCAATATTTTCTTCAGGAGCATTATCTCGGAAAAATTATTTTTCTCCATTCACCTTGATAACATATTCAAAGAAGTTTTTATTACAATTCATATGACAGGAACATCCACTATACATGTTCCATGTATTAATTTTAGTACTATCTTTATTTTACTAAAAATAAGATATTTAGTATTTCGGAAACCAAATCATTCATGGATCCATAAGTTTCAGAATGTATGATTTTATGAATCCACATTTTCATATAAAAATTATCATTATGGAAACCTAATGATTGTGTTTGGTTTAAAGAATAAAAAATTTCCCAATGTCCACCACTTTGGAATTTAGTGCAAATTGGGTAACATTGGGGGAAAATAGTTATTACTAAAAATAGTTTAGAATATTTATAACCAAATCCAATATGATTCCTCAAATGGAGAATTTTGGAATACAGCTTTTCAAAATCTTCTTTTCTGTATGTAGTGATGGAAAAAATACCTTTAAGGAAAATATTTTTTACTTCATTTTGATAACAAAAATTTATATCTACAAAAACATTAGTTTTAGAATAAGAGATAACCTATAAAATAATTTTTGTATAAATTTAATTTTCATGATCCTTAGAATGTTTATCCATCTTAGAATTAAATTCTTTATGGTTTTTTGAAACACATTCAAGATAAATTTTTTAATCATAGTCTTTTGAAATATTTTTAATTCTTTATTAGTTAAAATAGATATTCTAGAATATTCTTTCTATAAATCCTTTTTTATTATACAATTTCCATTTTAAAAGCGTATAGAAAATATAGAAACATCATCATAATAAGTTACAATATTATCTTCTGATGAAGAACATTAATCATATGAATATTCATAATATTTATCATCTGTATAATTTTCATTCAATGATTCCATAGTAATAGATTCGAAATTGTGTTCCTTCGATGTTTGAAAATGATTTTCAATGGGTAGTTTGACTAGTATTCCATGATTCTTCTAACTCGAAGATTAATACAATGAATATTCATTAGATGAGTCACCAGCACTGTTACTCCAAGTGTGATTTGATTTCAAAACATTATTATCCATAGCCTTTTATTACATAATCTTATTTCTCTCAGAATACATTTCCTTTATATCTATTATTTTGAGTATAGGAGTATCTGGACTAATGTTTTATGCCCTTTAAAATTCAAAGAAATCGGCTTATTAGTCTTTTGTGTCTTATATTTCATTATTATCAAATGTATAGTGAAATTATTTCATTCCCACTATCTTGTTAATCCTTCATGAATGATTAGATATAACACTTTCAGATTGTTCACATTCACTACATTAATATATAATAGTGACTTTAATAGACTTGTATATTATAACCATTTCGGTAGTCATGAAATTTTTAGTATTAAAATATAAACTTCCAATGACATTAATTTTTTATTCGTGTCATCATATCATTTCTAAATAGTATCATGTTGAAGAAGAGTTCCAAAAATTTCATCCCGAGTAATTTGAGATACTTTTTTACTCTCATCAATATATTCCCTTTTTTATTCACAGTCATTTTACATGATGTAAATTATCTTGTCCATAAGATATCCATTATCATGACATTTCTCTCCAATTTATTATAAATTTTTCAAAATGTTCATAAATCATCGTGACAGTTTTCATATAGTTTCTCCATAAGGAAATTTAAATCCATGAAATTTTTATCTAAGAAGAGCTCTTCTAGTATCATACACTTTAGAATTCCACAAATGAGAAAACTCATGTTTCATATAGATACAGTTAGCATCATCAGAGGATGAAATTTTACTATATATATTCCCGATCCTAGAACACAACAATGAATTGTGTACATTGTAATTTTGTTGATATTCTGAGATTTCTTGGTTGGGGAAGGTTTCGACTTCCTAGTAAAATATTTTTTTAATCACTAGTAAGAATAAAAAAATTTCTATTATAGTATTAATAACAAAATTTTTCAATGAATCTCCTTAGTACTCATAATCATTACAATGAAAAATTTGGTGGTCTAATAGAATTTAGATATTCAAAAAAACATATATACATTCCATCCATTCTATAAAAAAATATCTTCCCACAAAACTTGTTAAAGAATTGTTTGTAATCAATGATAAAAAATATAATCAAAACATAAAAGAATGTATGAATGAAATTTGTAACAAGGAAAAATTGAGCAAGAAATGTTATATGTGAATATAAGTATCTCAAAAACCTCATTTGATACCAATTATAGGATCAAAATACAATGGTTGATGCTTAATTAAAAGGGGGTTGGTCAATTGAATGTCTAAAAACATTTGTTTTTAACCATAAAGAAAATTATTCATAACAAAGTTACACATGGTAAATTCACTAACACGAAAAATTCTTCAATGAAACAAACATGCTAGCATAATGTAATATGGTTTTGGAAATGAATGATAAGGAATGTTTATAGAGAAAATATCCTTCCATAAATCGTATAGAATCTTACTTATCATAGTATACAAATGTGAAAGAATGTATAAGAAAATTATATATTAATAATTTAACAAAATATAATAGAAATAATCTTGAATTAAAACAAGTAAAATGTTTTAAATCTTTTAACTGAATGTGTACAGTATCAAACAATCTTGGATGATTTACCATTGATTTATACTTTCAACATATTATTTTTTATGAGCAGTAAGATAATCTCTCGATAGGAATATCAGAATCTGTCTTTCTATTCTCACAAGCCCTAGAACATTATGGTAGTCGGTACCTCTGTCATCCTATCCACATAAACCCTTGAAAATTAAGGTAGTTGGCACCAATATCTTCTTATCCATCAAATCCCTACATTGTACTCAGCAACAATCAGAGTCTCATAATGCAAGATGAAAATGATTTTTAGTTCACACAAAGAATGAGAGTCTCTCTCCCTAGAAATCACATCAAATTTATGTAATATCTAGATTGATTTAATTAGTGTTGATATCATTCAAATGAGATGTTATTTATATGCAAAAATTAAAAATTTGTCTCCATTTTCCAGGGATCATATTTTTCATTGAATTTTAGAGGGACATGTACACGTGTCACTCTAGCAATGGTTAATTTGAAATAGACTACACGACATCGTATCATAATAATATGAAAATGACTAGAAAAAGTTGTTTCTTAACAAAATATATTATTATGAATAAAGGGAATAATATAATTCATAGTCCACCAAATGATCATTCATATATTATAATACTTGGACATTCATATTATGTTTTAATAAGAATTTTGAATACGAATTTTCTAAATTATGTAGTGTAAATTATGAGCAATTCAAGGTTTGAATTATGAAGAATTCAGATTCTAAATTTCAGAGAATCCGGAATCTGAATTTCAGGGAATTCAGAGTATGAATTTTAGAGAATTTAGAGTCTAAATTTCATATAATTTGGAGTCATAATTTCAGATAATTGGGTGTCAAAAAATAGAACACTCTATATCCATTGAATTAAATGATTCTATGGTTTTACATATGAATCTGAATTTTAGACTTAATAATAAAATGATTTTTATTTAGAGATATTATAAAAAGAAATAATGAAATAAAAGGTAAGGATGAACATTTGTTTTGAGAAGGGATATTTTCCTAATGATAATAAACCATATAGAAAACTAGTTTTCAATAAGATAATGTGTTTGGGAATTTCAAAACAAAGAGGAATGCAATAGTCAAATATAAAACCTCATTTTCTCCACAATTCCCACTTGGAGTGTGAGGTTTTTGAATGAAAAAATCCCTTGATATGTTATCCATCATATATAAAAGAATATTATGTGCATGGGACTATTTTTGTGGTCATAGATTCTCAACTATGATCCTCTAGTAAGTCAATTAGCCAAAAATATTGATGTACACAACTTGAATCATTCTAGGCCACAAATATTATCCCTTTAATGTGTGAAAAAATCTTGGTCATGATAGGATGAATAAAATATCTAGGATTATGTGCCATACAAATAAACGCATTGATAATTCCAATTGAAATATTTATCTGCTTCTATTAGTGTATAGAACTATAAGAAGAAAAAGGCCAGTCATATGATGTATCTCCAACCTTTAAAACATTAATAATAATCTGACACTCAGGGTAGGATACCTACTTAATCATCACCATATGGATGAGGGAATGAGTCAAAAAAAATTCATGAAATTAAATATCCCATCCTCCTACAAATATAGGGTCAGATCAATAAGAAAACATATCAGACCGCACACATCTTCTGATTCCCAAATATCCAACACTATAACCTTAATTCTAAATGTTTTAGATTCTATATTCCCCATATGTGGTGTATATTAAAATTAAAAATAATATATTTCTATATATTCCAACCATTATCACATTCTATGGTTTTGTTCCCATAAAGAGAAAATATACATCGGGTTCTTATGATCTGAATACACCATTCAAATTTCCCTAAAAATTAAATGTTGCAATATATTCAATTCAGGAGTGTCTGTTACAAATTCTAGTCCATTATTTTCATAATTACACTCAGGAGGGTGTATATTTTGTGATATATATGCCACTTCATGTCCATCATGCATCCTCACACATCCCATTCCCACAAAGTTATCATCAAAAATAGGGTATAAAACTCCTAGAATCTTGATGAATACATAATGTCTTGGGTTTCGAATAGGACTTAAACCACCAAAATATAATATAACACTTCTCATTACACAACAACTAAAAACCTTCTAAAATTAACTCCATTAATGGGGAAGCTATATTGGAGAATTACTAAATGAAACCTCTATACTATATAGAAAATCTCAAAAAAATATGAATATCAAATATATTTTTGGGATGTCCTCAAGAATTGACTAATAGAATTATCTCTAGATCCACAAAAGTTCATCCTAAAAAAGTATAATGGCCCTAAATTATCAATTAATGTATAAAAAACTATGAAATAAGAAACTTAAAATATATATAGTGATCTCTCAAAAGGGTGAAAAATCCATAGATATCCAGGATGCTCCCCCATAATCGTGCACTATACCAAGGCATCATCCACAAACAAGACCCTGATCATGTCCAAAAATCTATAGAATATCAACTTCATAAATTCCATAAATATTGAAGGTGAATTAGAATGAAAAAATGGAATAAGAAAATACTATACATTTCCATAAAGTCTTATAAGTGATAACAATCGAACATCTAATTACATTTACATAATATGTTGCTACTATTTTCAAATACAAATATTGGAAAACCAACCAAATCCCCTGATCTGATAAAAAATTGATCTATACA
Source organism: Viscum album (assembly GCA_963277665.1). Lineage (NCBI taxonomy): Eukaryota > Viridiplantae > Streptophyta > Magnoliopsida > Santalales > Viscaceae > Viscum > Viscum album. The sequence goes on from OY728120.1 coordinate 399,831,999, forward strand.
CATTAAAGGATATTTATTTTTTACTTTCACCTAGTTAATATAATTGTATTCTAAATAATACTGGAGACTTTCATCACCGTTCTTCGAAAAAAATACATATTAAAAGACATGGATACATACCAATATAGATTAAGTGCATTCAAGATCAAATTCTTATAATTTAAAATCACTAAAAATTGATGGTTCCATCTAGTAAAACAATATTCAAATCAAGATAATACCATGTAGTAGATCAATAATGGACTTGATCTCCAACTGAATTTTTAATCTAGTAAAATAATTTGGTAACACATAGGGGTACATTTTTAATACATTATGAATATTTACAACTAATCCCAACTCAAAATAATCAAGAAAAATCATATACAATAGATCCAGATCATCACATACTCCGAAGCAACTATCTCGCCCCATGAAAATGAACCCACTCAACCTAAATGACACAATTGATCCTATTTTTAGTAATAAACTAGACTATTTGAAAATAAAATATGACCATATTTTTTCAGACTAATCAACCTCTCCAAGTCAATTGTATTGTTGAAAATTTCATGGTCTAAATTATGTAATATAAAAAAACATCCATTCTTGCTTCAAAAAAATCTGTATAGGGCTCTTGAAACCTCATCCTTCTTCCTATACAATGGGGTATTCAATTAGAAAACATAAATCATAATCTCAACATTTTTATCCCATGAATAAATATATTTTATTGAAATTATGAAATTTAATGCATCAGGGTCAAACAAAATGGATGTCATGAAAGTGGAAAAAAACAACTTACCTCCAAAGGTGGTCGTCATAAATTATAATGCCCCTAAAACCCACCACAACCTAGAGATATCCTAGCATAGACACACCCTATTGATACATAACATTGTGAAAATATCACATACCATGAGCGAGATATCCTTCACTCATGGGAGTCATTTACTACACAAGAGAGCCTGTTGAAAAAGAATAGCACACGCTACTCCCCCTCAAATCCATCTTACTAAAAAATTGGATATTCATTTACATACCATACTAGTGGAACGTACATTGATTATCTATATAATTCAACATAATGTTATCATCATTCTAGGAATGATAAAAAATTTGTTTTCTACATCCTATTAAATCCATAAGAGATGAACCCCTTGAATACTAGAAACTCTTTCCACTTCCTCTCTGAATTTCATCTCACATACACTTATGTCTTGATAATGAAAAGTGGTAACACCAACTGAAGGAAAAATACAAATAATTGTATTTTTGATCAAATCATCTTCTCTCATATACATCATTTTGACCACCTATTAATATGATTTTAGATAATTAAATATTATCATTGATATGATCTCTATAAATAATCCAATCTCAATACATAAAACAAGTATGTATTAATTTTAATGTATATATATAGTGAAATGAACCAAATATGTAAAGTTCCATTCATAATAAATCACTGAAGAATCATATTGCTCCAAAAAAATTTACTCATAGGCCTCCTACACCATCATGTCCATTTGATAAAGCTACCAGTTAAAATTTACCTTTAAATTTATCAATTTGAAATCATCGTGTCTCCAAAAAAATTTCCTTAAATAAATCTAGTATCCAAATATTCCTTCAAACATATATGTGTAAAATTTAAATTTATAGGTATCATGTTTCCTTATGAATTTAAAGGTCAAATTTTCAATATACAGCCACTCATAGGACTCATTGGGTCACCTTCCACTATGCAAAAGTGGTGTATTTTTCCTCAGAAACTCTTTATAATGTTCCCCCAACTAGGTCATGTCTAGACCTACCACTTGAAAATAAGATTGTTTTATATAAATCACTAACATTTTAAAATACCAATCCAGTGGAAGGATCACATATGGTGTACTCTCCAGGACACCCAATCTATTCATTGATGTAGTACTTTTAGGGGGAGTTTTCTATAAGACACAAAAAAGATTCATTAATAACAATTAAACATAAAAACACTAAAATAATCAAAAAACCTATTTCAAAAAACAAAGTATATCCAAGATCTAAACAAACCACCTTTCTTGACCTCCCATGGAAACTCATTGTATATCATTAAAAATTGCTTGAAAATAACTCCCATATTCTTATATCTCAAGTACTGATTATCAAAAATCTATCCTGCCAAGGAATCCCAAAAAAGGATCTGGTATAATTTTGTTGTCAAACCTCTTAGATCCAACAAAAAATTCACCTAATAATGAATACCACATAGCGTAAAACTCTTTCATGATCACCACATACTAGAGAAAAGAATTATGAATTACCAACCATCACTTGTGAACAATTTCTACATTTTAATGTAGAATGAACAATCCACGAAAAGGTATGTTCACTATAATATAATTAAATTTAATTACATATGAAAATCATATACAATACATAGGTCATACAACATATCCAAATCTATCCAAAACTATACATATATTCGTGGTTTCTCAAACAACCATACTAATCAAAAGTATGTGAATAATTACAAATACGGACCAATATAAATCCAAAAAGTAATAAAATCACCAAAATAAATTGTCAAGGGATTACCCATAGATACCAAGTATTATATATAAACCTACAGACAACATATATCAAGAATATTTACCATAATATATGGTTCTAATGTCATTATTGATGTCTTGAAAAATAAAGACTTCAAATTCCTAATGTCTCAAAATGGGAATGATGCCCAAATCCTAGTATGAAAACACAATGAACATATTTAATGATATTCCCACTGACACATTAAACTGATTTGAATTTTTTTTCTAAACTAATCCACTTTAAAAATATAGAATTGTTTATTTAAAATTTAAGTCAGTATTTGGTTAATTAATTTGGTTTATTATTATTGAATCCATGGTGAGACACTAATGGGATTTTAGATCACACCCATCCCACCACAATTTGTCATCCAAGGTTCCATATAATTCTCCATTGGTGTTATGATTTAAAACACTAATTATCTAATGATTTTCCCTTAAAAACATGTTTTGAAAAAGACATGAAGCATGCCAATAATGATAAATAGATTAAATGATATTCTTAATATAATAAAAATTCATAACATATGGTCTATGTAATATTGTCAAAATAAATCGACATCAATTGAAAATAGTATAAATAATTCTTTTTATATCTAAATGGAACTAATAAATTCATCAAGCATATAAAGAAATAAAAAATGTGGAATGTTCATGTAAGTAAATAACCATCATAATTATCATTAGTGGAAAAATATATTTTCAAGCTAGATAAGAAATTGTATTCCCTCATGGTGTTCAAAAGTGAAAACTCTAAGACCTCTCATAGTCTAATAGAAACCAACACCGATTCTATATATTCCTTCCAACATAAAGGCTCTAAAATCCCCATTAGATTCTATGTAGGATACATGCATGGTCATTCCTCCAAAGGATCATGTGTCTTATAAGAATATTATTGGATGCTCAGAAGGACGTTGATAAAAAATATTACATTGTCCCTGAAGAAACTCTTGCACCCACAACCCAGTTGACACTTATAATAATCCTTGAAAATAATATCAGTGAAAAGTAAAAATATCAAATATGATATAATAATATCAATTTGTTAGGGTACATTCCCATTTTATTAGGAAACCACTATCAATATATAATAATTTATAACTCAATATTAGAAACAATTTTGTAACTAAAATATTTCTTAGATCCATATTAACAAATATTTAGTGTTAAAATAAACATAAACTATTTGCATAACCCCATATTTAAACAACATATTTTCAAAATAAGTAGTCAGGATGATAAAACATTGGATAAATATAAACTAGAAGACATTTAAATAAAAATAAATTAAAATATAACCATAGGGGTAAAGAAATAATAATTTATTCCATGTAAAAACACTAATATAGTGAACATTACCTAATTTCTCATATCAACACATCACCATTGGTGATGACCACAAAGAAGAGGAAGAACATGGTGTCACACAACTAGCTGAAAATAAAAAAATCAATACCCATAACTACATACTATGTATTAATAAATCATTATAACTAGGATGTCAAATATATATATATATATATATTAAAATAGAGGACCAATAAGAATAGGATAAATGTATTAAATAAAACCAATGGATTTGGAATTACCTCAAACTAATTCACTAGAAATTAGGCAAACTGAACCAAAATGGGATTGCTAGATCAACACTAAATAAATGAATTGGTTGCACTTTGGGGGGGATTGACTATAAAAACACGTAAATGTAATGGGTATTTTGGGAAATATTATTATCTATGGGACCTTTATAGGTCACATTTTTTTGTAACATGATTAGAAAAAAAGGGGACTAACTATGTGGATGCCACTATCCAAAAAAATTGAGCTCATTAGTTTCCCCTGGGTGTATTACATTTTTCCAACCCATAACCAAAATTATAAAAAAATATTGTTCCAATAGATATCACCCTCACATGATTAGTCATATGATTAAAAAACTATAATCTAACTCTCTGTCCCATTCTTTCCGACCAAATGTCCTTATTTTTAACCCCTTTTACCATGGAACACTTTGAATGTGAAGAAAGATTAGAAAGAAAAATTTTATAGATATAGGTGAAATTATGGGTATATGAATTTTCATGTAGTTTTATTAAATGATAAAAAACTAAGATTAAATACCACATAAGGTAATAAATATTATTTTGGATTTAGAGACACCCATAATTTTATGTTTTTATAAACATCATTATTTTTATATAATATAGATCCCTGAGAAAGATTTCAGGATAGACCAGTATTGGGTATTATGTACATTGGGTATTTGTATGACTATGACTAAGGGTCATTAGTGTCATGAAATAAATACCATGTGAGGTGAATTGTGTTTTCAATGAATATTAATGGTTATATAATTATGATAACATTGTTTTTAATAAATGGTGGAACCCACACAATGTGTGAATTATTGAGTTAGGAATAGATGGGCATATTTGGTTAGGTGGGAGGACAATTGAATTTTTACCAAGAGAAGTAATCCATTAAAGAGTGATGAGAATAGATGAGTTGGGAATCTTGATAGAATGTTTATTTATCATAATGTGTTATTCATTCATTTGGATTTTGATTTTTTTGTAAGGCATCATGTAACTGCTTACATGCGTTAGTGAGAATATAACATTTTTAGATTGATAGGTTACTTCAAAATGAATGGAATTTGCAAAAGTGGTTGAGTATAAAATATATAGTATTTTGTAATAAGGGTAATGAGTTCCATGAAAATTTTAGTATTGTGAAAATTTATGATTACTTTTTATACATGGTGTGATTATTAGTATTCAAAATGGACGACCTACCCAGAATAGGAAGATGGAACATCAACAAGTGTTTAAGTTTATATGAAAACCATATTGTGTATGAATAAATATTTAAATCTGAGTGGAAGATTATTTTAAAATTGTGAATAATGAGAGTTTGGAAGACATGTTAGGGAAGAATAATCTCAATGATATATACTTCAAATTACGTGAAACACGATATTCAATATATTTTTACCAATGGATAGATTATTTATTCATTTCATTTGATGTTATGAATATAATTTATTATCCAAATGAAAATATATATTAATATTTGATAACTAAATATATTTTTGAAACGTCATCCCAAAAATATATCCATTCATTTCGTTTATTTCAACTAATATACATATATATGATATTTAAGAAACTCTATCCCACAAGAAGGGATAACCATTATGTTGAATTTCAACCCATTATTGAAATGAGAATTATAAAACATTATACCTATTGGATGGTAAATATTTATCTAGTGATATTTCCTATTTTTTTAATTAAATTTGTGGACCTAAATACCACTATATTATACATCCATTTCATTGAATTCTTATCAATTTATGTGATATTATTTTTGAAACTCCATTATAATATGAAGGTTAACCATTATATGGCGATCATATAAATTTATATATTGATATTTTTTAAAATAAACCCTAGTATGAGTGTTATCCATTATATAAAGGTATTACCTGTTGATGTTATGATATTTTCGAAACACCATAATACAAAAATATCCAGACATTTTATATAAATCCAATATATTTATTTAACTATATTTTGAAAATTACTTCCCACTAAGAGGTTCAACAATTGTTTGGATGTTATAAACATTTATGTTATGTTATTTATGAAATCCATCAGAGTAATAGAGAAATAAATTTCTTGGCATACAATCAATTTTATGTTATTTGTTTGGTAAACATGGTCCCTATGAAAGTGAAAAATATTGCAAATTAGTTCTACCCAATTATTTGATAAAACTATGTATTACTCTTTTCATACTGTTATACCAAATGTATAACTAATAAAAAATATTGACACATGTATAACATTTTAGGGTATGACGTCAAGTAATAATTTAACGTGAAATATAATCCAATAGTATTGATATGTTATGTAAGGTATTTCATTGATGATCATGTAGTGCACATAAAAAAACACACACACACACACAAATATATATAGCTAACTATTTATTTGGGTTCTCAACCCATTTATGTGTACCATGGAGGATGTGGATTCCTCATGTATGATCAACATATCAAGGAATGACCCAATGTATATGTATAGATTAAGAGTATATACATGAGAATATGGAGATTATACAATGGTTATGTAGAGAACATTTTGGTACTATATCCTTTTTTTTAATTATTCTAAATGTATAATATATGATTATCCTTCGAAGAGATCTAATTGTTAAGTATGAATTTGGAACTATAAAATTGGTATATTTTATTATATCATGATGATTAAAATATATTATAGTAAACATTTATCAATAACTCTATCTTCTTAGACATCAATATATATTTTGATTGTTTAGGAGAATTATTATTTTTTATCTTCTATGATACCAATGATATACTCACCACACAATATATTTAATTACACTAACCTCTATATGGTATCCTATTAATTTCAATAATTTATTTATATATGATATCATTGTTAAATTTTATGTGTTTTTGAGTTAAAATTATTAATGTTATGTGAGTTAATAAACAAAATTAAGCACAATATATATTTATAGTGGGTTGGATAATGTATACTAATACAATAAATTTATTCATTTAACAAATATTTCCATTATATATGTCCTAATTACAAGTAAATTAATTTGATTATGATAAATAAATCATATCACTCCATTGAGTAGGCAGTCCACACATACACATAAGAGATAATATAATTTACCAAAAGATATGATGGTATTAAGGTACATAATATTATATAATTAAATTATAATAATTATATATTAATATCATATATAAAAATTAAATCCATAATATAATCCACACAATAATTATGGTGATATAAAAGTAATTTTATTGCTACATTGTGGTACTAGTCCACATATATGAACAATAGATACCTTTCTTTCTCAAATGATGGAGAAGGGGTGGAAAATAACTCTAAAGTCATCAAAACATCATCTTATAATATTTATTATTCAATATTAAACATATTTTTATTCAGAAAAATTATTATATAATTTTTGAGAAGAATGAAAATTGAAATAAAAAGGTTAATATTTATATATCTTCGTAGAGATATTCCCATTGGCTTAAACGTTAAATATTACAGGATTAGGAAAAAGGGAATACAAAAAGTTCTTATATGAGAGGAAGGAATATATGATGGTTATTTATTAGGTATAGTTTGATATATAATTCTCAAATGGAGTGAATAATGGCTATGTAGACATACCCATTTATAAATGAGGGGTTGGACATATATGTAATATCTTAAGTGATTTTAATAATATAAGGACACTTTTTATGGAAAACTGAATAAAAAATTTCAAATATAAAAATTTATTATAATATAATGTCTCATTATCTTCTATATTTAAGAATTATTCTAGTGTGGGTGTAAATAATAACCATGTATCTTGGTTGAACCACCTTCTAGTCCAATTTTAACCTTTAGCGTGGAAGTAAAATATTACTTGTTTTAGAAATATATCTAAAAAAATTAGGTTGAATTTATTAAATTATATAACATATTATGATATAAAATATTAAATACATTTAATCATATTCAATTTCAAAAGTTAATCGAATATAATGAAACATAATTATGATAACAACATTGAATCCCTGTTTTAGAAAAATACATTATTAAAAGGAAAACAAAATATACTTCAAATACATTCCTCTTAAAAACATTAAAATGACTCTTTAAACATGTTATTGATATAATAATACATAAATGTACTTAAAACAATAATCTATAGTTATTAATTTAATTTTTTAATCTAAAACCCATTTCCACCTTAAAAATTGTTTTAATGATATTGTTTTTACCCCAAAAAATCAACAGATACAAAAATCATATAAAATTTTGATTAATTTTTAATTAATCATATTAATAATATTTATTAATTTTTAATAATTAATATTTAATATACAATTTAGAAAAATAATTTTATTTTTATTTGGAATGAAATGAATATTTTTATAAAAAATGTAACATTTAATTATTCAATAAAATTTTATTGTTTTTAAAACATATTATAGATTCACCATATGATTAACATTTTCAAGATGATTAATAAAATATTAAACAATTATTTAAATAGAATTGATAAATATTTTATGAATTAATAATAATATTCATTCATAAATTCCGGTAAATAAAATTTTTATGAAATGAAATGTTTGAAGTATAAGAGGTCTTTAATGAAAATTTTGAAAATATTTATTCTCATTTAATTAATATATTTTTGTTAACTAATTGATTATTCATATCAATAATATATTTTATTTTAAAATTAATAATTTTAATTCAATTTGTATTTTTATTGTGTTAATATATCTTTGTTAATTTAGTGTTATGGTTCCCTATAAATAATGAAATTGAACACATTAAATTTATTAAGTGTAAAACTATTCTAAAATCATATTATTTGATATTATCACCCCAAAAATAAATTTCATCCTCGAAATTATATTATTGATAATAAAAGATACATTATTCAAAAACAACTTTTCTGATAAAAACACATAATACATGGGAAAAATAAAACATCCTTTAAATGGGAAGTGGGAAATGTAATGGTTTCCTTAAATATCTATAAACAGGTTCCCTAATTGGGATGACATTAGATTGAAGTTAAAATATGGAAATTGTTGAAAATAGATAAATACAAATGGAAATATATAGTGATATATAAAATTTTCATGAAAATTTTATTGACCAAATAACAATAAATTTGGGAGGGGTGAAAGGTAATATCAATTCATAATAAATAACTGTAAATATGAAACCAATATTGTTTTTCTTGATGATTTTTCCTATAGTTAAAATATTATTTTAACATAGAATATGATAAAATAAAATTCATGGATATCATTCCATTTAATTTTCATAATATCATCATCTGGTAGTGCATTGTTCAATTCTTAATTATTTCTAATCTACAAAATAAATAAAAGGAATATTCAAAATGTATTTTTTTCCATGTCTAAAACACTTAAATTAAAATTTATGGGATCATAATATTAATAAAATAATTAAAATCCTTTCATTATGTCACAATATATTTATAATATCCGGAATTGTTATCAAATGATAACAAACATTAATAATCATCGTATGATTTATAAATAAATTATTATGTAAAACCCCAATAATAACACCGAAAGGTCAACAAAAAATATTCAATAAAATGTTGTCCCAGAATCACAGAAAAAGTGTCTACATTAAATTAAAAACCTATGAAATTATTAAATGGTCCATTAATTAATAAATTCCAAAAATAAATAATCCCAAAATTACATAAAAGTATGTCATAATGTAACATATTAAACAAGTGAATACCATTAGCTTAATTTCTCATCACACATGCTATTCTAATCCAAGAATAACTTGAATCACAATAAAGCCTCAATGAAAACCCATATAGATCCAATAAAGTAAAAATTATCATTTTCATTTAAATAATACCTTAAATATTCAATATATTCAACAAACCATTTAATTTTATTATCTTTATCAATGATAAAATAAATCAATATGTTATCAAATCAATTGGAAATGACAAGGTTAATTACACTATCATGTTTAAAATATCAATATATATCAACTCTTCATCCCATATAATTATTATTAACTCAACCTCAATGACATATTAGGCATTATCTATCCATCAACCATGCATCCCCAAAATATTTTACATTACCACTAAATAACAATTCATGGTTATCCTATCCATTAAAAAAATTCCTTAAAATCCATAAAGAAAAAATACTATGTAATAATCCATATATGTTTCATGATTCCTATAAATAGAATATGACAATTTAAGAAATATTACAAAATTCCCATATATTAATACATTAACACCTCAATTATTTTATATCATTTTTAGAATAGATTATTCCCTTTCATGGTCTTGATGTTAGACCATTGATTGAATAATGAGGGAAAATAATGAAAATGTCCTGTAAAAAGAAGATATTGAACTAAAAATGGTACCATGTGAGGTAAATTATTTCCTTCTATTAAAAACATAATTTTCACCAAGAAATTAGATTAACAATTTCCATTTTTACACAAATAAAAAAACCATTTTATTCATATGATAAATTTCTATGTGTCCTTTATTTCCCATTTTCAATATTTATGAAGCTATATATTATTTCTCTGTTGACCTTCTTGAAACATTTTTTATATGAAATTTTTCATTCAGAATCTCAACTATGATAAAATGTTTAATTTAATATCCAAATAGTTTATTAGGAATAATCATAATATTTTACATAGATAACCATTATCATTTGGGTTCTTGTTTATAAAGTTGTTATATCGTATTTCACATTTAGATTTAACATAACTACTCCTAGTTTTATATATTATCTTAAACTATAATGATAATTTGTGAAAAAAATAATAGCTAGAAACATACTGTTACATAATCATATATATGATGTATAAACCATTACACATTATTTTTAACCTACTAAACCTTAAAATCAACCAAAGTGGGCCATAATAATTATTTATTTGAATAATTGATACAAATTCATAAGTAAAATGTTATATAATCTAATAATATCATCTAGGATTATCAGAAAAGATATCTAGTAATGTCAAATTCATGGTGAACGGGACTGATGGTTATGATATTCTCAAACAAATCTTTTTTGGGTTATTACCTCTAGATAGATTTGTGTCAAAACAACATCCACTTATATTATCTACAAATATATATATATATTTTATTAGGACAACCACACTCCTTTAATTAACATAATATATAATGTCAACATAAACATATACATTTACTAAGGATTTTAACTAATTTTAAATGATTGTAGCTTCTAATGAAAAACTAATCCTTTATCTACTAATAACTACGATGTCATCGAACATTAAAAACATAAATATATATCATATTATATAAAAATTCATTTTATATCAATATAATTGGCGAACAAATATATTTTTATGTTCATTGGGAAAATTTTAACAAAAATAACATCTACAAAAATGTCCTATATAATCTCTTGATTAATAATTAATAACATAAACCCTCCATTGACATATCATTCAGAAAAAAATTCCTAATATATTAGGGAAAAAGAAAATATAGGAAACTTGGGATTTGGATACTGAATATGGTTATGAAATAGTTATTTCAATCAAGTATCATAATTGAACATAAAATAAAAAAATGTTATGTGACCATGATCATAACATTATAAAATAATCTCCAAAAATTCATATATCATAAACAATAATTATAGAATATTGATTTCATAATAATATTACATGTGCCATAAGTATGAATAATCATAAATAATATAAAATAATCAATTTGAACATATAAAATCATATGTCATAGTTTCTTAGGATTCAAACATGCATAGAAATTCAGTTATTTATTCAATCATCACTTTCAATACTCTAATTGTAGAAAATTCACATAATGGAAATGCGAAAAAAAAAATTCCAAAATTTTCATATGATTAAATACCATCCTATTAACATCATCATTTATTATGAGTTTCTAACAACATAGTACCTTTTGATTTTTTCAACTTATTCATCATTTCCCGGTATATTGGGCGGGGTGGTCCATAAGAAACCTAAACATCTATTTTTTATAACATACCCACTTGTCGTGATTTATAATGGAACCTCCCATCCCAATGTCATAATCCATTATTATATACATCACAACACAAAAAATGTAACACTATGTATTATCTTACTCCGTGGAATGAAAATTAGATTCGTAATAATTTCATCATCAATAACATAAAACATACATAGAAGTAATAATCATGGTTAAATTGGAACATATAAATGATAAATCATTACAAACACCATTGAATGTTTTCATATATGAAAAATTACATTAAAATATAACTGGAACATTTCAGGATGAAAATATAATTTTTATTTACAGTTCTATTATTTAAAAACAAATAACACCTCCAAAATATGTCTGAATTTTGTAAAAACAATAACAAAGGAATGCAATGATGTATTTTTTGAGGAAATTATTTTTCATAATGGTTAGGAAATATGTAAATAAAGTTTTCATTGAAATAAAAATTCATTTATCATTACAATAATACGTTATAAGTAACACATTTGGAATAAAATACGACTCCTTTAAGACTTGTTAATGAATTTCAACTATAATTTAAAATAACAATAAATAGTCATTTGGATGATATGAAAAATATAATGAAATTTAATTTGATTACTATATTGATGTGGAAGAAAATATTATCAACCATTGAAAAAATTGATGGATGTTTTTAATAGAAACAATATTTCAGAATCACGAGTACCTAACGAATAAAAATTAAAATAAGAAATGTAATATCGAAAAATTATTTGAGGAACATAAAATATCAATTGTTTTTTTGACATTGTTTATATAATTAAATAATATTAAAATTAAGTATAAACAATCCTGGTAAAAATTATTTTATGATATAAAATCATTACCCCATTGGTAAATTTAGATTCATGAATACATAGAATAAATACAGTAAAATTAAACAGTAAATACATTGAAAATAAGCACGTTTATGTTAAAAAATTCAGTGTATGTGTGTATGAACCACTAAAATAGAGATAGGTGTATAATATAACATTTTTCGTAAAAAATAAACTTTGAGATGTTAAACCTATAACACCCGAGTAAACAATCGAGTCAAATCCCCATGAATGAAATGTTATTAATAATACCTTTAAATAATTTCAATTAAAAAGGGTAAAAGTTATACCTTTTAAAATTATAAATATATATACCTCATAATAATAAATAGATGTATAAAATCATTCATATATCCATAAAACCAATGAGAGATGAAAAAACATTACAAATATAGTGTTTTTTGAATTAAGAGTCATCGGAAGAGTGACAATAAAATTTCGTTTTCTTTAATTAGAAATAAATTATATGTTTCCCTATACACATGATTAGTAATTATATAAATCTTATAAATATGTAGTTTTAGTATAAGAAAATAATATTACAATGAAGAGTAATTTATATGGATAAAAAATTACCATATATCTATCAGGATTTGACTCTTCTATAAAATTATGTATAATAATTATATATTAATTTTAATTAAATAAAAAATTAATTTTTATAAATATAATATCATCTATTATCCCACTTATAACATTTACACAGTAGTTTATTAATAGTTTTTATATTATTTTTTTCATTTCATATGATCATTGATTCATTTTTCGTGTTCGTTTTAGTTCAGTAGTTTTGGTCATTTAACCATTATCATGGATAATCAATCAAAATAATTTTGATATTTACATGAATATCATTTATAATAAATAAATAAATATTTATAACCATTTATATTGACTTGTGTTGAAAATTTAATTACTTTTCTTGGTGGAAACAATAATTTTAAACTAAACATGAGTAATGTTTTCGTTTTTCATCAGATAAATTGAAATAAAGATAAATAAAAAAAAATTCAAGAATATTTATTCAATAATAAATGTCACATTTTTTAATATTGTAATCAATAATACCATCCATTTGAAGGTAAAATGAAGAACCAATTTCATCGCTTTATAAAGGTGGAAGTCAACATATTTTCCCAAGGGATGTTATCATTTAAAATTGAATTTAATGTTAATATAATTGATTATATATTTAAATAAAATGGAATAATTATATTATTAAAATTATAATTATTCATTAAATTTATTTTTATAATCACCAATAAAATGTTTTATAGAAGAGGTATCATTTCACTAAATGTATGTGGCAGTCCACATATACGCCTGATAAACACTTTTATTTCCCATTTGGGGAAATATGGGAGGACAATGGTTGTCCCCTAATTATTAAAACACATATTTATATTTTTTCCTCAATATTATTATTTTCATTCATATTTAAATTTTAAATAATGTGTAATAAAAAAATCGATGAGCTTGGTTTATATTTATATATATTCCTTGATAAAACACATTTTTATGTACAATTAAATCCATGGAGTTGGAGTGCATGCATGAATCTATTAATAATACCTACAGAAACCTAAAAGTAGTGAAGCCTGATTTTGGTGAGACCAGTGCAGACAAAACTGGTGTGGAGGGGGTCAGTAATGGGAAAACCTTGGGACTGATTTTTCACTCAGAGGATGAAATTGAGGAGGAGCTTCTTAGTATCAATGATACATAAGTATAGGCTGGCCAGATGATGGTATGGGTGCTTTACATGGTAAATAATGGTGATCAGGCTGCTTGGATCGACAAACATGACCATATATTGGTTAGGGGTTTCCAGAAAGGGAAGATATGTAAGGAAGAGTACATTCAAATGTGGGAGAAGATGGCCGATCTCTTTGAGGTCATTATCAATGATGATCTAGATACACATGTGCACACTTTCTCATAGAAATTATTTGAGGATCTCTCTAATAGGCTTATGTTCTATTTCAATGATTTTGTGATTTCTTATGAGGATTGTCCTCCTGGTTTAATTTATGTGGTTTCTCACTTTTATATAAAAGTTTTTCTAATAAATAGTTAATTTCCAGTAAAAAAATATATGGAATCTAGATTGGTTTTAAACAACAGATATCCTATTATAGTGGGAAAAAATAGAGTTAATATGTGATAAGGGGAGGTGACCTTTTATATTTGTCGGAAGGGATACACAATGAATTTAACATAACTTTTCAACTAAATATGGTCACCAAAAATGTAATATTGATCAAAATTTACAAGGATGTGAATTTACTATGATATAATGATTCAATAAAAAATAAATACGAATTATACATGTTTGGGTGGAAATGATTCACTTATCAATTTGTTTAACTCCCCTAGAAATACTTTTTAACAATTGATCTTTGTGAAAACATTTTTAGATTTTTACTATCCACTATGACTATAAATACATGTAACACTATTAAATTTAATTATTATATATAATTAGAAACTTTTAATATATTTTACTATATTAAATTAATATTATTTGATGAATTTAAATTTAAATATAGGAAATATAGTAATGAATCCCCATTTTAGAAAATTGAATTTTAGAAATAATGCATTATTTATTTCCATTAAATTTCATTTGAAAACCATAAAATTATTGATAAAATATATTTTGAATATATATTATATATATTAATAAAAAATAAAAAATTAATCTATATTAATTAAATTCTATAAATTAAGAACAAATTGCGAGCAAAAAAGTTGTTTTAGACAAATATGTCTTAAACAAAAAATGAAATTATACCAAAATATATTATTATTTTGATTTCAAAATAATTATTTATATTATTTCTATAAATATGAGTATAATTTAAATTTAATATAATATTCAGAAACAAATGTTATATTTTTTATCAAGTGAAATGATAGTTTTAAGAGAGATCAGTATTATTCATTATTAACAGAAATATTGAGTTTTTAATAATTTTCCAAAAAATGAATCTTTCCTAATATTGAAATTTTTATATAAAACTTAAATTAATTAATTAAAATATATTTTTAAAATATATTGTTAATCTATACTATTTTTCATTCATAAAATTCTATAAATCCCATTTCTGTAGAAATTTTTTTTGAAGCATAATATTTTGTTAATAGAAATTGGGTAATTTTTTATTATAAATTAATCGAATACATATATTTGAATCCATATAATCATAAATTATAATTTTTTATTTATAATCATACCCTTAAATTTAATTAATATGTTATTAATGGTTGTTATATCCTGATTCATTTGGAATCGATGTTGCATCCCAATCATGATACCAACCACTTGTAATTAATTAAATGAATATATATATATATATATTCAAAAAAATCGTTTCAAATTACATAAAAAGTTTTCTTCCATAAGTATAAAAAATTACATATAATTATTTATTCCAATAATTCATATCAAATAATTTATATTTCTCACACCCATGACTTGCAATATAAGGTCAGCTGCTGAAAACAATTAACCTATAACAATTTGACTCTAATACATCTGAAATGAGTAAAATTTAAAAAATATTATTATAAATTAATTGAATCATATTTGTTCACTATATTAAATTGGTATTTTTATTCTTAGTTATTTAATAGTATTTAGAATTCTATTTTATATAAAAACTTATACTATTTCCATTTTATTAGGTATTATTCCAATGAAATTATGTCTTTATATAATATTCCATCATCATTCAAGGTAAACCTAATAATTTATAAATAACTCTAAAATAACACATATTAATCAATATTCATGTTAAAAGTAATAGAATAAAATTTGGAGAACCCAATATCATATAATAGGATTTTAATTATAAATAATATTGGTTCTATTTTTAAAATTCATTAAATATACATTAATTAATTTTAATTAAAATGGAATTAAATAATAATAATAAGAATAATTAAAAAAAATAACATTTTATGAAAAAATAATTTCCTTAGAAAATTAAATAAAAAATATAAAAAAAATTTGCTTTCAAAAACATTATTTTCGAACAGATAAAATAATGATGATCTCAATATTTGTTTCTAGATGAATTTAAATAACATTAAAATAAATTATACTTTTCATTAAATAAAAAATTATAATTATGAAAAATATCAAAATATTTATTTTTAAAATGAAATCCATTGATATTCAATAAAACACTATTCATGCATTATAGAATAATCTTTGAGGAAAACTATAACATTGTGGGACATATATGGACCAACTATCACTATTTTATAAAATTCCTCTGAGGGTTTGTATTGACTCTCCATCCCCAAACATCATTTGTGATTATCCTATCCCATATTATATAAATCAAAATGTAGATTACTTATATCATAAAACATTATTTAAAATTTTATTCTCAAATCTATACCATCAATTCTAATTAATTAGTTTATAAAAAGAAAGGCGTATAAAAAAAATAATGTTTACTATAAGAAAAAAATAAAACATGTTATATATCAAATAAAATGTTACAGAAAAATGATCATTTATTCTAAGAATAATGAAATGAAGACGAGGAGAGTCCTGTAGATCATGTTTTTTCAAAATAAAAATGGTGTATTAGTGATGATAAAGAGAAGGAGCTGTTATAAAATGATTAGTTAAACATGAAAATTAAACTTTCCATTAAATTAGCTATAATTCATATTATGTGGTGGAAATATAATTATTTAGTTTATGTAGACCCATTAAATAAAATGTGTAATAATTTTAAAAAGTAGTATTTTGTGTACCTCTAATTAAGATGATACATCATATTGAATCTTACTGAACTATGTTTTCCATGATTTTCTCTGAAGGATAACTCTTAATGGTTACTATGTTTTCCTCACGGCCTCTTTGTAATACTACAAACAAGATAAAATTATGGTATATCTATTAAATTATTCTTTAGAGATCATTTTATTTGTATACACACGAATAAAGAAACTTCCCAATTTTATTAGAATATATTATAATGTCATTTGAATTATGATTTATTACCAAATAATTATTTAACACAATATTTGGTCATTGTGAAATTGGTTTTAATGTTCCTCCATAAAAAAAATATTTTAATTTTATCAACAACATAATATAAAGATCATTTAAATTGAGTGAAAAAAGTAGTTAATTCTTTTCCACAACTAATACTAAAATCATCCATTTATTAATTCTTTATAAAATTTCACTAGATAAACGTCCCATTTAGAAATGTATTTATATATAACTGAATGATAAATATAATAAAGTTCATTCTGGGAAGAATATGAAGATGTTACAATGATCATATTTAATTTGTGCTAACAATATTATCAAAGCATCATTCCAGTTATAATTTGGCACTAATTATATTATATCACAAACCATATAATATACTAATAACAATTTATTGGTTTCTTCATACAATAAAAACAATATTAATGAACAGAAACACAAACACACACACAAATATATAAAAAATAAATTTATAATAATAAATAAAAATACACAAAACGTATAGGACGATGGACCCCATAAATAAGTCACGTTCAACTCCAATGTTTTAAAAAAATATAAAATGGTCAATATAGTTTTATAACACAATGTAATAATATTATATAAATGTTTTATTTGATAATATAAATGTTTTTCAAGTGTAAAAGTTGGTAGTACGTCTCAAAGAATTTTAATATAGATTATTATTAACTTTTAATTATCATGAATATTTTTCACATTATCTAATCCTACTTTGGTTTTGTAGACTAGCTTGGCGAAATTTATAATGGGTTATATAGATAATAAAACTCTATAAATTATAAATAGAGATGGTGTTTTATATTTTCTATTATTCCTAACACTCATGTTGAATGTAAATCAACCACTCTAGACCATATGTGCTTACCGATATGCATTATGATTCACATATTTATGTGATCAACATCACCAATTAATTCATAATAGAAAAAGTAACAAATAAAACTCCTACAAATCATATTACCTTTATTTACAATTATAATTATGATTATGGGATCCTTTGTATTTCTCATAGGTAATGACACATTTGTTATGAGAATCATGTCATTAAAATATATATATTTAAAAAAAACATTTTTTATAATTAACATTTGATATATAAATCATTTTTATATTTGGATACTAAATATATTCAACATCTTATATAAAACATAATTTACATCAGAATAATAAATTTTTGTACCATGATTAATATTTTGTTTATATTAAAATTAACTTTATTTTTTGAAATTATAATCATGTTCCGAGAATATTTATTACATCATTTCTAATTTAGAAATATTATATTTCATACGTTTATATATTCATTTCCATTAATGATAACATAATATTTAATGTATATGTTCATTGTTTTATATATTCATTCTCTAAAATAATACGTTCATTAAATTTATTTTTATCAAAAAGAAAATTTTTAATTTATTATAATAATTATTATATTCATTTACTATACGTTAATAAAAATTCTATTATTAAGAAAATTAATATTTTTCATTAATTATAATTATTATTAAAATGATTTCAGATCATTAATGACTATATTCATTGTTAAATTACAAATTTATTCAAAAATTCAATAAAAAATAACATTTTTAATCTATAATTTTTTAAATGAGATATTTAAAAATAATACATCATTTATAATAATAATTTACCAATATATTATTGATAAGGGGAAATTTTTTTATCAAACTAGTAAATTAATGAAATTAATATTTTAAATTTTTTTATTCCATATATTAATCCTTATTTTAATGTATATCATAATCTTTTAACCTAATAAATATTTTCCGCATGATACACATACCATATTCAACCGTTAAATTTTATTCCGTTAAATACGTACTGATTTTAGGCCCTCACATAACACATCAAAATGATTCACATATTTCCTCACTAATTCAAACTACTTATATGATTCATCAAAAAAATTATATTAATTAAACGTTTTAATGTAAAGTTTATATATTTTTCTATATTTTTCTCCATTTGTAATATTAAAATAATTATATCAATTACAATTAAATTCAGGTACACAAATCCACTAAAGATAAATTTTAATAACGTGGATGCATTTTATGCTTAAAGGATTGTTGTTTTATTATTTTAATGAAATAAATCTTGAATTTTTTAATATAGTCATTGTATGAAAAAATATATACCAATATGTTTTATTGAGACAAAATACATTAAAAACTATGATGTTATATTCAATCCATATTAATGAAATTGTTGTCACAATTATAATATTCTCTAACATTATAACTTTCACTTCATAATTAAATATACAAAATAATCCTATAATAATGATTTCATGTATTTTTTAAATATAATTTTCATATGAAATTTATTTCAAATTAATCCATGAACATATTCATTTAATGTGAAATTAATTTATTACCGATTAAGAAAATATAAATCCCTAGAAAATAAAAATAATCACTTTTTAGGAAATGTAGACTCTATAATATATGAAATCTATTTACTCAAAAAATCATCAATCACCTTAATTTATAATATTGATATAAAAAAACATATAAAATACACAACTATAAACATATTAATCTATAATATTATCTAAAAGCTATATTGATACCAAATGTGATGCCCCACACATGCACTACCACAGTCCATACAAGAAAATTACTTTTCTAAAATTATTATATAATATTAAAGATGTTTCCGAAAAATAAAAATTTATATTATAATAGTGATAAATCATATTAATTCATTGAAATCCAAATATTTTTTAGGTTAATAGAATTAATGAATTAGGGATTATTTTATATTTCAAAACTCATTCCATTTCATTTTAATTTTTATATTTTCAAATTAACACAAACTCATAAAATAAAATGTTAGTTATATATTACCTAGAAGACACATTTTCAATCATGGTCTTTACAAAAAAAGAACCTTAAGGGGTATTTACGATCACTAATAAAAACTGATTTTTGAAATTCCTTTAAAAAGTTATATTTATTTTATTTATAATGCAATACATTGATCTTAAAATAAAAGTATCAAAATTAACCATTAATTTTTTTAAATAATCATTCTAAAGATTTCTATTAATTAAAACTTTCATATATTTTTTGTTTAATAAGTAATAAACAACTAGTGTGAAAATTATATAATATAAAAAACAAAAAAGTCCTTTTAAAATAAATAATTAACCATTTGAAATATAAATAACAATTACATATAAAAATTATTAAAATATATAACCTTTAAATAAAAAAATTATTTTAAGTAAAATTCCATTCAAGATTAAAAAAATAATTTAAGTAACTTAGAACATTATGTGCTATTAATTTCCATCATGTTACATGGTGGAAAACGTACATTGATTTTTTTTGTTCACATCCCATCACTTTTCATCATTTATAATTCACAAGAAGAATATATTATAAAATACATAATATTATTTGTTTCCCATTAAATTTAATGAAAACATTATTTTCAAATCAATAACATTAAGGATGATGAAATAAATTATAAAATGGGAAGAAAAAATAAATATATTTTTTTATATAAAAAACAAAAAAAATATGAATTTAAAGAAATATAAACACTAAAAAATATTTTCGTGTCATTAATGAGATTTAAATTAAAAGTAACATGAAAATAATCATGGAAAGAATTATATTTTAATGTGAACATGTTATGATGGTGTGGGTATACAAAATAGGAAATTTTAAAATTGTTAATTTAAATAGGAAAAAATGCCACAATTATTATAAATATATATTATATTATATATTGGAGGGTATTATTTTGAAAATAAATTTATTCATTAAAATAAAAATAAATTTCAATTTTAAAAGAAACAAACCCCTTACATCACACTCAGATTCCCCTATAAACAAATACCTACCGAACTATCATTGGAAGACTTCCACCTATGGAAGAATCATGCATATGACAATTTTAAACATTATGATCACTATCTACAAGTAAAATTGGGATAAATATATGCATTTATAGTTATGTAAATAAAGAAGATACATATTGGAATCAGAATCAATAGGAAAGATCCCATTTTTATAATCCAACCACCAATAGTGAATTAAAAAAATTGAGGGAATAATTATTTATTATTATATTTGGTGGGTGATAAATACGAATTCAGAAACATTTATAATGAATCCATATTATCTATTACAATTATAATCACAATAAATTTTGAATCCATTAAATGAACTAATTTAGTGTGACAAATTATTTTTTGTGCCTCACACATCGATCTCCCAACCATTACCATGTTATATAATGTAACTACATGTGGTTCCCAACATAATATGTCTTTATTTTATTATAATTTATAAATGACCATGAAGTAGTTTTATTTCTATGTTTATGATGACGACGAGAAATTTATCATAATTAATGAATGATGTCTATGTAGTGTGATAAATGTCCGAGAAATTACATAAAGTTGATTATTTAATATCACAATAGTGATAAAATTCTATAAATATTTAATGGTATATTCATGCATATAAATATCAATGTTTCTTTTAGTAAATTTCAACATTTTATAAAAATAATTTATTGGACAATTTATCATGATATTTTTGGTGAATATCTGCAATTTTACAGTTTTTTTGATCTTATTAAGATCGGTTCACCATTTTGGATAAATGTTTAGCTATTCCAAAAAAAACCATGATGATTGTGTTTTAATCCTTGTGGATGGTACATATTTAGGAATATTATTTGGTTAAACAAAGAAACCTTTTCCTAAAACCATGTTTCAATTGTTAAACATGTCTCAAATTATTGGAACATCGTTTTTTAGTCTAGGAAGATAAACCATTAAACTCTTATATTATCCTTGATTATGATCAGGATTGGTGCACGGTATTCTAAATCATGTAGAAAAATATAAAAAAATTATATAATTAAACCGAATTTTATTTATATCAAAAAACATAAACCATTTAACCTCATTTATATTGTAATTAATTCAGTTCTCTTGTTAGAAGTCTCTACTAGTATAATTTGAAATTTCAATACCATTAAAAATAAAAACTAATTATGTCTAAGTGTTTTGGATCTAAAAATTTAAGGGAATAAAACATTGTTTTATTTCATTATTATTTTTATGCATATGACCATTAAATATTTAATGATTTTATATATCGTTGTCGTTAGTTTTAGATATAAGGGTTTTGACTTTATCTAATTGGGTTTATATATTCCCCATGGAATTCATAATTATTTTTTGGAGCATCATTGATCATTTATCAATCTTTAGGAATTGTCATAGTATGTGATTCCTCAAAATTTGATTTTCTACAATTAGATATTAGTTATTTTTAATAAGAATTATTTGTTTATAGTGATTTATTTTCATATTAAACCATGATTTATTATTATCATGTGGATATAATGTAATTGTTCGTATTCGATGGGAATATAGGTTTGTGGTTTTAGGAATTGGGGTTTTTCTAAAAACCATATATTATTTTCCCTAGAAATTTTCATCTAAAATTGATTAATGGAATGATTTTTTTGAATAAAGAGGATTTATTTTACATTTTATGGTGGATTTTATTATTTTTCTTCTTGTTTTTGAAAATTATTTTATTACATGAATTTTTGAGATATAATTAATTAATAGCCATTATATGATTCTAATATTTAATACACATCTTTCCTCATTAGAGAGGTATAGAGCCATCATTGGTAATGAACTCTTACCACCTAGGTATATTTTTCTTCGATAATATGTGCATATGGTGGACTAATTTGTATAATGTATCGACTCACATGATTTACAACTTACCCAACATAATTTTCAACAAATTTAATTTGAATAGAATGTGGCATATCATTGATAATAATTAAATTAGGATCATCGCAAAAATAAAATTTGTTTTAAAACAATTATTGTTTTTTTGTTATTAATAATTTATTGAATATATTGATAGAATCTTATAAAAATTAATTCTAAATGTGTCTTGTTGGTATTTATTATAAACTTTGAAATGGGGAAATTTTACATGTTTTAAATAGATCAGTTGAAAATTGTACCTCATGGATTAACATTTTTTACATTCCACTATATATGTTTATATTATAATGTATTCAAATGAAAAAACTATCTAGAATCCAACTATGCATGTAATAATAACACTATTCATATATCATTGGCAGTACAGACAATGCTTTATTCTATAATAGGTACATGAAAGGAACTGAAGGATGGATTTGGGCTTGTTCGTTAGTAGGGTTTTGGAGTCTAGTGGTGGCAACAAGTCACTTGGATATATGTGTTTTTTTGTATTATGAAATTTTGATTAAGATATGATTTTAGAAAAATTATTTCAAATAATTTTATCTAGTTAGTTGTTTTATAGTTATATTTTTAGAACCAATATTTTCTTACTTTGGTATCTATTATATTGTTGTCTTGTGTAAACATACAATAATTTTATTTATTTGTAAATTCATATTTTATTGATTTTTTTTCGAGTAAATTGTTTATTGATGTAGTTCTTCATTCCCATTAACTTAACACCAACCCATGGGGATCAATAATAACCCTTTGGACGTCTAAATATTTTTCCAAGTTTCATTAAATTATGAAATCCATGTTGTCATATGAAAAATTAGTATCATAATGGGTTTGTTCTAATACTTCAGACTATATGATGGCATGTCACGGTGAATAGGGAAGAACAATTTTTAGAAAAAATGGATATGTTATGAGTAGTAGCCTATCTAGATATCAGAATGAACAACCTCAAGATATGATGTTTTTCTATTAAATGTATCCTTAAGAATCCAAATTTTCTAATATATTCCATTATTTTTATATATAATTTTATAAATCTAGTTAACTTCGATTTTTTTATGTAAAAAATGGTTATTAGATCTCAGGTTATTGTAAATAATTTTCTTATTCTTTATAGTATAAATTCCTAAAGAAGTCATTCTAAAATCCCTTGGGAGTGTGCTACTATTGATCCTATGAAGGTAAATTCATTATTTTATAAAAATATCATTATTGTTATTGTAAAAATATTTTGTGTTATGGACCACGATGTGTCACCTTCCCCTATATTTGATAGAGTGATAAATCAAAAATTGTTCATTGAATGAAATGAATTATATTTTATTGTCCACAAAAATCCAAAATATCTATAACGGTTGAATGATACTCTAGAAATGTAATATCAGTATTGAAATATTTAATGACTATTTGAATTTATATAGACCCATAATTATGTCAAGGATTGTTATGTTTCATTCAATCTAGATGGGGAAAATATAATATGATTATAATAATATGTTATTTAAAATAATAATGGTTGGTTGGAGTGGAGGGAAATCAAGGTGATATTTACTATGATATTATACTACACATCTATAACCATGGAAAAATCAATGTAGCCTCTGAATTTTTATAATGGGAATCATAAAAGTTTAAAATAGGATAATTTCTTCACCATGATATGTCTTTTACCTATGGTTCTATATAATGATATGATGAAGGAATTTATCATTAAAATGAATCATTAACCAACTATCTAGTCTCTATTAATAATAATAGATATTTGTAACTATTTTTTGTTGGAAGATATGGAATTAATTGATGAAATTGACTTTTAGGTTATTTCAAGCCTAACAAGAGTTCCTTCTAACATTGTTGGAATATTTAGTGGTTCTTATAATTGAATGTAGAATTACAAAAATATAAAAAAAATGAAATCATGAACTAGGTAATTAATTTTTCTTATAGAATCAATATCTGCTTGTGGCATTACTTGTTATCAATGTGGTCAGTCAAGGAACAATTCTTTCATTAGTTACATTGTTTAAATTATCTACAAGTATTCTGAATTTCATGGTCACATAAAAAATGTTTTTTGAAGATTTTATTCATTATTATGCATAATATTTTCATTATAATATAAAAAATATATTATTAAGTTAGATTCCTAATGGAAAATATGGTCTCATACATATCCCATCAAAACGAATCCAATAATAATTATAGATGTTTCTATAATTGAAGTTGATACATGTCTTGCAACATTGACATGCACTATATGAATTACTTCCACCATAGATATTGATTTATTTGATAGCAGTTCATATCACTCCATCTTTCAACATTTATGTTAAATATTTTAATAAATAAAATGAGTCATACTCCATATATTATGTAATTGGAGAAAAAAATATCTTAAATAAGAAGGTGTAGGGTTGTTAATTTCCCTTATTCTCTTTCTTTCAGTGCAGTTTTCATAGTGTTTTAGATTTAATGTTCATGAGTTGACTATACTCTACAGTATCATCTGGATGGACTAGTTAATAAAACCAAAATTTTGAATCATTTTTTAATATTGGTTGGTGACTTTCACTAACCCTATTGTAAATAAATATGACTTTGGAGGATAATTGGATGTGAAGTCTAGTCTAGTGCGACCTCATCCTCCAAAACATTGTATGTTTATAATTTTTTTAATATTAAAATTATTTGGCAATCATATAGTTTTGTGTTTCTGCAATCAATAAATAAATTTCCAAAAGTTTTTCCAAACAAACTTTCATGTTTTCCTCTAGATTGGGAAGTATATAACTTAATTAAACTTGTTCCAGGAATGATTCTGAAACCGATTCCATCTAACTACATAACACATGATATGTTAGTTGAACTAAATGTTTAGTTGTATGATGTAATATCCAATTCATTTGAATTTCCATGATTTTCAAATTGGAAAGGTCCAATTCACAGTACATTGATTTTTTATGAAACTCTCCCCATATTCCTTGATTATCAAAAACTCAATCGAGTAACTCTCAAGAAAAAATATAATTTTCCCTGTATTAATGATATGATAAATTCGAAAGAAAGGAAATTTTTAATCTCTAAAATTTATCATTGATATTATTATCAATAGATCAGAATCATGTATAAAAATATTCAAAAGGCTCCAATTATGATCAGGTGTGTCCATTTGAAAATCGTCATGATGATTTTTTTTCTAACAAATACTCCTATAATATTAATGAAAGAAATGTTAAAATTTATCCAAAAATATATTGAAAATAGTTTCAAAGTGTTTGTGGATGACATTATAGTTTACTAAAATACCTAGTAGGATCATGTTCCCCAATTAATAATGATTTGTGATATTAAAAAAATATCCCCACCTATGTGCGAGATAATCAAAATTAAAATCCTATATTTGAGATATTATACTCTTTAGGAATATAATATTACAAAATGGTATCTACTTTGATTCTAAAAATGTTTTGGATTACATTCTTTATGAAAAACTACATACTAGATTTGATATTCAATGATTTATATTTTTGGAGAGTTTTTATTATTGGGTCAAAAATTATTAGTCGAATAATTATTCAAAAATGAATTGCATCTCCCATAAGGGGATATATTTATTATGGGATTCAATTTTTCAATCCTCCTATGATTGTCTATTTTTTTACCATAACAATAAGTAATACTCTACTAGATCCGTGTTAGGGGAATATGATTTAACATGTTTATTTGACTATAGTAATGTGTTATCTCAATTTTTTATAGAACATGTGGTGGATTATACATCAAATTAGATCTGAATTCATTATTGGAACTATCCCTCTAATGATATCAAACTCCCAGTTATGTTAATTAATGTAATATAAATTTAGAACATTTTTAGGAATTTATAATTTAATCTGATTATAAGAGTATTATGCACATATTTTCTCTAGAATATCTAAATCTTCATCAGAAAATATCAGAATAAAACACATAGATATTTTACATAGGCATTACTTATACTCCATTAATGATTTAGGTGGTTGGTAACATTCTTAAAATGAGGCTTCCTTCATAGGATATTATGGAAGAAAATAATGAGTGGATATGTATTGGTGTATTTTCTAAAATAAAATTTGGAGTCCTAGAGGAAGTAAATATAAATTATTTAGAACATATACATTTTGCATCAAATGTGTACGAGATAACTCTCCATGAGAATATGTATGAAAATGATCTTCAAAATGTTATATATAATTTATATTTGTGTTCATTTAGTGAGTGTTCTCTCTCTATAGAAATTAATCATTTTTTTATAAAACAGTATTTTGTACCCTCAACACTGAGAATGAACATATTTTGTTATTTCCACCAATTCAATCATTTTTTCCATCATACGATTTCAATTATGTTTTATGACATAAAGTGTAAATTACTATGAACAAAAATAAAACTAGATATTTATATCATCATGTATTAGGGAATCATAATCAAACAGACTATATTTCATAGGAAAAAAACTTATAGAATTCTTCATCATATTCCTATAACACCATAGAAGTGGAATTATGTATTAATTTATTTCAATTATAGTTTCACTATAAGTCCCTATAGAACGAACTAAATTTGGTTGGTGATTAACCTATGGATGAATTCATCCCATTTAATTCAAATTAATGATAGTTGAATGGTTTATATATTAATTATCCCTTATTTAAAAACAAATAATTTTGTTTCATTGGAATCCAAAAATATTTCATTTGAATTGAAACCTCTCATTACCAATTCATTTTTAAATATCTTGTAGTATTCAATGCGTAATCATGACATGTTTATGATAGATTATGAACCCTAGATGGAGGGTAAATCTGAAAGGGCTATTTAATTATGACAAGTTATTTTATATTCATATTTTTTGGACTTCATTGGTGCTTGGGATAACCATTATAGGGATGGAATAATTTTATTATATTCATAGAAAAAATTCAACCATCGATATGGAACCCAATAAATAATTATGTGGAAAAACAAACATCTCACCAATCTAATGTTTTGAAGAATGTGAAGAATCCATGTTAAGATCAAGGATGGTATAACAATGAATACAAAATTGTTACCATATTTTTTATTTTTTCTAATGTCTCAATGCTAATAAAATTATAAATCAAATCATTGTAATAATTATTATGAATTTTTTTATGGGTAGTTGATGGATCGAAAAAGTTGAATCTTAATCTTAATATTGTGGAATATTTTTAGATAAATAAATATAATTAAAAATGTAATATCACATATATTTACCACCTCAATAATCATCAATCAAAAATGGTTTATATGTTTCTCAACTAAAGAAGTATTAACCTCTTGTGTATCATGTTTTTAATTTGGAAAACCATGAAATAAAACCTGAAATTTCAATCACAACGCCACCATTTTGTGTTATGGATTATTATTTAAATCTTCTACATTAGAGTAATACAACATTGTTCCATGATCGATTAATGAATGTTTATGATACTTATGATTCGATGTAGGATGAAGAATTGGTGATGGATAAATGGAATCATCTCTTCAAGTATTATTTATCTATGAAGATATAATCTTTGAAAACAGTATGTGTAAAACATGAAATGAGAAATTAATGGAAATCACTAGCCTATGTGTCTATCTACAACTACTAAATTAAAAATAAAAAAATTGTATATTGAACCATTTCGGATGTCCTAGGGTCATAAGCCTTGAATGCATGCATCTATAAGCACATGTATCCTCCGTCTCTCTATATCATTTATGGAACATCTTGAGGTGGTAGTTCTATCATGTCCAAATGTTAGACCCCTATTAATACTTCCATAACTCATATTCCACATTCACTGCCTCACTGATATATCAAATCTTACCACTGCATCTTCCTTATTAGTTCAAAAAATCCATCTATAAATAAAACATGATTAGTGGGGAAATCTCATAAGTAATTTCCTTTCCCATGAAAAAATAGAAAATAATATCCCACAATGAACTAATTATCCTCTAGAACTTCTGACGTAACCTCATGTCCCCAAACATATGTCACACACATACTATCAGTAGGTCTTATAGAATAAGATTCTTTAGTGAACACTACCTCATATAAATATGATAAAGGTTTTGACCCTATATTTAAATATCCACCACCAAAAGATCCATCCACAACTCAGTTTGGTAGTCTAAATACACCAAAACAATAGGAGGGGAGTCTAATAACTTATCAATATGAAAAATCACCACCTATGAACCATCATGAACAAAAAAACCCATGTGACTGGCTCCACTCTAGGAGTCATTATCAAATATCGAGTCAATCTCCCAATCCTAATTTTGAAAACTCAATGTTTGTCATTTTGAAATAATTTTATAAGAAAAAAAGATGTATCATGATTAAAAGAGTATACTGGATGATCTGACTCAAGAAAAACATGGAAAAAACCACCCATTTCAATATGATTTTTATACTATTAACTTACTTACAATATGTTTTACAGGTATTTAGTTGAATAAAAGGTTTCAAAATCCCCAGTTTATTCATTTTCCATCCATCGCACCAACACTATATTCCCCAACCTAAAATACTAACCTGAAACACTCGACATTATTTCCGAAAACCAACCCTGCATACATCGTACCCATAATTAGAACTAACCTCCTATGATACCACTATATAAAACCTAGTCTTAATGGGTCTCATTCCATGACAACCCTAATCCCACCTACAATAGTGTAGGAGAATGAGATTAGAATTTAGTAGTCAAATTTGAATAATGGGTGGCAATTTCATATGTACCATTACACAGGAAAATATCTCTAAGTGTAAAATGCCGATATTAAAAAACGATGTAAAAAAATTAACGCATAAAAATATATCCCAATCATATAATTTCCATAAGAAACTAAATTGATGTAAATTGCAATTCGGATATAATACATTCCCTCAAATAAGAAATATTCAATTGCACATGGTCCTGATGCTTATCCAATGTGAATCCTTCTTGAAGGGATGCTATATAAATACTATCTAATGCCACATAAGCACACCTAAACTATCTGGTCTCTCTTTATGAACCACCTAAACCTGGTCAAACTTAGACTCTATCATACTTTTGATGGTCTTCACAAGACATGACATGTGTGCGAAAAGTCCATGCATGGGTGAGTAAAATAATTCTCATTAGGACACCCAGAAACACAATGTAAAATGTCACCTAAGAAACATAATGAAAAGGATTCCACACAAAAAATCCATAATGGGAAACACCAATAAGAAGATGTAGTCATCTAAAAAATTTATTTTCCTATAGAATATATAACAGGAACATACAATTATACTCTTAAAGGATTCTATGACGCATAGTCTCATCCACCACCACATACCTGGTTCTGTTTTTAGCATGTTATTCCTATGAGATCTCACCCCACATGCTATCTGATAAAATCATCTTGAATATGTCTACAGAAAGAACCGAAGACAACACTATGGTATGAAAATGATATGTAGTTTCCTCTAGACATCCATAATTGCAATGACATGATGCGTCAGTAACCCACATAGTTTTTTTAACACACGGTGTGTTGGTAACACACATAGTGTCAGTAAATCATGGAGATTCAATGTATAATGAAACCCCCTAGTCCCTTAGGCACATAGTCATAGCCATATAACAAGAAACATAGACTTCTGGAAGCACACACATTTGGTATAGTCACATAAAATCGATTGAATCGAATCTCAATATATATATATAGGGGTCCGCCACACGAATGGAACATTATGAGGAATCTTAACCCTATTGGAAACATAAAAAAATAGGGGATAGGCTCCACAGGTAAATACTAGTCACAAATTTTCTAAAAACTCAATATAAGGAACAATGAAGAGAAGTGAGGGCTGACCGAGAGTCTTAGTGTGATACCTGTTTCATCCCATTGATTCATTAATTGATTCCAAGCAGAGAAAACACACATTAGAATAACTTCCGTCCTTTATGATGGGATTGAGATCCTATATCATACCATCATAGGAAATGACCAGGAATATGATATCCACCTCTCTTGATCCAACTAAAATTGTTTCATGCCATCTGAACAGAAATACAAAATCACAAGGTTCCCAATGACGGAAACATCTTTTCAAATGAACTTCATGTTTGAAAAATCATGACAATTATGTAGAAATGTTCTCATTCGGTTTGGGGCTATCCTGATTCGACTCAAGGCATCCGGAATTACCTGACCAGATTCAGTTTGGGCCATACAAAACTACCCAACCCTAATGGGAATGGTCCGACCCAATGTGCCATTTGAGCATCCTACGCCATGCACACTGGTTTGTGTGTGATGAATATGGAATCCCTTATTCGGCTCCCATATTTGTCCATGATGTCTTCCCAGACCGTGTTTCTTCAATGTCCCATACGTCCCACCCCGCTAGGCCACATCCTCCTATCGAAGTGGTCAGCTATGTTATGTGGCAGCAACCTCTTCTATATGGTCCCATAGTCTCACCGACAACGTTGGCCCCTCCGACGCAGCATTGAGTTGGGTCGTAATGTCACCACTACAACCTCTTTTTGAATCCCCCATGTCTCTACCTACAAAATCCTTTTCCATAGGTTCCTAAAAATTACATGTCATACTATGTTTCACTTCCACTGTCAGCAACCCTGCCAGCGGCCCATTTTCCCTTGTTCTCTACCTATCCTAGCTAGAGTTGCGTCCTCCATCTGCAACAACGTTGTGCTATCATCTCAACTAAATGGCGTCGTCACGTAATCAGTCCTTGATTCATATTACATTAATATGTGTTAAAAGTCACAATGATATGGTGAAGAACTTGTTATGAACAAGAAATTAACACAGTAGTTTTATGGGAAACCAAAGGCACAAATATCTCGCATAGAGTGGATCTTGACCTTAATCCTTTTGGCCTTGTTCCGTTCATGATTGAAGTTTTAACAACAATAAGTACCAATAATCAAAAATATCAATATATACTTTAAACTCTATAATAAGTAATCCTTCAATAAATGTCAGACGAATCATCTATTAACATTTTTATGGATCACCTTATCAATTGAATATATGAAGGGTGAACGAAAATCATGAAGAGATTAAATTCACTTCCTCGATTTATTTTGAGAACTGAAAAAGAGAATTCATCACAATATTTTTGTTGGTATAGATCATTCAAATATGAGGTTCATCATTGATCATCAATCCAGAATCCACACCAATTCATCACGAGTTCTTGGTCTCCTTGCCTTATATAAATTCTAGGGTTATGATGATAGCCTCGAATATTATGAGATATTCATATTAAATTAACTCACATCAGTTCATCAAGAATTAATTATTTTTATTTTAATATTTTAATGGTTCTAATATCCAAGAACTATCATTCATAGCTGACCACACCTAACAATGCAAAGAATCACCTAAAAAACACACAAGTACGAATTCAATAGTGGTACCAGAATTAAAATACGTGTAAAAAGTTATAAATTATTATTATTTTAAAAAAAATTATTTAATTTCATTAGAGTTATGCCCTTTTAGGTTTTTCCACTGAAAAATCACGCCGACCAATGCTATGTCACGCATAGGGTAAATACATTGTTGTGGACTCAATGGTGCACTCATATTTATGATCCCAACACTCATTTAAAATTTATCACTTATTTCTAAACATTTGAGCACAAATGATATTAAAAACATAGCATTTTTCACTGAATTGATATTGGAACACTGGACCTTGGAATAACATACAATCTCAATTCCTATTGTTATTATTTTCCCAAATATTTTCTACAAATAATTTCATGGAAATCCATTCCTATTTGTGATAATGGTATATATGTGTGAGAAATATATAAATTATTTATAATAATTCATCATCATTAAATTATTTTTATTAAGTAATAATGATAATATTTAAAATTTCAAAAAACATATTCATGGAATATATCCATCATCCATTGAAAATCGATTAATAAAAAACTAAAATACCTAAAATTTTGTGGAAATAATTTTATTTTAATATTTCAATGGAAAAATAAACATTAATCTCTAAAACTATAACTATTCATGATTATTATAAATTCAATTCACGTGGTACACATTTGAAATAATGATTGCATTCATAGTTTTTGTAAAATCCAAATGTGTCGTATATTAGAAAATGACATGAACCTTATTCTGTTATATAACTAAAAATTATATATAATAAATGGTAACATTGACATTAAATATCATATAATAGACTTAGAGAATTTTTTTAAAACATTTTTTGAATTCACTTATATGGATGAAAAGGGGTGTCAACCATAGAGAGATATAAGTAAGCTATCATTTAATTCATTTTTTAAAAAAATTATGTATATAATATTAGAAAAATAAAGGGAAGATATGTATTCTCACGTTGTAAATTAATGAAAATAAAATTTATGAATTTATTGATATTTTTATCAAAACATTTCATCTCTCAAATAATAATAAAAAACAATCCTAATAAACCATGCTATTATATAATTAAATCCTTACCATATTGGTATATTTTTAATTTTTTGCCTCATTAAACTATTATATAAAATAAATGATTAAATATTATTATTGGAATAAGTTCCATGATATATCTTTTCAATGGGTTTGTATTTGATCCTCATAAAAGAATATTGGATCATAATAAGATACATGCCTCAAAGAGGAAAATTATAATAATTATCTCTTACCTTGGGCCTTAGTCATCATGTGTGTTCTATATATTCCTAAATGATAAGAAATTTGTAATTTGAAAATTTAATAAAATATTTTTTCATGATTATTATTCCTTTTATTTTATTGGTTACTATATCATATAAATTTACATAACCATTTACATTCTTGTGAGACAATTTATCAATAAATGGATCATTTGACAACAATAAATGTATTAAGTGGACTACAGTCATGGAAATTATATTTAAATCCTATAATGAATCCAAATAATTACATAATTATTATTTCTCAAAATAAATTATAATTTTATACAATATGTGAAATAATGTTATTTTAAATGTACTATGTTTCAATCTAGGATACTATTGGAAATACACATGCATGAGTAACATTTACAATTTTTAATGATCGTGATGAAGAGTAGGTAAGTGTATTTTTATCAATATATGAATAAATTATATCATTAATATAATTATTAATATTTAAATACCCGCAGATATACAATCCATGACATTCTGTAATAAAAAAACGCATCACATTGTGAGGCGGTAGTCCACCAAACACACGAATGTCGTAATAGTTTTTTCAACACAACATATGGTTAGAATTTAAATGATATATTATTTTTCCAAAATCATAAATATCCATTTTATTTCAATGAAAAATATTAAAATAATTATTATTTTCTTCCATTTAGTTCTTAGGTTAAAAACCAACCACATCACTTCACATGGAGATATCTCATTATACAAACTATTGATTTTATTTTATTCTCAATGTAAAAGAATGTAAGAAGTTATGTTTTATTTAAAAATTATTTATGAATAAAAACATCACTATAATAATTTATAAATATTATTTACACCATTTTATATATTTTATAGAAAATTTAATGGAAAATAAATTATGTCAATTCCTTAGGAGGTAGTCCATCATGCACAGTATAAATTGGTTTATTTCAAATGTTTTTGGAAGAGTATATGTGTTTATGTAATTAAAAATAAAAACAAACAATAATTGTATGTAATATAATATTGTTATTATATAGTAGTAGTTTAGTTTTATTTTTATAAGTTGTATGAATAAATAAAAAACTATTTGTTATGGATGTTACATCTTATTCAGATATCATATTTAGGTATCCAAAAAATAATTCAAGGTTTTGATTACTGATCAATGTATGGATTCTTGGATGAGGTTTGAAAACATAGAAAATGATATGGGTTGGTAATTTTTAATCCAATTGGATTTTCTAGTGGGGAAAAGTAGAATAGTGGGTATTCTTTAAAAAGAGTGGGAGATGACACATTTAGAATTTTTTAAAAGAATGAATGAAACACATATTTTTTCTTTCCAAAAGGATCCAAAATAGACTATCATAGAACATCACATTATGTAATTATATATATATAAATCAAATTGTAAATAAACATATTTATGGTCATTTTTATCACTTATTCTTTTCTATAAACACCATTAAACATGTTTTTAACATAAACCATGTAAATATTTTTTAATATTATAAAACTTCAATATGGTTGGATGTTATGTAGAAATCATAGGATAATAAAAATATTGATAAAGAAATATTGAATCTTATTTTCCAAATTCAACCCAAATATTTGGAATTTTTTATTTTCAATTTAAATATAAATACGTGATGAAAAACGTCGGGTTTTAACAATCGTATTTTTTAAGAAAAATATGATCTTATAATAAATAAATTATAAGTATTAATAATATATTTAATTTTAATAAAGATATATATATAATTTATGCATTTCATTTTGATCATTCTTTACTAGCGGTTATTTTTTTATCTAAAATAAAGAGTCATTATGATCCTTAAAAGAGTTTTCCAAAAAATTTCTTTTCATGCCTACTAATAAACTTAATCTTAAATATACTATAAAGATGGGTTAAATGTAATAATTTAGATTTAATTCTATTTAATTATATATAGCATAAATTTTAACAAAATTAAATTAATTTGGGTACTTTTAAATTAGTTATTTTATTAAAAACTAACAATTTTATAAAATTAAATTTTTTCACCATTCAATGAAAAATTAAAATATTATAAAATATTTAAAAAATATTTACATAAATTTAATAAAAATATTCTTCAAAAAATTCATTATTTCAAAAAAATCCGAAATAATAGAAATTTAAGTTATTTTATTTTCTCAGAAAATGTAGTACCAATCATTTTTTGATGTAATCATGTTTTCAATGAATCTAATAACTATTTAATTTTTACTGAATAGATAATAATATTTTAAAAATATATTTATATTAATAAGTAACATTAATTACATTTCATAAACTATATAATCTTATTTATATAGTATAATTTTATATAGGTTATAATGGTCTTATTAAAAAATTAATAATTCATGTTTTATTTAGGATTGATGTTATATGTTATATACACTATGAAGAATAATGATTTATATTAAAAATATCAGGGTGTTACACATAATAATATTATTAAGATGGAAGTTAATTTTTCTATTGTTAATGAATTTTAATAAATATTTAAATATATAATGAATGGGAAAATTATGGATCATTTTCTGACATTATGCACTTGTAGAGAATCAATGGTGATCTACAATGATGTGTTCTTAATGGAAAGAGGTTATTTAAAAATTAAATATGAAATAATAATATACAAATTCTTTTATCTAATTAAATATAAAGTAAAATAAACACCATAAAATGATCTAGAATCGCTTCAAGTGATCTTTCCACAAAATATTTGGAGGCAATATCATTATGGGGATATGTGTGAAATATATAAAAATATTTAATGCCACAATTTTATACTCCAAAAAAAGGAGATAATCATTCCCCATAAATGTTTGTAATATCTGACCTTGGGTTATGTTTTTTAAATATATAAAAATACTAGTGTGGATGATAATGTGGTATGTGCATTGAGTGGAACATATCCTACTAACCTGTCAGTGATGAAAATTTCAAGGGAATAATATTATAGGCCATACAAAGGTTGATCATCGGAATAAGAAAAGGACCTTAAACCTCTAATACTCAATAATTTCTCAACAATATATTTTGAGATGGTCAATGAGTCTAGGAATGATGATATATTTTTATATATAAAGGTAGATAATATTCTGAATTTCAACATTTACAAATACATATCTAAAAGGGTTGGAAACCATATATGTGTCCAAAAATACTAGAATCTAATAGGTAACATTTGGGTAATTTGAATATATCACCTTTCTCTATTCATTAATGTAGCACTAAAATGAATATATATTTGAATAAAATCAAATGTTGGGATTATATAGAGAGGGATATTGTTATGTTTACATTAAAATACATCTTGTGAAACAACTTGAAGGATGAAAACAATTTCTCTAAGTGTGTAATTAAACCATTTCCCAAAAAATTATCAAAATGGAAAAACAAAAAAATATATTTCCTCATACTACAACCTTGGACCCCTAAATGAAATAAAACCATCTGGGAGGTATTCAATCTCCTTAACATGGCATCCCAATTCATTTCAATCAAGAATTATTTATATCATTACCAACTGACAATTATATATATATATATATGTGATTTCTTATGACTATATAGAGTTCCACTATATATAGTATCTGATAGTGAACTTAGGTTTACCTCAAGGTTTTGGATAATCCATTAGAAATTGTTGTATATAGAACTATTAATTAGTAATTATTCTCATTCTCATACAGATGGAAAATATGAATGGACTATTAAAACACATGAGGATATTATGTTATCATTTTCAATGGATTTTCAAGTATATTTAGACCAGAACATTTTCCCAGTGGAGTTCTAATATAACATTATATTCCATTCTAAAATTCAAATAGAACATTATGAGGCTCTATATAGGAATATGAGTCTCTCTCCAACATGATGGGATGAATTTACAGATAAGATGTTGAGGGTAAATTATCTTATTATTGAAATTCCATTGAAAATTCAATCCATTCAGTATCATTTTAAATCAAAAAAAATATTGAAACATTATTTAAAAAACAATCAGCATAACATAGACATTGATGTTTGAGATAAATTGTTCCTTCATATATTATTTTTGAATAAATAATTGATTATTTGGTGAAACAAAAAGGATGTTTTGATATACATATTCACCTTGTAGGCCCTTGATTTCATTGGAAATGTGGCCAATCTATTTTCACTATCACCTGACCTATATCTGGTATATGATGTGTTTTGTGTATCCCTATTTAGGATTTTAATACTTGAACCCTTATTGGATTTAAATGTATATGTGGTACCCTAATATAATTAACTTTCATAACATGATTTGTAGTTGAATATTATAGATCATAGAGATAAACATATTGGAAAAAAACTAACTCCACTATTAATAGTGTTGTGGTGAAATAACATGCTTGAGGAAGAGAACATGGAAGAAAAAGTGAAAATGAAAACAAGATAAATGCATATATTTTAATATATAACATGAAAATTTTAATCTATTAATAATTTAAGGGGTATAATTTAACTACCCCAAGCTTAATAAATAAAATTAAATTTTAAAAATACTTAATCCTATAAAAGTAAATAAAATTATAGAAATAATTTCACAACATTGGTTAGTTTGGAACACTATATATTCTTTTGAATTCAAAAGATAGTTATGAATCATAAATTTTTATAATATAGTTTTTATGTGGTGACCATTATGTTTAGTATATTAAGAGTTATAATAAATAGTACTGAAATTTAACGGAGGGTTTATTTCCTCTACCATTGGAATTATACACTATGAATACCATTTATCAAAGATTCTAATGGAGCTGGTATCTCAAGGATTATCCTTTGAACAATCCCAAGATGATATTCCAAAAATAAATAATAACATGAATAACAATTTACATTAAATGTTCAATCTCATTAAGATAATAGACCATATAAGGATGGTCGAACCACCATAAGAAAATATCCCCATCACACACCATTCACATATATACATCATTACTGTAATAAAGGGTTGTGTATATAGGCCATAATAATATAATTTATTATATATTTATACGATAACATAATGAATATATTTTTTATATTTTTATTATTACATATTAAATTATAAAATAATGATTTTAATACAAATTATATTTTGATACGATGAAATTTGAATTGTATTTTTTTCAAATACATCATTTCAATAAAGACACACTATCTGATCAATTTATGATTTCTTAAATTAGAAGATATTTTAAGATTATATTACTGTTAAATGGAATTTATTAAATTTAATTTAAAATATAATATTTGGATGATAAATTAATATTTAATAACTTTAAAATAAAATATAATTATCAATAAAACCAGTATTTTTCATTAAATAGTGTTTAGTTTTTTAAAAGTTTAAATTGTCATATTTAGAATATAATTTCATAAAAATAAAATATTTTTATCCAATACATTAAAATTATCCAATGGGGAAATTTTCATAACTTTTTGTCACAGTTAGATCTGTGGATAAAAATTAAATATGTAATCATTATATGATATGTAGTATAACATCACCAAATCCCAAATGTGATATAATAAATAATATAAGTAGAATCCATGACCAATATTAATTTTTCAACATATATTAATTTCTTATAAATGTAATTTGATTAATTTTATAATTCCTTAATGAATATTCCATACCTATATTAAATTTTATCATTTTGAAATCAATTATTTGTATACATTACCTCATTCTGCATCACCAAGGAA
This sequence comes from Viscum album, assembly GCA_963277665.1. NCBI lineage: Eukaryota > Viridiplantae > Streptophyta > Magnoliopsida > Santalales > Viscaceae > Viscum > Viscum album. Next base: position 399,872,358 of record OY728120.1, read on the forward strand.
ATAATTTTCGTGTGTTATGATCATAAACATATAAAATAAAATAAAAACCCTATTTTTTAGAAACCATGGGAAAATAATTATATGGGTTTTTTGGTATTACATTTTCATATAAAGTCTAAAAATAATGCTTTAAAATTTATAAATACTATTCTTATCCTTTTTAATATAATCCAACCCATCCTAAATATACGCTTCACTCAAAAATCATGAATAATGATTTTAACCATCCATTTCCACTGAAGATTCCACTCATGGTTCTATATTTCTATTTTTAAAATCAATTTATTTATATATAATTTCTTTATCATGGTATGAGATCCTCTCCTCCTCCTCTATAACAAAAAACATATTTATTACATTCCTTTCAATATAAAATTTTATATTTTGTTATATGTTTTTTAACCTACTTATTATTATCCTTATAATTTCAATTAAATTAGAGATTAATTTTTCAATCCATAACCACTTATAAAATACATTATAGAAAATAGTTATGCTACTGAAATAACGATGTGATTTTTTTAAAAATACTATTATTATAGTGAATTTAATTTTATATTTCCAGTCATGGTTATTCCTCTAGTTATATATATCTGCCATTTATTATTAATATACGTTTATAGGACCAGAATACATTAATCATGGGGTAATTTTTTTGAAATACATTCTTATGTTTTATAATCAATGTGGACACTTATTAATGTATATTATATAAATGTTATGGGTGGAAAAATAATTTTATAAGTATCAACTGCATTGGGAATTTATTTTATGTCATGAGATTCAATTTATAGTGCATGATATGATACCCTTTGAGTATTATAAAATGTTTTAATGGTGGTTATCCTTGAAATATTTTTATTATGATATATATTATGTTTTTACCATAATCCAATGTTTCTTATTTTGTCTTGATATATCAATACTCATTGTTCAATATTATTATTCTCACCACTCTTATGTTACATTGACATGCCTCAATGCTCACATGTTATTATTGTTATTATGTTATATTTTATATAATCCTCTACTACTCTTTTTATCTCTCCTATTTATTATAATCGTTGTCTGTTTTTCCAATATATTTATATAAGATCCAAGGAATATAATAGAATGGTTTATAGATTTCGTATAAATTGAACCCATGTTTCATGTTAATTTTATTTTTACCTAATATCTGAATGTCAGAAGCCCTCATGATCTTATGAAACCTTTTTATGTTTTTTTCTATGTATTAAATATTTTAATAATGTGTATTGAAGATATAGTTTGTGGTATACACAATCCTGGATATAAAATTAAACAAAAATCCAACAATGCATTTAAAATCATTATAATTCAAATCCAAATATAAAAATAAGAAATAGAATTAATGATGTACAATGATTCATAAAAAAACCAATATCATATCTAATAATTTCAAAATTAGTCACAAAACTCTACTCATATAAATAAAAAAAATATTTAAGTATGCTAGTGTGATCATAATAAGAATACAAATTTTTTTTATACACAAAAACTCTGATGAAAATAATGATTATGTATATTAAGGATTCAGTTAATATAATGTGATACAATGAGAACATATTTTGAAATCATTAACCTAGTCCCACTATGTCGTAATATCCATATATCAACACTACAAAATAGGAAAATTAAATCTAGTATACTATAGAATTTGAACACTACAACAACATTCTAATTGGGTTTTCACACTCCTGATCCATCAAAAAATGTCATGTTCTGTTATCCCTTCTTCAAAAATCTCACAACATGCCTTATATCATAATAGTTCCATGAAATAAATCACATCCAATATAACATAATTACACATCTAATAACTATAAACACACATCAACTATCAATAAAAATTTTAAACCACCAAACCAATCCCACTACACATTTAAGACATCCTTGAAACATAAACAATTAACAAATTTTTCAAATCATTAAACTATTTCCATAGTACCCATTTTCAACAAATCATACATTTAATACGGTTTTGATTTCTATAATTAATGAAAATAAATTCACATGATATTGACATGTTTATTTCATACCCGTAAACGTACATGAATTTATTATCATTTCACTTCATTATCATGTCTATTAGTATTTAAAAATTAAAAACAACATTTTTAATACCATGGAATTATAAGAAATTAAAAATCCATAAACTGAACACTGTATAACAACCACCCTCCATCAAAAATAATTCAAACTATAGTATCCATCTGAACCAACTAGCACTCATAACATTAAAATCTCAAACACCTTTTATAAACCATGTTCTGGTAATTATGTACAAAATATTTTTTTAACATCATCAACTCATAAGAATAGACCACAATAAATTACTAATTATTTTTTCACAATAAATATATAAAAAAAGGAAAATTTGTATAACATAAAAATAATTTAATTACAAATTACATCCAAATTTCACATCAAAATATTTTTTCCTAATTAAACAAAATCACATTATTTTGTCTTAGTAATTTATTTATTACCATTTTTTCATTATTAACATGTTATAAAGGGTTATTCAATACTTTATCATGATAAATTGGATGATCATACTATATTAGATACCATAATATCCACCCACAACCATATGAAGATATCAATCACAGATGAAACATTATGAAATAATTTTTAATCATACAAATCACTACATCCACTTCATATTTCATTAGGTATTTATTATTATCATTTAAATGTTGGTTCTAACCATAAAACCATGGAAAAATATATCATTAAAATATCACAATTTAAAAAAAAATTATATAGGAGTAAATAACACAACCCAATCTCAATAGATACCTCACAATTAATTTTGAATGTGAATTATATGTATTGTCCGATCTCATTATCAAAAACACACAATGGGTCTTCCGATCACTAAAATCACACCATTCCCACATAAAAATCATAACCACAATATCACTTAAATTGGAGCACTCATAATTTCATAGATTATAGAGGAAATAATAAAAAGGAAAAAATTATTATGGGAATAAAACCACTAAGATTACTAGTAACCGAAATCGGGATTCTCAGATTTTATTACAACTCAATGGATCTAAAAAATCATCATAGGGGTATATCAAATTTCCGATCATTTGAGAAAAATGAGCTAAATAATAAGGATCAATAATAGATTATGATTTTATTTGATTTCTGGAGAAACCTTAGACCCTGATGAAAGGGTAATGCAAATGATATGATTTTTTAAATTTCTCTAGAAATATAGTTTAATTGGGGTGGTTATACATGTTTTGATAGGGAAGATATGACATTTAGGTGGTTCTAAATTAAATCAATTTATAATTAAGGGTTGATGTTAATTTTCCAAAAAAAATCATTATTTCTAGTCACAAATGTCATTATTAATGGAAGCTATCAACAGTTCCCACATCCGCAACTAGTTCCAGACCTACCATCTAATGTTAGGTCATCGATTTGGGTTTCAGACTCAATGATGAATAAGAACACACATTATATGAGAGGAAAAGAGTTCTGGCACATCACAAACTATTGGTGGGTATTTTTACTTACATTGAGGATCTCAAAAACATTTAATATATGTTCACGAATATCCTACTATTCATGATATGGGATCAGTTACCATGAAAAATATTTTGAGTTATGTCCCACATAATAAAAAATATGGGGATCTCATATGTCCATCTATCAGTAATTATCAATGATTCTTCATCAATTTCATGATAATGAAAAGATCCTTATGTGAGTATTTTTTATAATAGAATATTCAGAATTTGTTTCCACACAGGAAGGTGGTTATTATTCTGAGGAGTGTATTGAGAAATTATAAATAACCTTGCATATTCTATTTATTGAATGGATCAAAACCAACAATTTCTTTTGAAACTATATTTTTATATTTTTATGGAAATGAAATATATGATTTCTCTATGGTAGAATATATTCATTCTCAAGAAACTATACTGATTGTGAAGATAATAATAGTTGACACAGTTCATTTGGTATCTCAATAAACGAATCGATGTTATAGTATGATATTCCAATGAGACTGATTGGATCCCTATGGATGAATTTTGTGAGACATGTCAGAACCCACACTATGGTCAATTAATATTTTTTATCAGGACATAGGATGGAATCTTTCGTATTCTGGTTAGTGTTGCAATTAGTGTTCTCATAGTTTATTCACACCCATTTAAATTAACCAATGGTATATTAACTCACATAGGGAGGTCTATATATTATAACATATTATGGATATTATATTAGAATTACTATAGAATTTGGGAATACATGGTGTGTGTGATATGATTATTGCAATTCCCCTAAAACATGTGAGCTATTCTCTGTGTGGGGAAAAAGGCATATCATTAAATATGTCTCATTTCATTTGGATGTGGGGATTTCGTCTTGGGACTGACATTTTAATAATTATTATGATGTTTTTTCATCAAGGGGAAATCAAATGTATCATAGTAATGTAAATAATCATATTTTTCATGATCAAGAAATTTTTCTCAGCCCGCTGACAGTCAAGGTAGACTTATCATCCCATGGGAATAATTGCTTTCAGTTATTATAAATGTCAAGTAAATTTTTGAAACTAATATGAGGTGGAATCCTCTTTGAATATTGGATATTGATTTATGAATTCGTCCAATGTAACTTTTTTATGGATAGAATCATAGTCCAGATAGATCAATTGATCGGTTCTAACATACTAACGTTCAAAAATTATTTTATGGGTTTGTGGTGATGATGATATTATTATTGAAACCCCTTGAGCCCATGTAAGCCATGATAATTATGTGAAACAAGATATATAAATGAATCAATGTCGTTACTTATGGATCTCAGGAAAATGTGATGGGACATCCCTTATAAGATAAATATAGATCACGACCCTCAGGGAGGTTTCCTATGTATCCAGATTATAGAATGAATCACATTCCTTGCAGTTTCATTGAATGTGGGTTATACAATGATTTTTCCATTATAAATGTTGCACATCATATTATTCCACTATTCAGGTATTACACTATATGTTTTATAGGTTGATTCGGGTTTACCTACCATGGATGGAAAATCTTTTAAAATCCAAGTATTACCTATTTTCCTAGCCTTCAAGCCATCTCGACATGTGTTGATTTTCCATTCGTCGTGATTTTATTACATCATTGTAATATAAGAGTGACTCTTCCTGACATATCCAAAGAAAAATTTATAATCCAGTAATATTTTATGGATTAAATTAAAAATTATTTTTGGAATCATCAAATGATTTCACATGAACAAGGTTGTATAGTTTTTTGGACATAGCAATACCTAAATGGATTGTCCCGGAACCGACCACATGACCTATATGGCTACAACAGAGGGTGGAACATGATCCAGTTGACATTCCCATATTTCATTTCCTAATATAGTTGACACACATAGAAAGAGTCATAAGAGTCAATAGGACATGTCTCGGTGGGTGCAACTCACCCTTCTTGACATGTCTATAGGGAATCATGAATCCTAGATGGAAGTATATGAGGGAATGTTAATAGGTAGTTCGCATTCATTGGTGACACCAAAAGGATTAACTGAAATGAAATTGTTCTACCATAAGATCCTGGGGACACATTAGAAGGACATCACGAGGCGTGAATGGTGTGCTTGGAAGGTTTCCCAAGGTATGGGTGGCATGCTCTAAGGGGTTTCTTGTGACATTCACTGAAATTTATAGAGGACTTGTCATAACCCAAATTCAATATAGAAGGAACATATGGAGTGATAAGATGCATTTAATGGAAATGTCACCAGTCTTGGGTTCTAACACCACAAAATTATAAAGTAAAGCATTATATTTCATATCGTTTGTGACACACATCACTAAGAATGTAAGGAAATAAAATATCCCGAGGCTCTACTAAGAATTTAATATTAAAAAATACATTCTATTGAATTTAAATCACACAAAACTTATTTAACTTACATTAAACGGTAGTGAGACCTTCCTTGCTAGCATGCATTAAACACATAATGAGTTTCACCAAATAAAAATGTTGTATTATTATAATATTTTTTAATATAAAATGATATAACGTATCCTTCATTTTAACTTTTTGAATTTTATTTACTAGATTGTGAAAATTTATGGTTTATATAAATATAAAATTATTTATTGGGATACCAATAAATGATAAATGAAATTAAAAACCAAATATATAAATAAATAATTATCTTCATGCTTCCAAATCATTTCTATCATAATAAAAATAATTAATTATAATAACAAAATATTTTTAATTAAATATTTATGTTATATATTGAATAAAATATTTTTTTATTCAAAATTTATGTTTTATGTGAATAAGATATGAACAAACCAAATTTCATAAATAAAAACCTGTGTTTTTATTTAGGCAATTTCACTAGGTTTTAATGTTAATCCCGTTTTAAATTTTAATATTGAAACAATAATTAGTTTAATATGTCAAAATAAACAACATAATTTAAATTGAAGCATTAATAATAATTTAGGGATATTTTTATATATTTTTTATAAAAATGAAATTTTTTAATTAATAGGTAAAAATACATAATTTTAGTTCAGAATGTTTTTCCCCAAATTTTATTATATTGTTAAATAATTTTTTTTATCTGTTTTAATGTATAATAAATATTATATTAATTAATTAATAAAAATTATCTCATAATAAATAATATCATTTTTTATTTATTATAAAATCATAACAAATATTCAAACGTTTTTATATTAGAAAAATATGTTATATACAATTATACATACAATGAAAACTTTTAAAATAATTTGATTATTTATGGAATTATTGATAAATAATTATTTCTCATTCAATACGGTTATTCGATATGGAATTTTGTTTAATTAACATATTCAATAAGAACAATTCCTTGGTGTATAAAAGATGGGTGGGGCCTAGGTTTTATATATCCTCTCAATGTAATGACAGGTTCTCATGAGAAATATATAATGTGAAAATTAAATGGGATTATACCATTAATTTAAAACATATTTAGAAAGGTATTGATAATATAATATTTCATGTTCTTGAATCATGACATTCAATAAATAATAATTTCCCTCGTTTAGACTCTATTATAATTATCCATGAGATTTTTCATCGATATATCTATGTATACATTTAATTCTATGTCTAATGGTTATGTTTTATGGATTTTAAATTTTATACATTTTTTTATTAATTATGAATTATCTAGTTAGTTTAATTTCATGATTTTTCATTTATTACCATCCCAAATTATTTGTCATTCCATTTTATTTATAACATAGAATGTATGTTCTATTGTTTACCATGGCATATTTATTATTTTCATTTATTAATTATTGATTGTATTATACTTTACTTAAAATTACTGAGTATTTGTGATCATGATTATTTTGTTTCCACTCCCATGAAATTCAAGAATCGTATTAATCCACAATTTCATGGATATCCAAAAATAATAATATTGTTATCCTAGAATGAATAATGAAAAAAATACATTGAAATTTGTTTATTCTTTAGTAAGAAAAGACTTGGGTGTGTATCTAGTTTACCATGAATGAAAACCACTTTGATCCTTTGGGGATTTATTACTTGTAATCATGCTATTGTAATTAGTAGTAGACACCAACTCTAGGATCATAGGGTCGCATCACTACAATTTTTATTAGTGGTATGTTTAATTGAATCCCTCTAAATTAAATTTAGGAACACATAGATTCAAAAAAATGAACCTATGATATACCATGAAGTTAAATATAGATGAATAACCTAGAATAATGGCAATGTAGTGATTTAGTGTATATTCATAGAAATATATCCAGTTCTATATTAAATATGTTGATTTCTTTCTAGCATAGATGTACCCAGAAGTAATAAATCCACAATGGTGTTTCGAGTATATCACGTGGTAACCAGGTAAATGAAAATGAGCCTTACTTAGCACATGGTTTGGAACTCTCAAGGGATATGCATAGTATAATTCACATTCCAATTACAAATAATTATAATTTTTTTTATAGATTATGTAGAAGAATAATTTAGGAATAACCTAAGGTGTTTTATATTTAAAAATAGGGTGTTATGACATAGATATCTTATAAATGACTATATACATTTCACACTATGAATTTTGATCCTCACACTATTCTTCCAATATTTATTAACTGGATGAAACTAAAACAATTGATTTTAACATCTAACATGGAGGACCAGGTGGTGAAAAAGTGAAACCAAATGTAGTGTTTAAAGGATTGATGGATATAGTGGTTATGATAAATCATTTTTACATAAATTTGATTAATAATAAATAACGTTACGAACTCCCAAACCCATTAAAGAGGATATGGATGGGGGTTTCTAAGAGCTTGAGTGGTGGAGACTGTAATGGAATAATGGATTTATTCTTAACATGGGAGAAACATTGAAGGAATCACCAAGGAAGGTGTCCTAATAGAGAAAGGAAATGAATTATTTGTGGGAATAAAAGAAATAATGAAAATAATTTTTGAGTAAAATGATGATAATGGTGGAAGGATCTTAAAATACTCCTAATGATTTTTCTGTGGCTTTCTATCTTAAATTTTGGTAACCTAGGGATTACAAAATTCAAATCCCATATATAAAGTAAAAACCCTAGATCATGGAATGAAGAATGTATGAAATAATGTAATGATATAGTTATGTATTGAAGATTTATTAAAATCCATAGTTATGAGGTGATTTAATGATTAAATTTCAATGATTTATATTAGATTTTCAATGGAATTTATATTGATATACTCTCAGAAATAGGAAAAATGTTTTTTAGATAACCAGCTATCTTGTATGGAAGGGTTGTGGGTCTTGAACCCTTGACCGAATATGGTTAAGGGTTTCATGCCAACCACTGACCTACGAAAATGTTATAGTTAGTTTTTCATTGTTCTTAGTTAAAAATATTGAAAAATAAATGATAATGATAAACCAATATTATAACCTTTGGGGATTATAGATTAACTTATTAACACTATTGTATTTGGTAGATTGTTAAATATAAATAGTCTAACTTTTCTCTCATTCTTATGAGCCCTATAATCCAATAAATGTTTATTTTAGTGATTTAAGAATCAATGTAAATTTTATAATAATCATTCCTAGAATTATTGGATGAATTGGAATTTTATCGGAGAACAAAAAATATGTAATTATACACATGAATAAAAAATGTATCATTTAAATAAATTCCTTCTATTAATATTTAGTAAATTAATTAAGAAACCTTAGGATAATGACGTAGAAATAAAATAATGTCATAATAACTTAAATTATATTGAAATGATGATATCATAAATCATCAATGATTTATGGAATTAAGGCCCTAATATTTTCATTAATCATTCATGTGTTTTGGATTGATGAAATAATTCACTACCTATAAATATTCATGCTTTTCTGCATTGTATTTATATATAATTACCACTAATGATATCATAATTATAGACCTACATATGTGTTAGTCCATTTGACCTTTTTAATATCTTTCACTCTATATTAGATGTTGTTTTATAAACCCCTATCATGATGTGGGACATTAAAATAATAACTTTAAAAAAAAAATATCACCATGAACGAGTTTAAATTTCATGGACACAATGTACTCAATATAGGGATAATTTAACACTCCTAAATTATATTGCAGAACTTTATATTTGACATATTTTTATGACAAACATCACTATGATTATAAGGTTATATAATATCCTTAGACTCTTACATATATGAACTATTTAGAAAAATCAATACATGATATACCTTGTAATGAAGGAAACAGAGAGTTGTCATATGTTAAATGCAAGTTATACGTTCCTCGATAGCCTGTCTTACATGAAAGAATTAGTTTCACTAAATAAAATGTATTATTAAAATTTTATTAATTAATATTACAATATATAACATAGCTGATACGTTTTCAGTGTTAAATATTTCTAACTGAATTTTTAAAATTTCATTTATATATATATATATATTTTTAAATTGGTTACCATATAATGAAAAATGAAAATAATAAAGAATTATATAGAAAGGGAAATATTATTTTTTATGCTTCCAAATGTGTTTTTTATAAACAACATAAATAATATTAATTAGGGTATTATTTTAATTAAATATATTTGTTATATAGTCAATCAAATATTTTTCTTATTATCCCATCAAGTTTGAAATGCATAAGATAATAACAAACCCAATAACACACATTTAAACCGATATTTTTATAATGGTAATATTAACAAATTTCAATGGATGATGATTTTTTAATCTAAATTTTCATACATTATTTGATTTAATATGTCAAAAAAACATCATCGATGAAATATAAATACAAGAATTTGGTTAGGGTGACTTTTTTATATGTTTCATATACACATAGTTGTTTAATGAATATCTACAAATAATGAAGTTTAGTTTAAAAATTATTTTCAATATAATATATTTTTATTTCTAAGCTGATCATTTTGTTTTTTAATTGAGTATATACTTTATTTTTACCAATTTATAATATTTGTGTAATAGGATTCATTTTAATTTTGAAATTGAATATAAAATGGTATGATACATTCAGATGTTATTACTTTTAAAACACACATTATCATCACTCCAGTGGGATTAAATTTAAATAAATTATTTCCAGTTACATAATTGGATTATTGAAAAAACGGATTAAATGTTTGGAATAAAATTAATTTATAATGTTTAATAATACCAAATATCTCTTAGACAAAAAATTATTAGTGAAATTGATTAAAAATAATTACGATGATTATGTTTAAATTAATATTAATATGGGAATGTACCATAACCACAAGGCCAAAACGACCTATAATATAGTTCAAGAGCTATTGGATGCAAAAATATTGACCCTATACTCCCTTTTCGCAAATTAGGTCCTTTGTTGGAGCCACTAAGAGAATTAAAAAAACAATAAATTATCATTTTAAAAATATTACAATTGTGCAACTCCTCCACTCTAAAAGGCCACCACGTCTCCAAATAATTTATATCTCTCAAACCACATAGGTTGTTTCATGTAAATCAAATATAGATTGCCATCATCCTCTAACCCTTCCTTGAATACTACTTTTTTGAATAAAACCTTCCAAGGAATAAATTTGATACAAACAAAAGGAGTTATCCAATTTATAAGTTATCAATCTATAATGATAAATTTTCATTAATTTACTTTTCCAACACCTCATATATTAATCTTCCCTGTTCATATAAAAACAGAAGTTTCCACAATGTGGTTTTATTTTTTATTAATGTGTATATCTGCATTGATAAAAAATACACCAAATGGGTAATTAACATACATTTTCTATGTTTGATGAACAATCACATCATGAAATGATGATCGTTCGTTTATCCATTACTAGAATTCATCGTTTTATATTATGATGTCATATATACATATATAATTTGTATATGGTATTTATTATTCATTTATAATTATATAATACTTTTTATAAAACATACAATTAATACTTTTCATGTTGTGTTAATTTGATAACATTCTTTGGGGATGTGTGGATTACTGCCACCCTCAAAGTAATGTGATTAATTCAAAATAAAAATGACACATAATAAGGATAAAATTAATAAAAATATATGAAATAAATTACATAAATTGGGTATTTAAATTATAATGTACAATTATATACATATAAATTACATTTCATTATTTTAAAATATGAAAAATAAATTGATGTATTTTTCGTGATTACGTACGACATACCATCTCAATGAATTGGGCATTCAATTTCTTATCACCAATCATTATAGATTATTATAGATATTTATATAATTGTTATATATTATATTTAAATAATGTTTTCAATTCAATAGATGATGAAACCATTTTATATTTAATAATAACAAAAAATTAATTCATAAAACATACTCGACAAAGATGGCAATTAACACCAAAAATAATTAAAAAAATGGATTGTTATTAACAAAGGTGTAGTAAGATATTATAAGAGGATCATATCTGTTATAATAAATATTAATATGGTTATTTAATTATTTATTAACATGGTTAAATGAAATATAAATGTGGTTAAAGGAAGTTCACCTGAAAGGAAACAAAAGTTAATGGATTCTTGTCTCAATTTATTTCTATGAGGTATATTTAATTATTGTGCATAGAATTTCATATATATGGTGTAAGTACTACCAAATTTACATGTAATATAATTAAAAAACCTTTCCTATAGGTATTTTGAGTTCTAATGTTATGTATTTATTTTAAGGGGATTTTAGTTAAGAGTAAGCAATTGGAATATTATTTCATAACTCAATTTTTTTCATTGAGTTATATTACAAACTCGTTATCCATAATATTTTGTGATTATATGTGTAAAAAAATTAATATAAATTTTTTTATTTAAAAATATTTTTTTTATTTATAGTTCATACAGATAATATACTCATCGATTGATTATCACTTCGAAATTATTATTTTTTCATGTGTTTATTTCAAAATATCATTTTTATTCAAGATAGTTTGTACATGAATTTCAATTTAGAGATATTTTTTAATAATTAATCAATAACTCATTTAATTTTAATATAATTTGGATGTTAATTACCAATAAAAAGTATTAGTACCATTTTTAACTATTTTTTACTATTTTTTTAAACTAGTTTTTCAAAACCCAACATCATTATTTAGTTAGTTTGTGAATTTATTTTATTCTCAAAATAATTTCTCCTAAAAATTGTTTCAAAAAGTTTTTCACCAATTTAAAAATTATTTTTTAAATACATTTTTACCAATTTAATTCATTTATATATATTTCCAAAGGAATCATAGTGAATATTTTTGAACAATGAATTCTTCTTAACCCTTGTACCTTAAGAAATGAATGTTTATTATTACATCATATATCATGTGTAGATTTATCATCAATAGTTTCATTGATTAATTTTGTAAAATTTTAATAGATTTGTTTTTAATGATTTTTATGAATGGTATTTTCAATGACTAAATTTTTTGAATGGATTTTCAATGAAAATGGTAATTTGATTATTGACATTTTTTATGTTATTATATTATTTAACAACAAAACAATAATCTAGTTTCACTATACAAGGGATACTTTTTATTGATACCATCCATATCCTTTGCCCATATGTTTTTCGATTGATTTACACATGTAATGTATTTAAATTAACTTCATTGATTTATTTGTTATTCTTCATGAAATAGTCAATTTAATATGATCATTAAGAATTAAATTTACCCTAATAATGCATACATTTACCAACAATATTATTATTTCCCTTTTCATATACAAGTTTTACATTAGGTGTTTACTTAGTCCTTTTTTATAAACTGTGGAATTATTGATAAATCCATATTTATCATTCAATTTGGTAATGTTTTAATGCATATGTTTTATTTTTTTTTATATATGAGGAATTCGAAAGACTAAAAGTGGCGTATGGGTTCTAGTATTTATTTATTCACTTGATGCATCACTTGGTTCTCATGAGACAAATAACTTGAGTAAATTTAATGTGTTTCTTTTATTAAATTAAATTTTCTTGTGAATGGTGTCAAAAACTTATGTTTTCATGTTTCTAACAGATAAATTCCAATAATTAATCACTACAATTATTTAGAAACTATTATTACTATCTATAAGATTTTGTATCAATAAATATGGATACAGTTAATTATTAGTTTATTGATTAAGTTGAATGGGTTTTCAATTTATTCTATGCCATATTGATTACACCATATCACTTTGTTTTAATTGCATGTGTTTATATTAATTATCGTTCCATATTAGTAACCATATCAGTTTCTTATTTACATGGGATGTGGGGTGAGTTTTTTACCTTCCCATATTGATTATTCTAATGGATTGATTATTTCATCCATTGTTTACACATCCTTACTAAGTAGTTTCACACACACTTTTTTGGATTCATCTCCCTAGGAATATAAAAACTATATCAATAAAGAAATGAAATGTTATACTAGATGAGTAATGATGTTATCCTATAAATAAGAAGGAGAACATTTGTTTAGTTATTTTATTATTTTATAATAAATGTGAAATATAGATCTCAAGATTACCATGACTACCAAACTCTCTAGACATTTGATGTTGGATTCCTTTTAATCAAGACAATACAATCCTTAGCAGACATAGGCCCTTGAGTAATGTGTCATGGTTTCTACATCTTTAGTTCATGCATAGAGCATGAGGTTCTGCATATATGTTCAATTGTTATGTATCCAATCAAAAATCGTTGTACAATTCATTATGTCATCATTTCCACATATTCATTTAGTGTCAGATTGTATTATGTATATAATGATCTATTGGGCATATGGGATGTCCTCAAAATGCCTTTATAGAAGGACTTTTTGTGATTTAAGATTGATATATGTAGCGCATATCCATGATTCATGATTACTAAAACTCTTCATTGATTTCATACTAGAAGGAATAACTACTGGTCATGAGAAAAACTTCACCAAGAAATCCACTCTGGAGTTTCGATAAAAAGGGTCATCTTATCATATATAGAGTCATTGTAGCTGTTAATTATTTTTTAAGTGTGTGTGGTGAACATATATTCCTATGAACCCAAATTATTTGACTCTTTGAGTGGTTTTTGTCACATGGGCCAATGATAGGTTTACTAATGGAAATTGCATCATGCATATTCACTGTTATCCAACACATATATATCTAAATTCATTTCCTTTTTTAGTGAATGTATGTTCAACACATCATAACAACCTTTATTCAATTATATACAATTAATTATGGTTTTTGAGACATCAACTCATGAAAAAGTACTTCTATATCATCATATTGTCATGAAAACGTGCCTTTACGAAATAAATATTAAGGTCGAAATGAATTCATTGGATAACAGGTTTCTTTTTTGAGACATTTCATCGCACAAGGATGACTTATCAATATGACTTCATGAAACTATTCCATCTCATCATGGAGTTTAGTCATAATGTGATATGAATGGACTTAGTGTCTCTTATGGTTTTGAAAACCCTTAAATCCTCATTCATCCTATTAATTTTATTTCAATTTTTATATTTTTCAGAGGATGAGAATCATGGAATATTGAATGAGTAATTCTAATGAAAAATACTCTAAATCTTTTTTATTTATCATGGGACACATAATGTTCTTAATGATATCCTGAAGAATTACATGGAAATTTTTAATTTTTCTATTAGGGAGCCAAAGGGTGATTTCGAGATCGACTGGATATACCTGAGGAACTATTCATGATGATGATGGCATGTTGGTGGCATTTACTACGGTGTGGTGGACCTATTAATTGGGTCATTGAGTGTCATTCAGTTCAAAAATTATGTGTCGCAAGAATTTTATGACCTAAAGAGGCTCCCACCTCCTAGAAAAGATTCTTTTATTTTCAGTGTATTTTTTAATGGGTCATCACGCGCTTGCTGGTTGAAACCCACATGGCCATGGTGAGCACATATGACAACAAATACTTGACCACTAGTTTTCTGGCACACCATCATGAGAGAATAAGGACTTATGTAATTGACTTCTTGGGATCCTTCTATTTCCATACGCTACACATGATTCATCCATGTGACCATATGATTTTTATTGTATCATGTGTCTCTTAGTCAATTTCATGATATGTGAGTATCATTTTCCATCCCATTCAATATATGTGATGGTAAAATAATAAAAAATTTCATTCACATATTCCTCTATAAAATTTATAATGAAAACATTATATATGTAAAAATATTCTCGCCCTCAAGAGGGACATATTCGGGGAACATAATCATTTCTGAAGAATGTTAATTCAAGAGTGAGTATTTGGTGCTATCCTAAATCGGGGTCATTTTAAATTTCCATTTTGGATGAGTGTGACATTTTGAAAATTTAATATCACGTAAATCACCCATGATACCAATCCATTTCATTATGTCAATTAAAACTGAATTCATGGACTTGAATGATGAAGTCGTACTTTTGAATGAAAAATACTCATGAATTCTAAGCAACAAGAGATTATTTAATGATATATCTACTCAAAATATCCTTATATTAACTATTTAATATAAGGAAAATTTAGAAGAATATATGTCTCTTAGGAAGAGTTGTCATTATTTTTATGAATATGATAGTTTTGGAGATCGTAGAATGGTTTTCTCTTAGGCTATATGGTTGACCTTGTGATATTTTTCATTCATAAATTCTAAATTATTGTTGTGTTGTTTTTTAGGGTTATTTTTCTTAGACCCTTTATTTTTTTACATTAGGATATGTTAGATAATATCATTTATTGTTTAAGATTTGTTTCATTTAGCTGGGACTTTATATTTCTGTAGTGGGGCATCATTTTCTAAACATCTATTTCATTATTTTATGGTCTTTTAGCTCTAAATTTCTATCACTGTATTTTAGGGCCCTTTTTATAAAACATAATATTTCTTTATTTAGGCTATTTTACCACAAAACACATATAGTCCATTCATTCCCTAACTTTTATATTATACCATTAATTACTTTGTATTAGTTTATTTTAGCTCATCCCTTATATTGCTTCAATTTTGGGTCATTTACCCCCAACGAGATCCATAAAAATAGAATATGGGGAAGAAATGATATGAGTGACCCAAAATAGTCTAATCGAATTGTTTTTTAAATGGTGTTTCAAGGATTAACAAGGATTTTAATTCCTTTTTAATGAGGTATGCATTTGGTAGAGGCCCCTTGCAATATATGTAGGCCCGTATGCAAACATCCAAAGTCATGTAAAGCGTCTCTTGAATATTGGTTTTTTAGGGCCTATGAAATATCAATGATGGAAATATCATTTGAGGGAGAAATATAATGGATTATAGGTGTAAAACCCAAAGTTTGTAGGGGACTTTTTTCGAATGAATTAATTTTGACGCATGACATCCATTTTACTAAGTAAAACATTAAACAAAACACTAACTTGGAGTATGATTCATTCAAAACTAACTTGTCGTATGTTACATTCAACTCCATCATGGTGTACATTACATGCATCACTGATATGGATTATGTAACACCCAACATTGAGTCGCTACAAAACACTATTTTAATCATAAAATTATTTAAAAGAAATAATTATAACTTAGCTATTAAACATATTATATGAATAGTAATAAAAAGTTGTCAAATATTTTCGGATACTGTATTATATAAATTGAAGATATTGATATTGATAAATATAATTTTTCAAAGTCCTTATATATTTAAAAATACCATTTTATCAAATGAACTTATTTTTATGTTCATCTATGGAAATCCATAAAATTAATGATAAACACATTATGGAATTTTGTGTGTTAATTAAAATTCATTTTTTAATTTAGAATGCTTAAATTGTATTAGTGATATTTTTTGGGATTATTCTGAAAAAAATTACTATTGGATGTATAGTGAAAAATATTGATGTTTAATTCAATACATCTTTTTCATATAATGTATTTATAAGGATAAATTATATTTTAAATTTTTTTAAAAGATTAATTAGATTATATTTAAATTTAATAAATCAATGTGGGTCTTTGGAATAAATTTTACATTAATATTATATATAAAAGCATATAAAACTTTTGATCATTATTAATTTAAAAACCCAAGTGTCTTCCCATCAATTATATTAAATTTATGTTAATTTATTCCAATTAGGTGAATAGAATTTTGAAAAATGGATTAATTAATTGGAATAAGAATAAATAATATTATCTAACAATTTGAAATTATGTTTTTCCAAAAAATAAATTATTTAATTAAATTTAAATTAATTACAATGATTATGGGAAAATTATGGTTCAAGTAGAAAAAACATTGAACATATGGGTAAAAATGTCCTAGAATCATGTTCAAACCGGATTTTTAGACATTATTTGTCTATAAAAATTACATTATCTTGTTTTTTTGGTTGTGTATGCTATTTTTTAGGTGAAAACATGGGTGAAAATAATTTGTTTTGAAATTTACTTTTTATGTTCTTCCACTTTACTATAAAAGGACACCATCTCCCCATTCTTCTCATGGTAGTAATTATGATGTAAATTATATTTAAATACAATTTATATGTTATTTATAAAATCATTAAAATTCTTTAATTCTTTTACAGTGCACAAACATTTTCATTTCATTTTTTGAAAATATTATAATTTCAATTGAGAATGTTTGGACAACTGCCCCCTCAAAGTGATGTGATTTATTAAAACAATACATGGAATTTATTAAAGATTGGTTCATTAATAATATACGATATATATAACAATAATATACTTTTACACATATTATGAATGTTTTTTTCATGATTAACCATCAGAATAAATGAAAATTATTGTAAAGTCTACATTCTTAGAGGACAAGGTACATAAAATTGAAAACATGGGACTAAAAAAGATTTTTTCATATTATTTACATAAATTAATCCTAGCCCCCATTTATACATTAAATATTTAGAGGATATACTGGGGATAACATGAACATGGGATGAGCTAAAATCCCATTAAAGTAATAAGCTTCAGAATTGTTCATTAGCACATGAGAAAGGAGGCATGCAATAATTATATAAACAGGAAAGGAACATATGGAATCGTAACATATAACTGTGGAATCATATAAACATGTAGTCATTGTAATGTGGAAGAATAATAAAACATGTCTTATCATGATTCATTTCTCATTTAAATTAGAGGTGAACATGTCAATATTAACCACCAAGACCATTGCACTTGCTAGCATGAGTAAAATCTAACCTCTATGATCGTTGCACATAATGTATCATGAGACTCATCATATACCAATTCATAAGAACACTAGTTGGGAGCTTCTATCCTGACAAGTTAGTGAATATTATCGCCACATATAAAATCATACACAATTAATCATCCATAAACTTAAGGTTATGCATTGAAAAAATGGTTATAATAATCATTTAATAAAGCGTAATAGAAGGATGTATCATACATGTGTACATGAATGAAAGGAATTAGAACATACATGAACATTGAATCCATAAAATAGTAATATATCAAGGTATGTTATTTCCAATAGAAGAGATTGTATTTGAGAATAGTATTTATGAAGTTTCTAATTAAAACAATTTAGCGAGGTTTCAAGGAAAATACTAATGGGTCGTCAAAATTGAAAAGTGCATATTATTTAGTATAAAACCAAAAGTGAAACGATAATGATATCATATTAAAAAGTGTTATTAAAAAAATATGTAAGATTAAATCTTATTATGGAGTGAAATCCCAATTTTTTATGAATTTAGGAAGTTCCCTTTAAACAGGTTTCATAATCCAGATGTATTTAAAAGAGAATCATTTAAAAAAAATTATATCCCCATAATAGAATGATTAATGGACCTTGATTCATGATAATGGATCATTTAAACAAAATTTAAAGTATGTACATAAAAATAAAATATATCCTTATTTTGATAATAATAATAATAATAGAGCAGCGAGAAGGAATAATGGAGGTTTTGTTAGAATCCCTTAACTTATGTCTCATGGTGTTCTCCATATGATTTAAATGACATGATTTGTAATATTAAAATATTTAATTAATAATTCCCTAAAGAAATTTAAATATAATTTAATTTATTATAACTTTTTATGTGTTCATTTTTGGCCTTTTTGATTGGTTATAAGGCTTAATTTCCTAGTTTGGGTCCATTTGATTCATGATCAGTTTAATTATAAACATGAGAAAATAATCATATAAAATGACGATGGTTGTCTAAAATTGGAGTTATATTTTATAATATTAAATATAGAGGGATACATGGTATTATATTTAAATTTTTTACATGTATTAACGATTAATCATTTAATAAAACTATAGTGATATTGATTGGTTAAATTTACATTTTTTGACTACAACAAACAAATTTTGATTTATAAACCAAAATCACATTTAAAAAAGATCCCGGTTCCATATACGAGAAATAATAAATATAATATATTTTGTTTCAACCATAATAATGGTATCCTAACCAAAATTGAAAACATTAATAAATATTGAAAATCCATTGTCTTTGAATGTGGTAAATTATGACAACTCATATGGTTTGTTTTCTACTAGTATAAAAGATGGGTAAAAGAGTGATAATAATAAAATATTGCATTATCTTAACAACATTAAATTAAATTTACGTTATGTGATTTTTCATAACATTTTTACAAGGTGATTAAAGGATTCAAAAAACAATAGACCTAAAAAAAGTTAAAGAATTGAAAAGAGGAATTCACCTCTTGAATGAAGGATCATTGACTGCAATTTAAGAGGATAGGATTTGGTTTTTAGAAGAGACCAGAGTATAATTGATATGGGGGAGGGTAATGGGGGGATATTTTATCAGAATTTATCAATGAAACAAGGTTTTATAGGATTGTAGAGAAGAGGGGTGATTGTGTATTTTATAGTTGAAGAGATGAGGGTTTTCTTAATATTTTATTTATTATTTTATTTTTTTGATCTAGAAAATTAATAGTAATTATTATTATGACCAAAATAGTATTATATTTATTTTTGTTCAAAACTTCAAGATTTACATCATCTATTACTCAATCTTGGCGAATAAATTATTATTTTTGGCATGTATTGTAAATTATAATTTTTTACTACTCACAAAAAATTCCAGTAATTTAGAAAAATCACAAAAATTCACCCAAAACATTTTTCAACTGAAATAATCCAAAAATAATATATATTTTTTAAAAAATAATTCTTAATATATTATTATTTTATAATTTTATTAAAATCATAATTTACCTGAAATATAGATATTTTAAAACAATAGCTGATTTTATAATGTTTTAAAAAATTATATAATGTCATATAATATTATAATCAAACCAGAATACATAAAATTATTTATTTGTGAACAAAATTCAATAAAAAACATTTTAAAATTAATTAATTTAATAATTTGTAATTAATTATTTATGTCTTAAAAAAATACCAATACTTTTTCTATGGCCATATTATCACTTATTTGATGCCTAAATATTATTTATACCATCATGGGTGAGATTAATAATCTATTAGATGATTTAATATTAAAAAGGGTTATATTAATATTTATAAGGGTTTGTTACAATTCATAAGGAATGTATCTATTAACCGAAAAATATGTTTGTTCCATCAGACCTCAACAATCACCTTAAACACAACGATTTATATAATATTTTCGAAATTAAAATCAAAAACATGAAAAATATTATGTTTAAATGTCTCTAAGTACTTATAGATAATTTGTTTGTGATTTAATGGGATTATATGACATAATTATAAGAAGTTAATTTCAATTGGTTTATCTTTGGGTCATTACATTCTTCCTCCTTATGAAATCTCACCCATGTAATTTCGTTTTACTTTATATGTTGTAAACTTGTGCGGGTACTATTCACGTATTTCCTCCTGTAGTTCCCATGTTTTTTCTTCATACATATGGTTCATACAATGTACATTGACTATGTTATTAGTATTCATACATATATCCTTATCCCAATAATCCATTTTCTATAATGTATGATCCTACATAGAAATATCATTCTCAATATATAACTCCTATGATGACTGTACATGTGAAGGATATGGTATCTAGATTTCAAAGAGGGATATATTGAAGACATCGTGTACTTTAGACATGGTAGGAAGAAGTGCATGTCCACATATAACTGGTCTAACATGATCAATACTATATAAGGGGATGATGAACTTTGGACATAAAATTCTTTTCTTCCAAAACCTCAAGACCTTCTGGCATAGAGATGTGCAGAGGAATACCATGACTCTAAAATTGAACTCAAGGTCTTGGAAAATATCATTTGTATAACTCTTTTGTTGGATTTGTTTCATTCCATGATGAGCTGGTGAATGGTTTTCTCCTTATCCACCATTTCTTCGACCATATAATGTCATAATAGCATACTCTCACCAATATCATTGTATCATGCCAGTGTTCTATACCTTTTCCCATACCGGTATTCATATTGAGCCTTTCCGATTCTCAAGTGGAAACTATTATTGTATGAAAATTAAACCAATGGATGATTTTAGTCCCTTATTCCTTTGAAGTCCATGGGACACAATCCCAACAGGTTTTTTAGTGATTTAACAGTTTTCTTAGACTGGCCATCTATTTTAGGATGATAGGTCATAATATAGTTGAGTTCAGTTCATAGAGCATGGTGGAGGCTTCTCTAGAACTTCATTGTAAATCATATATCTCTATCAAATACCATATATAGTGGTACTCTATTTATGTTTACCAACTATTTTATATGTATTCGAGCAATTTTATCTAATGAGAAGTCCTCTCAAATTGTGATAAATTGAGATTAACTTGTTAGATGATCCACAATAACCAACATAGCATTTTTCCACTATAATTCATTATTAGTCCATTAAAAATATTGATGGTAATGTTCTCACATATCCATGTTTTTATGGGTACTGGTGGATGCATCCCCTTATTAATTTTCCTCTCATCCTTCACTTGCTGGAAAACCATGCACTTGGATGTATATTTAGTGATGTCCTACTTCATATTTGCCACTAAAATTTTTTCTCAGAGATCTCGAGGCATATTTAAGCTCACAGGATGAATACAGATGGTTGAACTATGTGAATAATTAAAAATATCGGTTTTATCTTCGTATCAAAGTGTAAACATAATCGTGGCTGAAATCGTACAACTCTATACTCATAAATCATGAATTCAATGGATTCCCTATTTCTGATAGCTCCAACCCTTTTTTGTATTTCCACAACTTTTTTTTGAGCATCATTCATTTTCTCCATGAGGGATGATTGAGAAACAATATAAGAATAGATTTATGATGTTCCTCACATAATGATTCCCATTTACATCAAATGTAAACCCAAGAAGATTGAATCCTTCTCAATTGAAATCAGTCATAATGATTTTGGATCCTTTGTACATAGAGAATCATCCACATTATTTTTCATAATAGGGTAGTATTGGATTGATCAATCAAAATCCTTGATGAGCTCTATCCATTTTAGCTGGTGTATGATATTCTCCTTCTATGTGGAAATATTTTTGAGACTAATTTTATATGTGTGTATATATATATAATATATACAAAGAGATAATGCGACAAGATTTTTAATGTATTAATAATAGATGCCAACACCAGATCATGAGTAGGATTGTTTTTCTCTTTAATGTTCAGCATCCATTCAGTGTAGGACGTGAATTTATTATATTACATCAGCACACAACTTAAGTAATTCTTTGAATCATCTTTATAAACCATAGATATTTCTCCTATTTTTTGGAGTGTGAGTACTAGAAAAGTAATAAGCCTCATTATCAAATCGTTAAAATAGTCATCACATTATTCACTCATGAGAAAAGTCATTACTTTCTGTGTTATCTTTGTCATTGGGTTTGACATTTCAGATAACTTCGTCACAAATCATTGATAATACCCGAATTGACGAATACAGTTGTAGATTGCCAATAGAAATGTTGTCATGGGGAATTATTTTTTTCCCATTATCTTGGAAGTGTATATAGATATACCACTAATGGTAATTACAAGACCTATGAATTATAATTCCTTAAAACAAAACATAAATTTTTTGTTCTTGCATATATTATCTCTATTTAAAAAATTCATTATCATAGTATTTAGGTGATTCTCATATTCCTCATTTCTCTTGGATTATATTATAATAGCATCAATAATGACTACTAAAATTGTGTTGAGGTAATCTATAAATACTATATTTATTAAATCCATGAATATAGTTGGAGCATTAGTGATCTAGATGAGAGTCACTATGAAGTCATAGTTTTTATACCTTATTTAAATGAATTTTTTGGGAATATCTTATTTCTTCACATTTAATTTTTGATATCCTGACCAAAGGTCCACTGTAGAGAAAAAACCTTCTTTACGAAGTGGTTTGAACAAGACATCAATCGATGGTAAGTGATACATTTTATTTTTCGTGATTCATTTTCTCTAACAATAATCAATATGGGGGAACATTGATCCATTATTCTTTTTGATAAAATATTCTAGAGCACCCCTTGATGAAGCACTTGGATATGTAAAAACATTCCCCAGATTCTCCTGTATCTACTTCTTTATCTCTTCCAGTTCTATGGTGTCCATTCTATAAGGCTTATATGATATAGACAGAGATCCAGGTAACTGATCAATTGGAAACTCAACCTCTCAATCAAGATGAATACCAGACATAGTTTTATGGAAATTACCTATGTAATATCTGATGATGGTCATATCATTCAGAAGTATCATATTATTTTTCTTGATCATTTGAGCTAGAAATGCTTCCACATAAGGCAGTAATATCCACACATGAGACAATGATGCTAATGGATATTCATATTCCTCCTTACACTTGTATGGAGTCACATGATGTTTGGAGTTATGAATAGTGATATCCCATTATGAATAGTTGATGGTGTCTCTATATAATGATATCCAATCCATTCCAAATATAACATCAATATATACTAAATTAATTGTGGAATGAATTATTTGGTGGTTTAGTCCAAAAATATTAACTGAGGAGGAGTTATAATCCTTGGGCGTAATAATATTTCAATTTTATGTTCTCATACATAAATTATCTTATAAATTATCATGTGGTGTTTGAATAGTTCTACTAAACATTCATGATATGAAATAATATATAGAACCTTAATTAAATATTATGTTCACTATTTTTGAATGAATAACTAGGGACCCTTTCACTGCATCATTGTTCTGCTCCAGCTCAGTAGTATTGATTGTATAATACATTCCTAGATTCATTGGATGTTTTTAATGATTTCATCTCACTACCCTTGGCTTGTGGAAATTGATATCATAGTGACCATGTTCCTTGCAATTGAAACACTGAAATAGTTGATGAGCATTTATTAAGACCTTATTTTATTCTTCATAGTTTTTGGGATTTTGTATATTCATTGGGAATTTCATTTCTATATGTTCCATCAATCAACTTTTTATGAATTTCATGGTTCCCTTTAGATAATTCCTTGGATTCATTGTCCAAAATTTATATCATGTGGGATGTTTGATCCTCTTTCCATCAAGGGAAATATTTTCTGAACAACCCATATTTGACTCCATCATACACTTTTTTTTCACAGGGCCCATGAGACCATTAAGAGTATCAAATATCTATTTCAACCCTGATGTCACATTAAACAATCTATTCATAGCCTTAAATGTCTCTATTCACCAATGATTTTCATAGACTTGACCTTATTCCACTAATTAAGTGATCGAACAATCATTTGGTGTCCATGAAATTTCAAAAGGCGTATGTTGTAATGCCTCTTGATGTTTTCTATATATTTCCTTAGGGACTCATCTTACAATATATTGACTCTGAGGAACTACCATTCCATATTCAGGTGGATGGATTGTGGAAAATATTTATTCAAAAAACAATTCCTTAAATTCATCACAATCCATGAAATCAGTTTCCTATGGGGTATCATATTCTTGATCAGTGTCCACCACTGAACCACATAACCAACACAACAATTAACCACATGTAAGACATTATCTTCTTCTTATAACTAGAGGACATAAAATATGATTTCAATAGAGATAATCCACTAATCTATGAGTATGGTATCAAAATATGCACTATACAAGGGATACCTTTTCTGACTGAAGTATTCTTTGGAAACATTATCATTCTTTAGGGGAGGTTGGTGTTCCAAATTATTATTTTTATTATTCGAAACATGATCCATTAGAGAAAGTAATGTCATGATGTTTTGATAAACGTTTCCCATAATATTTTGAATGTCATTAGGGATAGATCACATTCCCCATCTCATTAATTGTTTGATTGTGTTCTTATATTTCTTTACAATAACTATGAAAAAGAAAATACAATTAGGGGTATTGAATACATATTTAATAAGTATTAAAAAAATTAACTATAACATGAATTGATAAAATATTAATGGAAATGAATTTTGTAACTTGTGAGTTCCCAAGTTTCATTCTATTTTTTACTTGATCTATTTCTTAACATATATTATTTTAGGCTTATTTATTAGTTGTTCCCTTAAAAATGGATTGTAGTATGCTAATAAATTTACTAAATCATATCAACTAGGAGATTAAATCCTAGAGTGCATCATGGCCCATTATTGTGCACCAATTTCCATTTGAGTTTAGCTCAACGAGGAGTTTTCGTGTTTTACCCCTAGATACATTTATTGCAGAGGCACCGTTACTTGTTTGTATCCAGACAAGGATTAATTTTCTTAAAAACCAATTTACTCGACACTTACCAAAATTTAAGTATGTTTTCTTATACATGTTCTCATATTTAAAGTTCTTACAAAATTTCCCAATTCCTAATATCGAAAAATAACTTTATCTTTCCATTGATTACAACAATAGTGACCAGAGCCGTTTACCCATATCAATACATTATTTTTTGCATTATTAAAAATTATCATACAAGAAAATTATATTAATGTCTAGTATCCTGTAAGACTATTTTTGTAAAACTGAAAACGATGGACTAAAATAGAATTCCTTTATTTAATAATCATAGAGAGATCATATAACCCATTTATCCATTACATATGAACATGATAACCTTGAGATAACATTAACCATGGGATGATCTAAAATTCTAGTAAGGGAGCTTTGATAAGAACAAATATTTACTACATGGGTTAGTAGGAATGACATAATGATATTAAAAATGCATGGAACATATGGAATCATAACATATAATCATGGAATAAAATAAAAATGGAGTAATTTTAATTTTTAAGGAACATAAAACATGGAATATCATTATTTAATGCTCATTTCACGTAGTGTATCACATGTCAAGGATTACAAAAAATACCGTTGCCTATGGTATCTGGAGTCAAAGATGACCTCCAAGACAGTTTCACATAACACCTCATGTGTCTAAAATTTACCAAATGCATTAGAGATCTATCATGGTTCACCTATCATAACATGTTCAATAATACGCTTGATAAATATAGAATACAACATAATAAATCTTATATAAACATATGGGTGAACATGTAATGAAATGGCTATCATAATCAAGTCATAAAGAATAATATATGGGAGTATCATAAAAGTGTCAATGAAATAAAATAATTAAAACATACAAAAAAATTGGTTAATAAAAATTGGTATAAATCATGGTATGTTTTGTCAAACTAAAGTGAAAACATTTAAGATGTGTATTTAAGAAATACTATAATCAAAACATTTTATTTCTGTTTTATAGAAAATAATAAAGTGTACTTAAAATTAAATAGGGAATAATATTTTTACATATCCTAAAATGATATAAAAATATTTTAAAAATTAAATGGATGATATAATAAAAAATTGGTCTCATTTAATAGATTATATTTTGAACATGTAATTGGGAATGAATTCAGGAAGTTTTGTTAAAATAGTTTTTCTTATCAGGAAGTATTGTTGAGGTAATCATTTAAAAACTACTATATCCTCAAAAGAGAATAGTGAATGGACATTGATACATTATTTTGGATCATGTAACCATAATTTCCAATATATATATATATAATATTAATTAAATAGCATTAAAATTAATATAGGGATCCCCAAATGAATAATGGAGTTTCTCGTAGAATCTATTACATTAAGACTGATGGTGTTATCCACTTTATATTAATGACATGATTAATAAAATTATTTTCATTAATTTATAATTTCAAAGCATATTTTACATTGAATTGATTCAATATAACATTTTTGAGTCCATTAGAAAATATTTTAATTTTTTATGAGGATTATTTTCATTTTTTAGGTCCTTTTATTTCATGATAGGTTTACGTATATACTCGAGCGAAGAATCATGTAAAATGAGAATATTTGTCTAAAATTGGAGTTATATTCAATTATTTATCATCTATATGATTTTATTTTTGTAAAATTATTTTAGTTACGTGTAGTGAATATGAATCCATATATATATCATTAGTGAAAATATTTTTGGTTAATTGGTGGTTTGGATTACAATGAACACATTTTGGTTTATAAATCAAACCATGTGAACAAAAAGGCTCCAAAAAACATAGATGATGCATAATACATATATTATTGTCATTTTAATACCAAATAAATATTTCATGACAATAATTGATGACTATAATAGAAACTAAAAACCCATCATCTGTGAATGTGGTAAATTAAGACATCTCAAATGAAATTTTTAAAACTAGTATAATAGAACTGTAAAAAATAGAAAATAATAACATGGTCCATTATCATAACATCATTCAAGTACATGTAAGGTACTGGTGTTTCCATAACATTTCAATGAGGATAGTTACTGATATAAAAGAAAACAAAAGGCTTGAAAATAATGTAAAATAATTTAAAATATGAATTCACATCTTCAATTAATCTTCCTTGAGACCCTCTTAATGGGAGAAGATTTTATTTTTTGAGAAGACCTAGGGCTGATGTATGTGGGGTATGAAATTGGGGATATATTTGAGTTGAATTTATTCATGGAAAAATTCTTGATATTATTGAATAAAATTGGGGGGTGAGGGTGATTTTTATAGTGGGGTAGAAGAGGGTATTCTCTATATTTTATTTACTATTTTATGATTTATTTATGGAAAGAAATAGTAATTATTCATGGGACAAAACAATTATTATATACATTTGAATATGAATCAATTTCCATTTACATAATTAATGACTCATGAATGATGTTGAAATTTATTTATTTTTCGTTTATTATAAATTATAATATTTTACTATTCACAAAAAAATCATGTATATTTGAAAAATCCCTAAAATTCACCAAAACAATTTTTCAATGTGTAGAATCCAAAAATTAAATCCAATTTTCAAAAATAAGTTTATAAATATTAATAAGTTAATTACTAACTAAAATCATAATATTCGTGAAAAATACAAATTTTTAAACTACAAAATATTATATAATGCTTTCAAAAATGACATATGGTCTTATAAAATTTTATTCAATCCAGAAGACATAAAAATATTTATTTAACAACAAGTTTATAAAAAACTAATTTTCCTTTAAATTAAATTATTATTTTAAAATAATTATCTCTCACATAAAAAATACAAATGCTTTTACTATGGTCATATTATCACTTGTATGATGCAAAAATTTTATTTATACATTCATGGTAGAGTTTAATATTATTTAGGTTTATTTAGTATTCATAAGGGTCATATTAATATTCATAAGGTTAGGATAATATTCAAAATGGTTGGTTACTATTCAAAATGGTATGATACTATTCACAAAAAAATTATGCCTCTTACATAAGACCCTAAAAATCACCCCGAACACAACCGTGTATGTTTTATTTGTGAATTTGAAAATCAAAGATGTGACAATATTACATTTATAGGTCGAATATTACATAGTACTTCATTGTGTTGTTATTTCATGTGATTATATGAAATAATTTTAAGATGGAAATTTCAATTAATTAAACTTTGTTTCGCTAAAATATATATGATATAATAATTATATTTTAATAATTATGTATATATACATATATATATTTATATTTCATATAATATAATTTTTTCAATACTATAATAAAATGGAAACAACGTTCATTCAAACATAAAACTTTCCTTCTTCATGAACGGTGTATTAAATTTCATAAATCAATGTTAATTTGAATGTTAATATTAATTTTTATAATCATATTATATGAATGTTTTGATATTATAATGTTATGATAACATTCTCTAACCCATATGATCATGTTTATGCTTACCTATCTTCTTTATTTACCCTTTCTGAGAAACTGATATAACCACTTTTAATCATTATTTCCCCTTTGTATGAGGATATATATTATGTATGATGTCTCAAAAAATGGTTGTAGTCGGGGATAATGTAAATGGATATAATTTAGTTCACTTATCTACCAGTATTTTTGATTTTATGTTTCTAATGGAACTAGAGTAGTGAGGTATTTGGGTGTTAATTTGAATAATGTTTTATGTATTCTAAAAAATTGATGTAATGTTAATGTATGCCTAATGTGGGTGAATATAATTGGTACTAGAGAAAATGTTGAGATATACTATAGATAATTAGATGTGAAATCCTTAGTGATAACTCTAAGTGAATGTCTAAAGATGAGTCGAATATAATGAAATGTATATACAAATTTCATTTAATTGAGTTATAGGGTACAATTAGTGGTCTATAAGGTATAAATCTATGCTTGGATACTATAAGTGGATATGGATTTGGAAGATAATTAAATATGGGTAACAATTATGAAAATATGTTTCATCCCCACCTCAGTATAATATTTTCAATGATAATTGTCCTTGTTGCACACATTGTTTGACCCTCCTGGGAGATATGATTTGGGAATTCAAAATCACTCCATGAAATTGAATAAAGGATTAAAAATTATGTTGGATATGTGTAACCTAAGATTAAACTAAGGTTTCATATATTAAATTATTTTTCTATATTTATACATCCTTTAACTGAAATTTTATGAATATGTGGTTCCTCTATAAGCTGATTGTTCCTTACACTATTATTATGGTTTTAGAAAATGGATGGAACCTTATGGAACTGTGTTAATGGTTATTACGGTAGATAATGAATCTATTACCCTCCTATGAAACTAAATGGTATGGGAGATGGAATGGAAGACCTCATTTAAATTCTAAAACACCATTATCGATCTATTAATCATGGTGGAAATTCTACTGTGAAAGAACAAAATATTGATGACTTTTCCCTGAATAAATATCCACCTTCATTATGTGGGTCTGTTGATCCTTTGGTGGTTGAAAACTAGATTAGTTCATCTAAATATATATTTTTGATTTCCTAGTGATTAGATCCCAAAAAATTTATTGTAATGGTTTATTCTTCAGAAGTTGAACTAGTCTATTGGTAAAATCTAATCATGAATAAGTGGAATCAAGATAAAGATAAAAACATTTATTGGGATGATTTTACGAAATAATTATTCAATAATTACCATCATCAAGTTGTTCTTATAAATATTTAAATGTTTTTTTATGTTGAAGAAAAAGGATAATGAAAATGTCATTACCTAGAGGCTAATTTTATAATAAATGAAATGTACACATCTAGAATTATCATGAAACCTAAAAGTAAACTTCACATGTTCTCCATTTTCTTAAGGCCACGCCTCGTATGGGAATTGGTCATAAATATCATCAGTAGCGATAAAGAGGTTTCATGTTGTTCAATCCATGTTTAAATGGAGGATGTTGTTACATATCAATCTCATAATTTTAACATGAAAACTAATTTGTGGTTCAATGGAAAAAATAACAAAACATTGGGAGAAGAAGAAGAGATTTTATTGACACTCTATGATTGGAAATATGCAATTATAGAACGTTCCTATGGACTCCAATAAGTCTTTTAAGTGTGTACAAGAATTCCTTCAAGAAATTTATTTCTACACCGATGTGACGAAGTGTCGCAAAGATGAAAATAGAAGAAAATATTCAATCAATGCACCTCCCACACTATAGTACATGTAGTGTATGGAGAATGGGTAGTATTATAACCATTTCATAAACATACGAGTTGGTGATAATGATCATCATTGAAAACTTCTTATAATGATGGAAAAGGGAAAACCTCAAGTAATAACTTTTTTGGAATAATGGTGTGATATAATTGTGGTGAAAGGTACACATACCATCCACTCCGGAACTATTAATGTATTATTTGATTTTGGATCTACCAACTCTTTCATATCTCATGAATTTTTTAAGGGCGTTGTGATTCCAAAAAAAATTATTAGATGTGTAATTTTCAGTTCAATATTCATGTGGTATGATTATTGCATCCCATGTTTAATATTCCTCTATAATTGTTGTTTTTTGTAATTTTCTCCCAATATATCTTTTCATAATTCATTTCGAATTAATTCAATGTAATAATAGGCAGTGATTGTCATTATATGTGTATGTCCCACATCAACTATCAATAAAGTGATGTCAAATTTGATATTTCAGACTTCTATAAGATCTTCCATCATTTTAAAGATAATAATAAACATCTTATGTATATTACATGATTTTTATGGTTCTATTTTCCCATTCAAAAGGGTTTTTTATCTCAAAAGTGTTGGGATAAAATCAATATCAATTATATGCCTATTATTCAGGAAATTGTGGATGTATTTTAAAAAGATTTTCATATAACTCTACCAAAACATGAATTTTTTTTCTTATTAGAACTCATACATGGTTCAAAAACAATTTCTTCTAATCCTTATAGAAATTATCAAGCACAGTTCTTGTAATTGAAGAAGATAATCAAAGAAACCCATCATATGGTATTCATTTGGCCTTGTGTTTAATCATCAGGTGAACCTTCTCTTTTTGTGACCAATAAATTTGGATCAATGTGAATATTCAATGATTATTGGGAGTTAAAATATTACAATCAATAACAACTACCCTCTTTCCCATATTTAATAATTGTTTGATAAAAAATGGGGGATCAATTCATTTCAATGATTGACATTCGTTCGGGTTGTCATCCACTGAGTGTCGGGAGAGATGATACAACAACATGATATTACATAATTGGAATGGATTCGTGGAATATATATCGTTTCCTTTTCTTCTTTTCAATTCCCCTACTATCATCATTTAATTGATGAATATATTATTTATTGAAGGAACTAAGGATATTCATTGATATTAAGGGAGTTTAGTTTGTGATTGATTCCAATCTACACATGGCTGATCATGGAGATATCATATTAGTGAATGGTATGTGAAACAATAAAAAAATTGGAAGAACAAAAAGAACCAAATACCTTGGAAGATAGACGGCATACCATGTTATGGGAATGGTTCCCAACAACTTACCCGGTAGCATTAATTTTTCTCCGAGCGGTGCGGAGAACCAAAAACTATTTGCATTGATGGTACGCAGTGAAAGCATGTGGTATGATGAATTCTGAATGTTTTTTTTGGATTTATGTGGTTTTCAAAACATGAAAAGTATGTGGTGGAGGCTAATAGAACATATATAGTGTTCAGTATACAAGTAATGTTGTCCCACATAGAATATTCGGCTAAATCAGATTTGAAGAATATGTGTAGTGATGTGAATATTTATTGAGAAGTAACCCCCTTTATAAATTTATTATTGACATTAACATTTAGGGATGAAATTGGGTGATGTCCAACGTGGTTCGTGGAGGTGAAGACCATACCCAGAAAGAATCATCTGCATAAGAAAAATAGTTCATAATAGAGTGTGTGGTTCGCATAGATTGTTCTCGCAGTACATAGTGGAGAAAGGGAGTATGCGGATCAGATAGGTACATAGAGAAGTGAAGAAGTGCGGCCTGTAAGGAATTATGCAGAGCACGGTTGTATACAGAGGATCAAGACGGTACTTAAAAATATATGTGGTACATAAAACATCCATGGATGCCTGAGAAGAGACCAAAACAGTTTGAAAAATTAATTACCATATCCTATCAATGTTAGGGAAAATAAATTTATTTTTTGTGATAATAGAACATCAACAGAGCATCCATTTAATGTTCAGGATGCCGGATTTACGTATAAAATATTTAAGTAACCATCATGATGAAAAACTGAGTGATTTTTTTTCCAACATAGTGAGCAAGGGTGAGTAAGTGGAAATGATCCTAGGGATGCAATTTTCTATCCCTAATACCATTTAGAAGCAATATGCCAAGAAAAGAGTGATTGTGTTGAACACGTGTAATCCACAACTTTTAATTATTATTGGTTTTGTTATGAACAACACACTATTGAGGTTTTCTGCTATTATATATCCTATAGTGGTTAGCCAAGTAAAATAGTATTTTCATTTCGTTGCATGTGATTATTTATTTTATAAATTTCCCCTTAAGATAAGTTCAACAGGTCCCTACTGATGTGGGAACAATATCCATCAGTTCTAAAGTAAATTTTGACACCTAGATTCACCCCTCCCCCTATCATCGGGGGTTCTAGGGCCCTTCATTTAGAAAATAGCTTCATAAGTATGTGGTAGTCTTTATAGATGATATTCTTATCAATTCAATGAGAAATCAAGATAATGAAGATCACATTAGAATTGAAATAAGGTCCCTATGGAAGGAGAAACTATATTAGGAATTTAGAAACACTAGATTTTGTCTATAAAGGGATTCATTTTTTTGTCACATAATCTAAAGAGATTGTATCGTAATAGATCCATCAATGACGGGGGAAATTAAATTTTTTTCCAAGGCCACCCATGATGAATGATATCTAGTATTTTAATGGATTGGATGTATATTATTAATGGTTTTTGGATAATTGCTGACAACTGTATAGTCCCATGACCTTCTTAACTCTGAAGGGTGTCATGTTCCCTTAGATAGTTGACAGTTATGAAAATTTAAATTTACTAATGAAAAGATTAGTCAACAAACCAATTACCATATTACCCTGTAGTATATAAGGGTTTGAAATCTGTACTGATGCATCCATGAAAGGGATTATCTTGTGTTCTTATATAGAACCACATGGTTATATCTTATTCCTCACAAAATATGATAACTCAAGAAAATAATTACCCAACTCAATATTTGGATTTAAATGTAGTAATTTCTATTTAATGATATACACACATCATTTATGTTGAGAAATGTGTGATGTACATACCAATCATAATGTATTAAAATATATATTCACACAAATGGATTTTTACATGAACTAGAAAAAATGGTTATAATTGAAAAAGGATTATTACTACTTGATACAATACCACATAGTGAAAGTGAATAATTTTGATGATGCTTCGAGTTAGAAGGATCATTATATCATATCCATTATGAGGATATCAAAATATCCAATACAATTGGATTTTCAATGTATAGAACCGAAAATCACAAGTAAAGAGAAATATCATATCATTCATAAATAAAGGTTCGACCCTATATCCATGTGATGATTAAGGAGGAATTGAAGGAAGATGTTGAGATGAAAAATCAATTATGAAATATTCCCCATTTTATCATTGATTAGGATGGAATTATATGGTTGAGGAGTCATGCATGTGTCCCTACAATATCTAATTAGAAGAAGGTGTAGTAATTGGAATCACATAGTTCATTATTCTCTTTTTATCCTAGATCTATGGATTTTTTCATCGGACTGACCAAAACATGTAAAGGGCTTAATGATATATAGGTTATAGCTAATCACCATAATATGTAATCACACTTCATTGATTTTAGAGTATACTTCTCTTTGGATCTTCTATACTGTATATATTTCAATTAAGTTGTATGTTTGAATTGTGTACCACATTATATTGTATCATATTCAGATCTGAGGTTCACCATAATGTTTTGGTAAAATCATCAACAACAACCTATTACAAAACCAAGTTTCATAACATTTGATAATCCTTATATAGTTTTCATGTCTGAATTAAAAATTCAAACCATAGATGATACATTTAGATCATGTTATGTATAATTCAATGGTGGCTGGGATCAACACCTTACACTAGTTAAGTTTTTCTACAATAACATTGTTCACTCATTAATTCGGATAGAAAATTATGATTCCCTCTATGGGAAGAAAATTATAGCTCAAACCTGATTGTATGATATTAGAGAAAAAATTCATTGTGGACCTGAGGACACTATTGAAATGGTTGATAATGTTAGAACCCTTCAGTAGCATATCAATGTTGAACAATGTCTACCGAAAAATATATTGATACCTGGTGAAATGACAATGAATTTTACGTTGGTGAAGACCTATTTCTATGAATATCATCCTGGAATAATGTTAATATATTAAAGAATAAATAGATATTAGGCCCTATGGATACCTATCCATTTCAAATTCTTGATCGTATCAGGACCGTAGCCAATCACATGGAACATCCAAAAAATATCTATCAAGTCCAATATGTGTTCCACATACCTCACATGAAGATGTAAATTCCCTTCCCTTTCCCATGTAGTAATCTTAGAGGTCATAATACTGCAGCAAGATCATTCTTAAAATGAAAAACTAGTTGAAATTCATGATAGTATA
Source organism: Viscum album (assembly GCA_963277665.1). NCBI lineage: Eukaryota > Viridiplantae > Streptophyta > Magnoliopsida > Santalales > Viscaceae > Viscum > Viscum album. Next base: position 399,908,583 of record OY728120.1, read on the forward strand.
GAGAATGTTCTTTACAACAAGAACACTCACCTGGTCAGTGTTTTTTGGAGAAATAACCAGTTAGATAAAGCTACATTGGAACTTTTATATATGATAAATTTTAATAATCCGCATTTTTTAAATCAAATGATGAATTTATATGGTGAAATCCATTTAATGTGGGGTAGAGTGTAACACCCTATGTTTTATGGCCTTTTTCTGAATAATTTAATTTTCATTGAAGCCTTGTAATGAAGAATGACAAAAATTATACACAAAACCAACGTGTAATACATTTCAAGAAACAACTAGATGATGTATGTTTCACACAGCACCAATATTTCTTATTTAACACACAATACAGATTTTCTGTACATAACACGCAACATTGAATCTGTAGAAAACACCATTTTACTTATATAACTATTAGACCAAAATAACTAAAACCTAGCCATTAAAAATATAGAAATTAATAATAATAACTAATTTAAAAATATTTTTTAATTAAATTTATATAAATAAAACATATTGAAAATGAAATATATTTTTTGTAATGTCCATATAGGATTAAAAATACATCATTCTCAAATGAACTAATTTTTATGTACATTTATAAAAATAAATAAAATAAAATATAGAAACATTTAGAAATTTAATTATAGAATATAATATATTTAATTTAATTTATAATGATTAAATTTTCATATAATTTGTTTTTGGGATTTTTCTAAATATCATCATTTTTAGATGTGTTGTGAAAAATAAAAAAACAATTTCAAACATTATTTTTCATTTAATTTAATAAACATGTGAAATAATAATTACAATTTGTTTAAATCCATAATTATAACATATTTTAATAAATTAATCCAATTTAGATCATTATAACAAATATTACATTTAAAATAGTTATAAAAACATACCAATCATTTGATCATTTTTTCTTTAAAATCATACAATATCAACATGTCACCGAGATAAAATTTAAATTAATTTATACAATATACTTTATTAAAATTTTGAAAAATTTCTACCACATTTTTTAACATCATAATATATAATGTATCATAATTTCAACATAATGTTTTCCAAATAATATTACTGAATGTAAATTAAAATACATACAATGATTATTGTAAATATAAGCATAACAAGGGGATAATCGTTAATCATAATGACCAAAATAACATATCCTCTAGTCCAAACCCATTATTAGGGAAATTATTCATCCATTCACCATACAATATCACATTGTTTTTGTTTTTTATGAATTTTTTATCTTAAAATGTAGGTACACATAATTTTTTTTTCAAAAATACCAATCAAGTCTTTTCCCTCCCCTATAAAAAGGAACCAGCCCTCTACCTTCCACACATGACTCAATCAACATAGGTTCAACCATAATCTACCCAATATACTTTCTTATATCTTTCCCACACTACACTAATCCACACATTGGAGGAAATAAATCATTGTTATCATTTTGGCACAAACCAATATCAGATACCTGATTAAGAGGTAACATCTTCTTTAAAGATCCATTCTTTTAATTTCTATCATCACCCCCAACTCTACTAATTAAATTGTTATAAAAAATTGCATAAAAAATATATTGATATTTTTCTATTATAAGTGTTAAAACTAAACATACAAAAACATCCATCTAATGGGAAATGAACATACTTTTTATATGTATGGAGAACCACCACCTAACAAAAACATGATTGTTCGTTTGTACATTTCCACCTATAATGATGGGAATTATGAGGGAAATTATGTTTTCATAAAATAAATTTGAATTTTTTTACTTACTTAAACATCTATTAATATTTTACAATGCACGTCTTTATAATTTCATGTTTTTGTAAATATGATAATATCTTTGAGGCGGTATGGACTTTTGTTCCTTCAAAGCGATGTGATTCGTTCACACACAACAAGGAATGTATAAAGGATGGGTTCATTAAATCAATATTAAATATAAGATATAATAATTCTATTTTATTAAGGATATATATGTCTCTATATATATACTTATGTGTCACTTACTACGTTTCATTCAATACACTAATAAAAACTGAAACATCAGTCATGCGTTAGTATGGATTACAGTCTCCATGAACATTGTATTATATTTAATACTTATATGTTATATAGATTAATATAATAAAAATATAACGAATATACCTACTAATTATATTAATGATAACATTATGGAATCTTGTTATACGTATAAGACAAAATGATATTACATATCAAGACACCTGTGTAGAACGAAGCAGATATTACCCAATGTGAAACACTATCATAGGTTAGGTAACTATAGGATAATATGAAGTCATTATAAAACCATGTGATGAATTATATATAATAATATTAATATATAAACTATATATAAGAGACATAAATTTATTATACAGGATGCTTGTACAATTATGAAGTGAGTCAAGACATAAGGTTGGGGTATTTCTAGTCTCACTTTTAATTTTTTTGACATTTTCACATTTTTAACCACTAATATTTTATTTTTTTTATATATTCCATTATTATTTTCTTTAGTTTTTATCTCTAATTTTATTTTTCTTCCATATGTATTTGACTATTTCACACTTTCATTTGGATTATGTCACATGAGATTCTAAATCAGTAATGAAGTGTTGTCTATATTTTCCCTCTTTGAGACACATTCCATGAACTTCAAAACAATGATATAAAAAATGTTTTGAAAGATGATATTTTAGGATAATTATCAAAAAACGTGTTCCAAAAAGGGTTTTTGTGGATTTCAGTAGTCCTTTATATGTTTGCAATGTAATTTAAAATAAATGTTTTTCTAAATAAAATTCTTGTTCTTTTTTATAAAACGGACATCAAAATGTTTTCAAGATTATTATATATGTATTTATGGAAAATAATTTTCAAAACATTCTCATTATATCATTTTATTATTTAAATTATTTTTTAAAAAAATCATTTCAGTTTTTATCTATAATTTTTCATATCTATTTTTATGAAAATGGATTTAAAAAGTATTTAGGATTTAGAAAGTCTTTTTGAAATAATGAAGGATAATTACATCAATATTTGTTCTCAAAATTACCATCCAAGTTATTTTATATCCAAGATAACATCCATTGATGATAAAAATGACCTTCAAAAAAATTATCCAAATGTCCCATTCATATTCTTTCATTAATGGTTTAGGTTTTCATATAACTATGATTGTGATACCCATTTCTCTTCAATGGGTTATATGATTTTGAAACCGGCTTATTTTCATGGGTTATGATTTGGTGAAAGGATTTTTAAACATTATTATTTTCTATAAATTTTTATGTGATGAAATTTTAATGTTACTAATTTCAATTAATGGGATATGATTTGATTTTTATAGAACACATTTCTTTTTATGGTTCATGATATGTAAAATGTTTTATTATATTATTTTCACATTTTGGAATTATTTTTTTGGATATTGATAGGACCCATATCACCGTCCAATGCATTGGGTAATGATTAATTTCTCATAAGATAATGATGAGAATCATGTTTATGGGCTTTATCCACTATGGTAATATTGGGAATCTAATTCCTTGGGATGTAAATGATAATGATTGTAGACGTTGGTGTGTCACGCCTAGTAGGTGTAGCCACCATGAATATTGAAGAAGATAAAAATATATCCATAAAGGGATGATGTGGAAATATGATCCCTTTCAAGGAATAATTATGTATAGGGATGGTGGTGTGCTCCGCCTGGTATGTTTAGTTCCCATAGAGTTCCCTGATAAGTTTAATCTATATTTCATGAAATATAGGGGTTGATATCAACTTTTTTTGTATATCACAATATCACTTATTATTTATATGATATTATTTCATGAATTATTTTTATTATTTTATTATTATTCATGTCTTATGAACTTCTATATTTTATTAAATGATTAGTGTTTCAGATCTTGTGATATCAATTGTACAATATTAAAATGTTATTATCACATTCTCATACCCATATGATCCGGTTTTTCACGACCACCTCATTTACATTATTTATTTTACTAATTTTTTTCTTAGTATCGGAGAGTCTGGGTGAAACCGTACTTAAAGTATTTAATTGTTATTCAAAAACACAATATTTTACCTCGACAGAATTCATCGCACCACTGTCTATGTTGTACGACATCGCTAGGGTCACCACCTGGCCTCACTTAGTTCTTCCCATTCCTATCTGAAATGAATATAATTAAAAAATTAATTACTGATAAAGAAATGATATTTAAAATTGGGATAAAATGAAAACAAAATAAAACAATAAGTTTGATATAAATTAAATGTATTTTTTTAATATTTAATGATATTATTATCATTGTTATTATTAGTCATATAGATAATAATTTATTTACTTGATTATTATTATTCCAATTATTAATAATAATAATATTATTAATATGTTAATTATTATTATTATCAGTATTATTTTTTGTTTTTGTTTTTTTTAGTTTGTTAGTTTTATTTAAAAAAAAATTTTATCTCTTTATCTCTTTTTTTCTCCTCTTTTCTTCGAGACCTAACTCCCCCTCCCCCGATTTTTTTCTTCCCCATTGAATCCCCCCTTCCTCGATTCTGCTCATGCCACCCCCTCCATGGTCGACTTGTCCTCCCACATCAATCCCCTCCGGCGCCGCACACCCTTCAGGAAACCTTGATCTGTTGTCCCTACTCCCCTTGCACTACCCTCATGAACCCCCCTCACGCGACCTGTTCTGCTGAGCCCCGACGGACTCCCTCCTTACATGATGCACCGAACTAGCCATGCCTCATTCCACCTGTAGCCATGAGATCTCTGCCTCCCTTGTGTGACTCTACCCCACTGTAGTCCCCTCTCAATCTGATAATCCCTTCTACCTCTTTCATATATTATGGTTTCATGCTGTTAGGGTTTTGAGTTATTAAAGGAATGATTTTGACACTTTTTGTCTGGTCCATTATTTTAGGGTTTATTCATTTTTTCTTGGGTGAAATTGACATGTGGTGTCAGTTTCGCAGCATGATATTGATGATTTCTACCTAGAGGTACTCGGATTCATTCCATAACATCTCTTAGATAATTAATATGGTTTTCTAATTGATTTAATATGTTATTTAATTTAATTTCATGGTGAGATCTATGTTCAGAATGTTTTGGTATGCTCGTTTGATGAAATAAAATTTCAAAAATAGAATGGTTTTGTTGTTTATTTGTGCTTTTATTTATAAATGATTGGATGTGCTTTATAGGTTGTGTGAAATGCATTTTATTTTTTTTGACATGCATGCATTATGAAAATTTCACTTTCATTAGAAATGGTCATGTTTTAATCTCTACCATATTGTGATAAGTTCTAAAATTGTTTAATCAATTGTATATATGATGCAAATGAGGTTTTAGAATAGTTGAGTGTTCAATTGATTTAAAAATGGTCTTTGCATGTAAAAATCCATGTTGATTTGGTGAAATGTTTTCATGTTGGGTTTTAAGTGAAGTTTGGTTGTAAAAATCTTAGTTTTCAAGGGTAATTGATGTTTTTATGTATAAATGAGGATTTGAAATGTGTTGAGAATCATTTTAACGGTGTTTTCTTGGTTTTTTTTGTGAAAAAAGGTCAAATCCTGTTTTGGAAATGGTTTTAAAGTATGGGTGATCTTATAAAGAGGGGAGTCCATTGTCTTTGTTTTCTTTAGTGTTTGTGAAATAAAAAATTAGTGTCCTAGAAATAATAATGGGTTCTTCAAAGTGGTTTTTATTGTGATGTATTCTTGGTTTTTCTTGAAATGATATTAGAGATAGATCAAATGATTTTTGGTTCATTTAGAAAGTGTGAAAGTTGGATTTTTAAATATTTGTATAAGAATTCATTTTTAAAATAGTATTTTTATGTAAAGTGAGAAATTTTTGTGGTATAAACCCTTCTTACGTCACTTGGGAGTGTTTTATAAGTGGTGAAATTTTTTTAGTTAATTTTGTAGTTGGTGTAAAACACGTCAAAAAAATATTTATTTCGAAAGTGTTTTGAATGACTCTCGTCTTTTTCATTGGGAGTGTTTATTTTTTTTGGCCCTTGTTGTGTTATTTAAATAATTATTTCTATGTTTTGCAAATTTTTTATGTTCTTCTATGAGTGTTTCAATTTAGGGATTTTCCAAATGATTAGGTAACAGAAAATATATTTTGGAATGGTATTTTGGTGTGAATGACTTTTTGAAATGTTGTTTTGATATAAAAATGGTGAGTTTTTTGTGTAATATTTTGTTTGGTCTATGATGTGAGAACTAAATATACTATGTGGTTGTGAAACTTGATTGAGAAAAAGGAAAAATCTCAGGGATCTTGGTGGGAGGACATGAACTAGTGCTCTTGTGATATGGAGTTGTATCATCCCTATTTCACATAGCTTGATTGACAATTTCAACACTAACTAAACATATGAACTACTGAGGGTTATGGCCTTCTAAGCCATGTTTTATTAGGGTTGTGTTCTTATAATCCATTTTTACTAAGGGTCATGGTTTCTATGCCATGTATCACCGCGACATGAGGTTCTAGGGTCCCACTCGAGTTAGATGAACCATATGGGATTTACCCATAGTGCTCTATCATCCATGATGTGGTTCCTTCCGTTGGCATATGGAGGATCACTTCTGTGTGTGTGTGTGTGTGTGTTCCATTATGGAATTTATCCCTTCCCATTTCAAATAGTGTTTTTGAAATGGATCTTTCTTATTGTTTTCATTTAGCTTTTATCTTGTAAATGATTTCTATAAAATCATTTTGAAAGTATAATTTTGAATAATCACCTTGAATTATTTCTTGGATATTTTAGCATAGAATCGTTTCATTTGGTGGTATCCAACTAGGCCTTTGGATCACACCATACATAAACCCCCGGGTGTTTGTAGATTTTGATTCTTGTATATCTTATGTTATGGCATCTTGCCCATCGATGGTTGTTCGAGTGGTTAGAGGTCTTCTCATACAGGTCCTTGGTGGTAGGTTGTGGATGATTCACCTCTCTTGTTGCGTAGAGGTTTTTTAATGAGTATTGTAACTCCTCTGTCTTGGTACTTTGCAGTTTTGAATAATGTTGTAAATCATTAAATTTGAATGTTGTAATTGGAAAATGAGGCATACGAGCCTGGTGCCTATGTAGATGTTGTAGGAGAATCTTTTATACATTTGTTATCTCATTCCTCAGTTATATGGGGGGAACTCATATATTGAAGAATATTAATGATCTAAGAAGTGTTTTTCCAAGAGTATCACATTTAATGAACCAATGGCGATCTCTTCTTCTAATGTGGGTTCCGTTTGGTTGGGTGGTGAATGTCCATTGGCTATTTAGGGGAAGAAATAAGAAAGAGTAATTGCTTGTGTTGGAGTAGGATTTACCTCATCATCATTATTTTCTTCCTATTTTTGGTGGTTTCTTCCACCCCTGTATGTAATATATGATGATACCCCCTTAGGTGTTGGATATATTATGGGCCTTTATAGCTGCACTTTTAGGGTGGCATGAGATCTTTCATCTAATTTTCAAGTCATCATGTATTCAAACTTCCTCACATGTCTAGATGTGTCTTTTTTGAAACGATACACTTCATATGATTGGGAAGTGGTTTTCCTGGTCCCATACTCTAAATATTTATCAAACACTACATTTTCAAAATTGAAAATGCCATGAAGGATTTATTTGTATACTATCTTGTTCTAGATATTTTGACCTAGCCTTCTATGGAATGGGATGTGGTCAGGTATGTTGGTGAGGTCAACTTCATCATGTATCATGGGCTATTGTAGACTAAGAATGTCATTGTCTATAGCTACTATAATCTAACATTGGAATTATTCATTTCATTATTAATTTTCATTATTCATCCATATCTCAAATGTTGGTCAACAATTATTTCACTATGCCATTGGCTAAGGGTAATTCTTGTAGTTTTTTGTTCATTATAAGAGGTGTAGGGCGGTTCAGAACATAAATTGGCACCTGTATGGTATCCATTTTATGGTTGGTAGAGACATTTGTAACATCTTCATTTTCATATTATTTTACCCTATTTTTTTAGAGTAAACCAAAAATTGTTTAAGGTTCCCTAAATAGAATAGATGATATGATGTTCTATTTCTATGAACTCACAGAACTCACCAAAAATATTTCCTTAGTATTAGAAGAATCTGTAGCTCATCTTGAAGATTTACGGCACATATCCACATTAATTTTTTATACTATATAGGGTTATTGTGTGAGTATGAAAAATCATTCAAACTATATAAAAAGTCATTCACCCTCTCAATTTCACATTATTTTCAGTTCCATGGGTCAACATCTATTGTTTTCCATATTATGGAGATGAACTGATATAGAAAATCAGGATGAAGATATTCAAATCATATTATATATCATACTTGAAAGATGATGTATAAAAAAAGGATTCCACATTCAATGTCAAAAACAATTCCTCATATTTTCCATTCTTTTAGAACTCTATGGCCCATCATCAACCTGCATTATGATACAAATTTCATTATATTTTTTCATCTCACCAATGATGTAAAATATAATGAAGTTGGGATTAATGAAATTGGGTGGAGGAATTGATTCATCCACACATTCAAGATATAACGTCCTTATAGTCTATCCAGAGTGTATCACCCTTCCATGGATTCCATTTGAGAATCATGGTACCTGATGACATTATGTAACATTGGGTAACTACACTTCGAGACAGAACTCATCCACATGGAGTGGGTGGGGGTCGATGAGGTGGCCCCAACTTCATCTCTCATAAATTCACTATTTATCCTATTACTAAATTATTCCCCTTTAGAGGTATATAATATCATTATAATTTATGGATTTTATGATAATTTTCAACTTCCTCATATCTATAGACCTTCGTCCTAGATCAGGAGCCAATACAGTGCTCAGATTCTGAATTTTTGGGTGGATAGTCTTTTATGGGAAGTGGGATATTCTTCTTATCCTAATGATTATTCCTAGGGGCTATTTTCCTTTAGTAGTTCCTTGTAAATATTTTAGAGTGTTTTTATTTAAATCTCATATTTTGAAAAAAATTCATCCATGGGAGAAATCACTATAGTTTTGTGTTGTGATTGGGATGTGGAAATACCTTTCACATTTTCCTTGGTAATGTTCTAACATGATTGTGGCATCACATTGTTTATAGGTTCCATATTTTGGGGAATTCTCTTGTTCTTAGTGTGTGAAGCCTTAGTTGGTGTGTTAAAATAACCCTCTTCTACTGGTGTGTGTTCAATGTTGTGGATGTTTTCATTTTCCACATGATCACAAATGTCTTACAAATTTAGAGTGAAGACATTCATAGAGTCATACCAGGTGATGCTAGTGATATCATTGCCTTAAAAAATTGTATGATTTTATAATACCATCATCAATGTCATTTATGAACCCTTCGACGTATTGTTACATTAAAGAATTTGATCTTGGTGTGGTTTTATTGACCACAAATTACAATCCTATCATCTTGCCTATGCATAGGGACATTAACGAAGTTTCTGGTCATGATTGTCATACAAGATTGAACTATTGACTGATTTTCATTCAGTGGGAGGAATATGTGAGATAAAAACCATGAGTTATATCCTCCAATTATAAAGGAGTCTTATTAATAATTTGGTGGTGATAATAATTAAAATTTATACATCCCTCTCAGGTGGGGATTATTCACATCAGCAATTAGAATCAAGTGGTACTATTTTTGAATATACAATGATACCTATCAGGGATTTTAGGATTTGTGGGATAGATATCAAAATATAAATACTATTATAGTAGTATGATGGGGGGTTTATGAATCACTTTTTACGTCCCCTATACCCTCTAAGGGGATGATGATCATTGTGATAGTGTTTGTGATAAAAAATTCCCCATTGTAGTGGGATGGAGTTTGAATTTTTCAGTTGAGTACATGTCAAAAATCTTCTAGGAATATGATGATATGAGTGGTGGATATGGTTGTATTTATTCCCTTGTCACAAGGGATGTTGTTATAAAAACCCAACATTGGACTCTGTATCTAAAATTTATTCTCAGTGCTTCAAGTGTCCCATTATGAAAACATGATTTCCATACTAAAACTCGATTCATAGTTAATGGACATTGTTGAAAAGGTACAATTATATTGTAGGGACCAACAGTCCTGAGTATTGTCCAATCCATTAATTTTTTCAGTGGGACTAACATTAAAAAAATCCAATTTTGATGTTTTGTACTATTACAGGGGTGCATAATATTTTAACATTCCACACCACCCATATCCTCTGATAAAGATTAATGATTTGGATTTATAGATCAGCTACCAAAGCATTATGATGTAGTGGTTGAATGCTTGTCACAAATTTGAATTGTCCTTTTATGATTTTGTATCTCGAGGCATTGAGATAGTGAGAATGTCTAGTTGATAATAGAGTATCATAATTGTCTTATGGTGAAACTACTATGCAAGATAATTGATATGTCTAGACTTCCTTATGAGATCAGTATCCCCAAATTTGTGCCACACATAAGCTATGAACTTCATTTCTATCTCATTTGGGTTATCATCATCATAAGTGGTGAGGTTCTAAAACAAGGTTTGGAGGTTTTTCTGGGAAAACTCTCTCCATATATCAATGTCATCTTCCTATCCATGAGATATAAACACTCCACCTGATTAGACAATATATGATTATTCTGAGGTCAACTATTAACTGGAATGGAGTACTGCTATTATTTTATATAGAACCATATCTAGTTTTCCAGGATGATTCTAGAACCACTATTTTAAAATTAATCTGAATATTGAACACTAGATTATATAGATATTTCTATGGTAGGGTGGATTTTGTTTTCAACGATATATATTTCCATTCAAGTTCCAACCATGATAGATGGATAGAGTAGAGCCTATAAAATTCATATCAATAGTACAATAAGGATTACTATGACAGTAATGATTGTATTATATACAAATAAAGGGTTGAAAAAACCTTTTTGTATGTGTTATGTGTCACGAGTGACCTAGATTAAACTATAAAAAAATTAGAAATATGGTTCATGTTCATTGTCATAGCTGGAATATACTAATATTCATTATGAATTCTGAGTGGATATGAACCTGTTATATGATAATTGTTTGGAAATACCTTAAATATATTTTATGTTTTTTGAATATGATCCCTCTACTAAGAAGCATACGAAGTGTTTCATTGATTTCTCTCATTATTGATAGGGATATGATCATGTCCCATGACATGTTTCATTATCACATGGTGATCCTTGGAAAGGAAAATTGTATGAGATCGATCGCAATCAATTGGTCTGTGTTTATGGTCATTCATGGAAAGGATATGAGCCTGACCAAACATATATTCTTCTCTCAACAGGGTATCCATAGTTGGATCCATAATATGATCATAGTCCAAATACACATTCCCAACCGAAATATGCCAAAAGACCTCTAGAATGGGAGAATGGATGTGAGGATCTTATTGTATTGCATCAGAATGATTCCAGTAGCGCCGTTCATTAGAGGAAGAAGGATTATGTGCTTGGATACTCAATCTATTGGAATACAAGATCTAGATTTACTGATAGTGATATGATCCTTTCTAGAGGAATGATCCATTCTAACATGGTTATATCTAACCAATATATATATATATATTTCCAATCATGGACCTTTGGAGTATGTCGATATGAATCTTCTATTGGAATACGATATAGTTAGGAGGTTTGTGATCCTCTCTCATGGTGATCCTCGACCAGAATGGGGATATGAGCCTGATCTTGGGAATTTGGCATACATCACTATTCCTTTTCATCAGGCATCTGCCCCATTCCCATGGCATGTTCTTCTCTCACAGGGTTAACCCCAATTGGAAAGGGAGTATCATTCTATTTTGATGCATAATCTATTATTGGAATATCCTCATAATCCTCCTAAATGGGGGAAAGAATGTGTTCTTTTTTAGGAACATCCATTTTCTCCCAATTATCATAGAATTTAGTTTCTCTTATTATAGGGATATGAATAAGTGCATGTCCCTACATTTGAACCAGAGCCAGTGTGTTCTAGCAGAGTTCTATAGTTTTTTCTAAAATATATTGGAATTTTATGAGTGTTTGGGAGGAATATATTCTTATTCATTTTCCTTGTAAACAATGTTATAGAATATGCCTTCAATTTATTTTGGGATTTGTACCCACATCTTCCCTCATCATCCCACTAAAATTTGGTCATGGACATCCTGAACGGCATTAGGGATATGAGTCTTCCTCGTGCCTACAACAGGATGACATTAACGTTAGGTTAACAATTTTATTTTTGATATTCACATTGGTTTCACTATATTTTCAATGAATAAGAGGTGATTCTGACACACTTTTGGTTAGACTCAATGTCTAATTATTGGTGTAGGCTCATTTAATTAAAATTCCTTAATACCATGTCACCGAAAAAATTCATAATCCAAACTCCCATTATTTCCATCATTCATAAATATATACAGACCTTATTTCCATAAAAAGGTAGTTAATTAGTGTTTTAGATATAACGATTCTTAGGGACACTCATTTGTCTATAGAATGGGATTTTATTCTAATCACACCATGTATGGGGATTTTCTGCTAAATCTGGTACTATCATACTTATTTAACATATTGGCATTAATCACTTCATACATGAAATATGAAATTGGATACAATAGAAAAATTATTATTGATTAAGTGCCTATTTTTACCAAATACGGGGATCTTATCAATGGATATATCTATGTGTATCCTAGGTTCATCATCCATTTCATAGTAAGTAAAAACAACATATGTGTTGAATCCATATAACTAGGAGCTTAAAAATATTCATCGACACAGGGAGACAGTTAATATTATGAGGAGGGTATTGAGCCATTATGATGATTCCTAAGTATCCGATTTATTGTAGGAATCAAAAACCATGTTGCTCATTAGTTTTGTTTCAATGAGTGTTATAAAAAAAGGAAATATATGAGTTAACTATGGAACTAGATACTCCTGATTCAGTTTTGATGGGACATCTTATTTAACCCAATAATGGGGAGAATTAGTGTTTTTAAGATCATTTTGTTTCTATGTCCTCTAATAGATGATGTAATATTACCCGAACATGGAATGATTGGGTCCCAAAATATGAGATTTTGGAGACATTGTGGAACACACCACATGGTGAATAATTATTTGATATTATTTTGGAGAATGGAGTCCAATTTATCTTGTTTATTGCATAAATTAATGTTTTTGTTGTATTTTCTCACCATTGAGATTTTCCCCAAGGCTGATTCTCTAATATAGTGTGCGTTTATATCATTCCACTTATTGAGGATTTATAAATTCCATTTCTCTAGCTGGTAGGTATCTATTTTTCTATTGATATCACTATAAAAATTCCCTAATGGCTCATGATATATTCCTAGTGTATTAAAAAATGGATAACAAGAAATCTGTCTCACTGCATACAGATGTATGACATATATGCTGGGAAATTACACGAGATGTTCATTAAAAATCAGGGGCCTCAAGGATACATCCAATATTTATTGGTTATAACATAAACCAGAGTCATCATATTCAATCTAGTTTCTCATTCCACTGAGGGATGAGTAATAGTGATTAGACATTGTGAATAATTGTCTCCCGATTGTTGAAATGTCAATGATATGGGGATAATTTCATGGAGGTGGTTTCCCATTTTAATTTGGTCTTAGGGATTAGGTAGGAATCATTTGTATCTTGGTTATTGAAGGAATTAGATTCCTCATTGTTAAATTGATCAGGGATTACACAATAATATTTCCCTAGTTACTATATTTTAATTTTATGAAGATGATTTTATTATTTAATCACTATAATCCAAGCCGATCCATTATAATAGTGAGAAAAAAGGTTTCGAAATTAATCAATATCATTGTTTGTGGATGTGGGAATTATATTGTTGGATATACCATGGATGATTAATATTCTTCTCGAACCACGTTGAGGATTCCTACGTATCCTGGTTATGGTAGGAATTAGGGTCATCATAGTTCATTTGATCCGGGGATTACATATTGATTTTTCCTTTTTCAAATGGTAATTTAATATTATGTTTCTAGTATGTTATTACACTCTATGTTTTACCTATTGATTAGTGCTTACTGAGTAAGGAAGGAAAAGTATGACAAATCATGGAATTACCTATTGACATTGCATGCTTGCCTACCCGACCTACAATGATCATCTGGCCATCATACATTTATTTTATGATTGAAATATGAGAGAGATTCTACCTGTATTTTACAAATAAAATTATATGATAAATTTAAAAATGACTTGACGACATTGAAAATTCTATAAGGAATGTACGAAGGATGTCGTCTGAACTTGGTTTGCTTTTGTTTGAGAATTCGGAACACATGGATGGATAGTGTGGGAAGCCCTCAAATGAAATGGATGAAATCTCTAAATGGTGTAAAATGATCTAGATGACATTCCTCGGTTGCAAATCAAGAGATAGTTTACCCACATAGTGTGTGATGTGAAAGTCAATGTGAAATGTTACAGATGTTTTTGCATGTACTGGATGAAATTTCTAGTGGGAATAGAGAAACCTAGCTAGAATTCTCAGAGGGAATTGTGAGAGACGGTTAAATGCCCATGTGATACCTGGAGACTTAGATTACATAAATTAGTGATTCCATATGAATATAGAGACATGTATGATTGACATGGAAATTCATGAATTGATATATTGGATGGTTTCATTAGTTTTGAGTGTTATGAATAAGGGGATACACGTGACTTGATTTTACATGTTAAGAGAAATTCATATGACCCAAATAGAATAAACAATGATTGTCGAAAGATATGGGAGGAATGTCTTGTTGTTGTCACTAATCACAAGTAGTTCACATGAATCGCATGTGTGTCTATGAAAATATTTCCTACATATGTTTTCAATCATTAATATTTTTTCTAAGAATTATAACCTTAATTTCTTATAATTTATTAGTGTTTAATTATATTAAGTCCCCCACCTCTAGATGGGGTGTGCTCTATTCATCATGTGACATTTTTTATGGACATCGTGTGATCTATGAGTGATCATGTAAAGTTTCTAATCATATGGCTTGATAGATAAACTGTTTGATAGTATATTAGCTGGAGGAAAACATGTTGATTGTGAGATCCACAACTCTCAGTAACCTGCTCAGGCTCTTTGATGCAAAAGAAATAAATTTTTTCTATAGATTCTCAGTATCTCTCTTTTTTCGTGTTGGGAGTGGGATTTATAGACTTTGACCTGAAGATAATTAAAAATTTAATTAAAAATCATATCATCTAGATCTTGGATGTATTGGTCAAAGTATTGGACAATACACAACTTCATGAATCACTATTGTGGATATCTATAAAGTCGTAGCCATATTTTTAGCGACTCTAGTCTATCCAGTAAACACATCCTATATATGATTATTTCAAATTCATGGCAGTTTAATGTGTCATTTGGTCATCCGATGTACTTATATATGATCATATTATCAGGTCCTAGTGCCTTCGTGAGATCATGATTCCTATTATAAGGCATTCACATGATACCGGGTGAATTGATTGGGACTATTCATTGGAAATGGATGACTTTTAAATATTACATCATGAGATTATACATGGTCTTTAATAAGTATCATGATTCAATGCTATGGTTGGCCTTCGTGTGTCATAAGGGTTCTAGGACTTCAAAAACCTCTTACACCCACTTCTTTTTATTTAATTTTTTTAAATTTAAAAGGGTCATGAGTCTAGTGATTTTCCATGAGTAATTTAAATAAAAATATTATTTCTCATGAAGATGAATTCAATTTACAATAATGAATCTATGGACATGTGTAATAATATCCTGGAAAATTCCATCTGTTTTTCATTAGTGATCTAAAGGGGGTTTTTGAGATATCTTAGACATAAACAAGGGTCTTCGTGTGATGATGATGAAATGTAAACAATATTTGTTGATGTAAGGTAGACATGTTTCCTTAGACTCATGGTGTCTTTCATATTGTGATGGAACATCACTTTTGTTTTATGACCGCAAGTGTATCCGGAATAATGGTCATTTTCCTCTTATTTTCAAAATATTTTTTGATGGGTTATATATAAAATTCTTGTTGACAAACTATGTAAACTTGATGAGATATTCCAGAAACCTCCCTGTGACCACTATTTTATTGTGGCTCCATCATGAGACAATAAGGACTTATTGACGGTTCTTTGAGGGATCATTCACAAGATGGGAACTACTAATGATTCCTTCATGTGATGCTATGATGTTCATCAAATTTTGTGTCTCTTATATTTTCACTACTTCCATGAGTATCTAGATCCATCTTCTTCATTTTTTATTACGGAAAATAAAACTAACATTCATTTATTTAATAAATATTGAATTTGGTGATGCACAATTTGAGGGATTATACAATGCCACTGCTTTCCAACCTTATCTAAACCTCCCAAATCCATTGACATATCTCTCATATCTCTCACATATTTAAACACATTTTATATTTCAAATATGATTCAACTGATGGTGTTTTATGATACAAGGGATTTCAGTGTGATGGATCATCTCAAATTAGGACATAATTGCGAATTCCTATAAATCAAGTCTTTCTAAAAACATATCCACATGAAATAGAAGCACAAAAAATAGATGAATGAAATAATAAACCACATGGATTACATGTCATAGTGGGAAATATCATGATTCAATCCTTGAGAATCCATATTCATTAATTGAAAATAAATCAATGACCATGGTTCATTCAAAGGACTACAATATAGGGATATTAAAAATAGAAAAGCGGCAAATATTGACCCATAGGGTTCCCATACTAAAAATAAGACTACCAAAATATAAATGATAGTCCTGCTATCATTAAATGGAGTAGTATGTAAAATATATCACATAAATCACTATAATGATAAAAATAAGAAGTCTTAACCCCCAATATCTGATGTAAATCTCAAATAGAAACCTTAAATCCCACCAAGATGATGATGTTCTCTCTTTTAAACGACAACCCATAGAGAATTTCCCATTTCCACACCACAATTCATTCCATCTAGATAAACATTCATCTCCTAATACACCTTACCACCCCCAATATCTTCCCAAAAACTCCAATATTATAACCAAATAATGTAATTGCCTAGACTATTCTATAATCTAACATTATATTCCAATAAACAAAATTTACTAAAAAAATATTACATTTTATGGAAAATATATTAAATCATAAGAATCAACCACCTAGAATATATAACTCAAACTATGAATAAATGCCAAAAATTGAAAATAGATCCATGAAATCAGTTAAAAAATCAACCATCAAAATATATCTTTATCAATATATCATAAAATTAAACATCCAAATATTTATAGTAAATCATGTTATTAAAATAATTGAGAAACCACGTTTTCATCTGTGAATCAGAATCCCAAATAATCTATTCTAAACAAAACATGTATCCATTGAGAATTATCTATGGGAATTATATTTATACATAGTACCATCTTGTGATTGACTTTAATCTCAATTTTCCTCTCCATGGACCTCATATTAAACTATATATCATGCTCTCTCCAATAAATCACCTATAAATCATTTTCAGATATCTAGTTGGGTATGATTCATGAAATATATCATGGATCCATGCCAACAATAGTGGTAGTACCAATGGATAAAACACCACAACTACATAGTCGAACACATCAATGTAAATTAAAATGTGGGTCACATATTACTCCAAAGATCATACCTCCACTAGGAATGATGAGGATAAACCCTCACTAACACATGTACTATAACCTAAAACTAGATTGGAATTCACATATTATAGAGATAATAATTCTAATGGTCGTGTTTCGTCTATATTATGATGTTCTTATTACATCATTATCCACACTCAAATTATTAGTATCTTCACTTACATACACATCACCACATATTAAAAATGTTCCCCTAACAATCCAATCTATGTAAAGAATAATGATTATTGATAAGACTCATATATAATATCTCTAATGGATTTATGGTATGGATGATTAATAGTCGTTAATATAACCAAATTTAGCCAAGGTAAAATGATTCATAGGGAATCCCCTGAAATTCAAGAAGCAATGATGAAAAAAACATCCAGTGTTTTCATATTCTATTCATTATTTCAATCAATTTGAGCATGAAATGTGGTACTAAATAGGATATAAAAACGAAATGAATTTTAGATACCAACCTATAATTGTTAGGTGAAATGAGTGTCCCAATAAAAAATTATGCTTGTTGGAACTTGACGATGGTGCACCACCTCATCTATATTTCATATTTCTATACCATTCACTAAGCCTAACTCCATAATTTCTGAAATTTTAGATAAATTCATTAATCGATATAAAATCCCCTATATTGATATATATCTCAATATATTTGATGTATGTCAATGGAAAAATCCAATTAAATGACAATACATATTTAATCAGAAAAATTCAATGGATATTTCAAACTATTTATAATATTTTTATCTATCTCTCTAACTTGAATGTTTTTATCATGAACACAATCATTCTATAAACAATTTTATCTTATACAACCAAATATGTCCCCTAAAAATATTATAAATCATTGATATATCTAGATGCATTATGCCTATTAAGCTAGGTAAATCATGGAAAACCTTCCCAATCAGAATAGAGATGATAATCATTTATTGATAAAATATATGATGTCATATGTCAATTAAAAAACCTCTAGAACAATAACATGGATTAAATAGCCTGACAAATCTTTTATCTTTGACTCAACATAATGAAAATAATCTACCTACAACATCATGGATGAGTTTTTTCATATATAATTTGAAACATCTAACACAATCCAATTCATTAATATTTAAATCCAAAAGATCCTATATATCTCTCTTAGAGTTTATTGATTTCATAACAATATCTTTCCATGAAATCTTATTCAATGCATCTTCAACTAAACTCACATTTCTGTTGTTTTAAGGGAACCCTAAATAATGATACTAATGAAATAGCAGCAAACTCCTATGACATATATTCATATAATAAAACTATAAACATCACATCAACTATGAAACCTTACATTTTTAAAATAACGAATCAAAACTCGATAGAAAACATGAAATGTAACACCAGGCCTAAATTAATCATGAAATATTATTATTATAAAAATGAAAATTATAACCCAGCCATTAAATTTATATACATGGATAGAATTAAATAAACAGTTAATATTAAATGGATTATTAAATAGAAAAAAATTAATTAGTAACCTATTTATGAAAAAATAATATAAGTATCATTTGAAAGAAAAAGAAATATTTTTAGAACAAAATATAATTTTTTGAAAGGTGGTATCATCTCAAATTTTTCTCATACATTAATGTTAATTTCCATATGTATTTTTAGATTTTATTTTTAAAAATTGACATTATTTATTATGTCAAAATATAATTATTATATTTGGGTAAAATTTCGTGATTTTCTAGGAAATATTGTTTTTTCAATGAATATTGAAAAAATATATATTTATTGAAACATTATTATTTACAAAAAACGATTAATTTATAAGTTAGATTATATATTTAAAGATTTAACATTAAATAAGTATTATTCAGTTATATTAAACCATATTTTTATCATCATTATATTGTATTTATTTATTATTTTTCATGGTGTTAAAATTTCATTGTTTAGAAAATTATTTTAAATTTCATAATGTGTCTCCATTTTAATTAATTAGAAATTACACTAATGGGGAATAAGTTAAACTATGTTTATTGATTTTATATATTTTAATATTAATTTTATTTCATATATTTATTATTATTGGTTATATAATTAATATAAAATCATCATTTACTTAAACAAATACATTTCTTGAAAAACTTTTTTTTCATCATGTATGCATGTTTTTATTTGAAATAAATAATTCCATCACATTGAAATGTGTTTGGTAAAATTTATTACATATGTGAAAATATAATATTATTTTTACCCAAATAAATTAAACTAATTAATTCCATAACTAATAGTGTGAAATGTAAATAATATTTAACTTAATTATGTTAAAAAATATTTACAATAGGATTTGACTTAGAATATAATTGTAAAAATAAAATAAAATTTTTTATAAAAGTTATTTTATGGTAATAGTTTGAAATTATAATGTCTATGGTTCTAATATATGAAATTTTTGTTTACTTTACTCATATGAAAAAAATATTCTTAAATTTTTCCATATCAAAAATTAATATTGAGCCACTAACCTCACATATAAAAGGAAACCCACTCCCCTCTCTAATTAACACATTCACATCCCTTTCAATAAATATATAAAACCAAAAAATTATTCCACACCACAATAACCATATAATAAAAAAATTTATTATTTCATAAATACATCCTATAAAGGATTATAGTTCTATCCTGAGGTGGTTGTCTAAATAAGATGTGTCATGCTTAACTATGAATTTTAATAATATGAATTTTTAATCCTCTATAGAAACTTGTTAAATTATTATTATATTATAAAAAAAGTATATACCATATACATAGATGTTAATAATCTATTGGAAAAACATAAATAAATTCCAATTTTTTCAAAATAAATATTAAGTCATAATATGATTTTATAGAAGACAGGCTCCTTCTGAACTAATGTCATTCATTTTCCACCATTGCCTCCCACAACATGTTATAGTGAAGGATTTAACTTCTATTTAAATATAATATTTAAAATATATTTATACTTACTGTGTATTCATTTCAAAATTTCCTTTTTACTATTTATTTGGCATGAGATATGATAACATCACTACTCTGTTCCAGAGACTACCTCCCCACGAAGCGATGTGATTCATTTTTCTCCAATTCCTTATATGAAAGATAATAAAGATAAATTTAATGGATATTTGCGATATAAATTATATAATTATTACATTAATCTCATAATAATAATTATTAAAATATAATATATCATAAATTTCATCAAGAAAAACCTGATAATGTTGTTTGTGCGTACATGTGGATTATCGACTTCATAAAGTTATGTGATATTTTAGTCATTGAAAAGCTAAATGTATGATTAATATAATTATATTTAATTATATCTTAATGTATTTATAATATTATTATTCCTTAAATATAAAATAATAACTTATTTCATTCCATATTGATCATTGTTTTGTTGAAACATTACTTATGCATACATAATGGGAAAAGACTCTATGATTATATCATAGTTCATTATTCATATCAATATTTCATGAGTGGTTTTATGAATTAAAAATATTAATAAATAGGATAAATATATCGGGGATATGATTCTATATATTTTTAAATAATTACCACGTTCACCAATTCCACAAAACAAAGTAAGTTTGAAACAACAAAATGTATGTCCTAAAAATAGAAGACATAGAGACAACTGATTAAGTATTTTAATATGTAATTAGAAATAAATAAATTAAGTAAATAAATTATAAGTTATTAAAAGTGTATTATTTTCATAATAAAATACAATTTTTATTTAATTTTATTTTATATGCGGGTCAAACATGTAAGTAGAATGTCTGATTGGTTTTATGGGTTTATCGTATTAATTTTATTTCTGTAAGGCATATACAACATTCAATTATAATTTTTTTTCTTATTTAAATTATTACAATGACTTTATTTTATTATTATTATAATGAATTTTTTTTATTTATATATTCATTTGATGTTCTATCTTTTTTGACTTTTCAATCCATATTTTACAAACTCGTCATGGTCATTATCTCAATTTCCCTCAGTAGAAACATATTTTATTTTCATCTACTTATATAATTTTATAAGGGGTATATATAGACACATTTACATGTAAAATAATCATTACATCATTCATCTGGTCATTTCATGTAAAATGTTATTATTTCTCTCAAGGGGATTTAAATTTAATATGGCCAAGGGGAAATAAATTTCATAACTCCAGTTTATTTCATTTGTATATATGACTTCTTCCTTGTAATTAATATTTTATTATTATTTTTATAATTAGTTTTTATTATATTGTACCAATTTTATTATGTGGACTTAAATTTTGAGATAGATTATATTAACTAATTAAATTTCACTTCAATGTTTTGATAATTTTATGTACATATCACCTAAAATTGTATTCTTTATAACATATAGTTTGTTATATATAAATATTCATTTTAGGATAAACCTCTAGACCTATAACATATCAAAAAATGACTCTCCATATATTCAGGCTATTTAAAATTTCATTTATGTAATTTTTTCATGGGAATTTTTCTTGAAAATTAATGAAAGTGTAAAATGGTATATGTTATAGTTTCCTATAATTCGACATTATTTATTTTCTAAGCTATTTTGGATAAATCATATGATCCTTCTTTATAGAACCAAATAAATTTGTTTAAACTAATTATTAACATAGTTACTATGTTTCATTTCCATTTCCCCCCTAATTGATTAAATAATCATCATTAATATAGTTTTTATGTAACAAAAATCATTTATTTTTTGATCGCTGATCATTTTCTCAAATATCAATGTTTTCTGAATTTTTTTCATAAAATATCTCTTTAAAATTAAAATATTTCCAATGGAATTATAAATGTACATTTACCTTTATTTATCTTATTTGGATGGATATTTATTAATTTTTTATAAATGGGTAACTTTTTTCTATTATTACAAAAAGTTGGAAAACACTATTTATTTTTAACAACTATAGAAAGATTATGTTTTCCATCATTCTGGACTATTATATTATAAGAATAAATATTTGGTTCTAAATTTAATTTTCAAATTAATAATTTTCATCAATCTTAGTGAATGTATTCGATTTCAAATAAGTATTTCAAAATTGGAATGTTTGTTTTTCCCAATAAATGTTCAATATTATATTTCAAAGTCATTATCTGTATAAGTTAAAATCATTATATTCTAGTCAATGTGATAAGTTTATTTTCATAAATAATGATTTTAATGGTCTTTTAATAGTATTTACATTCCTAATTTCATCAAACCGATATGTTTGTTTATATAAAACAAGTATATTTTGTATTTATACAATCTTTATTCATTATTTTGATGGACCATGAGATTGACATGAAATGTGAATCTTTGAAATGGATAAATCATGTAATAAATGAATACTCTTTATTATTTTTCCAAAAATGAATGTTCAGAAATAACTTATTAATGACCATTACATGTAAATTATTAATGATCCTGGTTTCCTGATGATAATTACAAGTGATCCCAACATAACATACATAATGGGTTCAATTAGAGAGAATTAGGTGAGCCGGATATAGCTTATGTGATTTGTGTTCCCATATATAATAGGGAGGTCCCAATATAGATTAGAAGAATGGTGAACCCAGATTTCACTCCAATTTATTTTTTAAATTTTAATAGGAATTATGGAGGGAGTTACCATAGTCTATTACCTATTGAATTAACTGGGAACCAATTATGTATACAAAGAGATTAAAATCCATTAGGAAGATGATGATACAATATGCGAACACATTTTTAATATGTTTTTTATTATATATACACTATTTCTGTAATAATGATTAATATCACAAGGATTAATATTATTAATATGAATGATTATTTTCTTTGTTAACTCTTTATTCCATGTACCTTCTTTTTATGTCTTGGATTATGGGTATGAGGTAACATGTGATGTACTAATACACTATTACTATGTAATAATTCAATTCCTCTAATATTATTTTCCATGATGAAATTAAATTATTATCTGTTATATTAACCCTAAATAAGATTTTGAGAACACCCTTATATTGATTAATTTACATTATTTTTTCAAGAAGCATGTTGAATGAATAATTTATGTAAGGGATCAAAAGGGGGTGGAAATAACATAATTTTTAATAAGATACGGTTGGTTATGTTGAATAAATTTTCACTTAAAAACATTGGAATTGTTTATATAAGAGTATTGCATAATTATCTAAAAAAAATGTAAAAAAGTCCTTTGGTATGTACATTATCCATTATTTCATTTTTACATTATATGTTTCAGATAGTGGAAATTGGGTCTCTATCACCGTTATTAATTCTAGAAATGTATAATATATGATTTTAGCACCTCATCCAGGAATGAATGTATGGGAATTATATAGTTGTTATCAATTGTAGGGTTTAGATAACATATGAAACAAGGATTTTGTAACGACCCTATAAACTAGGTACATCCTTTCTGGTGGAAGACTATGTGACTAACACCATAAGCCCATCATTACAGAATATGGTTTGGTGACAACCTCATATAATTAATAACTAAAATTTTTGGATTTGTTTTACATGTATTCACGCACAGAACCTTCTCCAAGGTGTAGTTTAGTGTAATAATAATTATTTATATCTATATCTACAAAAAAATCCATTCATGTAATAACCTCTAAGAAATATAGAAGATTTAGATAGTTTAATACAAAACTAATTATGCATAAAATACACTCCAACCATGAAAAAGATGTCCCAACCTAACATTAATTAGAATTAACTAAAGACGATAGAAATCATATCCTGATCTAAATGCCTTAACTATTAATGGTAAAATGAACCCTATTTTCTCTACGATCTAGAAATTCCAATGTTGACATGTTCATTTTTGGAATAATACATGGCATGTTCATGTAAATTCTATATAGCTGGGAGTAAATATAATCCCATCTGGATTCCCTATAAAACCAAAGAGGGAACAAGAGAAGACAAGGTAGAAGAAGTTATCTCTACCCAAATCAAGAGGGAACATTACCCTGAAATCATAGATATATATGTTCTCATACAAGAAATCCTATATTAGAGGTAAAGGGGATCTCTGTCTCATATGTAATGATCCTGGCCCCATTAGTAAGGAGTAGGTGTCATACATTATTACACTCGTACAATAAAAATTTGATCACATCTGAAGGACCAAATAGTGTAGTATATTTAGAAATCTTGATAAAAACATAATTATAATATTATAAAATGATTTAAATAAAACATATAAATTCATTTGACAACACCCTTAAACTCAAATATTTTCAATACAAGTCAATCATAATATAAATATTTCTATCCAAGGGTAAAATAACACATATGAAATAGATGATCTATGATTTTCATCAATGGTAAACTATAAAAAAGTCATTCATAAATAATCATAATAAATAATGCATGGTGAATAACTAAAATTACATTCCATTTAAAACATAATCATGAGGTTATATGGAATCAATAAATACAAATCAAATATTTCCATAAATATTAACATGAGAATGAAACAAAATAACATATATATAAACTATTAAAATAATAATATGGAATTTGATTTTCTTGTGTAATAATGAGAGAATATATAATGTTTGACATCATAAACATACCATCATGGATTCATCTAGGACACCACACATATGTGGGTACATACATTTTCTTTTTTGACACGTGGGAACTACTAATTCATAGAGTGGATATTGAGGGACCGACCATTCACATAATAATTCGAGTTCCTTCCTCCTGTAAATGAGGTAAGAAATAAAAAAACAAATACTTATGAAATTTAAAAATATTTCCCCAATAAAAATTCATAATTACTATACATTATGAGTAATATGGTGAATGGTATTAATGTAGTATACCTACAGTCAATCATACTACAAAAAATTTAATAAAATATGGTAGATGATTACATAAAATATCAATATCCATTCATAATAATATTCAATATTGGTTGTTAAATAGGTAAAAATACACTAATAAAAATCATTTGGGAATTTAATGGATAAAAAATATTTCCTAAAAATTAAATATAATTAAAAAAAATTAAATTTTTATGAAATCTGAGTATAATAATGTTTATCCTAGAAATGAAATCTAAGGAATAATGAAATTATATTTGATTCATAATCGATTTTAAATTGATTTGAAAATATATTAAAATATAAATAATGATAAATTATAAATAATCCACATTACATTGGTTAAATAGAAAATACTAAAAGTATCATTAAAACATACTGAGGCATAATTTTTGAAAAAAGTAAATCAAAAAGTAAACTTATAATATTATTTATTACCAATAAAATTAGGTTGAAATGAAATAGATACATGATTTTGGAAACTATAAATATAATTTAGATGCATTTTATAAATATAAATATTAATTAACATTTGGTAAAGAGTGATAATGATTAACCGAAATGAAAAATGGATGTTCAAGGAGAATCCAATAACATTTTATTGAATGTTCTCTACACATATACTTCATGTCCAATATAATAAAATTAGATTCATTAATTATTAAATTAAATAAACCAATAATCCTTTATTTTATTTATTATAAATTTATTATGTTTAGTTATAGATATTTTATGAGTTATCGTATTCTATTTTTTTGCATTTGAGAGGATTAGTTTTCATGATTTTCATTATTGATTCACTTGTCTACATATTTGAATGTTAATGTAAAATTGGTACAATTCTCCAAAATTGAATTTATATATTATTAATTTACATCCTAATTATTAAATGATTTTATATAATATTTTTTCTAGATATGAGGTTGATTTATTAGATAGAACATTATTGATAATCATTTAAATTATTTTTTTGGTTTTAAAATCATCATGAACTAGTTTTCATTTATTAATTAATTTTATGTATATGTACATGTTCAAAACAATAAATAAAAAATAACATTTAAAAAAATACAAAAATTTATTTTATTTTATCCGTCCTTTAGTTCG
This sequence comes from Viscum album, assembly GCA_963277665.1. Classification (NCBI taxonomy): domain Eukaryota; kingdom Viridiplantae; phylum Streptophyta; class Magnoliopsida; order Santalales; family Viscaceae; genus Viscum; species Viscum album. The sequence continues at coordinate 399,935,486 of OY728120.1, forward strand.
GTAATGCAATGTGATGTTACATCATCCATGATGGCTCTAAATCGACACATAACGAATGATGTTTTCATTTTTAGAATAAAATGGTGGAGGAGAAGTGCATTTGGATGGATCATACATTAATATAATAAAATTAAAATGTATATAGAATAATGTAGTTCTCATGTATGATTTTAAAGAAGTGTCAAAGAAATAAAAAGAGAAAAATAATTAAATTAATTTTAATGAAAATAAAAAAGTATTTACCCCTTAAATTCTTCTCCTCCGTAACCCCATTAAAGAATTTTGAATTCGACTTTTCCAGAGACCAGAATTACCATAATGAGGGGGAGAGGTATGAGTGACTAAAAGGTACTTTTAGTAGAACATGTGGAGAGGGGTGGTTTTTATATTGGTGGATGGGTTGTTTTTAATTATTTTAATCATTAGTTTATTATTTTGGATCAAGAATATGAATTTATTTATCACTATCATGAAATATATAAAATAATGAAGGGATGTTATAAATTATGGTTGCTACATCATTAATTACTCATGTAATATTGTATTTATCTTATAATTTATATATAAAATTAATTACGGTAATCAACTATACCCAAAAAATTCAACTATTTTAGAAAAATTTAAAAAATTCACCTTAAGAATTTTCCAATGTGAAGAAATCAAAAAGAACCCATAATTATTTAAAGATATTTTATATTCTTGAGATATTTATTTTTTAAATAAGGTTATTAATTTTTAATAAATGTAAATTTTAAAATTATAACTGATTTTATAAGTTTTGCAAAATTAATTATAGTCTTATAAAATTATATTATAATCATAAGACAACAACGTATAAATTTATGAATTTTTTTTATGAAAATAAGTTTTATTTTAAATTTTTATATTAACCAAATAATTAATCATAAAATATTATGTTTCATAAAAATAATGACACTTTATTTACCAATTTGAAAATCTATATTTACTTATTTCAGGATGTAAATATAATTTTTTTTCATTTATAAGATTCCCAAATTTTATGTATACTTTCATATGTTATGTTACTATTCCATTGGTCACATAAATATTCATAATTTTCATATTACTATTTGAATAGTAATATTTAATATTGTATTATGGTTATATTTATGTTCATGTGTGATGCTGAAACTATCAATGATTTAAAATTTTAAAATAGACATACCATAAGATCTTGGTTTTTTAAATTCGCCCCTCGAAAAAATTCCGTCCTCAAAATACAATGATTGTTACCCCATTAATTTTTTTGGTAGTTCTTCATCATATTTCATATGTTTCACATTTATCCTCCTTAATTTTATGATTCATTCAATAAACCGTTTCCATATTTGTCATGTAATTTATTAACACTACATTATAGTGTCTAAATATGGATAATAACCACAAAGTAAGATAAATCAAGTTTTAATTAAATTCCTTAATAAGAGAGGAATTTCATTGTGTCTTGAACATACTTCCTTAAAAAAAGATATATTGTATACATTGTGAAATTTAGAATGGCTAGCTGGAATAACCAGATGACTAGAAACATGTTTAATTCTATTGAGGATTTCAAAAGGACCAATGTACCTATGGCATAGTTTCCATTTCATAAATAATATTATAACCCCCATCTGTGGGGATAATTTCATGAAAACCTGATCTCCCACTATAAATTCAAAATCCTTCCTATTAAAATAATATTATAAATTATTTTACTTTCCTATGTGGTAGCGTATTGAATATAAATATTCCCTGAGTAGCACGAGCAATTCTGTCTGTCTCATGTTGAATTATTTCAATGAGAATTTATATTTCAAAACCTTATGATCTGTATATATCTCATTTATTTCACAATAGATATAGCCTCTCCATATAGTTAGAGTAATGATTATAGATCCTAACTCTAGATCATGGGTCTGATAGTTTTTTCATGATTTTTTAATAGCATTGATGTATAGGCAATAATACTATCATTCTACTTAAGGTAACAATCAATTTCTTTTTTGGATTCATCACTATAAATCATAAATCCACCATTTCCTATTGGATTATTCAATATCAAAGAAATCCATTATCACATAATTTTTTTTAATGAATTCCTCACATTTTCTTATCCAAATAAACATAACTTCTTTACATGTATGATTAGTTAATGTGTTAGATAATTTCAATATTTTCTGACTAAAACACCGACAGTATGCTGATAATATAATAAAACTAAGAACCTCGATTATGTTTGTTGTTGTAGGGAATTCTGGAGATGTCTTTTTTATTATATGTATCATCCAAAATTCCATACCTAAAGACAAAATGTATAAGAAAATAAACTATGTGAATCACGAATTCCCACTTTCTAATCTACCCAAATAACTCATTTCATATACGATTCAATAGAATTATATACATGTGGTCTTAATGGTCGCCATATTTTTTGAAATATATTAAAATAACATCAATAAATTCATAAAAATACTCAAAATATATTCCATGAACATTCTTTTTATTAGATCTATAAAAATATAGGGTGGATTGGTCAGTCCAATTGGATGTTCCTTAAACTCGTAATGTCCATTTTTTTTTTGAAATGTATTCATTGAAATATCATCCTTCCTCACACCCAATAGAGCATTGTCGGAAATATGATCAATCATAAAAAACATCAATCTACATGTGGTTGATTAAATAAATAATTAATATGTGGTAAATGATACATGATATTTATTATAATAGCATTGAATTTCTTATTTCCAATGAACAACCTCATGGTTCTATCGTTATTTATAACAATGAGAATCGGGGCTCCACATGGAGAAAATCTATGGCTAATAAATAACTTATAAATAAATTATTCTAGTTGTCTACAAAGAACAACTAATTCAACAGTTTCCATTATGTAATTATTATTTGATATATAAATTTCCCCAGGATTCATATCAATTGTGAACTCAACAATCCACTCAAGTGGAAGTCCATGTTAATCCTGTATAAATACTTCAAAGTATTATTTCACAATAAGTACATATTCAATTTGAATATTAAATTCCTCATTGATAAATTAATTTTTCCTTTTTCCCATATAATTTCATTTAAAATATCTACTATTGATGGATCCAAATATTACATAGATGATGAGGTATGCACTCGAAAGAAAATAATTTCCATATAGTCATAAAAAATCAAAATTTCCTTCTATTTATAATAAATTATTCAATTATATTTATAAATATAATCCATAAAAAGAATTATATATAAATCAATCATATTTATAATGATAAAATAATATATTAGAAAATGATTAAGTGTAATATTATAAACATACAAACACAAATTTGTTGCAATAATGTTTGCACTAGGATTCATTACTGAAATCTTGCTTGTTACGGTGAATTTGAAAAATAATTTTTTTAAAAAAACAATGAAGATATATAGGAAGTTGATGATCTATAAAAAATTTATTCATTATTCACATTTGTGGGGAAGATTAATGTACCTTACACTAATCATTTGGAACATCATCCTTAGCTGTTGTGACTTCATAAGCATTGCATTGTTCCCATATCCTTTTTGAGGGAATGATTCCATAACTCGTTAGGAAATAAATATTATAATAACCCATATCATTAAAATTATATCATTTAACATTGGTATCATATTTATTTCCTATAGATTCCCAGTCTTCATCACTATTTTCTCTAACCACGTACCAAACATTCATCCCCAATATGAATGTTCAGTGTTGTTTATTACCATTCTTTCATTAATTTGGAAGTCAAATCCCCCCTTATTCATCTTTTCCTTATTTTATTTTCCAAATTTATTAGAATCCATCTTATTTTTTATTTATCACCTAATTTCATAAGACATAAAGGACAATTTCACTGTCTCAATAGCACATAAGCCTATAGGTTTTTATGATGAGAATGTTTGGGAGGGAATTTCCCTTAAGAAGACTGGTTTTATACAGAAATATAACCACTGAATATCTATATTGAGACTTTGTATACATTACATAGCTCTCTTTTCAATCCTATTAATTTTTTCTTCATCCATGGAATCATTTTCTTCCCCATTTCACTCAAATTGATTAATTTCCTCTCCATTTAAACTCACTATTTGAGAGGGAAATATTTTTATAAGAATATTTCCAGAAAATCCTTCCATCGAAAATTTTAAATTGTTTCATCCCCCATTTGTTTTTGAATTAATAGCCCCTATTGATAAGTATCTTCCAATATATGAGAAATTACATGGTAACCTTATCACATTCATTATTTTACAATGTCATAAATATCTTTCTAAAGAATATATCTATGGCTATTCTCGAAATGGGTCTATAGTCTCATTGAATTATGGAGGTTGTTGTTTTCTGAAGGGGATTAACATTGTTCTTCCATGTTGTAGATTATGATTCTCTATATGGTAATGGTTATTGTTCATAACCAAATTCTGTTATCCTTGACTAGTTATACATTTCTCTACTCCATTTGCAGATCATATACTAATTTAATTATCTTACATATGAGGGAAATGATTTAATGGGATTCACAAGTTTATAATATGTATATTCCTTCCATTAATCTTCATTTATATACAATTGAATACAATAAATTATTCTACCAATCATAATAAATATTTTCAAACTAGAAAAACACATAACATAAATTAGAAATTTATTCACGATAAATATCATAACCAGAAAACATTTTATAGGGGACATATTTAAATTTAATTCCACCCTAATAGATTACAAAGAATATATTATTTATCCTATAAATAAACCCCAGGAGTGTCAAACAAGGTGTGCAGTAAAGATCGTTTTCATATACCAAGTTACATCAAATATCTACTCATCTTTCTCAAATAAAAAAAATAATGTCCCTTCCCCCAGTGGCCTGGAGTCAACACCATTCTTTATTGCATTTGTTCTATGAACATGTTACTTATCCCAAACAACCAAATAGTTGGGTATATTTTTAAAACAAGATAAAAACATAAGTTTTAAGTTACAACCTAAAATTATATACAACATATATACTCCATTGGTAATTTCCATAAACTCATGAATTATCCCTATAAGTAATTCATAATATACATCCTTTCATCCTGGGAAAATATAAAACATATGAAAAGGGTGATCTCAAATTCTCAATAAAGGTAAATAATACATCAAAATATATCCTAAAAAATATAACCAATAAAGGATGGTGAATTACTAAAAATATAAGACATTAAAACATAATATTGAGAATAATATGAAAGGAATAAAAGGTATTCATTTAATTCAATAAATAATCTCATGAGAAACAAACAAATCATTGGACATTATACTACTCAAATAATAACATGGATTATCAATAAGTGTGTTCCTCCTGATTTGAATAATTAATAATCCAATATGGAAGATAAAAATATATTACCATAGATGGGATGATGATATTATGATATAAATGCCTCTATAGAAGGTAACAATCTATATCTGATTTCCCTATGAAACATATAAAATCTACTGACATGGCCTCGATTTTCCCCGTATGATTGATTTTTTGAAAGAAATATGGTTTTAATATTCAATTATTATTTCCATGTGAAAAATCAAAGGCATTATGTCTGTATTTCTCATACTAACTCGGATCAGAAAACAACTATGTCTAGAACATAAACATAACACACATACCATGTAGATCCCGTAGAACAATAAGTCACTAACAATAATGATACCTTGTTTCACAAAGAAGGAACATCCTAGAGAAAATATTAAATGAATTTGAAATTTTATACCCCTAAAAGGGAAGTAAACTAACAATGTTTACACCCCATAGGTAGAAACAATGATAGATTAAATACGAGATATCATCCAATAACACCCACTCCACATAGAACTTTAATGGATCACCCATCATGATTAATAATGATATGATATTATATCACTACATTAATCATTCATTTCTTCTACACCGTTATTTATATTGGAAAAAAAATTGTGTGACATCATACTAAATAGTCAGGAAAACAATTCTTCTTGATCATTTCATATAATCTCAACATTAGGAAAATGGTTGTGGTGAAGAAATAATTCTATTTAAATCTAACCACAAGACCACAATCAGACTACCCTTTTAATGAGTTGGTATATATATAGCCTCTTTTTTAGGGCTCATCATCAATGATATAAATTTGACAAAAATTATACAATAAAAATTGTCCATATAAATGCTAGTATATTTTGGTTCCATGATATATAGGATCCACTGATATTGTACTACTCCAAAACTCTAACGACTGACCAGTGGAATCTGATATTCCACATTAGATCAAAATAAACTGAAATTGAGCTACATATATTACATTAATTTCACAAAAACCATAGTATTTATCCTCCCACTCACTCTTAGACAATCTATGAAACTAGACCTAACACAAATTCATTCACAAATAATTTCCCACTTTAGATGATCAATACTTTTATAGTAGACTAAAATTACATACTGAACATAACCACGCATAGATTATAAAAAGAAATAATTTTTCCTAGTTGAATAAAATTCATTAATATTAATACTAATTTGATTTATTTAATTTCACATAATCACCATAAAATAAATACATGTTTATGCAGGAACAACACATTTACCTCACATAGGCCTCTACCCCACATGATGTATCACATCACTTAATATATTTAATATGCTTTTGGTCATGCATTAAAATCACAATTGGAATAAAAATCCATTATATAATTGGTCAACCTTTATGAAATCATGGACTAAGTTAAAAATATTTTATTCACTATTATCCAATACAATTCTCACTAATTCATAAGATAATTATCTAATATAAATATCAAAACAATAACTATGATATTTCTGTTTCATTACTGTCCCCCATTAGAAACTCTACATGGACATGTAGTGCATATTATGTTATCCACATCCACAGCACTAATCATCCATGTGGTGATGAGTATCAATAAGGGTATAATCCAAAAATAGGATATATTACCCTAAAAATCGTTGGAATAAGTAAAATATTAAAATTAAAATAATGATATGAAATAAGTCCATAATATAAAAATGAATGTAATCTTATAAAAATATATATCACGGGATAAAAATACGAAATTAAACTCCAAGCTAGGATCCCTACTGCCAATCAAAAAATAAGTTCCTCTAATTAAATAATAATGTGAATTCCAACAAAATAATATCAATCATATTTCTGAATGGGTACGCCAAGACATTTATACCACATGTGTATCTCTATTATGACATAAATAGAATTTATCAAGATGTCATAGCTTTTAACGTCATTTGGAAACACACCATATCATATATCACTGTCATATCACACCTGACAACCAAATTATCATGATTACATATATATCATAAGATATTATTTTATAAAAATAGATTAAATTTCAATTATATTAGTGTATCATCAACATGACAGACATCAATTTGGTTCCCTGATCTGTTAAAGCACAACCCTCACAATATCACATTTTACTAATAACCAAAATCATCTTCTAGAACACCAAAATCTCCATCAAATTAATATAGCTACCTCTATACATTTCAGTATGTGTTGTACATTGAATAGAGAGATAGAAGATGATATGATCAACAATATTTTCACTCTCCATCTTACATATTGTATTATATTCATAGAATCCAAATAATTTAGAATTATTAAGTGTAAAACAAAATATTTGGGTTTCATATGAAAATCATTAGAAAATAATAGTATAATAAATACGCACTCAATATCAATTATGCCATTTAACTACATTATAAATACTATAGACCATGGAAATCAAAAAAAATTCACAAAATTCTCCTAACAACTAATTCTATACACTAACCATATTTCCAAATATAGTAATATAATGTTTGGATCACATAAAATTTAATAAAACAACGAAATATGTACAATTACCCATAGAGTTATATCATTTCACGAGTTCTATATTTAATATTTAAAATATATTTTAAAAAAAATTATATATAATTTGATTATTTTATTGAAAATAATTCATTTTCATTTTATTATATTATGATAAACCATCACACATAGAATTGATTTATTATTAATTTATTTCAATCTAATACCCCTTAAAAATCAAAATTAGTTGAATCCGTGTGTTTCATGAAGGATGCTATAAAATAGCCGCAAAAAACACATGAACATAATATAACCATTTTAAAAAAAATCCCCTTCCAAACATGTCATCTTTCCTTAAAAAACAATGAATAAAATATTCACTTCAAAAAATACTTATTAAACCCATGGAATGAAACAAAGAAACATGATGGCCAATTTATTTTTTATAACCAAAATAAATTACACAAAAACATTCCCAACCATTTTCACCTAATAATAATATCAATAAAAGAAATATTTGAAGAAAAACAATTACAATTACATCAATATATATTTCAAAATATCCCATTTTAATTGATATTTCTATTTAACTCAACATCCAATGGTCTAATGTTAGAAAAAAATTTATGACTTTCAAAAAATATATGTATTACCTTTAATACATGATTACATAGTTATAAAGGGGGTTTCTATAACTTAAATCCCAATAATGGTGATATGAATCCCCATATAATTGACAATTTATTATACAAACCATAAAAATATATCAATCTTGTATGTAAGAAGAAGAAAAAATTAGAACACCTTTATATCACCGTATCCACTTCTAATTTAATTAGTTATATTTCATTATATTTATTTAAGATGGATATAAATAACGACCATCAGAAATATAATTAAACATTTTTGATATAAAAAAATTAGTTATGTAAATATATAGACTCCCAAAACTCAATTAATGATTCATATTTAACTATTTAAAGAGATTTAAAGAATGATAATAAAACCTATATCACACAGGGAATTATTTAACCACCTAAATCATAAACATCCCTCATCAAACATAATAACTGTTATACACAATCTCAAACAACCACTGATGTCATGGATTCATATAAAATGTGAGGTAAAAACAAAATATAGATATGTAAAAAAACTCTACATTTTAAAAAAACCAATGTCTAATTTTTTTGGGTTGTGTCTGATTTAATGGATTTGGAAGGACTACAAATAGTTAATTAATATGAAGAAAAAGTAAAGATAAATGATGTAAAAAAGCTGGAATCGTATAGGATTGTAAATTTTTAATTGTATTAGAAAGAAAATCATGGTTTAGGGCGATGTCATTCTCTAATGTATTGGATTTCTACTTAAATAAGTCACAACAAGAGTTTCAGTGCTATAATGGAGCTGAGTGAAAAAATATCGATAAATTAATTTCATATTTTCCTTACCCTAGCCCCTATAATCCCAATAAAAATTTCATATCCAATAAATTGGTGGGAGTTTTAAAAATTAGATATTTTCCACACACTACAATATTTAATAGATAAAATGATATGAAATTCACCAAAAAATGATTCGACACATCTTGACCCCCCTGATGTAGTGAATGGAAAAAGTTCGGAGTGACCAATATTAACCACACATTCACCATGTCATATTAATAAAAATTTATCTACATTAATTGGGGATCCATCTTCCATGATAAATTTATATACCTATATAATAACAAAGATAATGGTCCATGATATCAGGATCCTCATTATATATAATCAAAAAATATCTACCGAATCCTTCATCGGTTCCAACCTATCCATCCACATCAAATATAATCATCCAATTGAACATCTATTGTAAAATAAATTAATTATTATGAAATGATCAAAAATGTTTGAATAACTAAGAAATACTAGTCTTCAAAATCCCTGGATATAAAAAATTGCATTAAAATTGGTTTTTTATTATAAAATTGAATGTCATTTTTGGTTTATATCAAGCTGTAATATTTCTAACCATGTTTCAAATGATTTTTAAGAAGTGTAAGGCCATTTAATTTGGTGTATTTTCATCCAGAGTTCGTTTTTTTCTATATGTGGTGGAAATATATAGTATTAGTTGGTCATTTAGTTACCATGGTGTAACAAAACAACATTACTTGAAAATAGGTGTAGGGCCTCTACTAATATGATTTTTCACCCAGATAAATTTGGGAAAAGGGTCCAAGCCCACTACCTGGGGTGTTAGTCGCCACATAAACCATAAGAAACATGTAGTGACTCCGTCTTCCTCTATTTTTTTATGAATTATTGAGATTTATTAATTTTTGATCCCTATATGGAACCCCCGCTGGGTTCCTCAAAAATAATCAACTGATAAATGGAAAATCCATCATTTTATCCCATTTTGTATCCCCTTTTTAATACTTCTATAAGAACTATTCAAAAAAATCATTTCTTCATCAATTCTCAATAATATCTCTTACTCTATTATCTTTTGTTCTCACCCAATACCTTTTTTGATCATTAGTTTCGTAGTTTGGGTTTTCAGATAATGTCTTCATGAATAATTGGTGGGAAAATTGTAGAATGAGTATCCAAATGATATTTTCATGTCATAGTAAATCATTAAATTTATGATATTTTGTTATATACACATATTTAAGTGTTTTTTATTTAATTTTTATATTTTTAATTGACACGGGATATTTAATTGATAATTTTATGTGTCCATGTTCTACTTCATCTCAATATTTCACAAAACTGCACTATTTATATTTTGGAACTATGATAGAATATGGTTATTTAAGACCTTGTGATTTTCATTATGATCCTAGAATCACTGTGAATATTATTGATATATATAGTTGGATTCATGAATAACTCATTAAATTTATATTTTTTTCTCAAATGCATTTAAATAATTCATTAAAGTAATTAAAAAAATTATTTGGTAGTTATGGTAATTTATTATATGAATTTGCTTGTTCCATGGATTTATCATGATATAAATATGTGTTTCTTAGGATCCTATAATCTAAAAAATTACTTTAAATTTTTATTATTATTGTTTTTATTCAAAATTATGTTGATGATATTTATGAAGGATTTCATATACAAATAGATTTTTGAAGGGAAAACCTTTTGATTTTTGAAATAAAATAGATTTAATAATTAGAAGAATTATAATTTTTTATATTAAGATCTGATTTAATAATGAGTTAGTGTATTATACATATATTATTATAATATTTGGATTGAAGTATCATTTTTTGAAAATTATAAAGGAATATAATATTTTAAAATGATTAATAAATATTTTATTCATGGTTTTATTTTTTAAATAATGGATATATGATTAATTTTTTATAAATACATTATAAATGTATAATTTGGAACTTTAAATTAGTGTCTGTACAATTATTTACTACTTTATATGGTGATATGATTTCATGTGTAGAAATTAGATCTATTTGTCTCTTTTTTATATAGTAAGGGGTGTCTTGGAGTGGATATTATGGGGAATCTTTGGTATATGTAATAGGTTTTATGTTTTTTGTACTCACCTCCCTATAAATAGTCATGGGATCCTTTGGTAAATAGTAGGGAATACTAAGATTAAGATCAAATTTAACTATTCGAGACTAGGTAGACACATAAATTACTAGGATGGAATGATAGTGGTGTTTTGAGAAGATTATCACAACGTCGTTGGGAGATGAAAATCACCCCTACATATCTCATTTATTTTATGGTAGTATGATGGGTTTCACTATACTACAAGTACAATTAAAACACAACATATTGAACAACATAAACACATAGAGTATTATTTTTTATCACTTTACTGAATGAGAAATCATGGTTTCCTTAATATTATATTCCCTTGGTAACTTCCAAATACAGGAAATACTTTTAGTTTTCTTCATTTATAGGAAACGATTTTATTTATATTTATATATATTTGATTACTTCTTATTATTGTGTGGATGATATTTATATTTAAATCCAACCATATTACTATTATTGAGATGATATTATTTTTATTTTTATTTAATTTTCTTTATTTTACCTAGGTGTTTGTAATTTCTATTTACTTTTCATGTAGTATTAATTAAGGTTTTTTATCATTGTGAAATTATATGTGCATAGATTTTATACATTACATCTATGATTGTGTGTCCATTTAAATTATTTTTATAAATTATATTGAATTAATTATTGTATAAAAGTACATTTTACTTATTTCAATAGTTCATTATTATTCTCTTAATACATTGATTTATCAATTTAAAATAGTTTATTAGATTTGGGTATTAATAATTTGGGATCACGAAATAGTTTCTTTAACTATAGGAAACATATTCTCCCAAAAATTATTAACAGATGAATTATTTTAAATAGTTGATTGGTTTTCATATAATAAAATGGAATTAGATTATGATATCATGTGACATTTATTGAAAAAATTAACGTCAACAATCATAGTTGTAATTTTTTAAACAAACTTAACTTTATTTTCTTCTAAATACGATTAATTGGGTGTGGGGAGGATACCTAATGGGATATTATCTTCATCCCTACATAAAACATTGGGTTCATTTTATGTTTTTTGTGAATAAAGGATTGTACTTGGGTTTTATTGTTCAATATTATTTGTGTTACCCAAAAAAGGGTTATATTTATTAACACATGGATATGATAAAACATTACTCTTACATTATTTATATATGTCATTGAACTTATATATTATTTAATATCATTGTTGAAATTATTCTATTTGTATTTAAAATTCATTATTGATTGATATTAACATATTTCAATTATGATTAATGTATTTATTCATAATGGAAAATGTATAATTTATTTTTATGATCAATTTGGAATTTCCTATTATTGAGAATGATTTTTATGAGATCATCAAATGTATATAATTTCCATGATAAATTCACATGGTGAGTATATATGTTCTTTTTTGTATTATCAATTGATGTGTGTACCTCTCATATTTATATTATTCTTCGTATCTTTTTTCAACCTAATGGGATTGGGAATAACCAATGAGCCTTTACAAGGATAGGATTATTCGATCAAGGAAAGGGTATTCATAGTTGGTTCATAAAAATGGTGTTCCACCCATTTCCACATCCTAACACACCATGAAATAGAACTTCCCCATTCTATACAACCACCCAAGGATCATTTCATAGGGATATTGGAATGACCACCATTCTATGCTAAAAATGGAGTATGGTTTTTTTTTTGTTGTCAATCCTCTTTATATATTTAGGATCTATTCCAGGAAAGGGATCATAATGTTCTGGTGAGCAAGAGTATTGATGGTGGTGTTTCGAAACATGAATGAAAGGCCTAATTTGGTATCAGTGCATCTAAATATCCATGCATAGCCAAATATGGGATTAGTGCAACCAAATATGGGTTTAGTGCATCCAAATATTGAAATGGAAATATCTAATTTTGAATTAGTGCATCCAAATATGGAAAAGACCAAAAGTGTGCTTAAGAATTAAAGGTTTATGAAAGATGATGTTGTGTGGAAGAATATTATACACCCAATGCGATGTGAAAAGGGGTTTTACATGATTTTGAATAATCTTTTCTGCACTGACAAAAAAGTGAAGAAATAATTTTTATAGGGTCATTGAATCCCATATATAAGTAGCTACCCCCATAAAATACGTTAGTATTTTCCAATGAAAATATTATTGCTTTTTTGCATGAAATATTCTCACATGAAATAATTACATAAAGTTAATCATGTGCACAAGGAGTTCCATTAGTCTAAAAAGACCAAGTGAACCCCTTGGTGTAGTTGAGAAAACTATAAGGGTTGTGAAATAATTATGGGTTTCACAAATTTCATCTTTTGTGAAAATTCCCAAATCTATCATGGATATTGAGTTATTTCACACAAGTGTAGTGTTATGATTTTGATAAGATTTTGAATATCTGTTTTGTTTGATTAGTGATTTCAAGTGAATCAATTCATGACTTCAATGCATGAAGTGTCTCATTATCAATAGAGATAATGACTACATGGAAATTCTATTGATGCGACCTTCAAGTCAATGAACTGAGTTAGACAAAACATAAGGGTGTGTTCTAGGAGGATTCGATTGATGTGATAAGTGGGGCACAATGAGCAATCCCTGAACCATTGTAATGGTTGTGGGACTGGAAAATAATGATTGTAACCAAATCTTGTAATTAAAAAATAGTGAATATTAGTAGAATTGCGAAAGATGGACATAATATCGATGTTTGCTCTTTGGATGTAACCATTTGCGGTGAACCACGTAAAAGGCATGTGACAACTCCTTAATTCCATTTGTCTAACAGATTTTACAACTTTCTTCCAATGTTATTTCATGGAAATAGGTAATATTATAAAATTAAATGAGGATAAATACAATATTAAATATCCCACCCAATCACTGGTCCATGATCATGTCTTTAACATAATTAATAATTATAACATTCAGAGTATCAAAATCTGTAATTATGATATCCATGTACCTCACATTATACTAATATTATATGAATCATCATTTTTTATCATTCATTTTTTACATGTTCATGATATTGAAACCACTATTTATACCATAATACTCCACATAGTTAACACCTCTAGAGAAATCCATATATATTTCATTGTTGTACATAATTACTTCACCATCACTACAGTATATCTAGATTTATATCAATCATGGTTATCCATATATAGAAAAATTAGTTTATGATCTATATTACTTATAAGATTTATTAAATATTTGATCATTTTAGAATTTTAAGAGGTTTATTAACATTAAATAACAATATATAATGTGATTTTGAATTAATTTTCCACAATTCATAAAGAATTAATAAAATTTTAATTTATTTTAAGTATTAAAGGAAATATATATATTTATTACTTTAAATAATTATGCCTCTAAATAATTTAGATATTAAACTAACGTGGTTCAAAATATCACTAAATGGAATCCGAAATACATATACTCTATATATATATACCTTTTTTCTGATATAATCCTTCATTAAGATGGGCCTTCTCAACCATTCCATATGTTCAAGTCTTTTATATGTAATTAAAGAATATATTAGTGATATTAATTAGGGATTTTTTACCACACATCATCACAAACCACATACTATTGTCAAATGGAATAAAGATTATACTGAACCTATGGATTATGATCAGTAATTTTGTGTATTAATGCATGTGATTTATTTTATGATTTAATTCCATTGTCAAATATTTCATCTTATAAATTTAATTAATTAGGTATTTTTATTATAAAATATTATCTTTTGATGGTATCTGACATGAGACGATCAACTTAAAATTAACAGTTTACATTTTCTCATATGATTGACGGTGGAAGCAACATCACTAGAATCCCACAATATGTTGGTGACAACATATTCCTAAACCATAGCTTACAGTAATTTTATTAAAACATAATATCAACAAAAATATCAGCATAAAAATTAAATCAAATAAAATATTTCATTTAGGTCATATTTCATCCAATATCACTACAAAAACTAAGGCAAGAAATTTTCTTTCCATTTCACCGTATATCTTATCATACAAAATATGTTATGAAATAATTTCCAAATTATATTTTTTAAAAAATTTAATACATGATTATAATGTAATCAATATATTTATCATATAACACACCATATTTATACCTTGTTAATATCTATACAAAACACTTTCTTATTAACTATAATGAATTTTTGATGATGTTATTTGTTTCATTCCAAATCCCCATTATGTTTGCCATATTTTGTGACCATGTATACTATTATAGAATCTTCACCAAAAATGGTATAGTATAGCGAAAAATATATGAAATGAGTATACTCTATCAATGAATTTTTATTAATCTAACAATAAATATATCTAACTAGATCGTTATGAAAAGCATGTATCTATATGCCTGGGTATATATGTTCTAATTGTGTTCAATTGTTCAATATCAGATATTCCCTCTTCCAATAACATCAACGGAGCATTTGAAATAATTTATGTTAATTAAATAGATTCAACTTATAAATTCTCATTTTTTTAGTATATAATGACTTTTATGTTTAATAAATCGCATGTAATTCATATAAATATATTTCCACAATACATTCCCAATATATATGTAGACTATAAAATCATATATATGGTATTGTTGAGGCATCCAAGATCCCTTATTATCTCAATTTCTATATTATCGATATTAATAATTGTAATATAATAAAAATCCAAATTAGTTAATCTCAAACCTATCTTATGATCTGTAACATACCTAATGAAAAAATTAAACCGATACATACATTTTAAGCATTCATTTATTTCGTTTTTATATTTATTAATAATTTTTATTTATAAAATTATATATCTAATTATTCATTGACATGTTCGACTCTGGATAGACGCAAAATTTGGGGAAAATGATTATAATGAGAAAAACATATAAAACATTGAAACATTTGAAGTATTTCCATAAATAATGGGGATTATAAGATGCTTTAATGGGTCAAAGATGATGAATCAGGATTCATTAGATGATTAATAAATGGAAAATAGAACAAATATAATGAATATATTTTATGAAAATAATAAAATAAATTGAATGAAAAAATGTGAGAAAATAATGAAAAAGGAGGATATCCTAAGACATTAATTGAGTGAAACCAACATTCACATCATGAATGTGGGAAGAAAGACCTTATAATTGCTTCATTTGATAAATAATTTAATGGAAGAATCCAATTAACCTCGATAATGACATGGAAATTTATGATTGTCCTAGGACCACAATTATGAAATTATTTTTAAAAAATTAAATAAACATGAGAATATCTCATTATTATAAATAAAAGGGAAATATGTTTCTACCATGGAATGATCTGGAGATGAATTCTTAGATATATTTGATGAGTTGTTGTACTATCAACCCCCAGAACATAATTCTAACAGTAATTATTATTTCTTTTTAAATTACCATTTCCTCTTACTCAATCATTATTGGAATGTGGGAGTAACTCCTACTTTTTTATAGAGGTATTTAAAAAAAAGTGTGTTAGTGTATTGGATTTTTTCACCTATTTTATTTATGTAACTGGATATCTTCTATATTCATTATTATTTCTAATATCTTTTTGTTTATTCCATAAAAACATAATAATATCAGGGTGTCCTATAAATTTTTTTATTCATATTATCCTAAGCTAGTAATGTCCATTGTCAAATTTAATGTTATAATTTTTTAAAATAGAATTGGGAAATATGAATTTGAAAATGAGATAATTTACTTAAACATTGTACTTGTTGGGTTATCGCATTAAATATGGGATAATAGAACCATTGGATCTACCTCATCTTTACCATAACTCCAAACATTAATGAACATATTTTAATTTCAAAGTCCAATTTCAGCAACACCATGAATATATAAAACCAGGACATTCCTTCTAAATTATTTTCAATAACCAAATATGTTTCACTTTCAAAACATTTATTTTCCAAAACATCTATCATAATCAAAACCAAATTATTTCTCCATTTCCCCAAATAATTCCAAAAAAATGTTTTTTTAAATATATAAAATCTTATTTAACAGTCCCTATGTGTTTGACCATGATTATTCAACAATATGAATTTTAATTAATTGGATAATATTTTTTGAGTCAATATAAATAATTCAATAATGTTATCCCTCTATAAATCTAATTATTCACTATATGAAGTAAAATTTTGGACAAAATTGATCTGGATGATCGAGAATTTGTTAATAGATTTGTATATTTGAATTTAATTTTATTTATTTATTTAACAATATTTACTTTTAATCTGGGTGTGTTAATGGTGTCAGTTTTCGGTTTTTAGTCCTTATACACCACCACTACATTTAAAATATTTAAAAATAGGTCCTCAGGTTTAATCATGAACTAGAAAAAAACCTGAGAAAGAAAAAAAATATCGCCACAGTTGGAATATATCACTTACTATTTGGCGGAGTACCAGAATATTATATAGGATTACAACATTTTCAGACTATGGTATCAAATCATTCATTTTTATGTATATTAGAGTAATCATAAAACTACATGTTTATACATACATTGAGATGAAATATGTAACTGTTTAAATGATATCTAGCATGGTATAATTCTCAGGAAATTTCTATAATGATATGAACATTCATGTGGGTTGATTCACCACGCAGTGTGACACCTTTAATTTTTCAAACATTTCACAGGATTTGGAAAGGCTTTCCTATTTTTTATTTTCTCAATGAAATAGTGCCCAACAAAATGATCCAAATCATATTAGTTAATTTCATCACAATATGATATGATTTATAATGAAATTAAATAAACATAGTTTTTCGTCCCTCATAACTATGGACATCCATGTAGAAATTCTATATTTAATCCACATTGTGGATAATCCACTTTACATATAATGTCTCTATTTAATGATTTAATTATAGAATGCACACATAATTGAATAGAAAAATATATATTATTACAATGATTATATAAATTTATTTTATAAGGTATGAGTTCAATTTTGGATTTTGTATCAGGTTGATCATTTATGAAAAATCACATAAATAAATCTACTATCTTCTGGAAGAGATGGTGAGAAATTTCAGCCAACGATAATCTGAAGGATTGAAACAAAAACGTGTCAATATGGTGGATTATATAAGAATATATTCATTAATAGATACCATATTAATTAATATATAAATAATGATATAGAAATAATTTCCTTAGTTACATTTAAAGAAGAATACTATAATATTTATTATAATAGTGAAATTAAATATTACTCATATATTCTACAATAACCACAACTGAAAGGATACAAAAAATTTCATAGGAAACCAACAAAAACATCCCAAATGATATTCACTCAAAAGTCAGCTCGAAGCATTTGGTGAGACATTGGATAAATTTATATCAGTAGAAATGGTTGTATAAATATTGCTAAATAATGACTGAATGAAATAGAAGGCCACACAATATAACCAAGAATTACCTTTATAGAAAATTTCATAACCACATACTTAATGTAAAAGATGAATACTTATAGGAAACCTCAATGTAAACCATTATAAATATTTGATTTCCATTACACTGAGAAGATGGAAAACCACATATGATAACACTAAACCAATAATGGCATAAGAATGAAAGTATGAAGGGACATAAATGATGACTGTTGAGGTTATAGTGGAAGAGGATATCCCTTGGAATTTTTCAAGGAATCCTTATCCATAGTGGATCTAATACGGGAAAATAAAATAAAAAGGGTTTAATGACATGATTTTTTTAATAAATTACATATTAACATCCATTTTGAATAGGCTCTCACCCACATTAAAAAATATCTAAATTTCAAGAAATATTTTGGGACTAATTGGATAAAACGAGATGATATTGGAGCCATATCACTCACACAAGAGTTATTATATGTTGTACTGAAATACATTCCAAAGAAGTATGAGGACCTTTATTGTAAAGACACGGCCTTAGACATTACATACAAGGGGACCTTATAACGGTCTATGTTCTAAAGAAAAGATACATTCTTATAAAAAAATTAGCATTACAGAAGAAATTAAAACAAAAAGAAAGGTCCAATTGGATTCTATGCGTGCTATAACTAAGACGACTACCTCTGGATTTCAAAGCGACCTGTGAAAAACATTTTGAAAATGTAGTGTGAGCAAAAAAGATTCTCAGTATGGGGTTTAAAAACCTTCGATGATTATTTATAAAACACTTTTTAAAATGAATTGTGCAAATATATTTAGAAACACCCATTTTGTATTATTGTTTGAACATACATACAAAGTTTTAATGCACTAGATCGTTTTGGTAAATACTTACGATCAAAATTTCTAAACACAATATACTGTTTTTCTAAAAAATATACGCAAGCTTCTAAATACACGACACTAGTCTAAGGTCACATGAATCGTTTAAGGTTGTCTGGGCCTACCCACCTAGCGAACGATGGGTTCACTCCCCAGTGACCTTCTATATTTACAACCATCAAGTTCCATATTTTCTGAAAATGTTTTAATCTTTCTTTACATATTTATATAATCTCACTATAGTTTTTATAATATTGAGAACATAATATTTCATTACATAAAACATTATAAAATACAGAAGTGCGTACATATAAAAATATATATGTATGTATATGAACATTTATAGAATTTTTGAGTTTGGTGACAACCCAAACCACTTCCATAACCATTGCCTAAACTGTCAACATGTTCTATCCCTTTTCCATGAAATTCATTTTCCATAGTTGATCATAATAATTAATTATAAAAATGAAAAGGACTAATTTAAAATAAAATATTTTTAGTGATATCAATGTACTTATTGTTATTGGAATTAAAGGATTAAAATTTATATTAAAACATGATCTAATAGTGAATTAAACAGGAGTCAATGTAATTCACAACTCAAGGCTACGTACAGGTGGAAATATGATTACCATAATATTAGTAAAATCTGATGATGTGTTTTGTGTATTTTTTTGAAACATGATGATAAATCGATGATAAAATTACAAATATGATATAAATCAATTCATTCATATATAAAAATATACATCCACCCATTAGAAATTCCTATTATGTATATATATATATATATATTCATAAATTTTATAATAAATATTTATACGTCGCAATGAATTGAATAAATTGTTCGTAGCGATTAAAAACAAATACTTATATAATAAACCATTCACAGAACCAGAAAATAAAGAGTATAATAAAAACCATGAAAATAAATATTAATTCCCTTACTATGATTTTGATGCTTGGATACACTAAGCAAGGATGCAGAAACAAGGGATATGATACCCTCAACAACAACTATAAGTAAATTTAGATGATGAAAAACAGAAAAATAAATAACCAGAAGGCAGTGCAGGATTCAACCATAGGTTGATATAGAAAATGGGTTTGATTGTGTGTATAAATATATACACTCAATGAAGCCTACCTGAGATGCTTTGAAGAAACAATGTTGATTAATTAATAAAGACAAATACTTAAGTAAAATTAAATATAATCAATTACATAAAAACCCATAAGAATAATTGATCCCTTACAAATCAATAATTTTAAAAATAAATTTATAACTAGAAAACAATTCTTTAAAACACATAAAATTAATTTGAAATTATTTCTTCATAAATAAAATAAGTTTTGAATGTTACATAATCTCATAATTTCATTTGTATTAAAAAGATACCAGAGAACCATTTCGCTTAAATAAATAAAAAAAATTGATAAACAATGGTTTGAAATTAAATAGTTCTCCTTATGGGAGACAAATAAATTATATAACATAAGCTGAGAATTGTAGATATTATATTCCTTACCATTAAATAAAATGATCCATCAAAAATACAAGGGCAGAGTCACAGGAAGAAGGCAGTGCAACATGCAACCACTTTCGTTGGGTCCTCCAGGTTTATATATATAGAATAATTATATATAAAAACAATTTCATATCAATAAAATACTTTTACATGTGAGGTTCAAAATAATAGATTGTACCATAAGCTCAATTTTAATATTTATTCACTGCCAATTGGAACATAGGAAGAAAATTGAAAAGAAACAGAACCAAATAGAGTCATTATTCCACATAAATTATCAATCAATTGGAAAAAATATTCACGGATGGAAAAAATCCACAGAAAAAAAAAGTAGAAGAAAATTTATCAAACCACAAAAGTCAACAATGAAAACTAAATGATAATTAATGAATCATCGATAAATACATCCGAAAAGGTTTGGGTCTAGAAAACCCTACCTATTTAGGTTGTAGAATAACCGAAAATGAAAACATATTCTTGACTCAAACCCTTGAAATGGTTCAAAAACACTTTATAACCCTAATTGAACCTAAAAACGACTTATGATACTTCTGGATTCCTTCACCGGCATCAGGTTTGTGCTTGGTTGAGACCAACGCAAGATCTGCGTTCAGACTCTACATCCATTCTTGGTGTGACATCATCGATGGACCTCAGGTTCGATCGACCTACGTGACTCCTCTGGTTGCAGCATGCGACTCGAAACCATCACCATTGAGGAGACCCTCACGATGAAACCCCCTATATCCCCATGACGAAACCCTAATCCAGTTTTATATTTCTTTTTTTAATCCATTTTCATATCATTTTTTAGTGTCTCCTTTCACATTTCAATTTGCATAATTTTTAAATATGATTTTGACCAATTCTCCCAACATTACCTCTATATTAAGATTATAATATGGGTATAGTATTTTACAAGTTAAACATTAATTTTAAAATATTTATACCATTATTATTTAAAAAAAGGTCATAAGATTATTAATTATTTTAATCTAATAATAATTACTCTATATATATATATATATTGTTTTCAATATCTAATAAAACACATAATTTTAATATAATTATTCATATATTGAATTAAATATATATTTGTTCAAATTCATTTATGGAAATTATAAGAGTTTTTTTTACAAAACAATGTTACTTTAAATATTTGACATCATTATTACAACATACAATATTTTAAAATAAATGATTAAAATGTCATGTATTATCACAATATATAATTAAAATTAAAATTTAATTTTATAATATTATTAGTTTTACATTATTTTCATAATTTTTCATAATTAATAACTAATCTACATATACATATTATATTTTGAAAATAAATGAAATTAACAATATTCATATATAATTATCATTTTGAATATTCTATTAAATAAATTTTTTGATAAAAGTAACTTATATCCAATGGATGAAGTTATTCTAAAATATTTAGTAAACAAAAAAATTAATATTTACTTTTAGCATAAATTTGAAAACAATACTTGTAATAAATTATATTAAATTATTATTTTAATGAAAATCATATTAATAATAATTAAATTAAAAATAAATCCATTTGTTAAAATATTTTAATAATAAAAATAGAATTATAATGTTTGGGTTGTCACATTTATAGGATTCTATAATAATTTATATTAGTTCTAACAAAATTTTAATATCATTTTGAGATCTATGCGACTTTTTGAACACATGTCGTACGATACATTCATGTGATAGGGGATAAAGAAGATTAAAAAAACTAAATTCTTAATCTTGATAAATTAACCAAAAATTAAATTAACATTAAGGATCATGTAATAAATCAACATCAATGTCAAAAAAATATCCATAATAGTGGATTTCATAATGTTTTACATGGTGGAACAATGGAAACACATTAATTTGGGAAAACACTTCCTATATACTGGTCCAATGATGATCAATATAAAAAATAGTACTTTATCTAATATTTGATTTTTAAAAAATAACATTCAAAATTAAATAGGCGGTGAAAATTAATTATGTAAGTGATGATGATTATATGTTATATGAAATCATACCCAATGTTGAGAATGTTGTTGAAATTGAAGATGTATTTGAGGATGAATCTATCAGACAATATGATATACAATGAAAGAGTACTGAATAGAAGAATTGGTGGATAAGTAACAAGAACATTGAAAATATAGGGGGATGTATTATAACAATGGTTTAAAAGATAAAATAGTTGTGGTTTTAACTTGATTTTTCACTCTGTTTTTTTGGATTACATATGAAATATTTGATTTGTTCAATAGAAATTTAAAATTTTATACATTTGAAAAATAGATAGGTTGTTATCAAACAACGGAAAGGGGATTATTTATATCTGTAGGTTGAAAATGAGATAATTTTTGGTTCCCAACCACCTAAAATATATTCCATTATATATCACCTCATCTATAAATGTATGGTAATGCTAATAATGTGAAAAATTGTTATTAAATGAATCCAAAATCAATTTTATGTTTTTATTTTTCTATTAATTAGGTGAACTAACACTGTCCCTACAATTTTATCACATTTCATTGAAAATAAACTACAAAATACATATTTTTGTATAAATATAGTTGGTCTAAAATCATGAAATTGGTAGAATGTGTGGCAACAAGATGTCAAAAAAATTCAATTGTTGAGACCAATTCACAATAGAAAATTGATTAAATACTCTTCATGATATCAATTAATGATGTGGAATAAATTGATGTTATCGACCTCTATACCTAATATAAAATATGAGAGAAATTGAAATAATTAAATTAGTTCACATTTTCTTTATAGATTAGAGATGATATGTCTCTAACCAACATGTGTCGGCTCCAAACTAGTCACCTGAGATTGTCCATAGAATATACTAAGAGGGGTTCAAATCCTATTCGGAGGAACACTAGTGTTGGGCATCAGTAGAGAAAAAATGTAATTATTTCTACCAACTAATAAATAAATAAATAGCTAAAAATGTTTATCCCTATATAAATATATAAAAAATATCCATTATGAAGATCATTTATATATACGAAAAAAATATGAAAAACTAGACCACAATTCCTAGACTAAAGAAGTTGACCACAACATCTCCATGTTGCAACAAGTGTCCATCTCTAATACTATTACCAATCATCATCCATAGAGATAGAAACCAAGATAAATCAAAAAAAACTTAAAAACACAAAAAAACCAATAGGCTTGAGTTTTAAAACTCAGTATCCATGCTTGAAAAAATATGTTCACAATTCAAAACCTTTTAAAAATTATAAAATCAATTTCATGTTTTAAATATAATATATCATAAAATTATTTTTTACACATTTCCCTCCTTAAATGGAAACATGATCCATATACCTTTTATATTAAAATCCTCATACCATTCCAAGAATCATAAATTTCCATTGTTACAGAGAACGAAGATAATATCATTAAAAAGGGGGTAATATAAGTATAAAAACATTAAAAAGTGTTTTCCCTATGCCAAGAAAAATAAACCCTCAAATCACAAAATGAGTACACCATAATATATATAAAAACAAGATAAAATCACCTGTTAATGTAAAAAATAAGAATGTATGAGTAAACAGTCAACCATGTATCTCAATAATCCACCGGATAAAACTATGTACAAGTTAACATTAGAGAATTGGGTAGTTTAGTTGAATAATGTAGAATATACTATACATTATGACTCATATTTAAGGTGTGCCTCAACTAATTACATAAATTCTCATACTCATACATGATCTTAACCTACCTGGTATGATTCCTGGAATGGACCCTCACTCTCTGGAGAGTATCTCCCTTCTCCCTCGCTAATTGTTAGGGTTTCCTTTGAAATATCTTTCAAATAAATTTTGCTCCTCCATTTCCGACCTCTTAGGATCTCTATTATGTATCCATCTTTAGATTTTGATGATTTTCTTTATAGTGTATGTTCATTGTGTGTTGTTCTAGCACCAATGTTTTGGAAATCCCCCAACTCTTCCATCTTTGTCTTCCCCATCATAATATACCCCATCTATGTCTAGTACAATGGTTTTGATGGAAATGTGGGACGTTGATGGTGGATATTTGTCTACAGATTTGGTTTGATGGATCCCATCATCTCCAATGTCAATCACTTCTAGATATAGGGGTTTTACATATTTATTGATGTTCATTTTTATGGATATGGATTCGCAAGTTCTATTCCAATGATATACGAAAGCGAATATTGTTATGAATTTTTGGCTATGGAATTTTTTTTGGTGATATGTTTTTTCATCATATATGTAGTCTTCTGAGTCGTTGATGTGGGTTTCTTGGTGTTGTTCACCTTGTGCTTGCAATTGAGGATGTTTTTTGTTGTCATGATGGTCATTGAATTTTCTTTTTGAGGCCTCTATCTACTATATTCTCTACTCTAGATCATAGTCTCCAAAAATCATCTCCATGTCGTATTTTCATTGTGGTTCCCATAGTTTTTTGGGATATATAGTTTGAGTAGATGATAAGTCTTCATGAGGTTCTTCTCTATGGTAGTTTGGGCACTGTCTGTGGGCTCTTTGTAAAGATCATTTATGATAGTTTGTGGAGCGGACTCATCTTTGTGGTTATTGATGGTTTACATGGAAATTTAATTTGTTTTTATATGGTTTAGTTGTAATATTTAGCTTATTTATGTTTATCAATTAGGTTTTCGGTGATCTATTTTATTTATTGTGTGTTCTATGACAATAATGTCAGTGATTTAAGGATGATGATGATTTATTCTGGTGGCCAGCCTCAATAGAGATCCTGCACAATGATAGGGTCTATTTTTCATCCTTTTGAATTTTGTATTTTGAAATTTAAAATAAGATTTGTGAATCTGGTTTTTTGTGTTTGTATGCATGGTAGTGTTTGGTTTTTTAGGATCCCAAATGAGAAAAAAAATTATTTAGAAAATAAAATAATGGTTTGGAAAAACTACCTAAAATGCCTATGAGACACTATATTATTTGAACCAAAATAAAAAAAATCACCTATTATATGACACTAGCTAGAATTAAATCATAAACTGATGCATCAACTATTCACTATATTCCCTCTAGATATCCCAGTTTCCCATTATAATGCCGCAACCACATTATCTCGCAGATAGTTCATTATTTTATTACATTGTCTGTATTATAGTGAATAAATTCCCAAAGTGCCAATCCTTTTATAATTCTCATAAATACATATTACATACATGATACCCATAATACATTGCAAAATATAAAATATAATGATGATACACTATAACATGAAATAATGTACCTCCACAATCGTTTATTCAAGGATTTCTTCTTCATAACATGTGGAACATAAACATAATAATGGTGACTCAAAATAATAGAATGTTTAAGAAAATGTGATGAAATAATAAATAAATAGAGATAAATTAACATTGAATTTCAAATAAATGATAACACATACAATTCAAAAATATAGATAAGGAAAATTCAATTTTTAACGGTATGAAACTAGAACATATTCTGTCAAAATCAATAATCATAGAATGAAATGATTCCTTAAATATGTCGGTGAATATTCTCATGTATGAATAAAAAAGAATATAATTGTGAAAAATGATTAATTATGTATATTTATATTATACCATGAAGGTTTCAATCCAACAATATAATACATTCAAGGCTTTAAGACCATATTCCAATTATTGCATGGATTAATGGAAGGAATCTAATACTATAAAGGATTCATGACATGAATCTAATATTGACGAGGCTTCAAGATAAAAATCCAAATATGTCTAGGATTCATTCGCGTCCTCTTATACTATCATGGTTTCATACCATGAATCTCATACAATCATGGATTCATGAATATAATCTAATACTTTCAGGGCATCATTTCAAGAATCTGAAAATGTATATGAATCATTCCATTAATCTAATACTATCAAAGAGAACATTGTATGGAAAAAAATCATACAGTTTATCAAATGAATATATCAAAAACAACTCATATTTTTCAAAGTATTCTTTTAAATTGTATGGATAAATTTTGTATATAGACATTGAGACACCATGTTATTCTGAGGCTTGGTGTGTGTGGATCAATAGTATGGAAAATATTAATATTTTTGTGTTACATGTGTTCACCTTTCTTGAAATTGTTGTATAACTCATAAATGGGTTCTTAGATTAGATATATGAGAAAATAGATGAGCTCAAAAATTCATTTTTACTCTATGTGTGACCTCAATTAGGTTCACACGTATCAAATATAGACAAATTCTCCAAAGGAGTAACCATAAAAAATTTAATTTTTTTTTATAAATCCTAATAAGTCATAAATGGAGAATATGATAGGAAATTTGAGACCACCATTGAGTTAATAATGTGATTTTTTCTATATGTATGACATAAATTAAGTCAGTGCTGGTATGAGGTGAAAAAACACCGAAGGGACATAATCATTATTAAATAATTTAAATAAAAAGTAATTTTTTTGCAGCGACATTTCACGTTATTAATCCTCTATTAGGATTTTAGGTTTATCTCTATAACCCTAGAATTCTTCTGATATGGGGTGATAGAATGCTCTCAAACAAAAAGAATCATATATTGGATCGATGATCAACATGTAGCTGATTCATAGTAAACACAAAGATGATAATGACACAGAAATACTCCTTTATTATAGACTATATAAATGATAAAAAGATAGTTTTTTCCATTATTTTCCCACATTATTGATTTCTATTACGAATGTGGGTTAATCCATAACTAGAGTGATCTTTAGTCTAATCCTTTTGGTGGGATGGGATATTATCTGCCAGATTATTAGGGTATTTATTTCAAGTCATCATTTTTTAACATTATAATTGAAACAAATTGAGTCTGACATGAACAATGGTCTAAGATCATACCTCAAGTTTTTATTCATGTTTTTATCTCCCCTGATCTTTTTTCCTTTTTGATGGACCCTAGTGGCCACAATTTTACTTTCCAAGTTTCGCCAAATGTGATAGGACCCTATATTAGAGGAAAAGTAAAAAATAGAAGCTGTATATGGGTAGTTTGAAACCCGGGGAGACTATATCTATGACCATTTATAATTTCATTCATTTCAGGTGTCTTGGTGCTCCACAGATGGAACCATTGGTGTGGCTGTATAGATAGGTAAGGTGGTAGTCTAATGAGGTGAGTGGTGGTGGTCTATTGTAAAGAGGTGGTGGTGCGGTGTTCTGGAGCATGAAGGGTGGACAAGAAGGATACATAGTATCTAGTGGTAGAAGTCCATAAATGTATTAGGACGCCCCATGCATGATTAAGATGGGATAGTGAACATGGGTTGGGCCCAGGTGTGCCAGGACGGGGCCAAAAAGTTGGGTTAGAAAAACGATCTGGGTCAGCCCTCAGGTCAACCTGGGGTGGTCACACAGTAGACTATGGCATTATCGTACGAATCGACCACGGGGTGGTTGAAAATGGGGTGGATGGACCATGGTGGTTGATCTCCATGGTTTGTGGACCGACCATGTGGTTGGTCCATAACCGAGTTTCCCCCACCATGGAATCTTCAAAAGTGATAACATTCAAATGGTGCATCTATTTGGTGAATATTTTGGGCCATTGGGATGTGAAATTTAGATGATCCTTTTTAAATAGGGTGATCAGTTTTTATCATGGACTATTATAGGTTGATTTTATTTTCCTTGGCACATTCATCAGGGTTTTATTATATCATTACATCCACATAAAATGATTCTAATCACCACATGATGTTGACACTCAGATAGTGCCAAACAACCCTCACCGTGAATGGAGTGTGATACACTGTCACATAGTGTTATGTTTTGTTGAATTGTCATAACCTCACAAATTCATCTATTGTAACTCTATCTATCATGCCACATCAGTTAGGTCAGTGGTCTTCTGCGTGGTGTTGGGATGGATCCCCTATTATGAGAATTGATCCATATTTTATTTGTGGTACCCCCCAGGGTATTGGGAAGGATGTCTTCCTTATGTATCATGATCATCCTTGACCAATAAATTCACATTTGTGTATGGGCCAAATGAGATAGACCTCTACCTATGTGTCTTCGATGATATCATGGGTTGAGGAGGGAGTTCTCCTAGAATGTGCCTGATTTGAGTAGAATATTATGGCCAGTGGTTTATTATGACTATATTATGGTGTTGTGTTTCTCATGAGTATATCTAGAGGTTCATTTTGTCTATGATGTAGACACATAACCATGTAGAGTTGACTCTGCATTCCCTTGTGGGTTTTCCATTGTGTTTTTGGGGTATCTTACTAGGTATTGATATACTCACCCATGCACAAGATTTGGCCGCACGTGCCATGTCTTTTGAAGATGATTGAACCTTTGATTGAGTCCTTGGTGGACTAGTACTAGGGGATTCTTAGTGATTCCAAATAGATGTGGTCTCATCCATTGGTCCAGACAGTAGTCCATGTACCTCTTTTCTTATTGATTCTACTTTTAGACACAAACTCATTTGGTGGGCTTGTTTTGAACCTATTTACCTTTAATTGCATACAACTTTTTTACGTTGTATGAATGATATAGTGGTTTGAATGCATTGTTTAAATAGTGTTTTTTAAATTATGTGTCTTTTGGCTTATAAATGGGTGTGTGTGTGTACATGTACATTAGGCTATTGTCTCCCATTTTTGGGATATCCCCACTCTGTTCCAGTCACTATCAACAGGCCTAATGGAGACTTTTATAGGGTACATATGACACGAGACCCTATGGGATGGTTATGATAGTGTGTTGCCGAAGGAGGTCAGTTATACATTAAGATCAGTATTTTGTGATGTTTGTTTTGGGAAATGGTGTTAAGTGTTCAGAGTTCGGATATTAGGCCAGGGGCCCTAGTGTTTCTATATCAACTCACATATATATACCCCATGACTCAAATGACTAGCATTTCATCTCAGTACAAGAAAATATTATTTCTAGGTAAGAACAATGGTACATTAATAATATATTAATGGATTTGTTTTCTATATCCTTCTTGAGTCAACTCACTATTTATACTCTATTGACTGTGTAAAATACTATTTTCATACCAGACACATCCATGTATATAGGCATCCGGGATTCAACATCGTGAAAATAATTATGACCCTCATAGCGGAGAGACATCAATATAGGGACATGTATCATAGATAGAACCTTCAAGTGTTTTAATAGTTATTCAACCACTCATCAAGAAGATTCTAATATCCGTACTATTAGCTAAGGTTTCACGCATGTTTATTTTGTTTCATGAGTTTTGGAGGAAAAAACTCTCATGTTTTAGGGTTTTCGATACCCCTAGTCGGATGATGATTTGGAAGAGTTAGTCACTTGATTTTTCCACCCTGTGATGATGCCTACTGACTATATGGAAATCCTCACCGTGAGGCTTCTTCAGAGCTCAATAGGTCGATGGTGGAGAATAATGATTAAAACACATGATGAAAGACTCTATATGAGAGAAAAATTGAGAGCCTCTTAATAGAGGACTGCAATCAGGACATGTTGCGATCTACAAAGCACATATGACATTTTATATCTACATAAGGCAAGTATGAACATCGAATTCTATTCAGTGAGGTTTTCAAGTATTTTACACTAATCTATGGATATGGTATGAGACCAGTTATTTCAGTCTTGGATATTTGAGTAGGGCTTATGTCGGGACATTTTGGAATAAAGTTTTTACCTTATAATTTGAACCTTTACTAGGGTAATTTATTACCACTACTAGTTGATAGTTTTTAAGTGTATTATACACCACTTGTAGTAGCTAGAAGTGGGAACTAGGTATACGAGACCTTAAAATAGCAAGGAGGCAGTTTTTATAGGGATCCATGTTGGTTGCTTGTTTCAGGAGACGGTCTTAGGACTTATTGTTAGTGGTGTAGAGATCCGAGTAAAGCTCTAGTCATCCAAGGGATAGACAATGTTACATAAGAGATGGTCTAGTAAATCTTTCTTGATATTTCATGACACGTTGTAGAGATTATTGTTGGATAGTCAATGGAAAACTGATCTAAGGTAGTGATAGAAAGATAGTGGTGTATAGATTGGTGGACGTAGAATAGGTGCATGCGGGGAAGCATGAGGTGTTCATTGGTTTGACCTATTTCCACCACCATGACAAGGTGGTCTACACTGGGTTGAGGTAGCATGTAGTCATTGATGAGGCTAGATGTGAAAAATAATGTGTTCGGAATGAGAGATTCATGCTATGATTTGTTGTATGAAAAATGTATTTTCCAAATTAGTTGTAGTTTAGATAGACACATATTATAGTCATTCCATTCATTCCATGAGCCTTATTCAGGATTCAGAAATATAGTGGAATCTTTGACTTCACCATTACACTTATAGGATCCTACGTGAGTATATTCGATGATCAAATAAAGGTTATGAAAATATGAATTGAATATTTGAGGTAAGAGTTTTGGTTGGGATCTCTTGGTAGAACATTTGAGGCCTTATGAATTCATTATTGGTATAGATTGGTTATTCATAGTTAATGCTCATATTAACTATTTTTTTAGCAGAGTTTGGTGTGTCCACAATAATGGAACCATGTGTTCCATTATTGGTGAAACAGAAACACGTGCATCATAAGGTGTACTCACACATAGGAGGATGCATCTAGTTACCAAACAATTGGATAACCACACCCTAAGTGGAGTGGATGATATGAGTCCTTGGTTTTTATATTGGTGGTGGAGTATGAGGAAATCTATATGGAATATGTTCTTGATTTACCTTCCCATATGGAGATGGACTTATGTATGTATATACACCCCATAATGAATGTAATATCTGTACCTTCATATTAGATGGCTCCTATAGAGATTCCTTGGATGAAGTATATTTTGGTGTTCTTGAAGAGGGATGGCATCGTAAGACCCAGTGTTTCACCATTGGAATACCTAGTTTTTTAAATAATGGTAGATATGATATTGATTTTATGTGTGGAATATTTTCTCATGATCCTAGTGACCTTGAATAACATGTATCCATTACATATGATCGATGACCTCTTCAATCAGTTAAAAGGGGCATGATTTTTCTTGATGCTTGACCTCAGATCAAGCTATAACCAGTTGTGACTATAGGATGACAATATACTGATGACAACATTTAGATGTCATTATGGTCAATATGATTACTTGGTGACATCATTTATCATGACTAAAGGACCTGTAATGTTCACAGGTCACGTAAACCAGATATTTAATCCATAACTAGATCAGTCTATGGTGTTCTTAATCGATGACATCCTATTGTAGTATGAATTTGAGGAGGAGCAAAAGAGACATTTTAGGATGGTATTGAACACACTATGAGAGGAATAACAATATGGGAAAAATTTTAAGTGTTAGTTTTTGATTTAAGAGATCTGATTATCTATATTATTTTATCATAGAGGATGGGGATCCAGTATATCCTGGGAGGGTTGAGTTGGTGCCTACATTGGAGCCACCCAAGAGTGCTTCTGAGGTGTAGTTTTTTCATTCATTTTGCTGGGTAATATTAGAGGTTTGTACCCGACATAACTAGAGAGGTAGTATACTCAAAATCATTTAAACGATAGGGTATGACTTTCATGAGGATAGAGGATTTCCATGTGGGTTTTAGTCGGTGATCAAGATATTTATTAGCATGACCTTCTTGATATTTCGAGATGATGGTGTCGAGTAAATTGGGGTTTTCAATGCATTAGAGACTGGGTTTTTGTGTTCCCTGAGGTAGGTAATGTAGTTTTCTCATATGGTTATCATCTGTGGAGGCCACATGTGTAGAAAACTGTGATATATGATCTTGATCTAGTAGAGATAGTATTCATATTGAAGATGTGGAGACACCACATAATGGTATAGATTCATATAATATACATTGATCAAAATAATCTCATCTATATCTCATCTCTAAAGGATATGAACATGAGATAGAGGTGATCACTAAACTTAATCATGGACTATGACAATTATATTTTTTAAACTACTGTTAATGGGATCATGGTGGAATATTCTCTTAAAATGAGATCTACTTTACAGTTTTTGAATGACGTTTTAGAGTAGTTGTCCACATTTCATATATCATTTATGGATGGAGATGGAACATATTACCTCTCCTAGATGGTTGTCACACCCACACATATATAGTTATTTTGGGATCCATTGCTCGAGGATACTAGTTACGACACATTACATGACCAGTTGTCCATAGGGAATGCTCATAATGGATAGTCCTAAGGTGGGGGGATCACAATTCTTTTTTGAGGGAACACAATTATAACATTGGAGTTGTGGATGGAGGAGTTTAGTATTTTTTCATACATCCAAATTGGCCGAACATCCAAGAGTCGAAATGAAGTAATAGGACCTCCAAAATATGTTTTGGTTACTAGGAATGTAGAAGGGAGTTCTAGAGTTTGTCTCTTAATGAAATACATGTCAGTAATTGAAGGTTAAACAGTAGGTTACAGTGGGTTAGAATCAAACCATTGTGGTTCCCTAATGGAACTAAGATGGGATATCAATGGACTTTATAAACAGTTTATAATATATGTTTACGCAGCAATATGTCATCTCGATGATCGTTGATTGACTCACCAAGCCATCCCACATACTGGATATCTGAGAGTAGTGGATAGTAGAAAGCATGGGACACCATTATGTATTAGAGATAGTTTGAATCAATAGGGGTTTAAATGAATATATTTTCTGATTGTGATTATCATTTTACATTCCAGATGTGGATTCAATTCAAGAAGGAATTTGTGAATGATCTACGCTTGAGCACAATGTTTCACCCATAGATTGACAGCTAGACTAAGCAGACCATTTTGGTTTTGAGGACATGATTCAGGATTTCAGGTTGTATTTGGGATGAATCTGGGGGGGATAATATATGGTATTCGATTAATTTGGTGAGTGTCTAGTGCCAACATAAGAATCTATTGAAGAGAACATGGGAGAAGTAGGCTCAGATTATTTCTCAATACCCTCATATGTTTTAGTTTCCCCTATTTTTCTTTTTGGGGATGTAAATCCCCATGGTGGTTATAATGTAACGTATCGTATTATAAAATGCATTAATTTTATAAATTATATGTTTTAGATTTCCGAATAGGCATTGATATAATGTGAAATTTCAGGCATGGTGTCCCCAGAACAATGTTTTGAAAAATAAAAAAACATTTAATATCACTCATGTGAAATTTTCATAATGAAGTTTTTAATGCTTAAATCGTGTCACATATTATAAATTTATAGTAACCTCTGAGTTTGTAATTATGTATTTACCATAGGTGTGACCTATCATGGGTACTCGAAGGTCATCTGTAGAAACATTTAACATGGTGGTAACCAGAAATAAACTAATTTTATTATATAATTTTATTTTTTAATACTAATATCTCATGAACAGTGACTCAGATCTCAAATATATGTCCACTGATGAATTCATATTGCATTTATTTCAATAGAAGTGGCATAAATTTGGTTGGTGCTGGTCTTCCAAAGGAAAACTCAAACAATATGTTAACATTATTAAATAATTTTAATAGAAATTAATTTTGATGAATCAACATCTCCTTTTATGAGTAATTTTTCTTGAATTTAGGGTTATCACCATAACCTTTTAATTCCACTAAGACGTGGAGTATGAAATCTCTCAAATAAATAGTATTAGATCACAGATTAATGATAAACACGTATCTTATTTGAATAAAACACACAGAAGACAACAATTCAATAACAATTCTTTATAGTTGACTGAACTGAATCTAGGTAGGGAGAAATTTTATTTGTTATTTCCATATTTATAATTTCCCTGATAAACATGGGTCAATGCCTGAATACATTGATGAATTATTCAATAATTTTTGTGTGATGGTATATTATCTACGAGATTTTATGGATATTTTGTTAATTTATCATTTATTATCATTATAAAAAAATAAAAATGAGTATGACCTGAACAAAAGACTTTTATTTTTCCATTAGGTGTTATTTGTGATTTTTTCTCCCCCTTTCATCACATTCATTGTCATTGAACCCTCATGGACATGGATTGTCATGCTAGGTGGATCTGTATGCGATCAGACCCCTGGATTGAAGATAAACTAACAATAGGTGATTGATCTATGTAGGTTGGGACTCGAGGATCCCATATCTATAATTGATTCTAATTTTGGGCTTCTGAGGTGGTTTAGTGGTCCACATAAGGGACCACCAGCATGGGTCTGGTGTGGCTATAAAGTGATGGGAGGTGGAGGTGTGGCAGAGTAGATAATGGATGGAACCTAGGAGGGAGATAAAAGGAATAGACTACAAGGGTAGATTCATACAATGTGACTGGCGGCCAAGTGGTTCAATGGAAGACGATGTGGATGACAGGTCATCTACGATGGCCCTGGCGGCACACGAGTTAGTGCGTAGGGCCAGAGAATATTGTTCGTGCCTATGTGGTCTATGTCAGGACTAAGTTGATAGAGCAAGGACATCCCAGATGGAGCAGTCTAGTTCTCACCAAATGGAGCGGATTAGGTCGGCCTAGCAGACCAGCCCAGATCTTAGTAAGACATGGTTCGAAACTCAGCTCGACCTGGGGAAGTCGCATGGTCAACCACCATGGTAGCTCAAGAGACTATGGAGTAGTCGCATGGATTGACTGTAGGGTTGTCAACCATGGAGGTAGATCAAATATGACAGTTTACCACCATGGTCAGTGG
Source organism: Viscum album (assembly GCA_963277665.1). NCBI lineage: Eukaryota > Viridiplantae > Streptophyta > Magnoliopsida > Santalales > Viscaceae > Viscum > Viscum album. Next base: position 399,971,581 of record OY728120.1, read on the forward strand.
ACCTACATAGCAGTCAATCAATGGCCTACTGACCCCCTTATTTGATACATCAAAATGATATAACTTTGGAATGGTCCTTTGGTTTGTTTTTATATCTGTGGAGTTCAAGCCATGATGTTTATATGGTCACATTAAATTAATTTGATGAGTTTTTGGTTTGGAATAGTATATAAAGATAGTTTTTCACATGGTCCTTCACTCGAGGAATCAATATGGTGTTACGTCCACATCACTGGATTTTAATCCCTTCAAGTGGAAGAGTTCTAGAGAGGGTCAGGCATCCCTCCCTAAGAATGGAGTGTCATAATATATCACACCTAGTGTCATTTTTTTGATGTGATATATCCAATGAGACATGGATTTTGGTTCTCAATATAGTATGCTACATCAATATTGTTACTGGTATTCCCTATGGTGTCAGGTACGATCCCCTACATCGTTAAATAATCATGATTGGTTTAGAGGTATTCCTTAGTGTACTGGTAATGATCCCTTCATTGTGTATCATGATATTCCATGAAAAATATGTTATCTTGAGGATATGGAAGAAATGAGATAGACCTCTACATGTGTGAATCTTATGTTATCATGGCTCAAGGAGTGAGTTCTCTGAGAATTAGTATGCTTCGAGTAGAATCACATGGATGGTAGTTGGTTAATATTTCCAGATGGAATGGTGTCTTTAATGAGAATATCTAGATGTTCTTGATATATATTTTATAGACATATAAATTTGTGGATATGTCATTAAATTACATTGTGGAATTTACTTTTTTAGTTTTGGGGTGCCCTATTAGGTTTTTTTATACTCACCAATACTCGGGCTTTGGCCACTCATGTTGTGTCTTTTGTAGTTGGACGATCCTTTGATTGATTCCTAGGGGTACATGGACTATGTGTTAGTTAGTATGTCCGGATAGAAGAGTTGTGTTCTTAATTTCCAGAAAATATTTCTAGTAATCTTTTTCATATATTTTTGACTTTTGGTTTCATAATATTTATGGTTGGATTATTTTGGACATATTTACATTGCTTTACAATCACTATTGTACTATAGTTGTGGGATATAATGGTTTTCATGCATTTTTTACATACGGTTTTTAGAATTTCAGAATTTGAGGATTGGATTTGGGTGAATGAATACCTATTATTTGGATAACACCTCCCATTTTTGGGATATTTTCACTCATTAGAAGTCACCATCCCCTGACCAATTGGAGGCAGGTTTGGGGTAGTCAGGCACGGGTCCCTCGGGGACGGGTCGTGACAATATAAATGTATTAGAATATGGATATTAAATTAAATATACAGCCAAATCATATTTTAATATAAATTATTTTTTCTTCAGAAACTGAAAACCCACTAAGAATGTTATATTCCAAACACAATCACTAAGAACATTCATGAGGAGAATAACATTTAAACATTCCAAAGTGTCCAATACCATATTGAAACATTTAAATTATAATCCCCACTAATGAATAAAATTAATCCAAACATATATTATCACGATAATAACGAGATTCAAGGTATAACATGTCAAAGGGAAATACATTCACCATATAAAATAATCATGGTGTATAAGTACAAAAAATTCTAAAAAGAATCTAAAATGGTACTAAATCCTTTACCTAGCCCTTAAATTTGGTTTTATAGTAACTATAAAATTATAGAGTGGTTTTAGATATTATACAAACCTATACTATAACCTTTATAATTCTTATAATATCATATATTAACATCATACAATATTTTATTACCTCATTGTTAACAATCTTTCCCTATTTTTTACCTTTTCAGGTGATAATTGCTGAGTTTTCTCTAATATGTTTTTACATTTGATTTCTTGATCTTAATTATCATATGATTATTTAATCACATGCAGAATTTAAATGATAAATTAATTATCATATATATTCATTATATATGTATTTATATAAGCCCATAATATTTAGAGATTGGAAATTAAATTCACCATTCTTGGAGATGATAGGCCATACGTACACAGGAACAATACTATCATTTTTATGTCGTATTAAAGTAATGAAAAATAAATGCGACCTATTTATATTATAAAATTAGTATCATATATTAGTTATATATGTTAAATATAATTGTTAAATTCATCCTTTATAATTTCCTTGTATAGCGTGAATGAATCACTTCACTATGAGGTGGTGGTTTTCTACATTTCCCCAAATGATGATATAATATTAACGAAAACTGGTAAGTAATATAGGTTTGTGTTATTAAAGGATTATAAAAGTATAAATAAACAAAAAAATATCATATAATACTTATATAAATATATTTTCTATCATAATGGACAAAATGAGTGGTGGTAAAATAAAAATTAACACTCATAATTTCATGAGACAATAGTTCACTATACACAGAAAAAATATTATCCCATTATATAGAAGTGTGAACAATTTTAGTATGAGACATTATAGTAAAAATATTATAGTGTATTGATTATAAAATTTTTTGTAAATTAATTAATATAATAAGATAAGAGGTATTGGAGAATGAAAATAAAACTACAACCCAAAAATAAACATTCTTACCCCTAAATCGAGTAACTCCTTTTAGTTTTTACCAAAAGGCTTCTTGGAAGGATTTTAAGAAAAATTAAGGATTCTAGGTCATGGGGATGGATTTTTGGGAATATATTTCAATAGATTATTGATATCTAATGAGGATTTAGGGGTTTGATACATGGGTAGAGTTCTTTCATTTTTAATGTGGATGGAGATTCTCACTCATTCAGGTACCTAATAGTATTCATTAATGGGAGGTCTAACATACATAAAGTGCCTCAAAAAAGGAAAAAATGTATTATTGGGGAATAATGGTATATTAAATCCTCCACCACCAATAAATATGTTCATTTTAAAAATTTTGTTTCCTAACATCTAGGATTCCACAATTTTTTCATTATTGTTTTTATTAAAACATCTTAGATTCTAATCAAATAAATTTCACCATTATGAAAAAAATAAAGTGATGTGTTTTATAAAATATCGATAAAAATTATTAATAATATGATTAATAATTTTTAAAATAAAAATATCAAGTGTTTTGGAAATTAATTTCAAAACAAGAGCATGTGATGTGCTAAAACACTACATAAACTCTGGCCAAGTTAACAATGTATTTACAATATATGGGTAAATATTTTAATTAAAAAACAAAAATTAGTCCATAAAAATACTATATTTAATATTTATGAGCTATGAAAAATAACTTGTAAGTATATAATATTTTTATTAATATAAAATCATTTAACAAAATATCATTTATTGTTAAATAAAAATAATGTCAATTATCAGATTATTTATTTTATTATAATTTAAAAATATCATAAAAATATTAGAATTAAAATATATTATTTTTTAGATTTGTAACAAGATATATTCATCTAAAAAATTATTTTGGACTAAAATTAAATTAGTATACCTCACTTTCATTAATCATAGTTTCATTTATTATAGTTAACTATTATCTAAATATTCATTATGTTGAGTTTCCTAAGAATTTTATCTAACAAAACAACATCTAAAAATTATTGATAAATTATTATGATATCAATAAACCATTAAAAATTAAAAGGATATGTATTAATGAAAATATGATGCTCTTTGCATAAAAAAAATATTTATAAATGAAAATGTTAAGGAAATCCTCCTTATGAATATTAAGATACTTAGCCATTTATATTGATCACATCCAATTAATTATATCATAATAAACTGTTAAATTAGACCTAAATGGGGATTTGATGGAATAATTGTCATCCAATGGATTTTGGACATGTTTCAAGGTCATTTGTTTACTTAATATTAAGGATTAGACCCTTCTTAAGCATAATCATAACTCAATCACTATAAGTAATTTTAAACATAATCTGTAGTATTATTGGCCAATTAATTAGTCGATCATATTAGACCAAAAATATTGTACCAATTACAAGTTTGTATTTAAATTTTTCAAAATTCAAATAATTGATGTTGGAAAATTAAAATTACTACTAATCAAGCACTCATGGAGAGAAACTGGGGTTTTAATGTAGAAATGTTCAAAAGTAATATAATTTGATTAATATATATATATATATTTTAAATAATAAAATGATTAAAATGACAAATATTTTATAAATATATGCATAATTGATTTATTTTTACCTTAAAAACTAATTTAAAATACAATTTAATTGTAATAAATATTAAAAATAAAAGGCTTTTTTTACAAAATTGTCATATTTTTTACTATTTAATTAAATTCACCAAAATATCCTAAAAAACATGCTAATCTAATTTCAACAATACAATTTGAAAAATGAATTTTTTAAAGTAAAATTAATATAAGATGTAGAATTTTTACTAAAATATTTTCACTATTTAAAGGAAGAAAAACTGGATCGTGCATGTCTAACAAAATGATTCATTATTTTCTGTAACATAAGAATACCATGGTGTTTTGTATAAAGAGAGGAAAAATAATATTTATTATGACATTAAAATATTTTTAATTTTGGTGCTGTTACATTTTCCGCCTTATTGCAATTTCATTCCTTATAATTTAAACATTACCATAGAATCCAATTCATTACTATTTAAAAATACAATTGTTGAAAAATTCACATCAGGAATAGAGTTAATAACACATATTGTAAAAATAAAAAAAATTATTTACAAGGGCCACATAATTTTGTTCCCTATTTAGAGAACATAGCTGGGAAATAGACATCGTATATGGAGTAATAATCTAACAATCATGTTCCGTTATAATGTTATAGAAAACAGCTTAGGATAATGTTAAAAATCACAAGGCCTTAAAAATGAAATGGCCTATTGGTCCATTTGAGTCATTGGAAATTAAGGTACCATGATATAATGTTTGTTTCAAACCCCATATTTTCTATAGTTGTTGAATTCATTATCTATATATGAAAAAATATGTCTCTATAACATAATATTTTCTTTTCCTTATGTCTTGAACTATTACAACATCAGCTCTTAAAAAAGACGCATTATATAATGATGTAATATATCAAACTATAAAACCAAATCCAATGTAAAACATAAAAACTTTCATTAATTGTTATAATTTTGAGAATATTATGATCCAAAACATTAGAAAGATAGTCAATAATTTCCAAATATGATCTTCTCATTAATCCTAAATAAATACGAAGTAGCTCATGATTTTTTCCATCCAATCATGTGAAAAATATCATCATGTGTCTTCTTAAAATATATTAATAACTTGAAACACTTTAAAACCTTGTTAGAAAAGGGAATTTTTCCTTATTCCTTATGTAAAACATGTATTATTTGATATATTCTATATATCCAAAAGCATTTCATATATCTCTTCTCAAAAATTCATTAATATGTTCAAAGGTAGTCAATCACATGTTTAAATAAATAATTTCATTATCATTATTTCCAAATAATGAAAATATTTGGGGTATCATTTTCCACAATGAGGTGTTTTTGGAAAAATTTGACATTATAATGAAAATATTTTCTTGGTACTATTCATCACATTATATCAAATACTAAACAAAAAAAGGACTATACTGCAATCCTCAGTTATCCCATAATAAATAAAAGGTATAAAATATACTCAAATAAATAATTATTGAATAGGAATATTAATCATTCCTCTTCATCTGTATTTGTAGAATAACTTGTTCAGTATCAAATAGCATTATTTTGGGTATTATCATTAGCACACAGGTAATTCATATTCATAGTGTCACATATCCTAACAGTTATAACACAGAATACTATGCTTTTTTACCTTTTCATTATTTATCATGGAGGCCTTTATCTTCACACTTATAAAAAACTCCAAATTCCTTTAATCATTTACCCGGCTGATTTTCCATAGTTATTAAACACAGAAAATCATCCATTCACTTCTTACCTTCATCCATATTTTCCCCTTTTTTCCTCTTCTTCACATTCATATATTCAAATCCATAGTACATGGAGACTGTTTTTACCTATATAGTTATCACATGATACTTTTTCCTAATATTCAACTGAAAATTTGGACATTACATACCATTGAATTATTCTCTTAGGACCATAAAACATTTCATCCCAATTACTCTTTGGAACATGTAAATTTTATGAGTTCTCATTCTATAAACTAGCACCGTTTCTAAATGATGAAATATTGTGAATTAAATTTTACAATTATGAAATTTTTATAACTTCAAATATGTTATATAACATTACATAAATCTATGTATCGAAAATCATAGCTTTAGTTACATTAATTTCATGTTTATATTTAAATCCATCATAATGATAGGAATGTAAAATGTGAATTTTCACAAGCATATCCCCAAATATTGACAACTCAGGTGTGAGGAAAGGATCGTTTTTCATGTAACATGATTCACCAAGTCTTTCTTGGAACACCTTTTCGAAGTTGTTACTCCAAGGTATATCATTTCCAGAACCATGTCAAATTTTAGTATCCAAACGTTGATGTATATCTTGGAATATGACCATAATATCTATTGAAATAAAATCCTATAATGTTCTTGTATATATCATAAATATATATATTAGGGTAGTTCCCCCTATTATATGATTTCTAAATGAAGTTTCCTTATTTTTTGAAAAAATCCATTTGATTCCAATTGTAATTCGACGACCCTAAAAGCCAGAAGCTGATACATTATTTTATTACATTGGATTGATTATAAGAAATAATATCATGAATAAACAATCATTTTATAATTCATGGAAATTAATATTACATACATTATACCAATAATGCATTAGGAATTAAAAATTAGAAACATGATATGCAATAAAATGAAGTAAATTTTATCCTTTTTTCATATTGAATGATGTATTCCTCATAACCTGGGAAATGAATAATAACAATGGTGAGCTCAAATTATCAAAATGGTAAGAAGTGTGGAATAAATAATAAATCAATATGAATAAATTAATATGTGATTTTAAAAAACTAATAACACATTCTATTAAAATTAAAAGATAATGAAATGTCAACATTGAAAAGTATGAAACTGAATCTCATGACATTAAAATCAATAAAATGAGAATAAAATGTATTTATAGATATATAGACACAAAATCACAGGGATGAATAAAAAATGAATGTAAATAAGTTTGATTATAAATTATATGTACATATAATATTAAACAAAGTCATAAATACAAGGATGGAAGAAAATTAACGATTCTAGATATGAATCTAATTCTTTCATGGATTCCGGACATGAATATATTACTTTCAAGGATTAAAGCCATGAATCTAACATTTTCAAGGCTATATGACATCAATTTAACACATTCATGGAATAATTCCTAGATTTCAATAATTAATAGGATTAATATAATAAATTTAATACTACATAGTATTCATTCCAACAATATAATACTTTCAATTATTCATGCTATAAATATAATACTATGAAGGATCCATGCCACAAATTTAATAATATCAAATAAAACACCATATAAAAATTTGTATAAGGTATAAGCAATTAACATATCCATTTATCAGAATATGTATATTCCAGTGAATTTATGAAAATATTATTATAATAAATATTTTTTCCCAAAATAAATTTTAAAATCACTAAGTATGTGTTATTTTAAATAAAACCATTAAGAAAATTCTTGAGGATAATAAATTTTTAACATTCTAATGTGTCCCGTACCACTTTGAAACATTTAAATAATAAAAATCATGGATTAAAAATATATAAAGGAACATATAATAACCTAATAATAAATATATTCCTGAAATATCATGTCAAATTGAATTATATACACCATATAAATGAATGTATGTTAATAAATACAAACAAATCTATGTGGAATTTAAAATTTGATGATATATCTTACCTTAACCATAATTTTGTATTGTGGTCAATATATTGTGTTATGGTTTTTTAAAATTTGTTATTATGTTATTCCATAACCGTACACATTCTTTTAATATCATATATTAACTTCGTACAATATTTTATAATTAGTTTTTCTTCACCAATATATTATTTTATCTATTTCAGGTGTAAATTAACTTATTTTCTCCAATATGTTTTGACTTGTTAATTTTTATCATATTAGTTAGAACCTGATTTCATAATATCCATAATGTAATCCCTGACATTATTATACTATAAATTTATTATTTTAGTATTTAGAGTCTTCCATAATTTTGGGAGATTATTAATTGAATGCATCGTTCATGGAGGTAGTAGTTTGTACACACACAAAAACACAAAATTCATTAAATTTTCACAATAAAATAATTTAAATATATGATAAAATTGTATAATATAATTTTTTTGTAATATATATGTTTTATATTTTAATTTTTTTAAACTATCCTTAATACATTCCATGTATATCAAGAATGAATCACTCTACAATGAGGGTATGGTGTTCCACACATCCTCAAATGATGTCATCATTTAAAAAATTTATATATATTAAAGGGGTGTTTTATTAAATTACTAATGAAGTATAATTACAAATTAAATATCATATATATTTTATATTATCATTTTATTCATCATAATGACCACAATGATAAGTGGTATATGAGAAATGAACCATAATAGTTTCATGAGTCAATAGATTTCCGTACACAGAAACAATATGGTAGATAATAATTAGATGGATGTGTTTTTGTGTGATGGATGAACCCTTATCATTACAACGTACTAGTGTATTGATGATACTTTTGATTTTATAAAATAAAAAAATAAATATTATTTTATGAATTGGAGAATGGAAATAAAACTATAAATATTAAAGAAGATCGTTACCTCTTAACCAGGAATCTCTTATTGGTTTCTAACAAATGTATTTCCTGGATGGTTTTATGACCAACTGAATGATTCTAGATAGAGGGTATCGATTTTGGAATATTATTTTGAATGATTTTTTATGATCATAAGTGTTTTGAGTGCTTTAGTTTTTTAGTGGAGGGGGAGTTTCACTCTTGTAAATACAAAAAAGTATTCATTTATGGGAGGTTTACCACATATATGTTCTTCCAAAATGAAAAAATATTGGATTAAATATGAAGCATGTTTGATTAAAACCTCCACATCATAAAAATGCGTGCATATTAATAATTTGGTTCCTCAACTTCTATGATTCCCCAATATTATCATTTAGATTTTTAATAAATAAACTAGATTTATAATCTAAAATATATTACAATTAAAACTAAAATAAATCAATATTTATATTAAAATTTATATCCTGTTAATTTTAAATATTTTATATAATTTAAAAAATAAAAATCCCTATTTTTTGGGAAATTAATTTAATAAAATTCTTGTGACGCCCTAAAACACTACTTCACCCCGGATTATTTAAACAACATTTTTTAAGTATCGGGTTAAATATGTTAATTATAGAATATCAATAGGTCCCTAAATAGAACATATTTAATATCTTTTAACACTTAAAAATTACTGAGAATAATACAAGTTTATTTATTTATTTTAAATCATTTAATAAAATTTCATTTATTGTAAAATGTGAATAATATATATTTTGTCAATATTTAATTAATTATAATTTTAAAATATCATAAAATAATTTTAGATTCATTTAATGTAAATGTTTATATTCATCTTAATGAATAATTAATTTCAATAAATCAATCAATATACTTTTCTTTCAATAATTATAGTATCATTTATTTTAGTTAATTATCAACTAAATAATCACTATGTTTTCATTTCATAATAATTTTAAATATATAATCCATCTACAAAAATTATTAATAAAATATTATGATAAATATAACACATTTATATTTAAAATCAATTCTTATAACTAAAAATATTATTTCTTCTGTATATCTAATGTTTTATGAACATCAAATTTAAGGAAAATTTCCTTTCCTTATTTGACCATATAAAAAAGTATCATCTAATAAAATATACCCCAATATCACATAAAAATAAAATCAATTTGGTATATTATAGAATTATTCCCTCAAAATGGATTATGAACTTGTTTATAGGTCATATTGGTCCTTAAATTTATGGTTTAATCCCTCATTAGGATTAATAATTCATTAATACCTGTAATTAATTTTAATCACAGACACTTACATTTCTTATCAATAATTAAATTGAAATTATTAGATCAAAAATATTGTACTTTCTATAACCATGTAGGATTTTTTATCAAAATTTAAATTAAAAAAGTATAAATTTTTTGATTAATGCTAATTCCACACATGTTGCAAGAAAATGTGTTTTTTAAGTAGAAACATTCAAATGTAAAATAAGTGTTTATATCAGATTCAAATATAAAATTTGATTCTAATAACCTAAAATATATAAATATATTAATATTTTAACATTTATGAATTCATAAACCAATTCAAAATTTAATTTTATAGTAATAATTTTTATAAAAGAATAAAAAATTTAAACTAAATTTTAGTAATATTTACTATTCATCAAAAAATGATGTTCCTCATAAAAATACCAAAAAATTAACCTATGATAATTTCAAAATTATTAATTCAAAATTTATGTTTGTTTTTGAAGATAAAATTCATTATACTATAAAAATTTAGTTTTAAAACATGGTCTCTATTAATATTCTCTAATCATGGACTTGTATGATATGTAAGATAATATATTATTGTGTGTAGCGTATTTTTAATATGGTTTTTCACATAAATAGAGAAAAAATAATATTATATCTAAAATTAAAATATATAAATATCTTGTAGTGTTATACTCATTTCATTACTAATGGTTAGGTTAGCCTATAATTCCAAACATGAATTCATTCAAAAGAACATATATATTTATTGGAAACTCACACAAAAAGCCCCATCAGGTCACCCAAAGGAATAATATCATTCATTTAAACAATATAATAACAAATAATCCTCTCTCCCTGGTCCTCCGACAACTATTATCACAACTATTGTAAGATAATTATCCTTGGAGAGTTTTCAGGATTTCCAAATTTCAAAAAAATGACATACGAGCCTCAAACACCCTTTATGAAATTAGTCATTTACAATGATCCAAATCCACCATTAAAAAAATGTGAATACACACCATTATTAATTTGAAAAACATTTAAAAAATTTCCCTATGTAAACCACAAAAAATTATCTAAAAAATAATTTTTAATCAAATATTCATATAGTCCACACACCATCAACACATGTCGAACCATTTTTATAAGCCAAACTCACACCTCATTTAAATATGAAATCCACATGGATAACCCATTCAAGAAACCCAAACAATCATTTGAAATTACAACAATAAATTTATAAATCCAATATATTATTTAAAAAAATAAATCACTTAAAATGGAAGTCATGAATTTTATCAAACACATGGTGTGTAGTTGATATTGAAATAATGCTATATTATTCCAAAAAAATCATGAAAATCACCTCATTTTGTTTAAAATAATTATTACAATGATAAAAAAAATCCATTAAAAATATAGTTAATGTATGAATAGAAATAAATCAACAATTAAAAAATATAATGTAAAATTGAAATGGAAATACTACCTAAAACTCACGATGCTTCAACATTGGACACCAGAAACAACTTAAAAAATGCTCATGGAAGAAAAAAATGCAAGATGAACATTAAACACATAAACCCCATAATTTAAACATTAATAAACATAAACATTAGATCCAAATTATCATTAGAACATATGAAATCCTTAGAAAATATAATAATATTGATGATAAGGATTATAAGTGAAAATTACACTAAAGAATTACCCCAAAATATGATGAATCACAAGATCCAATAATGGGAGGATGAGAGAAGGCTTGGATAAGAATGGAGGGACTACCTTTGGATGAGAAAACTAGAAAAGGATAGTAGGATGACTTTTTGTGATAAAATACCAATATAATATAAATTACAATTCACTTTTTAATGACCTCGTTACTATACACAATTTTTTTGTGTGGTTTTGTAAATTCTGCATGAACCATGCAACATGGTTCAGTCCAGAAATCCAAAACCATATAAATGCATTCCGAATATTTTTCCGAACTACGAATAATTAACATGCCTCTATTTGTAGGCATCCCAAGTATTTAAAAGTTTCTTGGAATGTGTCGAATGGTTTTAACTAACCTTGTGCCAACCATGTGCCACCTTATATTAAGAACAAAATATCTATTTATAAAAAAACATAGGGGGAAACTAAATAATAAACACATGGAATAAAATAAACAATGTAAAAACACAAAATAATCATAGAATACATTGATCTCGAGTCGAAAATCAAGATAAAAAAGTTTATCTGAAATAATAGAATAAAATGAAAATATTGGTTTCCCAAATCATCCAACCATTACATTTTTAGAGAAAATAAAGCCAGAAAATATATAATTGTTTGATCAATGAAATGGGATACTCAAAACTGCATGATCTAACCTATAAAATGATGAACCCCTTATCAAACACCATATAAAACATATGTTTCAAAACAAAGACTATCCATCAATCAAAAAAAACTTCATGAAAAGTAATTAAAATATTGTTCAACACCTCAAAAACATATCGTTAAGAAAAACCATTGGTCGTACACCAAATAATAGAATTATAACTCAAAATAAAAGTTTTAGAACCAAAAACACAAATTATACCACATGGATCCTAGTAATAAAGAATGATCTAACTAGATTATAAGCATGAGAGGATAGAACAGACTCCCTAATATTAGAAATCAACTATCACAATCGAAATTTTGCATCAACCATAATAAGATCAATTGTGGTTCTACCCACCATTTAGGAACCTACCAACATAGATAACCAAAACAAGAAGGAATGGGAATCCCACTATATTATAACTGAAAACAATCAACATCGACTAAACCTACACAATAAGGAGGTCCTATGTAACAAACACCAAACCAATGAAGAAAACTATCCCAAAAGTCAACATATCCATGAGGTGAAACCACTTTACTGTGAGGAAAACACAAAAAAATGGCTCACAATCATAACCACAAAAGGACCACAATGAGGGAATGATATCTATATGCATTTTATAGATAAAATAGGTCCTTAAAATACGATAAAACTAAAACATATGAAAATAAATTATCACCGTTGGATCACTGGACACAACGATAAACAATGATCCTCTACAACCATGTGATTTCTAACTACACCAAAGTGTCACTCTCGAGTTTGTCACTAGAGCTCTAATGTCTTGAAGCATTAACTATTTTTTAGTCATGTTATATAAATCCTAGATCAAAAATCACACATTGGGTGTCCTGAGTGTCCACGAAACATTGTTGGTTGAACCAAAAAAACATGACACACATGGAGATTAAACTTTCCCCTAGATGTCAATTTCACCAAGACAAGGATTTATAAAATTTGCATGCTTTATCATAATTTAATAAAAATTTAAGGGAATAAAAAACAATAAACATGAAAAAATTCACCTCCACTAAAGATGGAAAGAATTCATAATTTCCAAAATACAGAGAATCATTAAAAAGGATGTTCTCCAAAGATCCATAACCTCCACTTTTAAATTATTAAGGAAAATTAAACACCACAAGCCACCACAAGACCAAAAGATTACTAAAATACAATAATAACATAGAAAGGGTCCATAAACTGAGCTAAACACAACACCCTATTACTACTACCATGTAGTCGTATCCTTAAATGAGAGGATCTAGCTCCATGATTCTTCATAGAAACAACATGATAGGAATGTTCTAATTGAACAAGGCATGCATAGGAATTTATGGTCATTAGATCAATCTGAAATGATGACTTCATATGAATAGTGTTTCCGCACTGATGACAAGACATTATCATGTTCACATATGAAGTCGATGAAATACCTAGAGGCCAATTAATTCTACCACAAGCACCACCTGATTTAGGCCTCCTCTCCATCTATTTACTAGAATAACATTAACCACATCCATATATTAGATGAAGGATGTAAAATATAAGAAATACCAATAATATAGTTTCAAAAATAAGATATTTAACCCCCACATTGGAAAAAGATATCATACCAGACCCCATCCCCTTCAACTATAGACCAAAACCAAGCTTGTTATAAATACATTATGCCCTGAAGGAATGTTATGAATCCAATTTCATAAGGAATTTAACTATGTCCACAAATTAAAAAAGATCTCCAACAATGATCCAACACATATCTATATAATGAACATCTCTATCCACTTTCTTACTCATTTTGTCTTAGTGAAATATAGCGTGATAAATGATGCCTTATGGAATTATTATGAGAGATTATCTAAAGGATTAGTTTGAGAGACTGACATACATCACTTCAAGGGCGGACCATTATATATAAATGTATCAAAAAACACATTTAATATCTCAGGATTCTCATGTAATTTGATAATCCATTATATTCTCCACATCCACTCTTCTACATTGATAGGATCCCCCTAACCATAAAAGATGGTATGATTAATCATTCGAATATCGAGAAATAAATTATTTGGTTGATCAATTGGACGGTATTCCATTGGTGAACCACCCATTTTCTCACCTCTAATATCCATCAATTATTTTAGGTAGTATAAACTATAAAAAAATTAAACCCATAGCTTAATAAAAACTAATTAATCATCATTAATTCTCAAACATAAAGAACAACATAAACAACACTTCCAGATAACGTGAAACATGATACAAAATTATCATTTCTAAAAACATTATTGTTTATTTTTCATCGAACACATTTTTAAATTAGATAACATGATGGGATGAACATGCACCAATGATATTCTCTAAGACCTTAGTCAGATGAACATTCTTGCACCATGCTAGGAAACGATCCACTCAAGCATATCAAGGAAATCATAATCAAATTAAATCAACCATACACTTTCATACACATTCATGATTTTGAAAAATCATGATAATAATAATGATTAAAATACAACCATGTTCCAATACAAAACATTCAATCCATTTCTACAACTTCTCAATTTTAATGCAATTTCACATTTTCGCACAACTTATTCAAAATTCCAAAATACATGTTTCCCAAAAATAGGTCCATTTTAAATAAATCATTTAGATTTTCCAAAAATACACTTTTTAAAAATACTACTAAAATTAAATTGAAATAAATTTCAAATCACTATACATTAATACATTTCATTCCAATCAATACATTTTCAGCTAAACAAAAAATATCATTCCATAAAAATCATATAATGGAAAAATAATTTCATCATATTTAAAAATCTCTACAAAAAAATATATTTCAATAAAAAACCTCAGGTTTAGATGAAAATTGATTAACTCATAAAACCGCTCACAGTTTTACCCAAAAATAAGCTTATAAAATTAAATTTTTTATTGATTTCTTAAAAATAAATATGAAACGTCATTTTACATTTTCCCAAAAACCAAAATATTTCTATTTTTATTTATTCTTTTAAAATTAAAAAACATATGTTGTAAATAAAAATTTTGGAATTTAGAAAGACCCAAACAACTCACAAGGATAACTAGTGTTTGTGGGTGAATTGGCTATATGGTTGGTGGCCATATTTCAATCAACCCACCATCATATATAGTTTTCTTGGAGTGTTTCCACAACATTATATGGATTTATTAGATCTAGAAACTCTCTACGTCTGTTATCCCATCTCCCTTTTCATACACCAACCACCATAAATCTAATAAGAACCATGGAAACCAAATAGTACACTAATTTCCATTGAAAATAATGGTTCTATTCAGAAGGTGTTGGAAAGGATATATATCAAACATAATCTGTAACATCCCAAAATGATAAAGGGTTAAATGACTAAATGATGTGACTCATGTCAACAAGGTGCACCTTCCTTTTCGGGAGCCTGTCTGATTAGAACTCCACTGTTAAGCGTGTTTGGCCTGGAGTAGTGATCAGGATGGGTGACCTCCTGGGAAGTTTCACAGGGCGTGTGTGAGTGAGGACAAAGCACACTGGAAAGGACATGTGTTGGTCTGTGGGGACTATCATTAGTCAGATGACCCGTTCACCCCTTCAGGCACGTTGGTGGACCATGGGGTGGGCCCAATGTGTCTGCATGGAAACAGGTGGTGTCTGGCGGGCTAGGACCCGACGGTCAAGTTATGGCAGGGTGTCTGTGCTGTCGCCGGGACCCGGTTGTCACATTTGGTATCAGAGCAGGAACCCAGCATAAATTGTGGTGCACTGCCTAGGTTGAGATGTAGGGCCCACAATGTGGGGGTTGTGCTCTAAAGGGGGGGTGATTGTAACATCCCCAAATGATAAAGGGTTAAATGACTAAATGATACGACTCATGTCAATAAGGTGCACCTTTCTTTTCGGGAGCCTGTCTGATTAGAACTCCACAGTTAAGCGTGCTTGGCCTGGAGTAGTGATCAGGATGGGTGACCTCCTGGGAAGTTTCCCAGGTGTGTGTGAGTGAGGAAAAAGCACACTAGAAAGCACATGTGTTGGTCTGTGGGGACTATCATTAGTCAGATGACCCGTTCAGGCATGTGGGTGGACCCTAGGGTGGGCCCCAAGTGTCTGCAGGGCAACTGGTGGTGTCTGGCGGGCCAGGACCTGACGGTCAAGTTATGGCAGGGTGTCTGTGCTGTCACCGGGACCTGGTTGTCACATAATCCCAATGTTCCAACGTGGGCATTGTGCTCTAAAGGGGGGGTGATTGTAACATCCCCAAATGATAAAGGGTTAAATTACTAAATGATATGACTCATGTCAACAAGGTGCACCTTTCTTTTCGGGAGCCTGTCTGATTAGAACTCCACAGTTAAGCGTGTTTGGCCTGGAGTAGTGATTTGGATGGGTGACCTCCTGGGAAGTTTCCCAGGGTGTGTGTGAGTGAGGAAAAAGAACACTCGAAAGCACATGTGTTGGTTTGTGGGGACTATCATTAGTCAGATGACCCGTTCACGCATATGGGTGGACCCTAGGGTGTTCCCCATGTGTCTGCATGGCAACCGGTGGTGTCTGACGGGCCAGGACCCGACAGTCAAGTTATGGCAGGGTGTCTGTGCTGTCACCAGGACCCGGTTGTCACATAATCCCAATGTTCCAATAGTCTAAATACCTATACCATGAAATTCCAAAAAAAAAGTGTTATATGAATGTTAGGGGCTCTGAAGAACCTAGGCTCTTATACAATTTTTTAACAATCCAACCAGATTATTCCCTACCCGATAATAGGAGTCTATCCATGGAAATGACTAAGAGGAATTCCAAATCCTACTGGGTTAGAAACTATTGCATGGAATGAATAGTGTAACCAGAGAAAAATTACAAACAATAAAAAAATATTGGTTGAAACAATGATTCCCACTATAAATAAATATATTAAATCCTATCAAAACATCATTATACATAAGAAGAAAATAGAAAAAACTAAAAAAATAGACTAAACCTGAATACCACATCATCTCCATGTTACCCCTAGGGTCACTATCTAATTCCAAACCAAACCATACAACATTGTGATGGAAAATCCCCAAAGGGGGGGTGATTGTAACATCCCCAAATGATAAAGGGTTAAATGACTAAATGATATGACTCATGTCAACAAGGTGCACCTTTCTTTTCGGGAGCCTGTCTGATTAGAACTCCACAGTTAAGCGTGCTTGGCCTGGAGTAGTGATCTCGATGGGTGACCTCCTGGGATGTTTCCCAGGGTGTGTGTGAGTGACGAAAAAGCACACTAGAATGCACATGTGTTGGTATGTGGGGACTATCATTAGTCAGATGACCCGTTCAGGCATGTGGGTGGACCCTAGGGTGGGCCCCATGTGTCTTCAGGGCAACTGGTGGTGTGTGGCGGGCCAGGACCCGACGGTCAAGTTATGGTAGGGTGTCTGTGCTGTCACCGGGACACGGTTGTCACATAATCCCAATGTTCCAATAGTCTAAATCACTATACCATGAAATTCCAAATAAAAAAGTGTTATATGAATGTTAGGGGCTCTGAAGAACCTAGGCTCTTATACAATTTTTTAACAATCCAACCCGATTCTTCCCAAACCGATAATAGGAGTCTATCCATGGAAATGACTTAGAAGAATTCCAAATCCTACTGGGTTAGAAACTATTGCATGGAATGAATAGTGTAAACAGGGAAAAATTACACCCAATAAAAAAATATTGGTTGAAACAATGATTCCCACTGTAAATAAATAAATTAATATCCTATCAGAACATCATTATACATAAGAAGAAAATAGAAAAAACTAAAAAAATAGACTAAACCTGAATACCACATCATCTCCATGTTACCCCTAGGGTCACTATCTAAATCCAAACCAAACCATACAACATTTTGATGAAAACTTAGTGGTCACCTACACTAGAAGCTGAGAACACGAATGTACTATATGCATGACTATTAAAACATTGTAGGATGTTTTTATTAAATCTATTCCAAATTCCATACATTAAATAAAAGTAACATCAAATTCAGATATGAAATAAAATTTATAAAAATTAAATTTAAAAAAATCATATTTTAATCCTACAATGTTTTATTTTGAATTTTTAATTTTAATCCATGTACCTTTAAAAGAATCATACATTAAAAATTGTCTCGAGAATAAAGACGTTTTAGTAAAAAGTAGTGGATGGATGTATAAACCAATTGAAATTTTTTTTCCATAAGCTTATGAAAAATAACTATTAACTTCCATAATGGAGTACACCATATGAGATAGAAATATCAATGATCACATCATAAGGGAACTGAAAAAAAATTGAGAATGTAAGAGTAACCCATCAAACAAGAATTTCAATCATCCACTGTGAATAACTAAATTCCAAAGAACAATGGAGAGATAATGTGCTGAGTGGAATAATCTTGAAAATAATATATATTGTGACAAATTAATAATGAATACCTCACCTGATGATATCAAATATCTCCCACATTCACGATTTTAACATATTTGTCCTCACCCAGGAACACTAACTAATAGTAAAAATAAAAAACCCCACTAGTATGGGCCACTAGATAGAGAAATATACTAAGATAATGTAGCATCCATTCACCAAAAATAAACTAGTTATAAAAGGTTCCAATGGCCCGACCAATGTGGGGGTGATACAAAAATGCACACCAGACTTCCCATCACATGCACATATATCATATACAAGAAAGTCACCCAAAAGGATACACCCAATTCACCACAATGAACAATCACTCGACTATAAACCATATGATCATAAGGGAGCCTATAAATGCTATCCTCCCACAACAATAAACATAATTATTGTAATAGACTTATAAAATACGAGTTTTCAGGATTTCCAAATTTGGAAGAAACCCATAATGAGCCACAAACAACCTTTATGAAATCAATAATTTAGTATTATCCAAATCCACCATTCCAAAATCTACAAAAAATCATTTTTTATTTCACACCCATTGTGGAATTTTCATTTAGGTACCTATTCTATATTCTCAAAAAAATACCACATTCATCAAAATTACAATTATCCCACACGCAATTATCATCTATAAAAAAAATTTCATAAGATCAACACACAACTAATTTAAATAAAAAACTCACCACGATAATCCTTTCAAGAAACTGAAACCACCATTTCAAATTCCACTAATACATTTTAAAAGTTAATCCTTGATTTAAAAAACATAAATCACCCACAAAATCCAAACATGAATTTTATAAGACACTTGGTCTGTATATTATAATAAAACAATTCTATATTCTTCAAAAAAAATCATCAAAACCACCTCATATAATATCAAAAACTTTTTCAAAATAAAAAATCACTATTTAACCAAATAATTTATATGTGAAAGGATATAATCCAATTATTATTAATTTTAAAATTAAATTGAAAATGGAAACCAATCTCAGTCTCACGGTGCTTAAACATCCCATAGTTGAAACCAAATTATTATGGTTCAAGGACGAAATAACATCCATCATGAACATAAACACAAAAAACTCCATATTAAACAAATTGGAACATGAACTCAAGATCTAAATGACCACATGGGAAGAGGAAATCAAATGAAAATGGATGGAGAGTGAAGAGGAAGAGAATATGAGAAGATTATGTAGAGGAATAAACCAAATAACATGATGATACCATAGATCCATGATTAGGATGATGAGAGAATATTTAGTAAGGATTGAAGGGCCTCATGTTTTGACACATGATCAAGTCATGTAAGGGGAGGAGTTTAGGGTAAAAACCCAAGAGGATAAATAAGACAATTCATATTTTTAATGGCATGGGAACAATACACAATTTATAAAAAGTAATTTTTAAACCATAAGAATGTTTTGAGAAATGGTTCTATAAAAAATGGAAAATAATATACATGCCTTTTTAATATCTTTATTAATTATCCATGGGCCAAGTGTCCCAAACTAGAGGCTTCATGAGGTTTACATAGTTTCTTGGATCATGTTTCATGGTTTCTGCAAACCGTGTACCAACTATGATCCGCCTACTATCCTGATCAAAATATCATTTTCCACAAAATCATGTTGGGGAAACTAAATAATAATTTCATAGCAAAAAATAATCAATGGTTCCCCAAAAAAAATCAATGAACATTTGAAAATCGATTGGAAAAACATGATTCAGAGGATGATAAAAAAAATTAATGAAAATAAACAATCAAGGGTGAATGTATATATGTAGAAAAGTAAAAGGGTCATTAATGGTGATTAAGAATCTCAATTATATATTTTTTAAAAAATATTTTCCTCATACAATTTTATTAGAACATTTAACATTAATTTTTAGAAATTCATACATTCTTTCTTAAAACATTGGTCAAGAAGACAAAAACTTATTAGTATAATTGTCATTCAATTTTTTTAATGTCCATAATAAATAAATTGAGATGAGAAATGTTGAGAAAATAATTAATAGATATAAATGCTATTTTGGATTCATAGAAAAATAAATTAGAGAAAGATGTTAATATTTGGAAATGAAATTTATATAAGAATTGAAAATCCATATATTTATGATGTATTCATTAATTTTTTTAATTATTCGATTAATTTTCCATGATTGGTATTATACACCAATTATTATCATTCCCAATACATTATCTAAACAAAAATTTCCCATTTCTCAATAATATATTTCTTTCTTGAAATATGAATGTTATATAATATAGAAATTATTTACTATCTTGTCAAATCATTGATTTAATAGAATCAATTTTAAATTGAATGAGTAATTTATATTTATTAAAGCTTTACCCTTGGTCCTAAAATACATTAATCATTTTATTCCTACTTAATCCATGTATGTTATTTTTATATAAAGATCCATTATGTAATACTTTTTTTAATTTCTTATAATCCTTTTAATATATGGTATGATTTTTACAAAATTATATGTTAGAAGATGGAACCATTGTGTAGGGGATGTGTGTATAAAAATATAAAACATTGTGTGTATTTTAATTACGTTTTTGGAGCATCTCATTATATTAATACATTATAGTACAAGATAGGCCTCTATCAAAATGGGTTGTGTCCTGTTAGAATCACAAATAATCATTTCAAAACAAATATTCTTTTGAACATATGTAGTCATGAGGTGGATGTGATATTACCACGAAGCATAAAAAAATAAGAGGCAAAAAATGTGGTTAGTACATTAATTTTAATTCACTAGTTTATTATACCTATTTGATGTTATTGGATGTAGTTGACATCAATTTTATTGATGATATTTTCATTGATATTTTTTTACTATCATTATATGTGCATTATAGAAAACCTCATTTTTTAAATTTTATTATTTTACATCATTTACCTATGTAATAGTCTCATTTTTACCAAAAAATAATTCCCTTATTATTATTTGTATCATTTCATTTATGCAGTGGAGATGATAGTTTCCATGTAAACCTTCTATAGATGACATGTTACTTATGTATGATCTTAATTTTTGTTACACTTGTTACCTTGATTATTAATATAAAAATTAAAATGACTTTGATTAAAAATGGAATGAATATTAATTAATATTAATGAAATTATAATTTTTATAATGTAAAGACTTGTATATTTTAAAAGAAGGTAATGAAAATACACTATTTCCTTTTTCTTTAAAATTTATTAGTCAAGTAAATTTGAATTTTGGATTCATGAAATTTTCCTGACCTATTGGATCAACATATTTTATTATCATTTAATGTAATTCTTGGTAGGATTATAATACTCTCTTGTATGTTGATATTCCATTCTTTAGGGAAATTAAAAATTCAATTGTTACACGATAACATACATGCATTTCAATCATTCATTTTTTAGTATTTAAATAAATTTTTTCTGATTTAATTATTATTATGGTTGGGTATTCATTGATTTTTACATCTATGGATGGTTAAAAAATTAATTAAAAATTAGTTTAATGACCAAATATATCATGATTTATTTATAATTAGGATTTCCCTGATAAATGATGATCAAATGATGCTTCAGTGGCTCAGAATTGAACAATTAGGATTAAACTAAAGCTAAAATGATATATAAAATTAATTAACATCATGAATTACATTCATGGGACGAATTAGATAAAATTATTTAATTCTGGACATTAAAACAATAGAAATGTAGAATATTATTTGACTTTCATGATTTGACTCAATCTTTTACAACAGGAATCTTGGTAGATAGACACAAAAAATGATGTTTTCGTCATGATATTCATAGGATGTCCACAACATGGACCCCAAATGACATGAAACATTTTTATAGACTTATTTCTCCCTTATGATCATATTAGTGGAGAATTAAATCTAACTTGTCCCACCCTTTTAACATAATAATCATTTATAAATTAATTTTCCATTTTGAATGAATAAATTCATTATTAATTAATAGAGTATTTCAAAATGTATAAACTAGTTTGATTATTTATGATATTTATGTATTTTTTTATATTTAAAATTCTATTACGATTCATAAACATTGACAATACATCAGTTTCATAATAAAATTTATGATTATTTTTTTATTTTTCTAATAAATACCAATTAAAATAGAAATATTGGGTGAATGCCAAAACAAGTAAGATCATACTCATGGAGTCCCATTTTTTCAGAACATTCATTGGAGGTATCATACCTTTGATTTGTAATTCAGCATGACCAAGATAATATTCAGTAAATAAAGAATACGAAAAATTATTTTTTGGGTAATTTCATGTTCATCACGATCACGACCTATATCCTATTCACCAAACCACCCCATTAAAATCTCACCATCACACACCATACCCTTAGGTAATTCACATGTATAGTATAGTGTTATGTATCCAGAAAAAATTATTATATTTTAATATATTTTCATTTCGATAAAATAATTTTTATATTTATCTTCTATTATAAATTTAAAATGACTAAATATTATGTTTCATAAATATTATATTTTGATACCTTGAATTAAAAAATTGTATTTTTAAAAAATATATATTTTAAATCGGGTAAAAAAAATTTAACGCTAGAATTATTGAAATAAATTATATATTAATAAATTATTATATTAAACATTTCTTTCATAAATTTAAATTTAACTATATTTTTATCGAGTCATCTGAATATTTCTTAGGTGTTAGTAAACAATTATTGTTATAACACCTCATATTATTCAATAAATCACGAATTATAAATTAAAATTGATTATTTATATATTTAAATAATTTTTTTGATAAAATACATATTATTTTTTAAAATAAACTCTTTGAAATAACCTAATGATGAATATTTTATAATTTTTATGGGCATTAGAATTTTTTGGTCATAAATTAATTATAGTACAAATATGTGGTATGTATTATTAAATCAAAACGTCTCAAAATAAAGGTAATAAATATTATATAGATTATCCAAGATAGAAATTATTTTTTTCCTTATAAATTAATGTGACTTTTATTATATTTTATTAGTTTTATTTTGTATTAGTTAATCCTCCTAAATTTATATTATATTTTAAGGTTTTAAAATAAATTGTTGTAAACCATTGTCTCTTTATCATCAACATTGATATTATATTATTGTTTTCTTTTAATATCCACATAAATTAATTAAATAAAACACTCATTAAAAAAATTTAAAATACTTTTTTATTTTATGGTATTTGGATTAATTTATAATATAGATTCCAAAACCTATCATCAGAAATTAATGAAACATTCTTCTCCCTTTTCTTATAAAAGAAAAAAAATTCCAATTACACATCTCTAAAGACCAATATATCATGATTTTATACTACTTATTCCTACAATGTCCCCTCACAAAAATTTCCTCTATTATCTCAAGATGTGCCTCCCAAGATTTAAGAATCACCCTCTCAAGGTAATGGGTAATATCCTTTTATACATTATTCAAGATCCCTCATTAAATTATTCTATTTTTATATCTATACAGGTTTGGATATAATTTCACATACATATATTATTATAATTACGATTTCAATGTGATTATATAGCTCTTTTTTAACCATCTAAAACATTAATGAATATTTATGTACCACACCTTTAGTTCCAAAATCATCATGTGATTTTCCATGTTATTGATTATTATATTGAATACCCATTCCAATTTCCCCTCAAACACATTTACTAATTTCTTTTTAAACTCTATTGATAAGATATATCAAATTCTGTAAACCATATACCATAATCATGGGGTTAAAATTGATTTTATTCATCCTTATGATTTATGAAATATGTGGAATACTTATGAACGTACATGGTATGAAATTAATATATAAGAAAGGGATTATATTTCCCTAAAATTCATATTGTACTATTTTATATAACTAGATATGATTTATGATGCATGTGATGTTATCATATGTATTCTATGTTAGAATTTCAATGTGGTTAAAATGGAATTATTTTTTATAATTTCATTTTTATACTGTTTCCACATTCTTATACATCATTCATGTTATCATTGTATATCATGGGGTTTTTCATGTTTATGCTAATCTCACCATTTAAATCCTGTTGATATTCCAATAAACTCACATGTATAAATTTTGTTATGTTATATATTGATTCTTCCCTAATTAGTATTTCTACCTCCCCCTTTGATTATGTATATACCTATGTTATCACATTAATTTTAAGAAGACTCGTGGAATATACATGAATGTTTTGAATAAATATTATAATGGTGTTTTACTAATGTTTTATGTTATTATTTAATGAACCTATCATACAAATGAAACTACACATCATAATCTTATAGGGTTTTATTTAGTGTATTATTATACAATAAATCATGAGATTGAGTGTATAAATGATATGGGTTTTTATAGTTAGTATGAGAGGAATGTATATATATTTTGGGGGATTATGATTAAGAAGCACTTCTGAAATCCTTATGGATAGTACTCATAATAAAAACACCTTCCCAAATATTGGTAAATTATAGAATAATTGATTTTGAGGAACGTAAATTTCATTATAGATAATAAAAGTGGATGAATCTATAGTACACTTATATAGAGAGATAATAACCCTCAAAAGGGGTCATTGGACAAGTCTTGATCATCTTCTAATGTAGGAAAAATTGAATCGTAACCAACCTATTAGGACATTCCCAGGGAAATGATTTGGGAAAATCACATGCTTTTCATGAACCATTATGAATGGTAAAAAATTTCCTAGAATATTTTATATCATCAAATAGATCATATATTACATAGATTGAAACCCAATCATAATCCAATGTGTGGGTTTATGTGATGACTTCCCAAATGATATTCCCGTCTAGAACGGAGTATTATTTTGGAACTTCATTATAATACATTATTACTAAAATCATTATTCAATTAAAAAACTAATCACTATGAACACTCAAATACCACCACGAAAGATAATTTTTTAATTTAAACCTTTATGTGATATAGGACATTGATTTTTAGGAGGTCCTCCTGATTTTTAATCTTGAATTAATGGTAAACTAAATTTAAATGATAATCACCTTCATTCAGATCTCTGAGAATGAGATGGAATTACAGAAAATTTATTATATTGATGGATAAATGATCAATAGATTATTGTGTTCATTTAAAAAAATAAATGGGGTGATATCTAAGTTATTGGGTTTAAGGATTTCCAGAAAATAATTTTTCACATAATATTCTCTGACACTCCCAATTAAAATGGAGAGGCATCTCCTAATTTTAGAAAACAATTTACAAAATTAAATCTTGGATTATGAATTTAAATTTAAAATAAATGTTTTATATTTTAATTTCATTTTCATTTCCCATTAAAAGTAATATTAACCACATTATTAGTATTTTAATGGTGACTCTATGAAAATCCTTATCTATTCAGGACTTAGATATTTAGGATGAAATTTTTTAATGTCCCTTAATGTAAAAATGTATATCCAAAAATTCCAATGTTGTTTTGGGAATAATAACCATAAAATTGAACTCAATTTTGGTTGTGTGATTTAATAATATAATAGAGAATTGAAATTGCAACATCCCCCATATAAAAAGTGAGGGAATAAAAATCTT
Organism: Viscum album; assembly: GCA_963277665.1. NCBI lineage: Eukaryota > Viridiplantae > Streptophyta > Magnoliopsida > Santalales > Viscaceae > Viscum > Viscum album. The sequence goes on from OY728120.1 coordinate 399,998,164, forward strand.
GGTAATTTCATGAAGGTGAAAATGTAATGGTTTATGTGTTGGAGGACTGCAAACTTATAATATGATTACTAATTTGAGAAATAAAGGAATTATAAAGATGAAATAAATGATGTTTTCCAATAATTTTAATTTTAAAATGTTTTTATTTCAACGAAAAAGGACACAATAAGGTTAAATTAAGTAATCTCTTGGTAATCTACGATAACCAGTGAAAAAAAAACCTATAAGGCCTATAGAGAGAGAAATCATATGAATAAAAACGTATATGGTTGATTCCAACAATGATGTGTTGAAAAGTACAATATTTATTCATTAAATAATATATTATGTACAATTTGATTCGAGTTCTATACACTATTTCATAGGATTAATGTTTAGTACAAATATTTGAACTCCATCTCAACACATATAAGATGCGTTATCAATGAATATGGATAATGGTTTAATCACTGGTATAATGAATACAACTCATTCCCTAGAAAATATTCCATTCTTAATTTCCAAGAATCACTTATGATTCTCCATTTAGTGGAATTTTATTTCATTATATGAATTGATTGGATTTTTTTATACAAATATGACATAAACTTGTGAGAGAATAAAATTACCAACTGTGTTGAAAATCATCATTTAATTATATAAATTTCTATGTTTCCTCATGAATTTCCATTTGTATCATCGTTAATAATTAATATAATGACCTTATGATCATGAATTTCGTGGACTAATGATTGATACTACATTAAATATCATCCATAATGAAATTACCTTTGTGAGGGAATTCACTGATGTGTTCACCCAAGAACATTCTAATCTTCCTCACATAAGAATGGGTGAGTTCTAAATAGATATTATAAATGATTACATTCTAATATTCCAGAATCTTTTTAGAATTTTCATTATTCTATATGAAGAGATAAAGTAAGAACTATAATAGAGTATTTTGAATGGGTGTATACACCAAAGTTATTTATGGTGGGGTACACTGGTCTCATTCTTGATGAATGTGAATTATTAAACACACCTTTCAAATTATTATCTTGTGCTAAAAAATATCAAAATAAATATAAATTATTCTCTACCATGTGTTAATGAATTAATTGGTCACCGATGTGGAGTAGAATAGTTCTTTATGATGTGTCTTTGGATAGGAAATTTCCAAGAATATGAGAATAAATAGGATTTCCCAAAGGCATCCATTTATACGAGTTATAGGAAATATGGGATCATAGTTATTCCATTTAGACTCACAAATACTACAAAAATATTCATCTACATGTTTAATAAGTTCATTGGATATAATGATATCAATATTTTGGTATCCTTTATCGGTGATATTGTTAACTAGTATAAAACTAATGAAGAAAATGAAGAGAATTATATTCATTAATAAATAATTTGAAAATGGGAATGTTATTTTTAAAATAAAATAAATTCATTTTTTATATTAGTAATTTATCTCTCATATGGAATGTTTTCATTATCAATGTAATATATTTGGAACATTAAAAAACTAGGGCATTTTTTTTATATCGAAGACAATGATACATCATGGAAAACTATTGTTTATGTATTTTAGTTTGGTATTATATTCTATTTTTTATATGTTTATCTTTATTTTCAATAAAAATAACCATGATAAATCAGAATGGAAATAATTTTTTTTGGACTTATGAACATGAAGAAAAAATAAATTATTTGTATCAAATTATAATCCCTTCACATGTATAGAAAATACCAACCAGTTGGAATGGATTTTTAATCAGAAATTATGCAGGAAAAAATGTATTTGGTTATATAATTGTGTATGATGTCATTATGATAGCATATTACCCCATCCAATTAATGATGAATAGGAAAAGATAAACAAATTTTGATGTATCATTGGTATTATTGATCCATGAATTTTATATTTGGAAACATTACCTCTATTGTAAATATTGTGACATATACAATGATCATAAAACACTCTTATATATTCTCTCACTGAATGATCGTAACATTAACCAATATAGGTAGAGATATCTTATCTAGGATAACTATTATTCAATCCATTTCCATTATATAATGGTAAAAAATATAAAAAATTATTTGATTTGATTGGATCCTGCAACTTTATTCTTGATAAATATTGATAGGTATCCAATTATCTCTGATATACAATGGATTGAAATTGAAAGAATAAAAGTATCAACATCAAATGTTTCTAATATAACTACTCAAGATTATATTATTAGTATGATTATGAAAGATTAGAAGAATAATGAGGTTATTTAGATAATGATAGGGAATATTATAGAGTTCACATATGATAAATATGGTGTTATATGATTTGGATCCCAAATATTTGCCTAAAAATATAAATTAAAAGGGAATATAAGGATGATGTGAATAGACTATCCATCTCTATTCATCCAAGAAGCACCATTATGTATAGATATTTAAAGAAAATATTTTAGTGTGATATAATAAAGGGGGATATTAAGGAGTTTGTATCTTGATTAATTCTATACTAACATGTCAAGTTGTAATGATGTAATTATATGCATATGATGAAACCATTATGTTGGTCGAAGTGGATACTCAAGAGGGGGGTGAATTGAGTTACAATTAAAATGTCTTTTAAAATATTTTATTTTTAGAATCCTCCAATTTATAAAACATGTTAAACTGTAGTGAATTTATACAGATTGTAAATGTACACTTAGATTCTCAAAGATTTATTAGGTCTCAGTTATTTTAACCATAATATTAAACTATATTTTGAAACTAACCCACTGATTTACAATATGTGTAAACACATTATAATTTTAATATCAATGTTGCTTCAAAATAGTTTTGTATTTCAATGTAACAGCAGCGGAATAAATTAGATTTATGTAGTAAACTTTGAACATAAACTAAAAGTGCACAACAGATATAACAAGAGGTTAAGTCTAAATCCGAGACATAGTCCTCCCAAATTTATATAAAATTTGATCCACACCCTGGATCGTGGTTAACAACAGTTTACAAAACTGTCCAGCCCACCTAGGGACCTCTACCACTATTCTTCATGGGAAACAAAACAAAGACCAGGAAACACAAGGACCACTTCTATAGTTGACTTGGGTAAACAAGAGATAATAGATTTGGAGTGAGGATTTTGATATCCTTCGGTTCAGTGTAAGAGACAGTGTGTGTATAATAAATACAGAGTACACCACACTTCTCGAAAGTTAATAAATAAATAACTTAGAGAGAGAAAATAAAATTTTAAAATTCTCTAGTGATTATCAATGCAGCTCTGGACTCGTTGGATTCACCAGGAATGCATATGAGTCCTTCTCTGGTTTTTCTGTTAGAAAAATAGTGTGTCGTAGTTCAGCTTGTGTTCTGTAGAAGTGAGAATGATCTCTTGATTCGTTGAGTATTATTTAGTGGTTTTTGATTGCATTCATGAGAGTTCTTTTATTATCTTTAAATCTCTTTATTGTTCAAGATTGTTCTTTTGTTCAACACAGTTCTCTCGTATGTATGTATGTTCTTCTTCTTGTATATTCACACTTTTCTCGCTTCCCTACTACTCTCTATTCTTCATATATCCCATCGTGTACTTCATCTTAATCTTCCTTATATTACACAAGCTCTGGCGTTAGGAATGATTCCCTTTTCATAGGTACGAGATACAGTTTCCTGACATGGCAAAAACTATCATTAAATAACATTAATTGCATTAAAAATATCAAATATGACCGTTAGCATTATTTAAATAATATTTAAAAAAAAGTTAAGAAACGATGTCACAGTGATTATGTAAAAGGTGTCTTCATCATGGTATGAGCTTCAAGGTAGGAGCTTCACAGTATGAGCTTCCTGGTATGATCTTCACGGTATAAGATTCACGGTATGAGCTTCACGGTATTTGGGTCACGATAAATCCTTCACGGTGTCTGGGTCACGGTGATTCCTTCACGGTGTCTGGGTCAGGGTGAGTCCTTCACGGTGTCTGGGTCACGGTGATTCCTTCACGGTGTCTGGGTCATGGTGAGTCCTTCACTGTTTCTAGGTCACGGTGATTCCATCCCGGTGTCTGGGTCACTATGAGTCCTTCACAGTGTCTGGGTCACGGTGAGTCTTTCATGGTGAGTCCATATTTAGACAAATATCTGTATATGGAATTAGATAGTAATATGAAGAATATGGATTAAGAATAACCATTACAGAGTAAGAGAACTTGAATCATAAACATAAAGTCTTAATAATATATGTGAGATTTGTGATCATGCATATGACTTGTAAATAATAAAGAGATTAATTAGCATAATAAGATTTGTTATCATTAAAATGTGATGATTAGTTATTATAGAGATTGAAGATCGTTAGCAAGATGTGCAATGAAGATCGAGATTAATTAATTGTAATAATATTTGTGATCATTAAAACATTATTAACACATGAGGAGTCCAACAATCTCCCCCTTTTTGATGATCAAAAATCAGATATAGTAATAATATAAATTAAATGTAACATTAATGATACTAGCATAGAAAAAAACATTATAGAACTGAAACTTGTAGTTTTTCTCCCCCATTTATACTTGTAGATTGTTCTCCCCCTTTTGGGATTATCAAAATGTAGAGAAAAATAAATGAAACTCAGCATTTTTCATTAAACAAAGGGTTCATAATAGAACATACAAGAGAAGTACAAACATTAAAAAAGAAATGACATCCCATCAAAAAGAAAAAAATTTCTAGACTCTTCAGGGATCCATCTTTTCTTTGCCTTTATCAGCAGCAGGAGCCTGTGCTGATGTAGAAGAAGGCATGGATGCAGTAGACAAAGAGGGTAAGGGTAGACCTTCAAAAAAATATGGATCCAAAGTGCAAGTAGTAGAATACCTAGACTTAGGTTGTTCAAGAATGACTGGACGGAACTGAGAAAGATCTTGGCTGACAGTCATGGCAGTTGTGGCTAAGGCAGGAAGACCCGGTCTAAGGGGGGCAGCAGCTATAGAAACTATAACAGTACTCTACACATAAAGATACGACTTAAAAAGATTTATGAAATCAGTAATGATTTCACCACCATATTTCATAGACTTTTCAAAATCATCCTTATTCTCCATAAATTTGTCCAACAATCTGGTGAACTCTGTATGTTTATGAACTGGAGTTTTAAAATCATGAGTCACTGGAGGGATTCTAAAATTTTCAACATGATATCTAAAGTGATCTGTCATATCAATTTTAGAGAAAATCCGGGAGAGGTAAAGATAAATTTTCTTGGTGATCTCTTATTGAGCATCATTGGCTCTCTTAGAATAAATCATATCCAAGTCCAATGCTATATCACTGTTCTTAACCACTTCCAACAAAGAATATAGATCCAAGCCACTGAAGGCACTCTGAATTTCTTCCATGATTATAGATCCCAGCATAGAATCATCCAAAAAAGATGTGGAGATCTAACCAGAAGTAGGTGAAGCCTTGACAGCTTCGGTTAGAACATTGAGATGTTTTAGAACTTTTTGTAGGCATCCAGTGCATTCATTTGTAAGCTTATTCAGATTTTCCACAAGCTCTCTCATGCATTCCAGCATCTTGGTGTATCGTTTTCCAATATTTTCATCAAAAGAAAGAAGATATGGATGAACTTGAGACAAAATCTCCCTAGAAAGGAGGGAATCAGACGTCTCAGGAGAAGCAGCATCAGGTGCAGGAGCAGAAATAGGAGCAGGCATTGATCTCAAAGATAACTCATTCGCAAATTTGCTATCATATTTTTCAGATTTGCAACATCAGCTCTCAGAATCTTTTTCTCAACTCTGACTTCTTGAATTACTTGGATCATCCTTTGTTTAATATGCAAGATAATATTTTCCTAGAGAATTTATACATCTTCCTGACATAACTGTGTCACTGGACGAGGTTGAGTGGATAGGATATTCTCAACTCTAGCTAAAAAAGTTTCTCCAAAAACATTCAGATCATCTTTAGTCACAAAGGAGTGATGCTCGGGTAAGGGTGCATGTAAAGGTAGTGGTTCAAATTCTAGTTGAGGTTCAGAGTCATCTTCAGACTCAGATTCGGTTTCGGATTGAGGTTGGGGCTCTGGTTCTGGTCCTGTATGAGCTACAGACTTCAGTAGAAACAGAGAAGAAAGATCCATTCCAGTTTTAGACACTTTCTCTGACTTATCCACATCATAAAATCTTGGGAAAACAAAACGGGTGTGCACAGAGTGTGAGGCATAAGGTTGAGAAGCTTTATCAGATACAAATTCTATAATCTCAAGGTTTTGAGGTTCCTCCCCCTCAAACTGTGCTTCCCTTTCAGATTCTTGAGGCTCAGGTACAAGGTAATGATCCATAGGATCATCTCTAATCTCTTCAGAAAACTCATTACATTCCAGATGAAAGGAAATTTCCATCCACTCTTCAGTAGTGGTAATAATATCAGGAACTGATTGTTCCACTGGTTGAGCTTCCAGACTTCCTTCTTTCTCAACAGAAAGATCCTCTTCAACACCATCTACCTCTAAGGTTTCTTGCTGTTCTGATTCAATAAAAAACAACTTTCATTTAGCATTAGGATGAGCTTATGGATTTACATATGCACTAGAAGCAAGAGCTTCCTTTTCTCTCAAACTAACACCAACTTCCTCTCCTTGAGGTAATTCAGTAGGTACAACAGTCCTTTATTTTTCAACAGGAGCTGTTTCTGTTGGTGGTCTTCCATCTTCTTCTCTAGGAGATACTTCAACTGTTATTTCCTCATCTTGTTCTTATGAATACTCATCCACTTCATCTGGTTCCAAAACAGGATTAGATAGATTTTTAGGCCTTCTTGGATAGTCAACAGGATTAATGTTTTTATACACTTGATCATTATCCTCATCCCACTGCTTCTTCTAGGGGTTCCAGCTAATCATCATCATTTTGATGATATGAATGGATATGCTGAAATCCAAGTCCTCTAATGTTTCATCATTTGGTCCAAACATCCCTTTGGAAACTAACATAGCTGAAATCATCCTTGAGTAAAACAAGGATGTGGATTTGGATGTGACTTTGATCAGCTCACAGATATGGATGATAACATACTTTGATAGGTTGATCTTATGGCCATTATTCAACAGATGAATTAGGAACACGTCCTGATACTTCATCACAAAAAAATATCCTTTTCTCGGGCAAATCAAATTATGAACAAATTTGAACAGAAGTCTAGTCTCCCCATATAATTCAGCAGCTATGGCCCTTCGCTTGGTGCCATTTCTAGTCAAGTTTTCCAAAGAAGTCTCCAGGTCAAAGATGTCGGTTGTTGGAGGAGGGTCTCTCTGGTAATCCTCACAAACTCCTTCATGGGGAATCCCTAGGCATACGACCCACATCCTCGAAGAGAAATGTCACTTTTGATCATTTATCCAACTAGTCACCATAAATATTTCTCCAAAATCAAAAGAAAACTTCACATACTGATAGAATTGAGATAAAAATCTCAGATAAATCGGTATATTATGTCCAGTTAACCATCCAAGACATCCTTGTTCTCAAAAAAATTTCAAAACTAATGATCTGTTAGACAAGAACCACTATGCACAGACCTATGTTTCAGGTACAAATGTATGGCTTACAAGGTTTGGGTTTAGAGGTCCTTCGGGAGCTATCCTCGGTATCCTCTTCTATTTCATAGATCGGCACTTCTCAGATGAGGGTGAAGATGGACGCTTCATCCGTGGCATCCAATGAAGGTTCGGGAGAGAGGGAAGAGAAGGATCAAGAGATCGTTCAGGAAGGAAATCAAATGAAACCCTTATGTTTTATCATTTGGGAATGTCAAACGTCATAAAAAACACGGGAATTCAAATAGCGGTAAAATAAAAATTACGCAATATGGGTTAAATTAATAATATAAATAATCATCACTGTCAGACCGTAAGTAGGCATTACGGTGTGATGAAAACTAGTCATCACGGTGAGGCAGTTGGGAGTCGTCACGGTGAGATAGTGAGAATTCTGTGTAGTCACAGTGAGATAGTATGTTGACAGACAGTGAGTATAATGTCTTGACGGTGAGACCGTGAACATAAAACAGTAACTTAGAAATAGTGACCATGAAACCGTAAAGTAAAATAAATTAAAGTATTAAACATTAAGATCATTAAGATATTTACTAATGATTAATCATACCAAGATCTTGTATGATGTAGTCTAATCTATCAGAATTTAATGGTTTAGTGAATATATCAGCAAGTTGATATTCAGTACCAATGAATTCCAAAGTTATATTACCTTTTTGATAATGATCCCTCAAAAAGTGATGTCTTACATCAATATGTATTGTCATAGAATGAGAAACAGGGTTCTTTGAAATATTAATAGTAGTTGTGTTGTCACAGTTTATCGGGACATTTCTGAATTGATATCCATAGTCTAGTAATGTGTGCTTCATCCACAAAATTTGTGCACAACAACTTCCAGATGCTATGTATTCAGCTTCTGTAGTAGATAATGCAACAAAATTTTATTTCTTACTACAACATTATACTAGTTACTTGCCTAGAAGGTGACATGTTCCAGAGGTTCTTTTTCTATCTAACTTACATTCAGCAAAATCAGCATTAGAATAACTAACTAATTCAAATGATTTTCCTTTGGGATAGAAAAGTCATAAATTGGGAGTATGCTTGAGGTATTTGAAAATTATATTTACAACATTTAAATGTGACTCTTTAGGGTTTTCTTGAAAAAGAGAACACATACACACACTAAACATAATGTCAGGATGACTAGTAGTCAGGTAGAGTAGACTTCCATTCATTCCTTTGTAAGTGGTTTGATCAACAGATTTACCATTTTCATCAAGATCCATCTTATAGGCGTTACTCATGGGAGTTTCACTACTCTTTGTTTTATCCAATACAAAACGTTTTAAAATATCTCTAGTATATTTACATTGAGTTAAAATAATTCCATCATCATTTTTAATGATTTGAAATCCAAGAGAGAATTTATGTTCACCCATTAAACTCATTTCAAATTCATTTTGCATCATTTTGGAAAAATCAGTACATAGGTAAATTCATGATGATCCAAAAATAATATCATCTACATAAATTTTTACTACTAAAACATCTTTAGAAATTTGTTTTATAAATAGATTTGGATCTGCTATTCCTTTTTTGAAACCTTTAGAAATTAGAAAAGTACTTAATCTATCATACCAAGCTCTTGGATCTTTCTTTAAACCATATAAATCGTTTGATAATTTGAAAATATGATTTGGAAAATGAGGGTTTCAAAATCCAGGTGGTTGTTCAACAAAAACATCCTTAGAAATATATCTATTCAAGAATGCAGTCTTGACATCCATTTGATATAGTTTGAAATTTAGATGTGCACCATAAGCAAGTAAAATCCTAATAGCTTCTAATCTGGCTACTGGAGAAAAAGACTCCTCATAGTTAATAACTTCTTCATGAATGTAGAATTGTGCAACTATCCTAGTTTTATTTCTAACTATGTTTCCAGACTCATAAACATTGATTCTAAAAAACCATTTAGTGCCTATTGTGGATGTGTACTTAGGTCTTTCAATAAGATTCGAAACTTTATTTCATTCAAATTGATTGAGTTCTTCTTGCATAGAAATTACCCAAAATTCATCATTAATAGCATCATCAATGTTTTTATGTTCATGCTTTGACAAGAAGGCTTGATGTTCAACCTGATTTCTAAGAGAAGCTCTAGTCTGTGTCAATCTATCAATATTTCCTACTACAGCATCTAAAGGATGATTCATTAGAATTCTAGTTGATCTAGTAAATGTAGGACTATAAATTTCAGGTTCTTCTCTAGGATCAGGTTCATTAGGAGTAGATTCTTGAATAAGTCCAGAACCGGTTGTCTTTATAGCTGGTTCATTAGATTTGTCATTAAGGTCCAAAACAGAAAAATATTCTTCATGATTTTCAAGAGAGGTTTTAAGCTCATGTGGATCAGTTTAATCAAACATGATGTGAACAGATTCTTCCACACACTTGGTTCTCTTATTAAAGACTCTATTGGCTTTGCTGGTTAAAGAATGTCCTAAAAATATTCTTTCATCACTAATAGGAGAAAACTTATCAAGATTATCTTTTGTATTGAGAACAAAGACTTTGCAGCCAAAGACTCTAAAGTAACTAACATTTGGTTTTCTATTGTTCCACAACTCATATGGGGTCTTTATAAGAACAGGTCTATTTAAGACTCTATTAATAATATAACAAGCTATATTCACAGCTTCATCCCAAAAGTAAATAAGTAGGTCATATTCATTAAGCATAGTTCTATCAATTTCTTGTAGAGTTCTATTCCTTCATTCTACTACACCATTCTGTTGAGGTGTCCTAGGAGCAGAAAAGATATGAATATAGCCATTGTGTGAGAAATAGGATTCAAATTCATGATTTTCAAACTCACAGCCATGGTCACATCTTAGGGTTTTAATTTTATGTCCACTGTGATTTTCTACATATTTGGAGTATTTAACAAAGTAAGAACAAGTTTCACTTTTATGAGCTAATAGGTATACCCATGAATATCTAGAAAAATCATTTACTAGATCATAGACATAGTGCTTCCCATTTAAGTTAGAAAATCTATATGGTCCAAAAAATCCATGTGAACCAACTCGAGTGGTTGAGAAGTTGAAACTTCTTTCTTTGATTTGAAATAAAATTTATGTTGCTTTACCTTTTGACAGGGATTAAAAACTTTTTCATATGGAAACTCAAGTTTAGGTAGGTCTCTAACTATGTTCTTCATAGTTAGTTTTCTAAGTGTGGGTAAATTGAAGTGTCTTAATCTTCTATGCCATAACCAGGACTCTTTATGAAAATCCTTTAACTAGGAAACATTTTTCTTAGCTAAGGAATTTAAATCAACAGTATAAACATTTTCATTTCTTAAAGCAGAAAAGACTAAAAAAATTTTAGAATTAAAAACATTACAATAATCATATTCAAATTTGACATTAAAACCATCATCACATAATTTAGAAATACATAACAGATTATATTTAAGTCCATCAACAAACAAAACATTGGAAATTAAAACTGAATCAGTGTTACCAATTTGTCCTAGACTGATGATCTTTCCATTAGAATTATCACCAAAGGTGACATGACCTACATCAACCTTTATTAAACTTTTGAAACACGATTAATCCCCAGACATATTCATTGAACAACCCCTATCCAGATACCATGTCTTCTTGTGGGAACTCTTCAAGGAGGTTTCCTACAAAACAGATTTAAATAAAAAATGAATTTGGTACCCAAATCTTCTTGGGTCCAGACAGGTTATAAATCAAAACTTTTGGTAACCACATTTGTGTTATGGGTCTCACATAATTTACAGAATCAAAAGATTTTGAAAGATAAACTCTATTTGATTTATAACTAAGTGAATAACTAATTGAAGCATATGGACTTCCGGAACTAGAACTATCTACATTCTGTCTAGATTAATGAATAAATCTAGTTTTGGTAATTTTTCATTGTCCTGGTTTGTAGCCTATTCCAGTAGTGTATCTAGGTGAAACCTTCTTACCTAGCATTTTATTTAGAGTATCTTTTCCATTTGTGAACTTCTCTAAATCCATCCGATGTTTCTCATTTAACAATTTATGTTCAGTGTTTTCTTTAAGAAACTGATAATTCTTTTCCATTTCTATGTCAAGATCAGATTTGTGTTTAACATTTAAAGCATACTATTTCTTTAAACCTTTGTATATTTCATTCATCACATTATAGGTTTCTTCCAACATATCACTGTATTCAAACAGTTCATATTTTGACATATTTTCAGAATCAGAATCATCTCCAGAATAATATGAATTTAAAGTAGGAGTTTCAGATTTTACCTCAGATGAGTTTTTTCATAAAACACATGTTTGCCTTATTTCTGTTTTCAGTCTTAGAAGCTTCAGATTCACCGGAGCTATCCACAGAAGTACTCCACATAGCGTTCATGGCTTTCTTATACTTATTATCTTTATACTCATATTTCTTCTTTTATTTCAGCTTTGGACAGTCTGCTTTTATATGTCCTTTCCTTTTTCACTCATAGAAAACAACTTCATCACTTTTATCTGGGGTTTTCCAATCCTTCTTCTAATGTCCCTTATTATCATATTTTCCATTGTAATTTGATTTTCAGAAAAATTTATTCTTCCTAGAAAATTTCACAAACCTTCTGGCTATCTTAGCCATTTCAGCATCACTATCTGAATCAGAATCTTCACTGGTTGAACTCTCAGTAGGTATTTGAATTTTTTTCCATGTCTTTTCTCTTTGAAGCAGTAGTCTTGAAAGCCACATATTTTCACTTAGGTTCATCATATTCCTCTTTACTCACCTTGAGTTCTTTCCTCATACATCATGAGCTTACCAATGAGTTCTTTGACAGGTAGATAAACAATGTCACATGACTCTCTGATTGAAATAGATGTACCCCTCCATTAGTCTGGTAATCATCTTAAGATTCTCATAATTGGTTCCTTTATTGGAACAACCTTTCCGAGTGAATTCATTATATTGACTATCTCATTACACCTGAGATACATATCGGAAATAGTTTCATCATTTTTAATTTTAAAATTATCATATTTAATAGTATAATTATTTAATATCATTTCTTTAACATTGGATTTTCCCTCATGAGAAACACCCAACGTATCCCAAATTTCGAAAGCAGTTTTGCAAGAAGAAATTCTCTTAAACTCCTCATCTCCTAGAGAACAGTACATGGAATTCATAGATTTACAATTATTATTGTAGGCAATCTTTGTAGGTTCATCCCAAGTTATTCTTTCTGTTTCTGGGATTTTATATTGTGATTCTATAGTAGTCCAGATATCAAAACCCATGCTTTCTAAATAAATTTTCATTTTAGGTTTCCACTGAGCATAGTTTGTACCATTGAAGAATGGTGGCCTGTTAGTAGCAGCACCCTCTAGTCTATTATCCATAACTAGATTTTAGAAAGATAATTTAATGAGATAAAATTTATATCTAACAGAAATTTATGATTTTTAAAAATGAAATTAATATCACAGTGGAAAAACATAGTATTTCAAAAAATCCTCAAAAAAAAACAATCCTCTGATACCAAATGTTGGTCGGAGTGGATACTCAAGAGGGGGGTGAATTGAGTTCCAATTAAAATTTCTATTAAAATATTGTCTATTTAAAATCCCCCAATTTATAAAAAAATTTAAACTGTAGTGAATTTATACAAATTGTAAATGTTCACTTAGCTTCGCAAAGATTGATTAGGTCTTAGTTAATTTAACCACAAGATTTATCTAACATTTGAAACTAACATACTGATTTACAATAAGTGTAAAAAATTTCTATTTTAACTATCAAAGTAGCTTTAAAATAGTTTTGTATTTCAATGTAATAGCAGTGGATTAAATAAGATATATGTTAAAAATTTGAAATTTAACTAAAATTGCACAGCAGATATAACAATAGGTTCAGTCTAAAGTTGAGACTTAGTCCTCTCAAATTTATATAAAATTTTATCCACAACCTGGATTGGGGTTATCAGCAGTTTACAAAACATACCAGGCCACACGGGGATCTCTACCACTGTTCTTTATGGGAAACAAAACAAAGACCAGGCCACAGAAGGACCTCTTCCATAGTTGACGTGGGTAACATGAGATAAGAAATTTGGAGTGAGCATTTTGATATCCTCTATTTCAGCACAAGAGACTGTATGTGTATAAGAAATACAGAGTAAACCACACTTCTCGAAAGTTAATAAATAAATCACTTAGAGAGAGAAGATAATAGTTTAAAAAGCTCTAGTGATTATCAATGTAGCTCTGGACTCATTGAATTCAGCAGGAATGCTTCTAAGTCCTTCTCTGGTTTTTCTGTTAAAAAAACAGAGTGTCGTAGTTCAGCTTGTGTTCTGCAGGAGTGAGAATGATCTCTTGATTCGTCGTGTATTCTTCAGTGGTGTTGGATTTCATTCGTGAGAGTTCATTTAAAGTCATGCAATATCCTTATTGTTCAGGATTATTCTTTTGTTCATCACAGTGTTCTCGTATGTATGTAAGTTCTTCTTGTTGTATATTCACACTTTTCTTGCTTCCCTACCATTCTCTATTATTCATATATCTCGTCATGTACTACTTCTTAATCATCCTTATATTCCACGAGTTCTGGTGATAGGAATGATTTCCTTTTCATAGGTATGATATACGGTATCCTGACATGCCAACAACTATCATTAAATAACATTAATTGCATTAAAAACATCAAATATGACCATTAGCATTATTTAAATAATATTGAAAAAACGTTAAGAAATGATGTCACCGTGATTATGTAAATGGTGTCTTCTTCCCGGTATGGGCTTCACAGTATGAGCTTCATGGTATGATCGTCACGATATGAGCTTCACGGTATGTGCTTCACGGTATCTGGGTCACGGTGGGGCCTTCACGGTGTCTGGGTCACGGTGAGTCCTTCACGGTGTCTGGGTTACGGTGAGTCCTTCACAGTGTCTGGGTCACGGTGAGTCCTTCACAGTGTCTGGGTTACGGTGAGTCCTTCACAGTGTCTGGGTCACGGTGAGTCCTTCACGGTTTCTGGGTCATGGTGAGTCCTTCATAGTGTCTGGGTCATGGTGAGTCCTTCACGGTGAGTCCATACTTAGACAAATATCTATATTTGGACTTAGACAGTAATATGTAGAATATGGATTATGTTTAACCATTAGAGAGTAAGAGAACGTGAATCATAAAAATAAAGGCATGATAATATATGTTAGATTTTTGATTATGCATAAGAATTGTAAATAATAAATAGAGTTATTAACATCATATGATTTGTTATCATTAAAATGTGATGAGTAGTTATTATAGAGAATGAAGAGCATTAGAAAGATGTGCAATGAAGATCAAGATTAATTAACAGTAATAAGATTTTTGATCATTAAAACATTATTAACACATGAGGAGTCCAACACATTAGACATACAAATATCAAAATCGGAAAACCCAGTAGATTAAATCATATGAAACACAAGAAATCTAATATAAATAAAGGTATCCTGGTTGCAATCTATCACCTTAAAAAGATAGTATATTTCATAGCTATTAATGATGATTTTTCTCTCAACCAACTAAAATAGGTTTACAAAAGATAATTGCTAAGAATATATGGGGTTCTGGTCTCAAATATATCTAATAGTGATCTAAGGTTTACCTTTATATTTTAGAGGACACTAGTAATAATTTGATATATAACTATGATTAGCTACTTATTATCATTCTTAAATGTGTTTTTAGTCTAAAAGAACCATTTAATTTATTGAGGATATGTAGAGATGATGTTCAATAGACTATCAAGGATAGTGGGATAATCCCATTATAAAAGTTATGCTATCATATAACATTATTTTCCATTCTATAATTCAAATGATGCATTATTTTTCTCTATATAGGAAGAAGTTTCGGACTCCAACATGCATAGATGAAATTGGAGAGGGTATGTTAATGTTACCTGGTCATTCCAAATAGATGATAGAGAAGGTTAAAATCATTAATAATCATATGAAATACCCATGATGTTAATAGAAGATCTATGCATACAATCATCTATAATACCTTGAGTTTGAGGTCATAGATATAGTGGTCCTTCTTATATGACCCTGAAATATTATCTCATTGGTATAAAATTACAGAAATATTAGTACAATATATATCAGGTCCTTTGGGATCCTTCACTACAATAGATTGGTGGCCTGTAAACAATCACTCTCACCCAAACTATCATAGTTACATGATTTCATCCATGTATCACTATGGGGAATTCATATCCCAACCTAGATAAATGTTCTAAATCTAGATATGGTTCCATTAGAGAATCATATTTTATATGATCATAATTCAATGAATAACATAGATCGTATATACAATGTCATATGAAAACAAAAAACTATCCTGTTAATTATGGTGTTACGGAGGATGAAGTTTGAGAATGAAATATGTGAACCAAAATATGTTATAAAAATAACCCACATCTATTTTTTGGTGTGAAAGGAATATTTTGATGAAAATTTTATTGAGGTGGTAATAATATAATGATATAAATATTTAAAAATTAAAATTAATTTTGGAGAGAATAAATTCAATATTAAGTAATGTTGGTATAGAAAGCCTTTTCACAACATTGGTAATTTTGGACCATTAAATTGTATATCAAATTTAATATACTATTACGAATCATAATAATTTATAATAATTTTAGTTTAATTTTACCTTTAATATTAGTATATAATCGGTAAATATTAATCCAAACTGACACATAGTGAAAGAGAGACATCCTCGACTAGTATAATTATACACTATGAATCCCATGTTTTAGAGCTTCAAAAGAATATCACATCACCTGTCATTTTCTATTACCTATCCAATGATGAAGTTCATAAACTAAATCATGATCAAAACCATTTATTTGATACATTCATGGTCATTGATATCATGGTCAAACCATGTTCACTGAACCACCACAAGAATATCTCACAATAACAAACCATTCCCTTGTGGAACTCACTGGTGTACTAAAGAGATATGTATATAAAACATAATCATATTTATTTTTACATTTTCTTTTGAAGTATATAATTATTATAAATATCATGTATTATCAATTCATAATGATAAAAATATATGATTGGTAAAATTAAATTTTTATATAACGAAACTGAAAATGTATTTTTTGGGAATATATAGTTTCATTCCAGACACATTATTTAATGATCAATTTTTTTTAATAAAAAAATTATTTAGAGATAATATTAATAAACATGTATCAATCATAAATAATAATACAATTATTTGAATATAGAAATAAATTTTATTATGGGAAAAACTATTATCTTTTAAAAAACCAGCATTTGTTAATAAATTGGGGTTTCTAATTTTACTGTGTAAATTATAATATTGAAATAATTTTTTTGATAAGATAAATATTATTTCATAAACTAGTTTTTTAAAATTATAAACAAGTTTTTTTCAATTAAAATTGTAACAATGTCTAATTTTTTGTATCAAATTAACTACGATAAAAATATACACAATTTATTAGGATTTCATAAAAATCCATAACTAATCCAATAAATAATAAAGACACTACTAGTGACCAAAATTAAATTTTTTCCATAAAAATAATTTTTTTTAAGATATTTGATTACTTTTATAAAGTCTTAATGAATTTTCCAAATCCACTATAATATTTCAGAGTTTTTAAAAAATAATTATAAATATGATTCACATCAAAAATGAAATAGTAATTATTATATTATTTTTAGATCTTGGCCAAAAATATATTAATTAAAACAAATTTTTTGAAACACCATGGGGAAATTCCAAATATGGATTGTGGGTTGGATTAATTTAATATAAAAGGAAAAAAACTATGATTAAAAATTAATTAATAATTCCTATCTTATTTTGTATATATACCCACCCAACCACCCCTTACTCTTCACTCAAACCCCTTTTATCATGAATTTACTCTACCCTCACAATATCGACCCAACAGAAGTTGACAAAACACTATTATGAATATCCACCAAGAATTTTACCCCCCACCAACAGTAGTATATTGTATCCTACACTTATTAATTTATTTACCTTATTAGGATTATGCATTTATCAGTTCGACATGTCTTATTATGACCGTACACATCCCTCTAACTATCTATATGTTGATCATGTTTTGATATTACCATTTCACACACATTTATCCCTTACCAAATCAATATCCACTACCGTTATACTATGGAAATAATTATATTATTTTATATTAATTACATTTTAGTAGTGAATGCCTATTCCCTTTTCCAATAAATTGTATTCACCTAATTTTATTTATCTTCCATTGATTAGTTATATACATATATATAACACAATCCATATTCATGGTGTTAAAAATGATGTAAATCATCATTATTTTGTATGATTTATGTGGAACACATTGGAATGTTCAGGATCTTAAAGTTATAGGTAGGGCTGAAATTATATAATCCACTAATTGATTGAGTAATTCTGTTATATCATGAGATTACATTTATGGTGCATTAGATTATATATAAATAAAACTATTTTAGTATGTCTGGGAGGTTTACATGACTTATTTTTATGATTTTATTTTTAATTTTTTAAGAATTATTTTGATTCCAACCTTTTCTCCTTATGTATCATGATTTGATGTTCATGTTAATGATTCTCAACTATTTTTGTCCCACTTATATTCTCTTTGAGTCTCATGTATTTCATTCCAAATTTTAGTCATTGATTATTCCCATACATGGATTTTTATCTTAGCCATTTTTCATACACATGTTTCCCAAGTAGTTCTCTATGTTCCATGGGAATAAATGCTATGATTTGTTATTTTAAAATAATAATGATATACCCATATTTTATGTTATTATATAAAGTTCCTAATTTACCCAATGCACTAGGAAATAAGATCACCTAATGTTATATTATGATTATAAATATTTAATAAATCAAAAAAATAAATAGTGTGTTATATATGGGTTGTCGTAAAACTAATGAGAATAAAAAGAAGGAAATGATGTGTGTACATGGGATCAATCTAGATACCAGAATTTGGGGCATGTCAAAGCACTATTTCAGGGTCCTCCATAAGTCATTCTGTCATCCTAACATTGTGATTTTTTTCTTTTTCATTCTTCACTACTCTCTCAAAAAAAGAATGTGGGAGTAACTACATCCATGGACTTAGATGATATTGAATAAGATTTTCCCCCTATTTAATTAATGGAATTGGGTTTCCACAATATTCAATATCAATTCCCATGAGTGTTGATAAAGGGGTCCCCTTTTTAAGCGCTACTAAAAGAAGTGTTGATAAAGGGGTCCCCTTTATCAGCGCGAAATAAAGTGTTGTTATAGGGGGGACTTTGTCAGCGCTAAAAAATCCCTTATAAAGGGGGCCTTTATCAGCGCTTTTTTAAGCGCTCATAAAAGCAACCCTTTATAAGTGCTGATAAAGGCCCCCTTTATGAAGTATTTTTTTAGCGTTGATAAAAATGAAGCGCATCCCTTTCCCTTTTTTTATTAGTGCATTGACATCTATTACACAAAAGTGAAAACTCCTCTTGTTGATAGATGAGTTCTAGTAGGAATTTCAGTAGCTGAGACAGATATTGATGAGAACTAATATCATGAGATTTCCATTATAGTATTTTGAGTATGTAGTGTTCTACGTTGAATTAGTAACTGGAATAAGTTCAGTCTTGATGTAGAGGAATGTGGTTATTGCCTATGGGTCACATCAGTTGAGACACAAATAGTTGAATGAATAGATCAATGATCTTGAGATAGATGTGGTGGTCCTAGCATTGAATATGTGGTGACACTACATGATGTGCGAGTGGTACATCATATACATCTACTATAAAATACTCATGTATATATTCATTCAAAAAAGATATAAAATTGAGACAAAGGTGATTTCTGGAGTTCCTCCAATACTATGACTTTGATATATCATATACTCCTACTAAGGGAAATGTGGTGTCATATTCTCTAAGCAATATATCGAGTGTAAATTTTTTAAATAATGAGATAGAGAAAATGGCCTCTTTTTATATAGTTTTTTATGGATTTATATGTATAATTTTACCACTTGTCGATGTAATTAACACCTATAATATTATATTGAGTTAGGGAAGAACAACATGAGGATATTGACTAGGAGACTATACATGCCAAGATTTCCACAAGGTGCGGTCCTGATGTATATTCAAAATGTGGGGTGCATTTCATTCTATTGATAGGACAAAAAACAGTACTCGTGTTATTGCAGGAGTAGTTTTTGAGGGAGTTTCATAAAACATAATTGTTGGTATATCCATGTGTGATAAAGATGTTCCGAGACCTCTGATTTCATTATTAGAGGATATAGTTAAAGAAGCAGTTGCAGAGTTTACTTCTCAATGCCTTACTTGTTATAAAATGAATGTTTAGACCCTGGTTCCCACACATATATCTCATGGCCTTGGTTTTCCATAGAGGAAGGGTGATGGGATATCAATGGACACCATAATGTGTATACATCATACATCTAGGGGACATGATTCCATTTAGGTGGTCATTGAATGACTCACCATGTGTGACCAGATTGCTAGCAATCTAAGAGAAAAAATATGTAGATATATTAGGATGACTCTATGTATAGGTGATCATCAGACACAACAGAGTCCCACTCAAGGATTTTTATGGTCAAGCTTATAGGTCTAAACAGTGCTGATTTGTCCCAAGAGAGGTAGCAATGATGGGCCCAAAGTAGATTCTGCTACAACAGTGATTGTGCAGATCATCTAGAAGTGGATGAAAAATTATCATATCCTTATGATGTTTTATGATGACAATTGATTATGACCTTTAGAGTTATAATAATGATACCATGTCTTCCACTTGGTTTCACTTTGTTGGGGATTATATTACTCTGGACGAGGAAGAAATCTCTATCCAAGGTTCATCATCCCTTTCCAGTTACCGTGTAATGTTTTACATTTCGAAAAGCATTTGGCTCTAACTCCACAATTATATCAAGAACACACCGTCTTCCATGTGTCTCATATGAGGAGGTATCTGAACAACCAATCGTACATCATTGATTGGGCTGCGATGGACATCGAGTTTGGAGTACCATTTGCAATGTACCCAATGGATAAATAGGATTATAAGGAAAATGATACAATAGGGGAGATCAAATACTTTAGTACAAATTCAGTGGAAGCATGAGAATATTTAGGAGAGAACATTGAAGAGGGAGGCTCATATTCTTGCTCAGTACCATAATATATTTGAGTATCCCATATTTTGGAATTTTATTGACGTAAATTTCTAATGCGGGTAGAATGTAATGTGTCATATGTTTCATGTACTATGTATAGGTATTATATTTAATCATTTTGAGACCTAGTAATGAGACAAAGTAGGATTCTGAGAGGATATGTTCCCCAAACAAATGTTTAAAAAATATTAAATAGAATGTTCAAACAATTTTCATTAAAAATAGGAATAACACATAAATAGAATCCCAAAATAGAAATTTTATGGGAATATTGAGTTAATAATAGAGTTGTTACCCTAGGTGTATCCTAAAATCGATTAGCAGAAGTCAACTGTGAATATATTTTATTTTCCATAAATTTTGTAAAATAGTTTGATAAAAAAATTATTTCATTCTGTTGACGTAGTGACATGATTCTTTAAATAGTGTCCTTAGGTCATAACTCTAAGGATTTCATCAAAACCCTATAACATCCATGGGATTGTTGTAGGAGATCATTTTTGATGAATGATAATGGATTAGGATTCGATCTTGGATCTTTATTCCATTGGAGTTGGAGGATCTTGTCAACATAGAAAACACAACAATTATTCTTCCCAGATCAATCCAATATATAGGTAAAGAATTTTATTTAATCCATTATTCCACATTAATGATTCCTACAATTAAATAAAACTAATCCACGAACATATTAGCTGGAAGATAAATAATATTTGTCGAATTTGAATATATTGTTTCTATAACGGGGATTATATAATTTGATTTTATAATCTAAATCCTCCCTTATTGATCGCTGGACAAGAACACTTGGACAATTATGATAATCCTAATGTTGTGTTCCATTATTCATTATTCCTCAAGTTCTTTATCAGTTGTCTCCCCATTGTGTTGACTCAATGTTTTTAGGGGGTTCCAAACAAGAACAGATGCCTAAATTTGAAAAAAAAAACGATACATAAAGATGCATTAGTGTAGATTGGAACCCAAGGAGGACAGATAAATGATAATTTCATGTTTTGGACAACGTATGAGCGATGATAGCCCCTGGAAGGAACCACCTGTGCACAGCAATAATGCAGGCAGTTGTGTAAGGTTCTAGCTGAAGTTTCGGTGGTACAGTTATGATAAACCAGTGGTGGAGGAGTTTTCATGATCGGTATTGAGAAAAAGAGGATAATGTGTTGGGATACCTCGAGAGATTTGGTATTGGATGTGGAGGTAGATGTGGGGTAGCATCGACAGATGTGGGATAGTGGCGGTGGACTCAGGATTCAAGTTGGCTAAATGGTTCATATCATTGTCAGGTCAATGAGCCAGATCTAGGTTAAGAAAGTGGATCAGATCTAGGTCTGTATGGACTAGGGTAACATTTTTGGAATCTAGGGTGGTTCCCCATTGTGTTAAAACATGGTTTTTTGGTATCTTTCTCTTCTATGAGTGCACTGACTGCGCGACCAATCCAGATGCAGTTGACCACCACAGATGGCTACATGTGTTAATCATGTGAATCTTGTGGACTAAACAAGAAGTTTGGTCCACATGTGCATTGTCTAAAAGGATGTTGGCCTCACCTCAATGGTAGGTGAATCAATCGAGACCATAATTCTACATGAATCAAAAGTTTTATATACAACTTCATTCAAATGATCAAAACTCATAAACAGAGAAACCAAAAAATGTGCCATTAGTGGTAGGGTGAACCTAAAATTAATATGTTCTACCCAAGTCAATTTTGGTAAAAATATTCCAATTTTTGGATCTAATTGATTTTATTTTGGTCTATTATTATTTTAGTGTGTTCCCTTGTCCCTTTACTCAACAGTAAAATGTTTCATTTCAACCCCATCACTCTATTTTAATCCCCTCTAGAGAATGTTTCTTAGATAGAGTAATGGTTTCCCTCTGCACGATTTTATTGTGATACTCTATCATACCTACTGAATTTTGTTTAATTAGTGTGAACTCCCATAATGGGAAATTGTACCTCCATATAATGAATTGCATCAGTATGGTTTATTGAATTATTATCATATGATCCCCTACCTAGTGGGTTGTTCGAGATTGGGTTTGTAGTGTCCCATAGTTTTTTTCAGTGTGACCCTCTCTTAGTGTATCATAGTCTTCCTTGACTAATGTGTTCTCATTGGACATGGACCAGAAAATATAGACCGATTAATTATGTTTATCTGATAATAACATGACATGAGGAGTGATTTATTCTTTAACATGTGTGCTTTGAGTAGAAACTTGGGCTAACAGTTGGTTATGACCACCTAATGGCATGAATTATCTATTTAGTATGTACTAGTTTTCTTATTCATGTAATTTTTATAAAATGATACATCTTCTGTTGATATTACCTTACATGGTAATTCATGTTTATTATTTTTTGGATGTCATACAGAGTATTTCTATACTCACCCATGTACGAGTGATTCCCACATTTATCATTCCCTTTGTAGACGAGGACCATTTTTATAGTGATTAAGGAAGACCAGGAGCTGGTGGATCGTAGCTGGATCTATATAGGACAAGGTGTTTATAGGGAACATAACATTTATTATTTCGTCACCCATGAATTATGTTGGAATCCGTACAATTTAATTAGGACTTCTATACAAAATCATTGTGGTGGGATTTTATTTGGCCATGTGTACTTTTTCATTTAATTCCTATTTTTTGGGATTATTGTGTTTTTCATGAATTCTATTAGTTGTTTTACAATTCATCAATATGTTTATTGGATATGTGTGTGTCTCTATATTTACATTAGGACAAACTATCCAGTTAAGTGAAATTCCATCTTCATGCTAGTCACAAGCCACTAGCATGTCAGAGGCATGATTGGGGTAGTCAAGGTATGGGGACATATGGGAATGTTCATAAAAGAAATATAGACACAACATCATAACATTAAAGGGAAATTGAGTGATTTTTCATCTCCCAGATTGAATAGAGTTGAGATTTTATTTTTTAACAATACCAGAATTGAATTTGAAAATGTTAATCTTTAGAAATACCATATATAATTAAAGATAAGGGGTCACACTCTATAATTAAAATGGAGAATGAGAACTACCCATTATTAGTTCCACTCACTAGAATAAAAATTATAACTAATTTAAAGAATGAGATAATCATGTAAATAGATATATAATTGTAACAACATCTGTGATGGAAATAAAACAAAAAAATCAAATGATAATGTTAAAGGCTTTCATGGAATCCTTTTTTAATGTAATGATTCCACTTTTACAAGGAATGATCTGCTAGTTTAAAAAGAATTGAATTAGTAAAGAGGTTTTCATGAATCCTATATTCATATAAGATTGAAATACACAACCCTGTATGAAATTATAGATATCCTTTGGTCCATGATCATACTTTGAATGTTATTAAATGAATTATTTAAAGGCATCATCCTAAATGAATTGAGGGATTCCGAAGCATAAAACTTTGGTTAATGTTTTTTTTAAAATACATATAATTCCCTTTGGTAAATTTACCTATTATAGAATATGTGAATCTTATTTTTAAATACATATCTAATAATATACATGTTATTTAAAAAAGACCCAACCTGTCTCCTGAGCTGAAAGGAAACAACGAATTGATGTGCAAACAAAGACAACACGAGATGGTGAAAATCACATGGCATAACAAATAAACACTTTGGAATAGTTTCAACCATGTTAAATATAAAAGACCCACCCAATAATTTATGTGGACACACTAATATAATTAAATTTAAAAAACCAACATAAATAATAAAAGTGTATAATGGAAATTAATAAAGTAGATAACATAAAAAACATCAGATATGTAACATTGTATATATGAAAAATATATATGGTATCCCTTGATAATGTATCAAATCATCATATGGAAATATTTCCATCACAAACACCCCAATGAAACAAAAATTAAAGGAAAAATCACATCACATATCACTATGAGACGATATATCCCCGCTCAGATCCACATATGGTGGTAATCAAGAAGATCCAAATTCATATTTCCCTTTATTTTAATTGTGTCCTATGATAAAAATCTATATACAACAAAAGTAATTTGTAGTGTGTGATGTACAATGCCTATAATGATTCCTTATTTATCATATTTAGGGATTTAAAACCATGTAATATAATTCAATCATTTGAAAATAAAATTCTCCTAACAATTTCACATTGAAATAATTATTGTTTAAATAAATCATTTGAAATACCATTACATCTATTTTAAAAATAAATTTTTCTTTGAAAATAATTATAAACATTTTTCATGAATAGAAATAATTATATAAAATAGAACATGATCAATATCGTCATATGGTTCATAACATGGGTATGAATAAAAAACATTGTCATATAATCAAATATATATAAATGGTAATAAAAAAAATACCACAACAAAAATTAGAATAAAACATTGAATAAAATAATGTCAATAAAAAAATTATATAAAGTTTACATAAGGATCTAAAAATAATGATCTCATGTAAATATGCTTAAAACATATTTTTCTAGCCAATAAATCAAAGTGGAAGAATTCATAGTCATCCCCAGGCCCGACTCCAATAGCTCTCTCGGTATTGTGTCCAATAATTGGTGGTTCTCTCAGCCATCCTCACAAAGGATTTCATAGTCTCTAGTATAAATGGTGAATTATCTGTCTCAGCCTTTTAACCAAATTCTATCTTGGTATTTTGTAAACCACATACATAGACCCAGGTATCCATTATGCTACTCCATTCTAATCATAATAACATCACAAGTGTCCTACATCAAATTATATTATATAAGAAATTTTAGTTGAATAAAATTTTCATTTTGATAAAAATAAACTTCTTCGGGTAGATCCTATTCTAAAACATCATTATAAGTACATTTTATACATTAAAAATATTATTGATCAATTTAATAAAAAAATTGGACTGCACATGGGATACCTCAAATTCAAAAACCCACATTAAACCTAAAATAGACAATAAAAGAAAAAAGATGATATATATCATGGAATAAACATCAATAATAATTTATTTCAGTGAAAATATAATAAACATGCAATGAAGGAGATTAAAAAATCCAAGATAAACCATGCATAATTTCCATAAATAGAGGAACAAAGTCAATTATTACATCAAAACTCATCGTATTCAATGATAAATGCACAATTTTAGAATAATAAGTCCATAAAAACATAAAAAATAAAAAATTAAACCATAAAATCCAATAAAAGAAATTTATTCTTCCATGAAACCAACTAGGTTTTCACACATGCATTCAAATAGATGAAAAAAGGATTATAATGGGGAAATAGTAATAATGGATTATGGTTATAACATACCTCAAGTCAAAACACCTACCATCCAAGTAAAATCTACCAAAATAATGAGTGAATAAGATCCAACACCAATGATGGAGATTCAAATTAGTAGTGGAGGAATATAATCCAAAAGGATATAAATTCCACAAGTGTAATTTTTTAAAAACCCAAATTTGGATAAGCAAGAAAACCTGAATTGTTTGGATACATGGTTATAAAAAAATCTACCAATAACGAGTGTGATCATGTTTCCCCAAAAATCAATACACATAGTTACCCAAAGTCTTTATCTATTTCAGAAAACTGATCTACTACTATGAAAACATTTATTATTCCTCAATTAACCACTATAACATGGTTAGTCACATGGTTCAACATGCTCCAACCACTTACCATTGTCTGTTTCATATTAGAATTATTCCTAAACCCCTAGTGAATGGGAAAAAACAATAAAATAAAAAAACAAGTACATAAATATTAGTTACCAAGTAGGTTTCCCAAAACTCCCCATCATTCCACAATATTCTACTTGAATTTCCTCATGGATTCTCAAAAGGTTATAAGTGATTCCAGTTTGTTCACACAACTTCTTCATTGCCATGTCTTCATAATATTACCACTACACTACCAAATAAAATTCAAAAACATTGATCAATTTACCATGGTGGACCCTGTTATTATAATCCCTGATTTGAATAGGCTGCTCCAAAATAGTGCAATCATGCTCGTTCTCTATGACATCCCACTATAACATATGTGATGTGTATGGGTGGAATCTCTTTAATAGGTAAAAATGAATGATATAATAGGTTTAGGACAGCCTTGATGGATACATAAACAGAAAGGATAACATCCTAATATGTTTTAAAATTCACAATGTTCCATCATAAAATGACTTTAGAATCCTGTTCCTTTAAAAATGATGTTTCCCCAACCAATCATATACCCGAAAAAACAATTAATCACTAACCTCAATCTCCAATGTGTGACAACATCAATAGATTAAAGTCTCATAGACTCTCTAAACTATCTCAATCTATATCTGAATCATCCTGACTATTAATTTCATCTCTTATATTGAAAAAGGACCCACTAAACACTTGTTAGTAGCCTTATCCCACAAAAATGTGGAATTAAATTTTCTCCCATACAATTAATCTAATCGTTTAATCATGAACATGTACTGATAAAATGTATTTTAAGAGAATTTGATAATGATTGGTTCCTTTCCAGTTAACCCCTAGAGTCAAGAACATATTATTGAATCCTATCATCTGAATTCTATATGGTCCTCATAGAATGGCCATCAGTATGTGTATGATATATATTGTGATACCTTATCTAGGTTCCCAAATCCTATTCGGGTGCCTTCCAGGATAAATAATACTAATTAAAACCGAGGTCAGAAACATCCATTGATGAAATAGGATGAATCTTAAAAACCACTTAATCGTATGGTTTACTAAGATCCAATACATGTATTGACTCTATTATATGGATATAATGGGGGTTTTCATCTAATGGTTGAAAATAACTCATATTAAAATATCCCCACCCATTGTTTGAGGTAGTAAAATAACTAAATCCATTATTATATCTTCCTAGTTACCAAGAATGGTTGATAAGTGGCTATAAAAACATGTAATGTCACTAATTATAATAATTAATCCTCAGGATGGATAAAAAACGGGATAAAAAATACATTATTTAACACATCATCTCAGGTCTGTGGTTCTCCAATTCAAGGTATTGAACATATAGATTTCCCAGGGTGAATATAAAAATAGGATTCATACCCCTCATTCATCACTTCATACCTTAAACTGAATGGAACTATTATCTTCTTATTGAAAAATAGAGATCCATCCGGAGAAAATGAATAATCACCCTAGGTAGCTCCCCTATTTTAAACATAACTAAAATGGTATAATTATAGGTCAAATACTCTATCACTAATAACCAGATACATAAGAGTGGGTGTGGCCATAAAAATAGTATTTAACACTTCATATAATTACTTCTTCGAATCCATACTAATATAATAAAACAAAAACATCCAGAACCAATCATTTACATATTCCTTAGTTTCATTAACCAAAATCATTATACTAAATGAATTGGTGATAAAGCTTCCCTTCCCATGAATATATAAATTTTTTAATTCAATAGTATAAAGACAATTTTTTTTTCAAATTTATATGTCTATGGTTTATATCCCTATAGGTACAAATATATTTTAGGCATTTATTATTCAAAATGATTATGAAATACACCCCAAATAGGTAATACTTCCAAGCCTTCTTTGAATGCATCATGTATAAAAATTGTAATTCATTGATGGAATAATTTGATTCATGTGGGATTTTATGACATGATTAATATCCCACAACATGGTCATCAATAGTCTACTCAATCCCAGAACCCACAACCGAGACATCAAAACACAGAACATAATCTCTCATTAGATCAAAATGAATAAATACAAAATTGGATGATATCAGGGCCTTCATATACTCATTAAAATGGTGGAACATTTATAATCACATAAGCTCCTCCCATTTTCTAGTGAAATGTGTAAAGGGATTATCTATCATGTAGAATACAAAATTAATGTGTCTATAATATCTAGATAAAACCAATTGTCATAGAATTATAATGTCATTTTAGGGCTGATCCCTTGACACGACTACTCTAAATTTTACCAAATCCATTAAAAACTACCTCCATAATATCAAATGGCCCTAGAAAATGAAATTAAGATTATATAACTATAATATGGATAAAATTTAATATAGAATATTTTTCATTATATCTTCTTGAAAATCCTCTTAATGGTAAGATTGTTCCTCCGCCTTCATGGAATATATAAAGAAATAATCAACAAACCTGACATTGAATGAGTACAACAATATTTGTATGATCCATTTCATTAATTCTAAAATTATCACAGCAACAATGGTAATCCAAAGTAGAATAATTAAATATTCAAAATGTATGTACCAGCTTTGAAAATTGGTCTCCAAGACCGCCTCCATCTATAACATAAATTAGGGTTTCCTAGAAATGTTGTTGTCTTCAATAAAAAACATGCTCCACTTTTCTGTTCATAGAGATAATAAATTATGTGTAATGATTAATAATTCATTATTTAATCCTAATTATTATTGTGTTAGTAAGTATAAATTCATAGGATATTCTCCACCATTATTTCAAATAGTTATTTAGATGCTTATAGTGAGACATTGGGGAGATAATACCCATTTCATGAGGTCTTATATATATAAATCCCAACTCATCCACTATATCAAGACCATATAATAGGATGATATAGAAATGGATCTCTTCCCGAGGAATTCATGAATAATATGATTGACAACATTTAAATTAATTTCTGTGAAAAATAATCCGGAAAAATGTTAGGGTACCTATCTATAACCACCATTAGTCAAACCATTGATCCTTTTTTCATGTCATATGATAAATACCTAAAAATAAATAATGAAATAAATTCCACTCAAACAACTGGTCATTCCCTCCCTGATGACAGATAAACTAACCCTAGAATATTTGAGTACTACCATAAGGATTTTGAAATAATCCCTATAGTGGTATTAAGAAATATATTCATTAAATATAATAAATAAATCCATGGTATTGACAATGTCAATAATGTATCACTCAAACTTGAGAAAATACCAAAGGATTTAAAAAAATCAAATTAATTATAAATCATTGTGTACTTGAATCTTTGGTCTTTCTTCTAAGACAACATGTTTAGAAAATACATAACAAAAGGAATTAACTATTATGAATTACCCAACTAATCAAGAAATATCCTAGGATTAATATAATTATATATATTAATTTGAAAAATGAAAAGATTAAAAGTAAGAATAAATAGACACCACATGTCCCTTGTTAGAAAATTGATACTCGAAGTCATCTTGTATCACATCGACTTGATGAAGAAATCCCAAATCTGGACTGATGTAAGTATTATTTTTTTTGGTTTGAAACCTCTTTATTGCAAGAATAAATTCATCTATCATTGAAGCATCATAATTATATTGAGAAAATTTTGAAAATTATGAGGTAAGATTTCTCCCCTTCAAAGAATCCCAACAATGGTGTTGAATCTGTCATAAATGTCCACACTAGGACCATGTCTTCAAAAAAATGATAGTTGGATTTATATAACCAAATTTACCCAGAGAACTATAAACCACCATATTATTCATTACTTAATCCACAATTTTTATACTTGATGAGTGATAATAACACTTAAACCCCCCCCCCCTATTAGATTATTTATAATTCTAATTCTTCCCTGATGAAATATATAACTACCAACACCTCAAGGAACACTATTGTGACTTGTATTTCAATCCATATCATCCATATCCAAGGATTCCTTTTTATCCACCTTATAAATTGTTTGTAATTAAAAAAGAATAATTATATAAGTAATCTCAAGCTTCAAGACCATTTGAAAATATAATTCCTTGATGTAATCATTTATTATGTTTAACAGAGAAACCTGATACAAATTGGTAAACTACATATAATACCACATCATGAAATGGTGTCCTTTCTCTAAAATCTAAAACACAAAGGCATTCATCACCTTTACTATTTAAAGGATGATATAATATTAATATTATGTTTTTAAAGTGGTTCATGTGTTTTCATAATATATCATTTATAACAGAATTCATTTCCAAAACATCCAAACACTTTCATCCAAAAAAGTAGTGGTTAATCCAACAATTGAGGTCTCATTTGAATTTATAAAATCGAATTTCCAAACAGTGTAATCAAATATATCTGCATTCTTATTATATCCCCTCTCAAAATAGATTTAATATGAAATTTTTCTATTAAACACCTATGAATGGTCCAAAAATAGTTGTTTCTCCTAACTAAACACCAAGACCAAGGATTACTTCATTCAGATCACTAACTCCACTAAATCTAAGTAAACATGAGGTTTTCCTCATATAGAATACATTTAAGAACCCCCATAATCCGTTATTATTCCCTTATAAGAGTCATGATCTACAAAAACCATAACGGATACATAATAAACATAAATATGAGTCTCCAACAGCATCAATTAATACAATGAAACCCTCATAATATATCTAGAAAATATAATTAAAATCAATAGATAATTCTAATGAAAATGGGTAGAAAACATAAAAATTTAAAACATTAAATCATATAAAATGAACTTTCAACATAGTTTCAAAAATATTGTTCCATCCAAGCATGTGTCATGGGATGGTGACAGACTTGTTTCATAGGCTGCACATGGTTACTACTAACGATGCAATAAAACTGTTTGTCTACAAAAAACATATCCAGTTCACACCAAAACCCAAATTAGCACACGATCCCACTTGTTAGTGATATAAAATGAGTAAAAGCATTGAAATATCATTAAATTTACTTATTATAATCTGTAATATATATATATATAATCCCATACCATCTATAAGAAATTGTGGATCAAAATAAAGAAGGCATATTCAGGAACACTCCTATTTTTACCACCATTTACCTCAAATTTCCTAACTCTAACATACCATTAACACCATAAAAATATTTGGTCCCTGATACTATTATTTAAAAAACCTACCCTAGCCTACCAAACCATTCACCCAATCTAGGAGGCCACATGGCCCAAAGAGGATTCATTATAAACACTAGTTATTGAAAATCACATGCAATAACGAATAACCACATGTCAATGATTTCAGTAATGGAAAATTGACATGACCTATCCATGAAATGTGATGGACATAACAAATTCATTAGATTACAACAATAATATTGACATTCAACCATATTATTATTCCAATGACTAAATAATTTAACACAAAAAAAATTAGGATATCATTTAGTTAATATTCTTCACAAGAGACATTTACATGGTATTCAACGTCAAATGATTAAATACTAAAAATGAAATGAAGGCATAAAAACACCCAAACAGAAAAAAAATGTAATCCATCTCCCCAGAAGAAGAAATATTCTGACCATGTCTCATCTATTTTCACAATCCAATCCAGGTCGACCCTAAACTGGTCACCCGGGCTTCTCTAGGACAATTCTTGAGAGGGGATTCTGATCCTACAGGGATGGCGACAGGCACAGAGGGAATCATTTATATTGAAATAGGAACGATTTCTATAGAATATAAAAAATATTAAAATCAACCCAAATAATGGACCACCCAATGCACATTTATATAAAAGTGAACTAAACATTATATATACAAGAATTTGAATGTACAAATAAATAATTCAACCAACTGACCAAACCTGATGACCAAACTGACACCATGTTACCCCAATGGTCACTCTCTAACACAACAGATACTCATCTCCCAATGGAACAGAACTTATGCTGAAACCCACAAAAGGGATAAAAATAGAAGGAAAACTACAGGTGTGAGTATTAAAACTCAGTAGGATATGCCGATATTTTATTCCCAAATCACATCCTTTAAAACCAAATAATGATCAATTTCTTGATTGAGATAAAATATATAGAAATTTGTTTTTCCAAATGTGGTTCCCTGATATAATAATTATCATACCAAAACTTCTTTGTTTTATATACAAGAATGATACTAACAAATTATCAAAGAGGTGCAACTTTAAAATGAAAGTAGTATACAAGTGGGTAGCATTAAAGTATGAAAACAACTAAATAAAAGACACACGCTACTGAATTTACCAACCAAACACACCTTATTCAAATAGTGAGTAAAAAATAGCCAATGAGCACATGACACGGGAACAACACTAGGAAGTAGTTTGTTGTGGGACACAGGTACCTCGTATCTCGGGGTAAAAGTTACCATAAAAATAAACATTCTCAGAAAAAAGACACTAGAAGGAGAGTAATACATAACCTAATGGTCCCCCAAATAATTATCATTATCATTGTGTAGTTAGTGTTTTCATCATCAAATTCTCTATGTGAGACCAAGATGATACCCCTGTTATTCACTAGCATACTAGTACTTGTCCTCCCTCCTAGATACCTGAGTTTTCCATTTTGTGCTCGAACAAGTTAAAAATATATAAAAGACCATTTTCTAATGCTGATTCCATTTAATAATCATACACACATCAAACAATCCACAATGATGTCTCAAATTTCATCCACTGATCAGTAGACAATATATATTTCCAAATCTAATTTCATTATATATAAAGATTCCCTTCACATAAAATCGTTACAAGAATGCTATTTTAAGGAAAAAATTCATCATTAACATATCAACACAAATTTGGAAGCCCCAAAAACAATTTAATAAATCAATTTCATGGACCATAAAATGTACCCAAAATATATACCAATAAATACAAATGAAATTGATTTTTACTTAAAAAATGTCAAACGAGCCTTTTTATATTTCTCCAAAATAACAAGACATTTTCTTAAGGATTTGAAAAAAACCATTTTCTGGAAACTCAGACCAAAAAAGATGCAAACCAGAACCCATTTTTTTTAAAAAACAAATTCACATTTGAAATCCATAGAAGGACCCAAAATAATAATTTATATACTTCCAATAAATTTATAAATCCAAAAAATTAATTTTTAAATCACACATAACACATAAAAGAAAACATGACAATTTACCGAACATATGACATGCACTTTTAAACAAAACAATTTATTATAAGAACATTAAAAAGAATAAAACACCAATGTAATGCCATAATTTTATTTATTATACTAAAAAATGATCAAAATAGGATAAACAAGGTTATAAACCTCATAAATCTGGTCTGAATGTTAATGAAACATTTAAGAAAACATGTGGTGTTCACATTTATGACAAAAAAACACTACTTTTCAAAAAACAAGGGTTAAACAACCAATTTTCACACCAAATAAATATCCAAATTTTGAATAAAAATAATAAAAAAATACATCATGAGATAAAAATACGAAAATGATGACACATAAATGATAAATGCATGTTCAATGGATATCCTACCACAATTCCTTGGCAGAATTGAAATGCACATACGATATCACTGTCTGAAGGATTATGAACCCTAAACATATGATGAATATACCCAAATGAACAAAAACCCAATAAATAATCCTGGTATAAAGGAACCATAGATCGATCATGACTAGGGGATAATATAAAACATTGATATAATGAAAGGGGGAGGAAAATGGAGGGAAAAGGACAAAGAATCTCACCTTGGAAACTAGATAACTCTTCATCACCCATTAGATATACACCGATAAGAAAAAAGGTATTGGATTGGAACTCCTTATAGCGTCTCCATAGAACAAGAATAACCAAGAAAAAATTATTGTTGGAAAAGAGTATGAAGGGAATTATTTATGAAGTAGACAAATTATCTTTGGCAAATCTGGACAATTTGGGAAACATTAGAAAATTTACACTGATATGCAACTAATATGAGCTCAAAATATGGAAAATGGAATATGGGGGTGTGCCTAGTGTTCATGGTCTTTTCTGAGAAGGTAGAAACCTTGAAAATTATTAAATAAATAATATTATATAAAAGAAGAAAATTATTTTCTAAAAAACAGGATATGGGCCCACTTGCTGGCCCAATACTTGAATAAATAACACTAATTGACCATGCAAATGAATTCTTTAGGGGTAAAAATGATATGGTGGTTTGAATATGTAAAGGTACGATAATTGAGGAGTGTAATGGGTGAGAAATGATGAAAATGATGGATTTTTTAAAGAAACAAAATTCTTTTTTAAATATGGAAATTGGATCACTATTTGGCCCATATCATGAGGTAACCACAATTTCTCCAAAAAAACACTGAATCAAACAATGGGGAACCCAATGTAAGATTAGGAGACATATATTTATGTTCAAAACAAAAAATTAATCTCTCCCAAAATCAATGAAATGGATCAGGATTTCTAACGAACTGGATCAAAATAATGACATGAAAAATTCTGGGGGTGACCATTATCTCTACTATTAAATATTTTCATCCATATAACTCCATTCCACAATCCAGATAAAATGAAAACACAATATAATTCATTATCAATAGGATCCAGCCTCTCAAGACAAGGAAATTACAATCAACATCAATGGAACTTAATACAGATTCCCAAACAATGTAGCAACTCAAAACTGCTTCCTGAGCATCAATGGAAACATAATCCCGCAACCTCCATAACTAGGCCAAGAACCATATTACATGGACTTCTCCCATTGAACAGAAATATCTCCCAAACTAAAGGACCCTCTGTAAAACCAACAACATAGGGGGAGTCTAGAATGGGGGACCCTCTATTAAATCATAACTACAATCCAAAAATTCTATAAAGGGAGGATCTTCAAGACCTTTAGTGGGTTTCACCACCAATATAGAACAACTAGAAATGTACAAAAAATAATAAAACATGAACTAGATTCATGTATCACATACACAGTCCCACCAAAACATGCCCAAAACACCTACAAACCCAAGTTAAGTGGGTTACAACATGAACATCAAAACAACACACACCCGAACAGAGGGTACAAGAACTGCTCCAACATTTTCATCACTAATCGAAACCCCCACCACTTAGGGAAGGGAGGTAAGGGGACCAAATAATTAGGCCACTCAAACCACTTAGAAATTGGGTAACCACCCAAAACAATCATCATTTGAATAGGAAAAACTAAGACCTCACCCATTTCACATTAGTTGTCCACAATGGGGAATTGATCAAAAACACATATCTGAGAAGGCAAACCATAAACAATTCATGATTGGTAATTCCTCTATATAATTTAAAATAATAGGATGATAATATTGATGAGTAAACACAAAAGAAATATAGAAACTACCTCACCACAATAGTGAAATAACAATTTATGTCGAGATTCCCACACCTCTGATGATAACATGACTGGCTGAAAAGCATCACTCTAAGGCATATGACTGGAGCACTGATGTTTAAAGCATGTAGTTCACCGTAGCCAAGATCTAAAAATCCAAACATCCACTGAAACTCATTTTATCTATAACACACCCTCATCTAAATATCAAATCTATGATACATAGAACCATTCACTCTCACTCATAAAAAGGAGCAGAATGGAAATGGAATATGGCTGAATAGATCAACATCACCAAACAC
This sequence comes from Viscum album, assembly GCA_963277665.1. Classification (NCBI taxonomy): domain Eukaryota; kingdom Viridiplantae; phylum Streptophyta; class Magnoliopsida; order Santalales; family Viscaceae; genus Viscum; species Viscum album. Next base: position 400,034,537 of record OY728120.1, read on the forward strand.
AATTATCATCATCTTATTTCAATTATATGTATTCAAATAATAATGAAAAGAAAAAATAACATGGTTTAGGGGTGCTAATATAGTTGAGACCAAGGTAATCCCTATGAATTTTCACAACATGGAAGCACATTAAATCAACCCCAAGAATCTATATATTACAAAAAACATATAGATGCATCATCCAAGAGGTGGATTTAATTTTGGAAATGAATAATTATGTTGATCAACATTAATGATTTCAAACATAATACTATCTATGGACACATCGCAACATCCAAAACGTTTTTAGAACCCCACTAAAAATTACTCCAAACTGGGCGACTTAAAAGATCCCACCCTAAGACATGATAAGATTATGGCATCCAGATCACAAGGAAACATACAAAATAAAAAATTATTTTATGATATAGAAAAAACAATCCATATATACATTAAATTATTTAAAAATTAAAAAAATTTCAGCTCAAAACACATTTTAAAAACATACTAACTTGGTGAATTACCACATTAACCAATGGTGTTTCATTATGTGTCCCTAATATTCACATTTACATTCTACATCAGTCACCCAACCACAATTCCATATACTCCATCCTTATAGATATAAAAAACCATTCATGGGAGTACCCCTGAAAACACTAATGTCAAAAAAAACAACATCATTCCAAAAATCTTGTACCTTCTAATGGATCACTAACCATAAAGACAGAATCCATTTTCAGATTTCACAAAAAAATTGAAACTTTATAAAGTACCATTATATTGAAAACCTACCCATTTTCATTTTTAATAAATCCTAAAACAACCATGATACTCCAAAAACCCCTTCCATTTTTATAAAATTTAGCAAGTCATGTTATCATAATATGATGTCCATTGATACCAATAGCCATTCTAGGAAAACACAAACCACTCAAAACTAATTTCTATAACAAATTCATCATATTCATAGACTTTTTAACATTAGAAAACACCCCATTTAAAAAAAATATTAATAATAACCTAATAATAATCCATGTTTTACAAACATTTAATTTCAAGAAACCATATGTTTACAATAAGAAAATTCAATACCGTTTAATCATTTCCTCTTTTTTCCCAATACGTTTTTCTCAAAACCCAACATTAAAAAACCTTTCTCATATTAAATTTTGAAAACCCATTTTCCACTTTTCAACAACAAAAAATTCTATTACATCTCATTTTCAGAATTAAAACATAAGGTTTAAAAAAAATCAGAATTCAATAATGGAAAAAATACCAACAAAAGGGAACTGGTGTTATTGGGTCACATGACCATATGGTTGGTGGCTATATGTTAAACACAACACCGACACAAAAAGACATATTAGGACTATTCCCTGGCTCCACATGGATTGATTGGCCCTACAATCTCATAGAGGCCATTAGTCAGACTCCCCTTGTCATATCCAACCACCAAATAGTTAACTAGAATAAAGGACACTTATAAATATAGACTTCCCGTGAAAACCTGCGGATCAGAACAAGAAAGAGTTCACAACACTCTTCCTGCACTTACCCTCAAGTCCAAAAAAATCATACTCAATCTAATTTGACATACCCAAATAACAATGGATGCTCCAAAACTAATGGTGCACTAGGTTCCATCATTCTTTGATACCATTTTTCCATGAAGCAGCCCAGGTCGACCCTAAACTAGTCACTCGGGCTGCTCTGCGACAAGCCCAGAGAGGTGATACAAATCCTCCTAGGATTGAGAAAAGTGTATATGGAATAATTTATAATGAAAAGGGATAGATTTATACCAAATATAAATAACAATGAAAATAGCAGGAAGAATGGACAACCGAATATTCATTTCTTTAAAATTTAACAAAAAATTATATATACAAGAAATGGAAAGTAAAACTAAACAATACAACCAACTGACCAAAATAGAAGTCCAAATTAACACCATGTCACACCAATAGTCACTCTCCAACACAACTAAAAAACATCACCCAAAGTGACTTAACTCAAGCTGAAACCTGCACAAGGGATAAAAATAGAAGTAATACTAAACGGATAAGTATTAAAACTCAGTTGGTTAGCTCGATATTATATTCCCAATGAACATTATTTATAATAAATGAAACATCAATTTAAATTTTGTGTTAAAATATATAAAAATATGTTTTCCAAATGAGGTTTCATGTTATACTAATTATCATACAAGAACATGCTTGTTTTATAAATAACAATTCTAGTAACAATTTTTCAAAGATGTGTAACATAAAAATGAAAATAGTTTTCAGTTGAGCTACATTAAAGTATGTAAAATTTAAATTAAAATTAAAAATACAACTTAATTTACAAACTAAACACACCGTAAGATAGTGATGAGTTAAAAATAACCAATGATCACAAGTCACAGGAACACCCCTAGTCACTTATTCGTTTTGGGCCCAAGGTACCTCATATCTGGTTGTAAAAGTCCCCAAAAAATTATCATTTATCATTCACAGAGACACTAGTACGATAATATTCCACATACTAGTGCTCCCAAACATCATGATCATTATATAGTAGTTATTTTTGTCATCATCAATTATTCTACACGAAACAGGGACAAAACCAGTCTAGATCACTAGCATACTTGTACCTGTCTGCCCACCTAGATCCCCATTTTTTCCTTTTTATTTTGAAAAAACTTACATATATATAAAATAAAAATTTCTCATGAATATTTAGTATAAAAATAATACACACATAAAAAACCCCACTAAATTTCATCACATTTCTTTCATGAATAAATAAACAACTTAAATTTTCAAAAAAATCATGAAATATAACGAGGCATTCCTCATAAAATCCATTCAAAGTGATATTTTAAGGCTAAAAACCCATAAATTCCATATCCATCCAAATTTTGAATCCCCAACCACATTTAATAAAACAATTTCATAGACCATAAAATAGACCCCAAATATAGAACATGAAATACACAATGAAACAATTTTTATAAGAAAAATGTCAATCAAGCCTTTAAGACATTCTCAAAACATGCATTAAAAAAAGTTATCCATTTAATTTTTATTTGGGAGGTGAATATACACCATTTACATGATAAAAAAACTATTATAAATCCCTTAAAACACTATGTTTACATATTCATAACAAATGAATATTCATAAGGATGTTAAACAGACCATTTTATGGCATATCGGGCCAAAAAAAAAATTAAAACCAATACCCATTTGCTTGTAAAACAAAGACAGAAAAGGAAATAAAATAAAACATTTCAAGCATACAATGAATAAATAATTCATGAAATTATAATTTTTTATTCACACTAAACATATAAAATCCAACTGGGAAATTTAACAAACAAGTGACATGCAGGTCTGAGAAAAAACAATTTATTTTAACAACATGAAAAGGAATAAAACACCAATCGAATGCCATTATTTTATTAATTATACCAAAAAAGTTAAAAATACCATATAATAGGTTCTAATCCTTAAAATTCTTGTGCAAATGATAGTGGAACATTTATGAAAACATTAGGTGTTCACTTTTCTGAACAAACAAAACATCTTTTCAATAAATAAGTTTTAAACAACCTTCTTTTACCATAAGAAAATTAACCAAAGTATGAAGAAAATAATAGACAAATATATCATGTGTTAATAATAAGAAAATTATGAAAATAAAAATATATAATAATGGTAAAGGGATATCCTACCACCAATCATTTTCGAAATGGAAACACACACCAAATATCACCATCAAAATATTTATAATTCCAAAAACTATGATTAACAGCCGAAAAAACCCCTTAAAAATAATGGGATAACCTATATCTATCACGACTATGGGAGAATATATATAACCAGGAAATAATGAATGGAGGAGGATGAGGGAGCAGAAAGGATAAAGAATATAACCTTGGAAAGTAGAAGACTCATCATCTTCCCTTTGTTCTACACCCATAAAGTAAAGGGAATGGATTATAACTCCTTAAAGAGGCTCTATATATCTGGATGAACCCTTTAAAGAATATTTTTTGTAAAATAGTATGAATTCAATGATTTATGAATGAGACAATTGACCTTTGGAAGACATGGATGATTTGAAAAACATTGAAACTTTTCCCCCAATCCATGATTAATATGTTCTCTAAAGAAGAAAATAGAACTAGGGGAGGGCCTATGGTTTATGGTCATGAGATAGATGTGGATTAATGAAAATTTATTAAATCATGAAAAATATATAAAAGATTCAATTTAAAAAAAACTATAAATGGTTCCATGGGCTGGCACAATACCCATATAAGTAACCCACATTCACCATGCTTATGAATTACTATATGGTTAGAAAGGATATGGTGGTTGGAATAAGTCTAGGGAGGATACGTGGGATACATAATCGTTGAAAAATGATGAAAAATTTAGTTATAAAAGAAAAAATATTTGTTTTTATATCTTTAAATGGGATCATGGTTTGACCGAAATTGTGAAGTAAACAAAATTTATCTCAAAACAAAGAAACATAGAAATTTGGAACCCAAAGAAGAATGATTAGACACATATACCATTTCAAAAAATAATTAATCTCACCCAAAACCAAAAAATGGTATTGGGATTTCAAATAAATGGGATCAAAACCAATACATGAAAAACATTGGGTGTGACATCAACCAATACCCCAAATAATGATAATAACGAAGGGACCCACATATTCATCAAGTCTTTACTATTTAATATGACTAGTAAAATATTATCCTAATATAAAAAAAGGAATATATTGGGAGTGATGAAAAAATCCCAGTAGGATTCAATAATTAATATATTCAATCCTTTGAAACCATCAAATTCAATGAAAATTTTTAAATAAAAAAATCCAAAAAAATTTCACATTGAAAACTTCATGATTTAAATAATGGCATTTAATATCTCGTTGATTTTTATTTCAATAATACTAGCTAAAAATTATGTATTAACCATGATCGAGAAATGAAATTAGTTTATATGTAAAACATGCTCAATATCTGCAAAAAAGAAATATCAAGTGTATGAATAAACTTATAATAAGATAAAAAATATGTGGAACTGGGTAAACCAGTTGATATCACTTCAAGAAAGTCACTAATATAATTCATATAATAATATAATTCAGCTCAATTGGAGTAATGTTAACTAAGGTGCATAACAATATGGTTCTTTTGTTAATTAATCTAAAATTTAGTTTTTGCATACGATATATAATGGGGAAGCCTCATGGTCTTCCCAATTCTCAACTCAACGACCCCACTCAGTCACTTAAACAATAAGTGGAATCTCACTAAATCTTCCTCCCAAAGGATCATAGTGTTCCTTGGACTAAAAGTGGAATATCTCTTGTCCTTCCTCCAAAACTCTCTTATGGTCTTGTTAGTAGTATAAGGTCTCACTCCATGTATCATGTGTGGTACTCGAACATATATGTCTAAAAAGTGTCAAAGAATAAAATATCGTCTATAATCTATTTGTTAAATAAATATGCCGATTTTGATAAAACACATTGTCGAGGAAAAATTATTTATAAATTCAATATATATTTCTAATTAAAACTAAAAAACACTTTTTGACCCATTTCATCAAACACTTGTAGTACACATAAACTACCACAATTTGGAAAACAAAATTTAATCTAAAAATATTGATAAAAAACAATGGATTACAACAAACATGGAATAAAGAATAATCATAAATATATTCAGTGGAAATTTTATAATCATGAGCTGAGGGGAATTTATAATTAAAAGGTATGTCATTAGAAATCCATTAAATAGAGACAAATACATCGATAATGGTTTCAATCACATCCACATTGACTAGAAACATGAAATTTATGAAAGATAAGCCCTCACACACATAAAACACAACAAATAATACCATAATAGCCATTAAAAAGGTTAGATTTAGCCAAACCACCGAATTTGTTTTCCCATATCATTTAAAATGGAAGAAATAATAATGAAAAGTAGTAAATTGTGATAATCTGTAATGGATGGGTAACCAAAATTCAAAAAAACATTGGATATATGGAGAATCCCCTAAAATTAAATTTTAAGATGATAAACAATGTGCCATCCATGTGGGTTCTCATATCTCCCCAAAAATTGAGCAACATTGTTATACAAAGGAATTCCATTGTTTGAAAACTAATTCTTAATATGTTCAATGGCAGAATATACCATAATTAGTTAACCACGCATAATTAGCATAATAATTTTTTATTTCATGTTCCAACTAAGTAAATGTCTATTTTCCTCAAATATTATGCTTTTATTCACTAAAACAGGGTAAAACTAAGAATAAAATAATATATTTCTAAAAAATAAAAATATAAATATTAGGGACAATGAGGTTGTCACAATACTATTTCTACAAATTAATGTTAGATTATCAATCGAAACTAGAAAGACTCCCTCAGTTCGGAGAAAATGTGGCATCCTTGACTTGCACAAAATCTAGATACCTTGTTATAATCACATTACATGATTGGATAACAATTTATAAATATTATTAAAGGGATAATTTTTAAAATTATTGATCCTTGAAAATATTTAAACCTGGCACAATTATTTTTGGAAAATTCATAAATAATATCACATTATAAACATTTAATCGTTAATATTAGACATTATAGTTATTAAATAATTATGAATATAAAAAAATTATGTTAAATTTATAGTATCAAATCATCATATTATATATTATATTGAATTTCCTTTCAATATATGAAAATTAATTTTTTATCAGAAATAATTTGTTATTATTTTTATATTATATAAAATATATAAATATATGTAATATTATATAATTATTTAAACCTTTTATGAAATACTTTTCAAAACCATATTTTCAATTTTTGAAAAATATTATAAATGAGGAACTATAATTTAAATACATCAAATTCATTAATTTTGGGCATTTAATATTTATTATAAGTATAAAAACTATTATATTATGACTTTTTTGTGAATTTATAAAAACTGTATAAATTTTCAATTAATATTAATAAATAAAAAATTTATTTGTAATTTAACTAAAAATATATATATAATCTATGCAAGTTATTGTAAATATGATGTATTTATATTATTTGAACTTTAATACTCAAAGTATAAATAAATTATTTACTAATAAACACATTTTAATTAATTAACTTATAAATATTTTACTATTAATTAACTATAACTTATTATTTATAAATAATATTTTAATTCACCTAAATATAAAAATTTATTTCAATTTTTTGAGCTATATATTGATAATATGTTTAGACTCAATGAATTCTTTGGTACAGTACTAATTAGAATAGGTGGTAAGGGTATGATTTGATTACTTGGAAGGAGCGACATCATGAAATGTAACCTGGAGGTAGTGAATATGTGTCATCGAGGCTGCATGAGATTTCAACAATAACCTGCAACACACTGATGGTGAAAAATCATTTACATCCCAAGTAAATGTCTAATATGGGATAAATATAGGGAGGAATTTTTTTTATCTTTAAAAATTCACATTATATACTAAATTTGACAATATTTCTTCTCACAATGAGACATGACACATACTTACCTTGTTACTTTGACACATAATGAATCATTGGGGGGAGAACAAAGGAGGCTCTATTTTTTCCTTATAGAGACACATGCTATGTTATATACATAACGTATGTTTCCCCTCCGAAACAAAATTAGGTTAATAAAAATTAATGACTCATCATAATCCATAATAAGATAATTTCTAAAAATAATATGTGTACTCTCTTGATATTATGTAAACTCTTAATGTACACAAAATCAGTAACATCTAACATTATGTTATCATATATTATAACTTCAAAAAAAACTCTACATTTTTTAATCTCGATTTAAAATAGTCAAATACATTGATTATAAGATACCACATATTGGTGTAAAATGTGTTTTTTATGATATTAATCATGGAAGTGACTGTATTTTAGAAACCATATTCCCTTGTTCACCATGAATTGATAAAATGAAAATTTTAATTGTCAATGAAGAACTCTAAAAGCATGTGTACCATACAACAACGATGAATCAAATGATCGAACTCATGTATAGAAAAGTAATTAATAATGTGAAATTAAAATTATTTTTTTCAAACTTATATTTTAGACATTGAATCCAAAAAATACCATTTCGAGATATCCTAACTAACCATGTGAAATTGTATTAATGTTTAAATATAAGAATCAAACCAAACGATAAGTCACACCTTGTTATTTTTTTAACAATTATTTGATTCATCACCATCATCGTTTCATGGCTCATAATTTCCATATCTAGGCATCTCCTAAGTCACCCACATGTTATGAATATCTACATGATCTTTTATATTTGATTTAATTGAACTAGAAATCGTAAATTAAAGGTATTTACGAAATTACATTGCTCACATGATGTACTTGGTTTCAATTTAACAGATGTGATTGATACCACCTTGTTTTTTATATGGTTTCTCACTCTGATCATGATAGAGAGTATGAGATATCAACCAAATTTGATATAATTTTTTTGTAACCATTATTATAATGTAGTTAAATTAATTTTATAAACATGTACTAACATATTACATAATTATAATTATAAAAATTCCATGATAATTTAATTACAGCCTTGTGACACATTTATATGTTAAATGAAAAAAATCAATTGATTAAATCATCTAATAATCTCCCACCAAATAATTTATGAACATTGAATGTGATAAGATGATTGGAAAAATTTTATGTTCTTGTATTCACATTTCATTTCAAACAACCTAAGAGTACCTAAATAAATAAATTCAATCATAATAATTTTAAACATTAAATATACAAATTAATTAACTTCTATTTGTGATCATTTACACAGATTTGGTCGGTCACCCCCATATGTGGGGCTCACTTCCTCACGATCACTTATTCATTCATATAGGTGGATGTTCTAGATACTCATAAATTGTGAAAATGTGTTCCCTTATCTAAATAATTCTGATTCCAAAACAATGTCCATGGATCGATTATAGATTGCAATCATGTACTCTATGGATATAATGTATGTTATATTTAAAAATACATCATTTTATCAAAATCTGTGTAATGTAATATATTTTTCTCATTATTCCTCACACAGAAGGATTAAATTTTGTATCATAATCCATTTTAATCTGTATATATTTTTTGAACGTATTGTACAAGATCATTCTTATGTACCTTTCTCATAGATTGAATAATGGTACTACTATATGTTTCAACAAGAGTTCAGTACATATATCTTCCTTAACTCATAAGTAACAAATTATATCTTGATCATTTTAATATTCCATTCAACCAATGGTATTTACAACAAAAGATACCTCACCATGACAACAATGTCATTATTATTTCCTTGTGTGTAATTATATGATATAATGGTACACAATGAAATTTATCTTATGCTAATAGTTTAATAATTATGTTCGTATATTTGAATAAATAGTAACACTTGAAACATGTAATGTTAATTTTTTGGGACATTCCTCATGATGTCATCTACTCATGATCACCAAGTGTTAAATTCAAGAAAAAATTGTCTTAATGCATATAATCCCCTTGGAAATGATTCACATGAATCATTTGTGTCCCATATGTAATATGTATCTTGACCATATAAAATATATTTAAGAGTACTATAATTGTTTCATTAATTATTTGAACTATTATATCCACATGATACAACTTGTTATTTATGTAAATTACTATATAAATAGTGGAAATAGAAAAAACCACAAAATTATGTTATCAAGGAATACATTTATATATAAAATTTTATAAATGTAATTGTAATAAAAATTTGAAATGTTCGCTGTTATTGGAAACCCACTCACAACACTTCTACATACACAAAATAAAACTACTATAAACTCTCACCATTCTAGACCTCACATGAAAATCGTGATTATTTTATGATATGGATTTAATAAGTGTTCTACCACATTATCATCTATAACTAATTTATTAATTGAAACATCAAAACATTGAGTAAAATTTACGAAGAGTTTAAACATTTGTAGTATGTACTTTTATTTCTGTGTGATATAGTCTCATTAAAAAAAACACTTATTTAATATTATGATAATTCACTGTAACATGTTTTTGACTGATATGTACAATGTCATGCATAAAGGAAAATCTATATATCATAATTTTTTAGTTATCTGCTTCTTATACAACTATATACCCGAGTTATCAGCTAGAATATGAAACCATAAACTACATTGAGCATATCCATATCACATCACAACTATTAAATGAAATTTTTTCCCAAAAAAGGTTAGATATTTACATTATCAATTTGGAATCCTACATCAATGTATCACCTCAATAAAATATCCTCATCTCATCCATACACTAGAAATATATGCATTGTATGTCTAAAGTACATTATAAGAGCTTTTTTGATTCCCAATGTTTCTCTCTTTGATTTTAATGATATTTACCAACTATATTAAGATAAAAGGGGACCTAAAATCATGTACATATAATGGAATTCACGCTATATCCCACTAGTAAATAATATAGAGTTCTACTCATTCTTCCATTCTCCATATGTATATAGCAACATATTTTTTATTTTTTTTAATTCCATGTGATAGTAGAAATAATTATTTATTAGATTGGTCTATATGTCATTTTTTACCTTATCAAAATGTATACATTGAAAAAGATAAATAAGCCTCTGAGATCAATCTTAACATATCTACTTCATGAGAATTTGTGTTGCTTCACATATATATGTCAAGGAAAATCATTCATATAACCATGTTATCAATGACTTTATGATATGTTCCCCATCTCCCATTAACATTATTTAATCAAAATATAATACTAGAAACTTTTTTAAACTCCAACTGAACTACTTTTAGACACATGGATTTATTTTATTCATAATGAATCCATGTTTTCCTACATCCATTAAAAAATTAATATTACATGATTGTAATTCATTATTCAATATACAAATTGATCAATGTGTATTGCATACTTTATTGGAAAACATGGACATAAAAATCCATTCAGGGTATGTCATAAAAATTCATCTATGCAACATCCCAATTAGAAAATATAATTTAAAATCAATTTTACATTTAAAATAATCATGTAAGGAATCATTTTTAATTAAAATTATATTTGATTTTATCATTGAATGTTGAATTAATGAAAATTAGTTGTCAATAGATTGACATTAACTAAAAGATTTTTCTACTAGTCATGCATTATAACTTATATTATTACCATTCATTATAAGATATTTCCATAATACCCATTTAAACATAATAGGATTTACATCAACTGTTCAATGACCCAATTTTCAAACATTGTTTTTGTACCATGACACTCTCTAAGAATTCATAGCTTCTTTCCAATAGCACTATATTTTTTATATACTATTATCTTATAAGTTTTAAGGGTCATTGAAATCATTGAGTAATGTGTCCCCTAGATAAATGATAAGATAACCATATATCGTTGGATCACTAACTTCTATAGTATACCAGTTTAGTACTTCTGTCTTGAGAATATCTTCACATACCACTGTCTCATGTGAGATTCTCCGCTTACCAAATATTTTTCTTTCCATGAATCAACTCATCAAAGGTAAAATTGTCCCACTATTTTCAGTGGATTTTTTTTCCATTTCAGAAATATGGAATATAATCCCACAAAAACTTTTCTATATAATGGGATATATAGTTAATATCCCATTTTCTCCATAAAATCACATAAATTCTTTCAATTAGTTAACTGAGCTATTATCCTGTCACTAGCTATAGTCATAAAAAATCAATCATTTCCCCATACATGTATATTTGACAAAATACGATTCCACATGTTCTAAAACAAGTATGTAATTTCATTTTCCACATTAGTGGGTTATTTTTATAGATTATATAATAATATTTTTCATTGAATATATCAAAAAGGATAATGGTAGAGTTGTGTGTCTCAATTATGATTTGACCTTTCCAAGAATGGTTATATTGCTCCTTTTAATAAAACAATTCCAATAAAGAGTATAATAATAAATAATTTGTGACATTATCACATAATACTTTAAAATAAAAAATAAATCTTGTTAAATATATTACCCACTATTTTTTTGAGAGGAGTTTTTTAAAATTTTACCATATTGATTATATAAATCATTCTCATATTCCTTAGTCATGATAATGGAATTTTAGTTGTACGACATTATTTATATATAACAGGCCTACTATGTTCTTTGTTAAATGTAATTAAATAGGAAATCCCAACCCTTTCATCAACTATAAATGGTCGAAAAATTTCACCACCAATCAACTACTATTTGACTACAGATTGTTATACATTCCCAATGAAAGGAACATTGGACATTTTATATTATAATCAACAATTAAATACCTCTATGGGGATTGACAAAAAATATTCTAAATACTATACATGATGTAGTTTTCTTAAAACATTATCATTTACATGACCTAACGTGACAAACCATAATTGGGAGGTTATGAATTTTTTTCATTTAATATTCCATTGATTACTGAAAATTAAGTATCTAGTTCATGAATATGAAATTTTTTATTATTATGTTTCATAAAATAACATATAACTTCGTTCAAAAAAAAATACATTTTTTATTATGAAATAAAAAACTGTAGTTTTTAATGTAATAGTAATTAATGTTTCTGATAATAGATGTTACATAATAACAACTATTTAGTATAAGAAATATTGCACATTGAAATTTATAATGATAATATTCTATTATTATTGTTTCCATAGTCATTCCAAACAATGCTCATAGATCCACCTCATCATTTGGAATCATGTTTAGTATAATAAGTTATTATATTTAAATAAAAAAAATTGAGCCAAATTCATTATCCAATACCCATATATTATAAATAGATATATTTATTTCAATGAAAAATGTTCATGAAGAAGATGAATTTACATTCTTCCTCTTCCAAACTATTTAATTATTCCTCTAGTGGAATTTATTTCCACATGGAAACTAGACATCCTAATTATCATTTGTATCCCTTTATATAATTTTATTCTTATAAGGGTTATGCATCGTTATCTTTGTGACAGACTTAACACATGAAAATATTTCCATGCCTTTCATCTTCTTAATCAATATAAATATAGAATAATAGGAATTTTAAATATCCATAGCATCATATGTAACACAATCAATGTAATTTTGGAGTGATGTATTCATGAAATTTATAATATAATTAATTTTGAATGCTAATAATATATTCATTAAAGACTCATGAATGATATTGGGTTAATGTTCATTATATAGATTGATCCTAATGGATTATATTCTCTAAATATATTCTATCATCATTATTAAATGATTTCTATATTAATTCAAATATTCAATCATGTATCTATAATAATAACTTGATATATAACATCATTATTGTTGATCTCCCTCACATATAACTCTTATAGATAGGAGAGAATTTGGAAGAAATATTTATACACAAGTATTTTATAGAGATCATTGCACAAAAATGAAATATAAATATCTAAACATTTAGTAAATAATATATATGAATATTCATATTTTATCCCCCTTCACTTATCTTATAGGAGGGTATGTTGGAATTGTGGATTCCATCACATAGTGATTAGTCTCATGGATTACTTCTATTCACAAGCACTAGTACCATAATTGGAAGTTATATCTGTTCAAGATATTCCATTTCTCTAATAGAGATCGTAGTTAAAATTAATTTTTGTTGGTTTCCATTTGATCTATAAGAAATATAGTTATGATATTAAAAATTTACCTTATTTAAAACTATACATCTTTATATTATATTTTCAAAATGCCGGCCACTATTTTCTTTAACCATAGTAGACCATAAATACTATATTAAGAATACTCTATTAAACAGGTATTTTGGTGGAATAGATCCTTAAACATCTCTTACTATCAAAAAATAATATAATTTACACTAATCAATGTCTCTTTATTCAGAATATTATTTTGGACAATAACATTTACTCATGGATCCTTGATGTATTTCAGGGAGTCTCATCTCATGTAATGGATTACATTCCATTACTCAATGATTTTACTCAAAAATTTCAACATGTTATCCATAGATAATAATTTTATTGTAGAATTGGTTATATGAACTCACTTATCTCGTAATAACGCCTCGATAGTAAGAGACCCTAAACTATGGATTAAGAGAACATAAAACTCGCATTTATATGGAAATTATAGTGATGTAAGGAATTTATTTATATAGTATTTTATTTGATGGTTTTATTAATTTATCATGGATGTTGAAATACTTTTTTATTTAATATTATGGCTATATCTGATCAAAATCACTACATAGTCATGCAAAGAATGTAAAACATTAACTGCACAAGTTTATTTTATCTATCAAATAATTTTTTTTACTATTCACTGTAGCAAAAAATAATAAATACACATTACCATGACAAAAAACTATGCATATGATAAAATAGATAAAAAATTATGTGATCAAGAGATAATAACTATGGGTTAATCTATATAGTGAAAATTTATATAAATTAGACCCTAAATAATTGATTAATTAAATATTATACAATAATTTTAGTCAGAAAATATCATATAAAACAAATTTTTTTCCTTACACCAACTCCTGACTTGAACTATTACACCACATACTCTTATAATCATTTTAATTTATACTCACATGCTAGTGATGATAACTGAGGGTGTGTAATTATATTTTATCACATAATTGGGTACACATGAGGCATTTTATGTTTAAAATGATGAGGGATTACATGTAGTTACTCAAAATAAAAACAATTAATATATTTTAAAATAAAAAATTCATATATTTATTATATATATAATAATAGAAACAAGAAAGGGTTTTGTCTCAACTCATGATCATTACACATACAATTATATTGCATAATAAATATAGAAAAGTAATAAATTCAAATAAAGGGTAATTCTAATATATTAAAATGAATTCAAACAATATTAATTAATTATAAATATATCTTGTTTTTCCCTAAATAGTTATCAAAAATTTCATTGAATATATCTTAATTGTTGAATTTTTCTTGTAAATTTTCAAGCACATTTGTATATAATGAATGTCATTGGATATTAATTATATAATATAATGGATTAATTTTTTTGGAAGTTCAAACCCTAAATGAATTTTCCCGACCATTGATATGGTGATTCCGAGTGTCCCAATTTGGGACCCCACATTTAAACTATATATATATATATAATCAGGTTATACCATTCAATAATTTTGTTAGCATTGGATTCCCTCCACCTAAATGGGGATGTAATAAATATATTTATTTAAATTTAATTAAGACGAGGCTAAATAAATTATTTATTTTATTTTATGTCATTTCATGTAAGAGTGACTAAGGAATAATAAGGATTTACCTCATCTTTATATATTCCCTGGAAAACCCCATTCATCCTTAAAGATAAATATACATACATTTAGACTATATATATAATCTCATCACTAATTATACCTAAACAATTGATATTAAATAAACTCTAACATGGTCATCAGAACTGTCACACCCCAGCCATTTATATTATTTTATATAATTATTTCATGTGTTCAATTAGCCTCGTCAATGTGTGGGTTCAGTGCTGTTTATTTTTTATAGAAATTTGATGTTTCTTCTGGGATTCAGACCTAAGCACGAGCACTACACGGTTGTTTTTAATCATGTCAATAGCTCAGATACTAATAGGATTACACATAACATAAAATAATAAAACAATATGTGAATGAAATTAAGTAAATGTTTAATACTTAACAAAAATAACATTATTTTGCAGATATAAATGTTAATTTTTAAAAATTTTAATGATCTTATAATCCTTATAATTATTATAAATATAATTATTATTCGGTTCATATTAAAATTATTCATTATTTAAAAGAAAACAAGTAAAATTATGATTTATAATTATAACTATTGTTATTGTTTTTATAATATTATTATCATTAATAAAATTAATGGTGTTGTTATGATTATATAATTTTTTATATTATTACTAATTATATCATGAAAATTTTGTTATTATTATTTATAGTTAAATTTTTTAAATTATTATTTTTATTAATATTATTATTAACATAATTTTTTATTATAAATTTGATATTTCAAATAATTTTTTATTATTTTAATCTCCATTCAATTTATTTTTGCCCATCACTCACACACCAATTATTCCCATCATGCACACCCACTCTCTATCTACTCACCCTCACTCACATCTTTCTCCATATATTATTTTTTATTGTTTTTATACTCCCCATTATCTCCCTCTCTCCAATCACAACTCTCTCCAATCACAGCTCCCAACTTTTATTTATCCTTTATGAATTCCCCCTATTTTCTCATTAATTTATTTCGATTTTATTTTCCACCACCAATCACCCACCCCCCTTATTCTCTCACACCCCCCCCCCCTCCATTAATTATTCCCATTTTTATTCCATCTCTCCAATCACTCATCTTTCTTTATTATCTCATGCCACCCGTATATTATTATCTCTTTCACTCACCCCTTCAATCCCTTCCCTTATGCACCTATCTTTCCCTTATCATCCCTCACACATTCCCCTGTCCCTTATGTAACTTCTTATGGCTAACGCTTATCCCTCTGGTTGTACCTTTTGGTGACTTCTCTTCCCCATATTATTGCCTCCTCACTAAAATTCCAGTGTTTCCATTTGGGTTTTATTCTTGGATGAACCCAAAATATTATGGTTAATTTGGATCTTAGGTTTCCACTTTATTTAGGGTGTGTGATTTGTCTGTAGGGAATTTTTCGTTCTCATGTTGTAGTTTCGTTACAATCGCATGAGGTTTCAGTAGGTGTTTCAATGTTTTTATTTCCAAAAGCCTCTCCATTGATTCTTGGAATTTTTAAAAAAAACTAGATTCACACCTTTATGACATCCTTGTTCACATTATTTTAGCAGTTTGCAATTTATATGATTTGATAAAAATATTTTTTTTAAATGAGTTTGGTTTAAATTACCTATTTTCCCACGTATCCATGATGAGTTTTCAAATTACAATTGTTCTTTAAATGAGGAATTTCGTTTTTATGAAACGTATATTGATTATTATGTTTCAATGACACTGTTTTTTAATGAACATGGTTTGGTGGTTATGAATTGTTTATGTTATGGCTAGGTTATTGTGTTAAAATTCACTGGTAAGGATTTAATGGCATCAATATTTAGGTTAGTGTTCTTTTAAAATAATTTGGATGTCTGGATATGGTTTTAAAGAACATGGGGTTTTATGGAAAATGATTTTTAGGTAACCCTATGGATATGTGATGCACATTTTGATGTTGTCACATTCATGTGTGCCCTAGGATCACACATGAATGTTCCAACAAATTATAACGGTGGCATAAAATGTTGATTATTCATAATAACCTTGGTTCCACAATATGACTCTTCATATTATAAAGGATGTGGGTAATTTTTTTAAATCTTTAATGGATGGGTTTAAATGTATTACATAATGTTTTCGACCATTTGAACATGAAAAATGATTTGATGTATGCGTTTGATTCGTTGTTCCTATATTCCTCCTAGTGTGGGTTTTGGTTAATGTTTTCTTAAGGGGTCATTGGGGTTTGTAAATTTAAAATCGGTAATGGTATGTTTTTTTGAGAAAATTTATTTTCACATGTTCAGTTAAAGGATTATTTGTAAATTTTAAACAAGCTGTAATGATTTTAATAACATTTAAAGGGAATTGTGTTTTAGGGAAATTGTATGCCTTGTTGGAATCATTGTGCATTTTGTGAAATGGTTTAAATGTTTAAATGTATGGTATCCCAGTTAGCACCCTCGTGTGACATGAAATGCATGTATATAAATATAGGTTTCCTTTATAGGAGGTATATCCCATATGGTTTATCATATATTGGGGACCGTGTTTGGGGTAGGAAAGTGTGGTGAGATGAGTCATGTGTGTGAGGGCTTCCTACTTACATAGTATTATTATAACCACCATAGGGTCATGAGAGTCTTATAGATTATCTAGTGACGGTTACTCACCATCCCAGATTAGATAGATTGGTTCCCCTGGATGATAGATTGTCCAGGTGGTATTTATTATTGATTTTATTTCCAGGGCGATCAGTTGGTTATAGACTATAGAGCTTCACCATATGCTAGTACTTGGTTATGAATCGATTTCATATTGCGGTTGTCTAGGGATGTTATGGATCACCCATTGTTACATCTCGTATTTTTTTTATTTTCTGTCACACTAGTTTCTTTTCATCAAGTATTACTAGTTTATTTTCTACTACACTGGATTATTTTCAGCTTGCCTTACTTGTTTATTTTATACTACACTAGATTATTTTCATCTTATATTGTATACCTATCTTCGTTTTTCAAATCCATGTTATTACAAGTTATGTTTTGTTTATAAAATGGTAAACTATTTTTGAAATAATATATGGTGTGAATTGGTTCTCATAGTGTGAAAGTGGTGTTATTTTTATAAATTTGAAAACCCATATTTTTATAATTTTATTTAAAAACATAATTCATCATACAACATTGGGTATGTAAACACATGGACTCAGTGGATTACATTGGGCATCCCTACAGAGCATTTTTCTACCCATGCCTATCCTTTACCATTTCAGTTGCAGGTTCACCAATTTTTCATGGTTTTCCATAGTGGTTTCCCATGTGGGAGCAATTTTTGGCTTCTGTTCGGAGGTGAACAAGGGGTCACACGAAGATCGTTGTAGTGAGGCCTTGATTTCAATTTTCTTATTTTAGTTGTACATTATATTTTTATTAGTTATTTGATTATTTAAGATTCATTTTTCTATTTTTTTGATGATCAATTTGTATTGTTTATCTATCTTGTCCTAGTTTATCTGTTGGACAGAAATCATTCCCTCAGGTATACCTAGATTCTCAACATTATTTTCTAGATTTCGGGTTCTGAGAAAACCCTTCATGGCATGCCAAATATCATGTTAGGTGACTTATATAGGTTCGACAAGGGTTGGTTCTTGATAATAACTCATGTAGACTCATTTTCAGTTATGTTGGGAACATATCACAACTCTTTTTTCTAATATTATGAAAATGGGTTTACATGTGGATATTTTTTGTATTAATAATTGACAATTTTCCCATATACTAATTGAAAAACCTAATTAACATAAGAATATTGAATAATATGTAATATAAATATTATGTTTCGAATTTATATTAAAAACAAAAAATCCAAAAATCCCATTTATTAGGTCTTCATGATGGATAATGTTCCCTCAAATTAATTATGTTAAATAAAATAAAAAAACCATATATGCTCACCTATTTTTTGAAATCTCTCATTTGATTCACTCACTATTGAAGTGTCATAAGACAAATATATCAAGACATCCATCATCTATATCATCTATAAATGAACCAAATCTTTAGGATCATAGATCATTGATTCTTGGGTTCAATCATTTAAAATCAAAAAGCATTACAATGTCACATTGACCATTTCAATAAGGATAATTTGATTGAGAAGACGAGATTGATCTATCTTTGTTTATTCCATAGTTTCTTAATATCAACATGATATATAAACGGGTAGACCACTCAATTTAGTGAAAATATTATTTCATGTTATTAAGTAGAATAAGATGAGGTTTTATACCTATTTTATACATTCCAAATTAGATCATTGGTCCACGGAAAGTAATAAATTTCATTTTACAGCTCTGTTACCTCTTATGAATTAATTAATCTTGTGAAAAAATCCATCAAAACATTATCATTCAATTTTAAAAGATAACCATATTACGTTATAAAATATTAAACAATTAATTTTTCATATATGACCTCCAAATAAGTTAATAAACCTTAAATTTGATATGTTATTTTCAAAAATTATATCATTTCAAATTCACATTTATAATCAAATAACTTGTTTCATATCATATGAAATAAATTCAATCATAGTTATTCTATTATTTAATATTATAATTGAATTAATTTTTCTTATTATCAGTCAAAAAAATGAATTCTCCATCCACCGCACATGGATCCTAGGTCATCCTAATTTCCATTTCCTATGAATAAGTGGAACGAGTTGATACACACATTTTGTGTCCCATTAGGACCTTATTTATATATAATTTCATTAAACTCAAAGCACAACATCATATTTTTTCAACCAATAATGACCGCTTAGGTTATTAGGAATTTTATAGCTATGATTACCTCTAATGAGCATTCTATGTATATTATAATCTCTTTATGTCATTATATCACATACTACATTATTCATAGTTGGGTCATAATTGTTTAGAATATATATATATTTGATGACCATAATAGATAGAATTACCATCATTTATCATGGCTATGGATTTATGGAATGTACTCAATCCATGTCAACCTCGGCCAGTGAGATATCCATTCCTCTACATTAAGAGACATTTTATATTTTGTTCATTAAACCTATTTAATAAAAATAATAGTGTACCCAACTCAAGTTACATTGACAATGTCTCAATTTAAATAATTTTTCCTTTCATAAATATTCATGTCCAAATGGAAAAAATTTATAATGATCTCAAGTAGATAGATCAATAAACAAGTTCATATATATGAAGAAACAATGACACCATAAACATTTAGTGTTCCAATTAGTTATTCAGTATTCATTTTCTCATCTACTCATGATCACCAATTGAGAAAATAATTGGGAAAATTATTAATTATTATGATCCCAAAACAGTAGATAGTACATATTAATTTGTGTCTCATCATAATAATGTATCGAGACCATATTAAAAATATTTAAGATTTATGGAATATTAACATGAGGTGCTCATTATCGCTGGGATGTATTATAGCCTTCACTACTGGAAATTGGACCATTTCCAATGGTTTGGAAAAAAAATTATAGGTTCCATATATTCCAATTATTTTGGAGAATTGTTGGTATACATATTACATACGTACACAATACAAATGGTTGTTGAAATCAATTAGTATAGACCTATACCAATGGATTTTGATAAACATTAGTATATTTACCTAATTGTTTATGAATTGTTTTTATGAATAATATTAAATACTAATAAAATAAAATAATTTAGAATATATATATCATTCACATTATTTTCACAAAATACTTTCTAGGAGTGTGGTTATGTCATTAATGTATATGTGGGAGGTACTGGGATTAAAACTAAAAACCCATATTTTACATCACTAATTCCAGTAGTTTTCTAAACCCCTTAGAATATGTATTTAAAATAATTGACCAAAATAAATTATTTTGGAACCATAGTTATAAAAAATCAATATCAATGGAAAATCACCAAATAACCCCACAACCTATTAGAATTTCCTACACCAATGATTTGAGGCTAAAAAGTATTTCCAAGCTATTGGTATAGACATTATCCCCTAATTTATTTTGATAAAAAATGAATTACATGGATATTTCCCTGTATAACATGAAAAAAAAATTATCATAAAAATTATGGTTAGAGGGGAAAAATTTATATATTATTTCAAATAAAAGTAAATTTAATGAACATGCATAAATGGAATGACTCAAGTGCACCCACTGAAAACAACAACATTGTCAATATCTTTATTTGATGAGGATTATTAAGATCACTAAATTGTATCCAAATACATCACCTATATATATTTATATCAATTGATTATTCCTTAAACATTCAACATGAATATGTGAAATATCATCTACTAATGTGGTTATAAGAAAAAATATGAAAGGATGGAAGTGATTGGAGATTTGTATTTGGGAGTTCCTACAAAATATCAACAAATACATCATACATTCATCATATGTAAGAGGGGTTTATATAGAACTCATTGAAAATTAAAGATCATTATATATATTGAATCATGTGAGTTTTCTCTTGAGTTAATAACATGGTCAATGAATTGTTGTCATTCAGTTAATCCCTGACATTTTAATCATATAAAAGGATATTTTATTGACAAGCAATGTGATATGACCATTATAATATTAACAATTATCATGTATCTGTGTGATCATTGGTGGAAGTAGTATCACATGTATACCGAAATAAGTTCGTGAAAAAGTAATATTAATAATTTAGATATGGTTATATAGGCTGTAATGAAATATAGTGGAGATACACACAACACAAATTCAATCATGTACAAAATATAATTTATGGAATATTCATTTTAGGTTGTCTCTTCATAATTACAAAACAATTTTTGGGTAATTTTGAATCTCAAAATGAACCACACTCCATATAAACATTTATATTATAATATAGTAAAAAATTGAATGAGTATCATAATGTAAAATATTTACTTATATTACAATAATATGGTTAATGTTCAATGATAAACTAAATTATACGTTATCATGATTTATCCACAAATCAATGAAATTTTTCTCACTATATATATCTCATGATGTATAATTGGGATGCCCACAACATCATATAATGAAAATTAGGAATTAGTGTTTCATTGACTTCCTAATTAAAACACATTGTTTTTTAAATTTTGTTAAAATGAATTACAAATACTATACTACTAACCATCATTCCATCACCAATTAGAATAAAATTCATATATCTGAACGACACATGAAATTATAAATATATTAGAGTTGTTATAATTTTCATTATAATCATGTAGAAAACAATATCCTTCAAATACATAATCCATTTCATGGATTTTTTTGAGTATGATATATGTACACTCGATTCCAAAATATCAGTTTTTAATTTTTTCAATATTGGGACATCAAATCATACAACATAGGGGATATCAATTGCATCCCATGAATGTGATCTGGTGAGTGTATTAGAAAAGTGATTGGGTTAGTCTGTCAACTTCCCAACTATAGATATTTTAGAAAATCCTAAAAATTCAACTAAAAAGAAATTGTACCCCATAAAGAATATCTCTATGATGGTGTACATGGGAAATAGATCAATTTTATCTAAACCATATTAAAAATAAAATAACTATTGAAATAAAAATTTTATTTATTCATTGAAATAATTGTTATATATATAAAAGGATTTGAGACTCAGGACACCAGTCATTATTTAATATCACATATCAGTTTTTAATTATTTACTGTGAATGAATGATCGTAAAGTTAAAGAATGGTATATAATTATATATCGATTCAAAAGCTTATTTGATAATAGTTTGTGACAATAAAGTTGTACTAATTATTATTTATGAATATATATATTTTCAATTTTATCATATCATCATTCTCATATCAGATAACAAAAATTATATTCAAATTATCAATGTTATGATTTATTTTTCCTCCAAATTTTTATAACATTTTAAAATTTCATTTTCAAAACTATTTTTTTCATAAATTTTGTTCATGTTTTTTCCATTTCTATTTCCCTAGACATTCCTCCCAATTTATATCTATAATTTTCCATATTTAATATCCTTTTTCTGAATTTTCTTTTTCTATTTATTAACATAATTACAAATAATAAATCTGTCAATATCCCAAAGTGATAAACAGTAATCTATATATTATAATTTTAATTTATTTATGTTCTCGTTTTTTTCAA
Organism: Viscum album; assembly: GCA_963277665.1. Classification (NCBI taxonomy): domain Eukaryota; kingdom Viridiplantae; phylum Streptophyta; class Magnoliopsida; order Santalales; family Viscaceae; genus Viscum; species Viscum album. The sequence goes on from OY728120.1 coordinate 400,058,208, forward strand.
AGAAATAAAATTACACACAACTTGTGGGATTGAATGGATTTGACCTTATCTCATCCCATCCACCCACCAACATGGATACGACAATAACAAAACTATCCCATTAAATTAGATGTACCAAAGGCTAGATATCATGAAATCCCAAATTTTGGTAAAAATGCCACATTGCTAAATTTTATAACTATAGTACCAAATATTTTATAGTACCAGTAATGGTACAATACATTGTTTCTAAAATACTTAAAAAATTCTTATAAAACCCCCCTAAATTACAGGACCTCAGCTGTCGAACAATCCACCTCATGAATGTGGAGAATAAACCTACACCACATGGGATTGGGTTACACCAAAATATTATCGAAATTCACTTGCAGTCAAGATTTCTAGCTCTATTATGTGCATATATCTAAATTATATATCATTATAAATACATTATAAAAATATATATATATTAATATATTTAAATAAATATTTATAAATACATACATATAAATAAATTTAATTAAATAAAAAAGAAAATATGTTAAAATATAATATTATATATATTGATATATAATATTTAGCAACCCAACCCCTATAATATTGGGGCCAATGTATAACATAATTATATTGATATGACTATAATAAACCAAATCATAATGTATTAAATTGTTCACTATTCCTTTAGACCAGATATATTCACTAGTCTTCTATTAAAAATGAATAATCTAATTACAAAAAAAATATTCTTTTGAAGGATAAATTTCTTCTATTTTGATTATATTTGACATCTTGAACCAGGTTCCTCTATACAGTGCAACAATACAGTTGGACACATGCCCTCAAGAATTCCTCCCCATACGATAGAGGGTGTCGACTAGTCATAGGGGTCTGTTATGTTAATGTTGGGGAGACTATAACCTCATTTATGAGAATAAAATACCAATAGAAGAATACATAAATAAGTATGTGGGGAAGCATATAAATAACCAAAAAAAATACCATGTCATATGATATTCCAAACAAGAATATACTGTAATCCACATAAATGAAAATCATGATATGAAAATGTAAATGTCACGTGTCAACAATGTTTCTAAAAGTAATGTCAAAACAACTCCCAAGTGGGTCCTGAACCATGTATGGTTTATTCTCCCATGTTCCAATACCAAATGTAAAACTATCCCAGGTTCATTACATTATATTTTATTTCAACAAAAAATTCTATTCAGGTGCTGATCAGGATTCACATATAAGGTTTGAGTACAACTCAGTAGGCCACCACCAATCGTGTAAAATACAATTCCACTAAAAATATAGTGTATATAGTTTTATAAATATATAAATTCAATGAAAAATTTAAACAGTTATCACATTGTCATTTAATATTTAATCACCACATTAGGTCTGGTTTCAATTCATGTTTTTCATTTGAATCACTATTCGTTATTATCATTCATTTGGTGTTGAAGGATGTATCATACACCATGAATATCATGGAGTGTAGTTCTTCATTCCAATCACTTCATATCTCTTTTTTAGTATGTCATCATTCCTATCACCCAGTTATTTCCAGCTTGGATAAGTATTGTGTATGAATTCCTTGTCCATGTCTCATCTTCAAATTGGCCTAGAACACCATTTATAAAACCAAAAAAATATCATAAAATTAATCATTCGTTAATTAAAAAAAAAATTTCACATTATTCCTTTATTAATACAATAATTAGTTAAACATATCAATGTCCATTAATTAACTCAAAAGTCAACTGGGCACATATTCCATTAATTAATTCATCAATCATTACAATTGTCATTCTATAATTAATTATTCACAATTAATTATCAATATCAAATCTCAACTTGTCAAAATTAATTCACACAATTAATTTTCATTGATCAAAATTATGGAGCATAATTATTTATTACAATTAATTATCATTCATAGCCCACATCATTTCATAATTAATTTACCCAAATTAATTATCAAATTACAATTAATTCAATATCACAATTAAAATATCTCAATCGACATCCAGTATCTAAATATCTATTTGGCACCTCGCCCCCATTTTTGAGTTCTATGAATCAATTATCAATTAATCACCAAGGAAATCACTGGTCAATTACACATACCTAATTACTCCAATTTTGAAATCAATAATCTGGGGAAGCTAGAAATTCATAAACTGACATTCATATATCAAATATAAGATTACGGGAGTTTGATTTATTCCACCTACCTCAGCTTATTGGTAGAAGTTACCCAAATGGAAATTCCCAAAATCATTGTGGCACAACATGGTCTATCAAACTCCAGATCTAAATACCAAAATCAAAATTATGAGCCAAGGAATTAAAATATTGCAAATATAGATCTAGATCTATAATTATAGATATAGATCTGAACTCATATGTTTAGATCCACAAAAAAGTGGATACAATCACTAAAAATATCAAGGAATGATAGAGGAAATAATGGGAGAAGAAACATGATGAAATATACTTACTGAGAAGATAGACTATCTTCAATCCGGGTTGTTGATCTCAAAGAAAGATGTTTTTATCAACTTGTAATCCCTCTATATGGCTTTGTGAAAAAATAAATTTGGACAATGTCGAGCCAAGCTGGAAATATTAGAGTCTTGGTGGGCGGGGGGTTCAGTTGGGTTTAAAATAGATTTTGTGAATAAAAGTCATGTGCGTAGAGTATCCTAGACCGAGGGCTCACAGTTAAGGAAAACTATTTACCAATGATTTGGACCTCTCAGTTCTTGTTTTCAATGTAGGCATAATTTGGACATAGTGATTTTCAAACTGTGCACAAACTATGTGGACCTCCCTATCCATTTTTTCATGGTTGGAATAGTTTGGTCGCACGGTTTTTCAAACCATGCGCAAATCAAGCACAATCCACTATCATTTAGTTTTCATAAAAGTCCACCAAATTTCACCCCAATACACAAATACAAGCCAAAATTACTTAAAAGAATCAAAATTTACCTGAAAATGATCCCAATATAACTCCAAAAAAGTTTGGGATCTTACAATATCCCCACCTTATAATTCCTCGTCCTCATGTTGCACTCCTGATCGTCTCTAGAATTTCCAGCCAAAATGATTGGGCCATTGAGACCTCATGTCTGCTTCATATTACCATGATTACACTTGAATAGTTCCATGGTAGCCTAAGACATGTACTAATGTCACAGTCTGCCCCTATAACACTTTCTCAATGCGACCCATGACACGTATCAGATGATAATAAAAAATGCATCTATCTCGAGGTCAAAATCATCCACATCCATCACTTAAGAAGGGTCAGGGTGATACCTTCATAGTTGGGACACATGGAAAACATCATTCATAGAATGGTATTTTTGTGGAAGGGCTAATCGATATGGTGTTGTCCTGGTTATCTCCAATACCATAATCGTTCCTACAAACCTAGGTTCCAACAGGCCCTGCCTCTATATCCTATGCTGACACAAACATGGTGACACCCAAAAGAATACACTATCACCATATGTAAACTCTATGAGGCGTCTTCATCTATCGTCATAAGACTTATACGTACTTCGATCCATACCCATATGTTTCTGTATCAACTGCACCAACTCCGGTGTCTCCTGAATAAGACTCATCCCAAATAGCTCGGACTCACCCAACACTAACCAACATATCAGTGATCTACAATGGCCTTACACAACGATCCTCATATGGTGCCATTTTTATATTTTCATTATAATTATTGTTAAAGGTTAACTCCAAATAAATCCATGTTTCTATCCCGTGAACCACCGATGTAACGCACACATGATCATAGCATATCATCAAACACATGTATTATACGCTCTGATAGCCCATCTATCTATGGTAGGAAGGTTGTACATCACAATACCTATGAACCAACTTCCTTCTGTAAGAACTACGAGAAGCATGATGTAGTGCACGAAAATGGGACTCTAGGTAAAAGAAAATTTCATGATATTATAGATACCTACATTGAGGAAACACATTAATATTAATATGTTGTGGTTAGGGTAATGAATCAAAACACAGTGACTGATCAATGTAATGGTGAGGCCATAAAACGATAAATATTTTATTATTTATAATACCATCAGTTCAACAAAAATTAACGTTTAAAGATAACACATTTACTTTAAATATACATTTATTAACGGTGAGTATTTAATCTACTATCAAAATTTATAAGGAAAGATAATTAAATGTTATTTTTCAAAAACCACAATTTCATCCTTTTTTCATCAATTTCTAATACATCCATTACTTCATGAAATGGATATCCAAATATTAACATTGATTCCGGAAGCACGAAAATAAACTTTTAATATATCATAAGGCCCATAAATGTGTGACAAGCCTATATATTTTACTCTAACTCTTCTCAAAAGTCAATAAGCTTAATAAAATATTATATAAAGCTAAAAAGTTTCATTACTTGTACATTAGTAATATTTATTCATCAGTTTTTTAACTAATGAAGAAAACATTAATAATTACGTTGTGTAATCGATTAGTAGGATAAATACCCTTATTGTTTTTCTATCTTGGGTTTGTATCCTTCAGTCTTTCCAGACATGATATCTTTTCAACCAGCATATAGATATTATTTTTTTGAAACCATATTAATATAGTTTACAAAATAAGTATGCCGGGAATTGTTGAAATAAATTTAATCACTAAATGTGCTTTTGAAAACTATTTTTAATAAAACCTCAATACTTTAATACTTCATCAATTTTACATCCAAAGTGGTCTTCTTTGATATAATGATTAACATAGGTAATTCATTTTCAATATCTATTAAATTAATACATACCAGTTTCTAATGAAAATAAAAATTATCCTAACCATATCCCCAAGCTGTTTCAAGATAGGAGTGTAGTATGGCCCATTGTCATGGACAAGTTACATTGGGATGGGTCCAACACACCTGGTCAGTTTTGATTCCCCATTGTACATCTATTCTAGTTTGACATCAACATATAGTACCCAGAAATGGTTTTATTTCTTATAAAAAACATATAATTTCTACCTTAAAATATTTCTAAGATGTTATTCCATAATTATCCTCAAATTATATCTTAGGGTTATGGAATATAGTCTATGTTTCATAAATATAATAACCAGAGTTGACACAAAACATACTCAAATACCATCTATATTGACGTTATCCTAGTTATAATTATGTTTTTGTCTACTATGATTATATTATTACATGATTATAGGATATAATATCACTATGGAAAAAAATTATAGTATTATTGGTAAAATAGATACATAAATGTGTCTTTTATTGAAAATGAATACATTAATTACAACACCAAATTTGTATTTCATGTTTAATGATTTTCCATCTACTTTATCCTAGAATATCATTCATAAAACATTTGATAACCTGGACCCAGATGCCACTTAATGGTTGCCACGAGACGGGTGAGCCACATGGCCTCAAGCGCATCTTCCCGAATATGAGAGACAACTGAATATAAGTGAGGGCCAAGGGTGTGTATTTCAGAAGACTATTCCCTCATTATCATATTTTATCTACGCATAATTAATATTACATAATTGTAAAAATTGAGGAAATATAAATAAAAGTGGAAGCAAACTGATGCAATGGATAAAAAAGAATCACAATAACTGTATCAACTAGAAGAGTGATGATGTAATTTCATGTCATTAGAGAAAAAGAAATAGTGAATACAAGACAATATGCATAACTTGTTCCTCATGTGAAGGAAAACAAAACTACTCCAAGTATCTGGAGATCCAACACTGTCATCTGCTATCAATAACCATCCAATCTACACACAATCAAGTGTTGGAATCTAAATGCTTCCATTATTCAATACTCGCACCATGTAATCTACTTCAGGTACCAATCAGCACATAGAGAGGGTGTGAGATAAATCTCAGTGGGCCACCAACAATGGTATCTGTAACATCCAACCCATTTGATGAAATATAATAGTTCACAATCATATATAAATATGAAATTAAAAGAGAACAATATAACTATGTAACCACATACATGGTTTATCCCTCATCTGGTGTCTGAACAAGTAACATGTTCAATAATTAATCAATTAACATTTAACTTAAATAGGTTACATAAGGCATAGCCATAACTGACATCACATTGCGGTATTATATGTAGTGATAGTCTGAAGTTGTAACAAGGAAACCTAAAATAATATCTAGTGGGGGAGTTCCAGTGTAACAACCAAGGTAACATAAATATCATGGAAAGATAAATTAGTAGTATTTGTGTCCAGCTAAGGGTTAAGAGTGTAATAAAAGGTGTGTAATCCCTAGAATTTCACAATAATGTACCTACCATGTACAAGATGATCTACCAAGGTAAAACAGGTCCTAGAAAAGATTGGGCCCTATGAGATTTCACCATGGAACCTACTATTCAATTCTAGATCCAAGGAGTGTATCATAGACATTCTGTAATGAAGAAATAGACCCAATGGTAGACTACCAGGCATCCAATGAATGTAAATAGACCGGGGTCTAGGTTCGTGTCAACCTAAGAAAAATGTATCCTTTATTTAGAATTGAGTTCCCAAGACCTAATGTATTCTCATCTCAGAATGAAAGGTTACCTTGATTCAGTCAATTCATATTTGATATTATAATCAAATAATAATTCATTTGGTTCAAGTCATTCCTTCCATTATTATGGTTATTTCATATAGAGTTGAATCCATTCCATTATTAGTCTATGAATTGTCTTTCATTAGTTTGGATAGTCCAGGTAGCTTTGTAATCATTTAACCTATCCTTACATAACCATTATGTCATATTCAATTATAGAGGTTACCACCACAACCTTCCATTCACATGGGAAGGGGTGTTACAGACATGTAACAATTATTGAGTCTAATTTATTAAGTCCATGTTATATACTTAGTAAACATTTGATTTCGTATTTCAAATTTCACATTTCACATTTTAAAAACATTGTAAAGCACTTACCTTAGACAGGTCAAGTAGTTAAAATATATACTAAAAACCATTATGACCTTATCATTAAAGACAAGTTATCTACTATAGAAGGCTCTCCTTTAATAAGGTCATGAAAAGGAACACCAATGTGGTGGATCAAATGTACAGTAACATAAAAATCCAATTATGGCATAACCTTCAACATGGGAAGATTGAGTTGTGGGTATAACCACTAACAACAAATCACATATTTATAAGAAACACAATCATACGATTAAAACAAGTATAATCTTTGCTTGTAAATTTATGAAATAGATTCCATTGAAATGGGTGGTCCCCACCTGAATATTTAGAATTCAATTAACATTAGGGAAATGTTATAGACCACCCACCATAGGGATGTACTAGAATTCTCATTTGGTATCATCCCTTGAATTTCCTATAATTAGAGTATTTCGTAGAAAAGGTAAAAATCCACACATAGTGATTTATAGGTTGAGAGTGAAAGTGGATATAAACAGCTAAATGGGACTTCGTTACATACCTTTTCACAACCAATGTATTGAACGGATGCTCGATCAGATGGTAGATGAATGATATCTCTTTATCCCTATATATGGCCTTAAAAAAGAACCATAAGGGTGAAAATAGAGAAAAGTACCACTAGTTTTCTGATTAGGAAAAAGGATGAGGATTAAAATATCATTAATGTAATTTTGGACATTTTAAAATGGTTTTTATCATGCACAAAATGTTTTTGCATAGTTTGGAAGTTGTGCGCAAACCATGAGATATGGTTCTTCCTGAAAAGTCTATATCCACTTTGTTTGATCGAACCATGTGCCATCCATGGAATTTTACCTAGAAAAAATTGTTGTTCTCATAGATAGGCTAAAAATCCATGAAACAACCATGTGAGGTTCCAATACACAAAAAAACACCATCCACACGGTTTAGAAAACACTAGAGAATTCCCACATGGTGTACTCTAAAGCTTGCACAAGGTCTTTTTTTCTCAAATAGGATGGGTATCAGGATCTGAAAAAGCCCTAGACACCATCATAACCATTAAAAAATCATTATGAATTGAAATTAGATCCAATGTATTGACTTATACTAAAAATTAATGGATCCATAAAAGAGTGAACAACTAGGTTCTTACAGTATTCCCCCCTTAAAAATTTAGACATAAAATTAAACAATCTGTACAGGAGTGAAAAACCACGATGTTACAGTCCTCCCCCCCAGAAAAGTACTCATCCCCAGAGTTCTCCATCCAAGGTAATGGAATCACTGTCTAGGGAAAAATTGGTCCACTAGGAATGTACATTTTCTACCCTCTCTCGTGTCTCAACCTGTACTCCACCATGTTTCCATAGCACTCATATGAGTGGGAAAAACATTCCTCGGAGAGCCTTCATGCTTCAGTCAATGAATTGTATAGAATATTCCTTAAAAGAAGCTTCTTCATCTAACCAAACATCCTTAGGATAAAATGTATGATATGGGTTATCATGATATTGGTGGAGCATTTAGATATGAAAGATATATTACATGGCATGAAACCTCTGAAATTGAAGCAACTATTAGGCTACCGGCCCGACTCTATATTGAAATTCAAATAGGCCAATGTAATAGGGTGGAAAAATTACCATCATCTATAAACTTCTATGCCCAAGCCTAAGAGATACCCAATGAAAAACAAGATCCCCAACCATGAAGTCAAGAGTTCATTGTTGACAATTGACATAATATTCATGTCCAGACATAACAGTAGTCATACGCATCCGGATCATCTGGACCGGTTCTGATGTATCCAGAATGGGATGAGGACCTAGTAGTGTTTCCTCACCCACCTCTAGATAGAACATGGGTGAATGGAATGTCCTACAATATAAGGCCACAAAAGGATCCATTTGAATAATCTCTTGAAATCTTTTTTGTTATAGGCAAACTCGATGAGAGTGATATGTTTCTCCCAATAACCACTTGTTATTTGTGGTTATTTATTTAGATTTATATTTAATTATCTCTATGACCATGGAACATTTATATTTATTCATTATATTGGTATTTAGAATAATATATAATGTTTGGATATAAATAATTAAATTCACCATTATTAAAGACATTAGGAGGTACGTATGCATGAGTAGTCCATTTATTACATTTTCATATTAAAAAAATGAAAATAAAATTATATATATATATTATTTCAATTTTAATATATATTTAATAAATTTTATAGATATTTATTGAATTCATGATTCAAAAATAATTGAATGATAAATATAAAGGATAGGGCCTCAAATACATAAATATATGAATATTTAAAATACCATTTCCTCAAAAAACATTAACGTGTTATACAAAAAACATTCGATCATTTTCCTAATGATGAGTAATAATTTCAATGCCAAAAATATATGGAAAAATAATTACATGATATATTTCAATGAATACAATTTATTAATTTTGTAGTTCTTTGATTTACCTCAAATTCATACATTACAACCTGAAATGGATATCCAAAATTAGACATTGATTCTAGAAGCTCTAAAATAAACATTAAATAAGTTGTAAGTACATCAAATAGTGAAAATTCATTACAATTGTCTATAAATATTTTCCAAAGGTAAAATATATAAGAAATTAAATTCAAATCTTAAAAAAATATAGTACTATTTCATCAGTAATATTTATTCTTAAAATTGATTAACTAAAAACAAGGATATTTTAACTTGAAAATTATGTATGTTAGTGGCTGGATTGAAACAATTATTATCATTTGGTTTTATCATCAAACCTCATAGGCATACCATATTGATTGGTATTTTCAATGAATAAAAGTTATCATTTTCTAAAATAATATAATTTCAAAAATAATTATTACATACATCCTTTAAATAAGGTTAATCAATAAATTTTATTTTAATTATGGTTTTTAATAAAACCTCAACAAATAATTACATTATCTTTATATTTGATTAGAGATCCTCCCATGGATTTTGTTTTATCCAAAGACATTCATTGTTGTTATCTATTCATATTATTTTTAATGTTTTTAAGGAAAATGCATATTATCCTAAGAGTTACCATCAGTAGTGTCAAAAAAGTTGTGCAGAATGACCCATTGTCGAGTTCTATATGACAATGAGTCTTGCATGAAATGGATTCTCCGAGTCGGTATCCCAGAGAAATGTTTTTCATAAACCACATCAACATTTTGTATCTTGAAAGTGATTTATTTCAATAAATATCTACATTATATCTATCTCATGATAATTCTAATAACTTCTTCTAAAATTATCTTCAAATTCGTCCTTTGGGTTAAGTTCGCTAATATGTTTCTTCCTATATCTAGTTCCCACGGTGTCTCATAAACATTATAAGATACAAAATATAATGTCATGACCCCAGGGATCCTAGATCTGCTGTCTACTACATTAAAACTAGAATGATTACTGGAAATCAAATTCAGAAGGAATGAAATGTTTAGTAGGCTTGTTAGACCAAAAACATAAAAAAGACTTTTATTAAAAATTAAATCACTAATTACAACCTAATTTTTTCAATTTAGATATTAATAACAATATTCAATATATGAAATCTTTTCTAATCATTCTTAGTATCCTTTTTGGATTACTTGGGAGAGGAAAAAATAGTGAGCTCAAATTATATGTAAGGGTAATGTATTGTGGGAGAAACAATGAATCATTGAGAATAACAATTATGGCCTAGAAAATAATTGAACACACATAAAACATAATTTACAAATTTTTAAGGAAGTTTATAAACAATATGTAATGTTAATAAACTAAAACATATTCCAATTATTCATAAAACTGAGACTGAAATGAATATTTATATATGTTGATGAAAAATATAACGGATAAATAGTAACATAATCAATGTAAAGGAAATAATTGATTATTTGATTTAATATAAGAGGAAAATTAAATGATCCACCGTTAAGGCCTTTTAACTGATGTTCTAATACTACATGTAAAACATAATTGAATTGTGAAACTAATTTAACTCTTAAGAATAGGTCAATCCATTGAGGGGATATAAAATATCTAGGCCCCACCCATCCCTTATTATCAAAATAATTCCTCAAATTGAATAATATATTTATTTTAATTATCAATATTCCTTATCAAAAATTCATATGAAATAAAGAATAAATATTTACTAATATGTCCCCATTTTTTCAAACAACTATCAATGTGAAGACATTATGTAAAATGATATGTGATTTTGGAAATAAACATATACTTGATAAATTATAAGGATTATTAGGGGAAATTAATTTCCTAATGATGATAGGATGTTGAATATTTCATGTGGAATAAAAAGAAATCGTGTATGTTAATTTTGATACTATACTGGTACAAATTAATATTAATCCATAAAAATGATTAGTAATTACAATACCAATAAAAAACATCCCTAGTAGAGTTCAAATAAATAATTTGTTACATTTATGAATAAAAATTCAATAAATGATATTTAAAAAATCATAGTGAAAATATCATATTTATTTTAATTTTTTTTTATTATCAATCTATTTTAAAAAATTTCTTTTTGAAATAATTTTATTTAAAAATTAATCATTTAATCATGAAAATTAAGTTTTATATAAAATACAGCAAGTATATCTGTACATTCCAAATAAGGAAAAACAACATTTTTCCTGCATTGTAAGAAATATAGAAAAATTCCTTATTTCGAAAGAGAAAATGAGATTCTTTTGGAAACATTGATAAGAGAAAAAAGTGTAAAAATAACTTTAATACGTTATTTTGGAATGGTTAAATACAATTTTTTAAAACAATTTCAGAATATAGGGTTTTTAGAAGATATAGGTTATCGGATTAAAGAGAGAATGAAGTTGGTTTTTATTAAAAACATCTTATAAAACATTTTGTGTAAAAATAGTGTTAAATGGAAATAATACATGAAAAATGTCCTGAATAAAAAGGGGATTCTAAAAGTAATTTTTTTTAATATTAGACAAAAAATTTCCATGACTGGAATTTAAATATCCAAAATATTATTCATGATGATAATTACCTTTATTCATTCCAATGCCTCCCATGCCACTTTGATACATTTTAAATCATAAAAATCATAAATTAATGGCATTAAATATTAGTTCAAATTATAATTAAGGTAAAATAATTAATATTATATTATATCAAATGTGTTAGTAGATGAAATATACAAAAAATTATGTGTTGAATATGGAATTTATCTTATAGATGTAAAAACTGAGGTAAAAATACCATACCATATATTTTATTTTTGATGAACATCAATTAACCTCTTATTAAATGTTTTTAATAGTGATACTAACTTATATAAAACCCATATTCATTTTTAAAATATCTTATTACCCATCTGATAATAAACAATTTTTTTGTCAAAATTTCGGTTGTTAATTACCTAGTCTGTTGACTATATTTTTCCGTGTGACATCTTATTCATCTTACATTGATGATTATTTAATTATAAACAATACATAAACCATTATTTAATTATATTTATTTATTATATCTACATTTATAATAATCTATAATATTTGGATATAAGAAATTAAATGCACCGTTTAGTGAACCAGTAGGTCGTACGTACACATGAACAATACTTTTATTTCATTTTGATATTAAAAGAATGAAAAACAATTATATATAAGTAAATTATAATTAAAAAAATCATATATATTTCATATATGTAACATATTTTTATTCAAATATTCCTTTATACATTACATTTATTGTGTGAATGAATCACATCTCTTTGAGGGGGCGATGGACAACATTTCGACAAACGATTTTATAGTATTCCAACAAAATGGAGTGTATAAACGGATGCATTTAAAATAAATAATAAATTATGAAAAAAAATTTATTATAATATAATTAATATATAAGTATATTTTATGTCACTATTCCCATCCATGAGAGGTTGTAATGGAAAGAATGACCAACTTCTTTTCGAGAGGCAGTAGTTTGTTATACACATAAATTATAATTTTCTTACCCCATTAGACTGAACTGTGTGTAACTATTTGTACAAAACATAACATAAAAACATATAATTATGTTTACTGTAATTGTGTGGATAAATAATCAATGAATAATAATAAATGAAGGAGTGGATAGTGAAATAAAATTAATGATCTTGAGGGAGGATGTTACCTCTCAATTGGGTAATAATTTTTGGTATTCACCTAAGTGATTTCATGGGATGATTTATTCTAAAGGTGATGATTTTATGATTATATGAGTTTTTTGAGGATATATTTTTCTAGATATTATTTGACCCAATGTGGTTTTATAGTTTAATGGAAGTATGAGGCTTCATTGAATTTTTATAGCGGAGGAGTGACACTCATATTAATATTAGAAGACACAATTTCTCCAACGTTTTCCACATTGTATGTTGATACAATAGTGTATAAAATTAGATCCAATGGATTATATGGTCAAAATATGTAAACAAGATAAATTTTGTACAATTTTATAAGTCATTTTGGTTTCTAAAATAAATTTTTAGTCCCTTGTGATGATAATTGTTTACTTAATCATTATACATAATTTTAATTTTATTCACCAATATATTTGTTAAAACAACTATGTTAAACTTATTAGACAATATAAAATAATATTATTCCAAATACTTAATCCATATTTCAATATTCCAATCATAGGTGTGGAAAAAATTAATTTAAAATTAATCATTCAGACATAACAAAAATCTAGGATTTTTATATAAAGATGGTATAATGTTTGATATGTTCGTATATCCTATTTCTATGAGAAATGGAATATAATGACTTGATATGGATTAATTTTTTTCTAGTTGACGATATTTTACATTTAATATTTTTAATATAATTTTACAGTATAAATAAATTATATTAAAAGAATTTATCAAAATAAAATGCAGAAATATTTAACTATTCATCAAAAAATTAAAGATCATCAAAAATTAAAAAACACCATAACCTAATTTAATATTTAATTTCATGTATTTTTTTTAAATTTTATTATAGTAAATATATAAATTTTACCAATAGTGGAATTAATATATAATCATCATTACAAGGCAGTAAAACAAACATTTGAAAAATATAGGTCTTTATGAGTAAATTTGGGTTTGTTTTTGTCTTATGAAATTATAATATATTAGATTAATATAGAAAAAATATGATTTAAAAAATTATAGATATATTTTAAATTAATATCACTCACAAATTTTAATTAATTTAATTTATTAATGTATAACTACTTTGTGGCCAAAAATTTTTATTTTAATGAAAATATTCCCATTATATTTAAGTGGTCCTTATATTCATTTCTAATTAATTGGAAACATATGAATTTATGATATATTTTTATGAAACTATTATCTTTATAATTTATTAAATACTATTCATAACAACAAATATAATATCTAAGTAAATTCTTATTATATTAAATAATAATAATTCAATAATGTATTATAATTTAGTAAAACACACTCTTGAATGTATGCTAGGGATTAAATAAACTCATTGTTTTTTATGTATAATTTTTTTTATCCTGTTCCTTTCAAGATATATCATAGATTTTATTTATTTGAAATAGTCCATATGTTTTAAATTCATGAACTATTATATTCTCTTACACTCTTGGAGTTGCATGTCATACAATCTATTAAATATAATGTTCTTATGTTACCATTAATGGGTAAGAGATATTATTTAACAATCTATGTAAAAATACTGAATGAATTTACAAATCTATCAAATGGTTTTTATAAGAAGATAGAACATTTAATTCAATGTAAATATAAAAAACACTAAGATAAGAATATGAGAATTTTGTTCTACTCAAAGTATGTGAAGGACCATGGAGGAAATATTTTTAAGGAATACTTTATATGTGTTATGTTTCAAAATGAAATTAATATAGAAATATAATATTAATATAATAATAAGTAGTTATATTATGATTAATATAGATAGAATGATCAAACGAATCGCCACCCAACATTCAGTGTTTCAAATAAAAGGTGTATGAAATTATGATGACCAATTCCCAAATATAATGATTAATGGTTATTATAGACATTAGAAACTTATAATTTGGGACAAAAATTGAAATATCATATGAAAATTATATTTATTGGGGGGTCTGATAATGAAAATTTGAATTGTATATTTACTATTAACTGTAAAAATACTAATAATTTATTTCAATATAAATCATGCCATTATTACATATATGATGAAATTTAAATGTTTTCTTGAGTCTAAACAAATGAATAGATACATAATTAGTTGTTTGAACTACTAATGGAAATATTTTCACAACTAATGTATAGATTCATCTCCAACTCATGTTAATGAGAAAGTGCATCCTAGAAATGTTGACATTATTCCTCTAGTTGAATTTAATGTTATCTTAGGGAAGTATTGGATTTATCTATGTTATACCCATATCATTTGTAGTGGAAACTAATTTATATTTGTTATAATAAATTATCCTATTATCATGTATTTTTGTTATGATAAATATAAACATCATATTTAAATCCCATCAACAATACAGGTTTTGATTCATAATCGAGAGGTGTTATTGGCTGAGATGGTTTTGGATAAACATTGGATCGATGATACACTTACTATGTATGGTTTTTTTATATTATTTATATAATAAATCCATATACGTCCAGGAAAGTATGTTTTTTTATTCCCAATAAAAACATAACTTCTACCACATCATTTTCAAATACACCATATTTAGTTACATGAGAGAGTTGTGGTAATTGAAAAATAAGCACAATGAGAACCTTGGTAAGGGATTCATTCAGATAAGTGTGTCACCTTGGGGTTTAAAAATTAATTCTATTAAAAATATATATATATATATATGATAATGAAAAATGATTATAAGGATCATAAAAATATTGTTATTAACAATAATCAAATTCTACCCTATAATGATGACCTATTTTATAAATTTCATAGAGCTTAATACTTTTAAACGATTTACCATTGTTGTATATATCATCAATTTAGATTCAATAAAAAGGATATACAAAAGAAAGAATTATATACAGTTTATGGAGACTATAAGAACATTGTGATTACTTTAGTTATATTAATTCCATTTTTATATTCATGGATTTATTGAATATAAACATTATAGATTATATTGATTAGATTTTTATAGTCTTTATAGAAGATATTTGGATTTATTCAACAATAAATTATGTTCATTGGGTCCTGATATAATTGTACTAAATACCCTAATGGGGCAGAAAATAAATGAAAAATTTTCCATATTTAAATTTTCGACCCAAAATGATTCATCAATAATTAATATAATCTCATGAGAGGGTATATTACTTGATCTAAAAAAGGAATATACTATTTAGTATTGTTCTATAACAACTAAGATAAATGGAATCCACACTTTCCTTGGGTCGTTTGGATGTTATTCATGGTTATTTATAGACTGTCTAAAAAATATCTAATCCACTAACCATGTTGACTTAGAATTTATAGAAGTTCCTCGAGATAGAATAGTGTGTGGATAATTTCACGGAACTAAAGATTAGACATGTTATTTAACATATGCATAATTTACAATATAAAGGATATGGTTCGGTAATGAATTTTTATGTATCCATGAATCAATTGTGATGTTTTTTAATGCAGAATGAAATATTTATAGCTTATCCATCATGAGAATTGAAGGATCGTGAGAAACATTACCCATATCATGATTTTTATTTAACTGCTATAATCATACAACTAAAGATATGGAATAACATAATTAATGGAGAATCATTTTATATATATTATTATAAAAAATAGATGTATATATTCAAATAGAAGGAGTTCAATATGAGCCAGAAAAGTTTGTTAGAACTATTAGATATTATAATTTCAAAATATATAACCACCTTGAAAAGAAAAATAATATGGTTGATTCTATGAGTCAAATGGACAATACAAATATATCCATGATTAGTATCATAAAACATCCTAAATTTAAATATTTTAAATTTATATATATATAAATCATAATGGAAAGGGATATATATTAACTTTATCAACTGAATGTTTATCCATCAATCCATATTATGACTAAAGACAGAAAGATAGAAGATAATGAGTTTTAGAAGAAGGATAAAAGGATTCATTGAGATTAAACAAGATTATTATAGAATAATTATGATTCATAAAGATGTATTATTTTCTTCTATACCATGTTTTATAAATAATTTTTAAAATAATTATTATTTTCCCTCATTATCTATTAACTATGGATGTAAGAATATTATATATATTAAAGGAGTATTTCTGGTTGGATTGAATGAAGAGAGATATCAAAAAATTTGTATCATTGGGAATGTAATGTCACAAATATAAGCCTTATATATGATGTTATGAGTGATATTTACATCAATGAACCATATAGGAATGGATATAGGAAAAATTGAAATTTATTTTTTATTAAACTCCCCCAAATGAATAAAGGAAATAATGTTATATGCTTCAATGTGGATTACCGTACTAAATAAGAACACATCATCTCTATTGAGGAATATTTATCTCTTAGATATAGTTAATTATTTTAAATTAATAAAGTGTTATGGTTTCATGGATTGCCACATTAGATTGTGAAATATTGGGATCTTAGGTTTACATCTATGTTCTGGAGAACACATTAGTAAACTATTGATAAAGAGTTGAGAATCATTATTGTATAACATCCTAAAACATATGGTAACCAAGAGAAAATAATTTAAACTATAGAGGATCAATTGAGAACCTATTATATTTAATTAATAATTTTTTTGGATCAACATATCCATCGAGCATATTTTCTATACAGTAGTAGCTTTCACTCAAACATTGAAATGGCTCCTTATGATTCCGTTTGTAGAATGTTTTTTAGAGCCACATTGAACTTGAATGAATTTCGAAAAATACATCTATTAGGACCTAATATATGTAAATAAATGGGATATAAGGATAGAACCATTCATAATTAAATCAAATAATATTAGATTCAGAAAAATATTTTTGGTCAAAATTTTCAGTGAGATCTAGAATATGAGGTTGGTGAAAACGTGTTTCTGTGAATTTCTCTCTAAAAACATTTATGTGATTTTGGATGGGAAAATAAAAACATATTATATTTATACACTAGATATTTTTGATTTTATCATAATTTTATCATATTGGATGAGTCTTCTACAAAACCTATGTCTTTTCTATGATTTTTTCCATGTATCATTCAAGAGGCAGTACATACCAGAACCATTACATGTAGTGAACTCATTAGTTATACAATTAGAACTTTATGTTCTATATGAAGAATAAATTTTTTAGCCTATAAAAAATAGTTGAAATTATCTATGGAATTTGACCACTTTGTAATTATTTTGTGGAGATACCACAAATTTAATGAATCTATTAGGGAAGTTGATGAAATAATGAAGAAAAATAATCCACAATTTTCTGTATTTTATTGATGAATTTCGAGTGAATATTTATATTTAAGTGGAATAAAATGTAATACCCAAAGTTACCATAAAAAATTATTTTATTCAAATAAATAAATTTACATATTATGTCACACACAAAAATCAGTCTTATTTTTGTTAAATGAAACATAGTGTTTTATCAATATATAATGTAATAGTAATATTATTTTTTTAGTCAAAACTTTTATAACATAGATGTTAAAATTTTGGTATAATAATAGTAATAAATAATTTTTATATATTATGTTTAATTGTTTTATATAAATAATCCATATTGATACAAATTGAACATAAATTTTTGAAAATCCATTTTATTTTATAAAAAACTATTTCCTAAAATGTGTTTTTTTAATTTTTTTATAAAAATTGAAATTATTTTTTTCCAAATTGTAGAAAATTATTTTTAGAAAATTATTATTAGTTTTAAAATTTTTAGGTTATAATTTACTTATGGGCAATGATTGATTTTTTTTCTAATAATATTAATTTTACAATAAATAGGGAAATGGTTCTTTTTATTGAAAATTGCATTTTCATATAAATATTATAAAAGGGATTTTTTAAATTCATTATTAACATATTGCTAATTTAAATATATATAATTTTATTCAATTTTATTTATTTGAGCCATTTTCATATTGAATTTTTATATAAAACCTTATTGTAATCTGAGCATTTTATCATCGGAAACCCAATTTATTATTCTATTTTTGAGCTTAACATTAAATTTATTTATTACAATTATGTGAGTGAAATCTAAAAAAATGTGTTCAGTTTTTGCAATAAGTATAATTTATATTATTTTATGATGTAATGATAATTTTTTACAATAACTAATAGTAATAATTTAAAAAAACACTAAACATGGTTTTGGTAAAAATTTGATTAAAGGGATGTTAAACTAACAAGTTAATGGTTTGAAATGACCCAAAGCATGTAAAAACACCATTTCAAAGAAATATTTGGACCATATTTATTATAGTATTGAAAGTGGTCTATATAATAGAATTTTTTTAAATATAAAAATTCATGTACACATTTTTCATTTGAAAATATTATAGATGTGCCACTCCCCTCACTTATAAAAGGTCAATCCATCTCCTCTCCTCTTTACACATTAATAGGAATTTTATCATCGATTAAATAATCATACAAAATCCTTAGTTCTATCCACACATTCTAAAATCCATAATTTGATTCATAAATCAATCATATAATGTAACATCCCTGGTAAATAAACAATATGACATATTTATATTTTTTAATATTTGTGAATTAAATATTATTTTCACTTTAAGGGGGATTTAAGGTTTGATGGCGTACCTAATAGGTAATCAAGGGTTTATCAGAAATACTATGTTGCACACAAGGATGAGTCATAATAAAATAAAATAAAATAATCATTTTAAATGATAGTTAATGCCTAGTCATTTTATAAGACGGAATGAACACAACTAGCTACAATATTGTTGTACATGTTTGTTAAATGTTATTTAATTTATCCAATAAATTTTAGAGTCTTAAAATAAAAATTAATCCATTTTCAAAAAAGAAATACCATAATAATTTTAAAAGGTCGGTTTACCATCTTTTGATGGAGAACCCTTCTAAAATATTGTTGTTTTTTACTTCTATATGTTCAATTTGAAAAAATAAAATTCTTATATTGAATCATGACATCAATATTTACACTGGGTAAAGTGATCGTATTTTTATGATAAATTTAATTTTTTTAATGAATTGTGAAAACTACAACATTTTAATCTATTTTATTTTTATAGATAGATTATCATTTTAACTGTTTTTCAACTGTAATAGGATAATTATGATTTCATTTAATCCAATTTTGGTTATTAGAAGTAATTTTACTTTGAAATTAAATAGAACCATATGTTAATCTTTTTATAGTTTTTCTTCATAAAAACATGCTCTTTGATTTTGACAACAGGATTAATTTTAAATTATTTTCTGAAATTTCTATGTTATTAATTTGAAAAAATGGATTCCATAATTGGAATTAGGATTTAAAAATTATGTAAATATGTACCTTTAATTTTTAGATGTTATCAATAGTAACTTCAATAAAAAATTTATTTACCAGGGTTAAAGGTAAATATGGTAAATAAGGGTTAACAAATAATATTATAATATTCAAAAACTAATATAACAAATTTCCAAACACTATATAATGATATATTTTCTACCGTGTTCATCTTTGTGTCAATTGTAGGACCACATGGAGGAAATTCTATTTGAAAAAGATATTTAATTACTTTTAATATAATGTTAAGGAAAATATAATGTAAAGATATATCTTTTACTAAAACAATTTTTATATTGGGTTATATAAGAGATATATTTTAATATAAATAGTCACAATAAATATTAAAGGATTTCCAACATCATGGGAATTTTTTTATAATTTTTAGACATCATATAAATAAATATATTTTTGACACAATGATAATGTAGTGATTACCTTATTAATGAACTATTTGAATAAATGAGATTTTAAAAATTAAAATAAATTAATTTCAAAACCTTTTATGACATACACAAACTTTATGGATTATTATGACCTGTTATATTTAATTTAATGATGTTTTCTATAAATTATAATGTTTTTCTGGATTTTTATAATTTCATGATATTAATAGTAAAAATATTGACATAAATGAATTTTAAAACAATTACTATTTTATTAGATGTTATAATTGACATAAAAATATAATATTTGGCCAAATGAAATATATAATGTTTAATATTACAATATTTAACCACTTGTGGTTCTATTGTATATTTATAGTAACTATATTAACCATATATTGTGAATATACAAGAAGACATGGTATGTTTAAAATTATTTAACTAAGGGTTAAAGCTAAAATATATGTTTGAATTTGTGACATAAAGATGTCTAAAATATTTTAATGGTATTTTTTACCCAATAGCATCTTGCCTCTGAAATAAATGACTTATGGACATTTGGAAACTGAAATTCATTTTAAAATAACATGATACCTCCAAACTTTACTAAACATACCGTCCATCCTCTTAAAAAAGGGAATCAAACATAACAAATTAATTACACCTCTCAATGCCCTTGTATTGAACAAATTATTCAAAAATAATATTCTAATCTCCCTTTCTTCTTAGTATATTTTTTAACTTTGGCAGAATGCAATTCAAGAAATCCTTTTGGTTCGACATTAATAGAGGTACAAATTTTTAGAGGTAGTGTCTTCTCTATAGATCCTTTCCATTAGTTTATATCTTCAATAGCTAATATATTATTACTCCTTGATTACATAAAAACACTAGTATCATAAATATACTAGGATCTTTTTATGAGAATGGGTTGAACTACACTAACACACACCACTATCTGATGGATAAGAACATATTGGTTCTGTGTATGGTGAACTGCTGCACCACAAAATGATGATTGTTTGATGTTTCCATACAACAGATCATGGTTTCCATTATGATGGAATTGTAATTATATGTTATATATATTATATTTATATTTTCTATATGATTTTGTATTTTTCATTTATATCATACCATTATGATTTCAAAAATGGGTATATATGATAATTTCATCTTACCAAGTGCGAACTACCGGCCCCTCACAGAGTAATATGACTCGTTCATTCCATACAAGGAATGTATAAAGGATGGAATTAATGAACATACATAACTTGTATAAAATATTATTTTTTGAATTATAATATACCTATTTATAATTTAATATAATTCCTATAAATGTGAATATAAAATTAAAGTAATGTTCCTGGGTACGTAAAACACACCGTCTCCAAGAATGTTGTATTTCATTTTTATCTCCAAATGTTATGCACTATTATAAATATGAATATATACATGATATATATGATTAATAATATATCTAAATCATGAATGTTATTTTAGAGATTATGGATTTTTGACCACATATAAAATTTATAATTATTACAGGATCATTTTTTACTCAAGTACCGAATATCGAGGAAATGATCGATATTGACATAAATGATTAGGTATGTTTATAATGTTGTAATAATTTATATTAAAGTAATAATAAACATGATAAATGTGATCAAGAATGTATAGATTAACTTATTTTTATTATTATGGAATAACAAAGAACATACATGATAAGTAAGATTCATGGTAAGGGACTTCATCTCAATCTCCTTTCATTGAGGCATATTTTGATTTGTACTCAACATTCTTTTATACCATCATAAATTCCATTGACATCTAATTTCTTTCAATGAGAATATTTTTTATAAATAGAGTTTTACAAAATGAAAAATTGAATGTTTATTTTTAACATACATGGTGAAAACAACCTTTCTATCATGGCAAGCATTATTTGATATTTGGATTACATGAAATTAAGTGAGCTTTTTTAAAAGAAAATAAATACCTCGTTTACATTTTATGTATTTTGGCATTGAAAATGGTTACTATTGTATAGATTTTTTCAATATATTTAACTTATATCTTATGATTGCAATGTAGAAATGTTATCTTACTTTTATGTTTGTTCATGTGATATTATCATGTTATGGTTCTTGGGAATTGTTTACTGTTGGTCGGAGTGGTTTACTCAAGAGGGGGGTGAATTGAGTAACAATTAAAATTTCTATATTTAAAAACACTGTCTTAAAGACCCCCAAAATAAAATAATAAATTAAAGTGTAGGGAATTTATATTAAAGTACAGGTTCTGTTAGATTCTCAAGGGATTGATTAATTCCCATTTAATCAACACAGGAGTGTGTGATTATCTTTTGAAACTAACTTACTAATCTACACTTAACATAAAC
The DNA here is from genome assembly GCA_963277665.1 of Viscum album. Taxonomy (NCBI): domain Eukaryota; kingdom Viridiplantae; phylum Streptophyta; class Magnoliopsida; order Santalales; family Viscaceae; genus Viscum; species Viscum album. Next base: position 400,081,549 of record OY728120.1, read on the forward strand.
ACTTCCTAATTTAATTATCAAAGTAACTTTAAAAACAGTATTGGTTTTAAAGTAATTAGCAGTGGAATAAAACTTTGAAAGAGATGGCACAACAATGTAACCAAGAGGTTCAGTCTCAAGCCGAGACTTAGTCCTCTCAAAAGTTTATATAAAAATGATCCACACCCTGGATCGGGGTTCAACAGTTTACAACTGTCCAGGTCCAAGACCTCTACCACTGTTCTTCGTGGGAAACAGTACAACAGCAACCAGCTGTCCAGGTCACACACGACCTCTACCACTGTTCTTCGTGGGAAAGAATGAATGAAAGAGTTTGGTAAGGATTTAAAAATCCTTCAGTTTGAGTACAGGAGATAGTGTATGTGTTAGATACAGCAGATAACACACACTGCTCGAAATGAATGATTATAAATCACCGAACAAGAGATGTAGAGTTTAGAAGTGGTTCTGGTGATTTCAGTGTAGCTCTGGACTCCTTTGGATTCGATTAGAAGTGAGTCTGAGTCCTCTTCTCGTTTCTGTTTGAGAAACAGAGTGTCGTATGCTCCAGGTTCACAGACAGTGAAAAATGTAGTGGTTGAAGTTCGTCAGTGTTCTTCTTGTATGCACAGAGCAATTCTCGAGTATGCTTGATTGTCTATGTGATTCTGTCTTGCTTGGTTCTTCTTGTATGCACAGAGCTCTTCTTGAGTATGTCGTATGTCTTCCTTGTCTCTGTGTGTGTGTTGTCACCCTTCTCTTCAGTAGAGTCTTCTTGTATTTATGTCACGTGCAACAGGGGACAGGAAAGATTTCTTTTCAGCAGGTACGAGGTACGGGTTCCTGACATCCGACAACCTTTATCAGACATTTGGCAAATCATTAAAATGTACATGATATGACCGTTAGATAGATTAAATATAGGAAATAGAGAAATTCAAATAGTTAGTTGAGTGATCGGTAGGTAATCAGCATCGGTAGCTTGGACATCGGTAGCTTGAACATCGGTAGCTCAGTGTCATTAGTTTCTTTGACTCTATCGGTGGCTCTATGCGTCGGTTGGTACATGCTTGTATCGGTGACTTTGTTTATCGGTAGCTCCATGCGTCGGTAGCTCCATGCGTCGGTAGCTCCATGCGTCGGTAGCTCCATGCATCGGTAGCTCCATGCGTCGGTAGCTGTGAGTCTATCAGTAGCTTCGTCCATCGGTGACTCTTATTCCATCGGTAGCTATTTATACTTACACTGGTAGATCTATGTTTGTATCGGTAGCTGTCTGTAAGTCAGTAGCTTATATTTATAAGTACATCGGTAGCTCTGTGTTAAGTATATCGGTAGCTGTCTGTCGGTAGACTAAGTCTATCGGTAGACTGGTTACCGGTAGCTCTTTATCAGTAGCTATAGACAGATTACTTATCTGTTTTATGCAGAACACATCCGATTGTGTTAGAATCAATTTATAACTTGTATGAACATGAATAAAAGAGGATTAACATATTTCAAAGACTATTTTAAAAAATTATTATTGGTTTGATCACAGATTTGAAATAATTAAAGTATAGATCAATGAAACTTAACAATATCATAGAGAATGAAAACATAATTGGGATTTTCAACACATATGAATACATGATTGAGATTATCAAAACAGGTGAGGTCAACAATCTCCCCCTTTTTGATAATCACAATTTATGATATGGGCATTTAACATAGTGAAAATATAATGGTAAAGAGTATAATATTGAGTTCAATTTTCTCAATGAAAGCAGCATCAGAGATAATAGAAATAGTATGATATAGACATAAGTTATCAGAGGTAACAATCATAAGGTACTAAATAGACATAAGGTATCAGAGGTAAAATTGAAGAGAAGGGTAATGTGTCTCCCCTTATTCCTTATTTTTCCCCATTGAAAATATTTTTCATTCTCTCATTTTGTTCTCCCCCTTATTCTCCCAGTTTGTTCTCCCCCTTATTCTCTCATACAATGTTTCTCCCCCTTATCCCCCTTATTATTCTCCCCCTTTGTGATAATCAAAAAGTGGGAAAGCATATATGTAGGAGACAAAGAAAACATGAGAATTAAAAGGAGTTCTTCTGTATTAGAGTAGTCAAAAAGTACAGAAACAGAATACAAATGAATTCCTATCAAAAATCCTGGCCACTGGATCAATCCTCATCTTCCATGTGAGATTTCCCTTTGGGATCAGAAGAAGGCTCGAGTGGTGAGGATGCAGGTGAAGGTTTTGGAATGCCAGAAAAGATCAAAGGAGGCTGGGCCACTGACACAGAGTCAGGCTTGTAGGTTGAAGTTCTTTGGGTGATCATTGGTGTGAGGCTTCGAATAGCTTGAGCAGGAGTCAGCTGGACTGTGGAAGCAGTTGAGGCAAAAGCAGGCAAAGCAGGAGGTATGATGACTGGTCTAGCATCAACATGCAAGAAGGGCAGCAGCAGATTTCTAAAATCCATAATAATTCCTCCTCCTCTTTCCATAGCAGAGATGAAATCATCCTTGTTTTCCATGAATTTCTCTAAGGCAGGAGTCAGTTCTCGTAGCTTGCTCACTTGTTCTCTGAAATCTTGAGTGACTGGTGGTAGCTTCATGTTTTCCAACATCAGCTTGAAGTGGTGTTCGAGTTGATGCTTAGTGAAAATTTTGGTGAAGTAGTAGTCCACTTTTCTCTTTATGGCTTCCTGAGAGGCAGAGGCTTCTCTCATATAATCTTGAAAAATCTTCATTATTTCTCTGGCAGAATCTCTTGTAGAAAGCACCACTCGGCTCAACTCTGATGAGTCCACAGAGCCACTGGTTGAAATAGAACCAATCTCCTCCTTCAACATTGCTCGAACTTGACTCAGGTCAACTGATAGTTTGGATGTGAGAGGGCCAAGAGAGAAGGAAACAGTTTCTTTGAAACTCTTAGACAGACCACTGATTAGGCTTTGAACTTGAGAGTCTTGCAATTGACATGATCCTTCACTGAGGTTTTGAAACTTTCAAACACCGAGACAAACTGGCTAACTACACTCTTCACATAAGCTAGGTCCTTGTCCGCTTGAGACTTGGAGCTCATATAAGAATCCAAAGCAACAACTGATGTCTTGAGAGCTTCAAGATCTGCTTCGATCCTGGAAGACTTAGTCTCGCACTCTTTCACTTCTTCCATAAGCTCAGACATAAAATAAGATAAATTACAAGCCAGAGATAGCTCAAAGGATCTCTCCAACATTTTCATTTCTTCATAAAAGCTTTGCTTCATCTCAGCAACTGATGCACTGAATGATTCTTTCAGCTCATTCTTCATGGATTCAAGATCAGATTTAGAGCCAAAATCATTTGAGACAACTGCAGTAGATCCTCTTGCTGAGGCCAAACTAACTATAGAATCAGTCATTATTGAATTAATTGAGGATGCAAGAGAGGTTTCCATTAACTTCAATTCTTCAACAAAACTAGTTTTGAGGTCCTCTTTCAGCTTATTCATATCATGAAATCTGATCACATCATCTGGCAACAACTCAGAAGCAAGATCATAATTGGTCTTCAGTCTATTCACAGATATCTCATTATTAGAATCCGGATAATCCAATCCACATACTATAAACCCGGGGTCTTCTACCCAGTCTCCAAGCTCAACAGCTACTGTAACATTTCCAAGAACAGATTGATGCTCCCCCTCAATGGGTGCATTCTTATGTATCACAACAGCATTCAGTGATGGATTCTCTTCATCAGAATCTTCTAATACAAGTTCCACTGGTGCAGCATCTAGAAGATCTTCTGATACAGGTACAGCTTCTTCTGTATCTCTTTCTACTTCAGCAGTCGGCATAGCTGAGTTTCCAATCAAAGGACTCATACTCAAACTACCAGAAGCAGATAATTCAGATACATTTTCCTTTTCCTCTTCTTCTTGGTGAGGTATAGACTGGTCTTCCTCATGAGTAGACAGAATTTCCTCTACCTTTCCTTTCCTAGAATAGACCAATTCTGCAACAGGACTTGGGGGCAAGTCTGGATCTCCTCCAACATCCATAGGAGTTTCTTCTTCTTCTTCTTCATCTGTTTCATCACTATAAACAGGTTCCTCTTCATCAGGTCCCAGACTCGGATATCTCTCATCCTTTGGTCTTGAGGGATGATCCACAGGATTAAACCTATTATATATCTTCTGATCATCACTGACTCATTCTCCCTTCCATGGGTTCCAGTTAATTTTCATGTACTTACAAACAGTCGAGGTGATGCAAAAATTGTTCTTGACTACAACTGTCTCATCCTGAGACTCAGCTATTCCTTTCACTTTTATCATTACTGAAATCAGCTTGGCAAAGAATAAAGCATTAGTCTTTGACTTTGGTCTAATCATGTCTTCCATTTGAAGCATCAACAATCTGCACAGATTGATTTTTACACCATGTCTTAGAAAATGAAGAAGATAGATATCTTGATATCTCAGATTTGCAAAATCTCCTCACCTCGGTATCAACACATGTTGAACAAACATGAAAAGCAGTCGATTCTCTCCATCCATTTCAGCAGCAACCACTTGCCTTTGATTCCCATTACCAGTCAGCTCTTTTAAGGTAATTTCATAATCAAAGATATCACTGCTAGGTGGCATTGCTCTTGATAAATACCCAGAGACACCTTCATGTGGTACTTTCAAACACTCATCCCACTCTACTGAAGAAAAAGACATCTCTTTTCCATTTAAACAAGAGATTACACGATTCTCATTTTCAGACTTCTCAAAGGTTACAAACTCATAGAACTGTTTTACCAACTTCGGGTAGTATGGGCCATTGTTATTCGAACAACAATCCACCCATTTCAGGTCCTCCAGAATCTCGAGTACTAACGATTTTCTCGGCATTAGCCATTCCACGCACAGTTCCTTCTCGATTACTATGTCTCTATTCTGCAAGTGAGGATTCACTGGTCGCCTTCCCGATCTAGTTCTGACTTCACTAACACTGGCTTGATGCTGTGTCTTCTGCTTCTTATCGTTTGGTTCTACACTTTCATCTCTGACGATAGGAAGCTTAGTTTTTGCCATCGCGGGTTTAGGGTTCTTGGCCGATTTGGGAGCTATGGTTCGAAGGTGAGAGATTTTGAGCTAGGTGAGGTAAGAAGTGGCTTAGACTGAGTTTTATCATTTAGGAATTCCAAATAAATGACAAAAATAGAGTAATAAAATAAAATAAAACGATTCGTATTCTTGGTGGCAGACAGATGTTTTAAAAAACATTGCATCAGTGTGAGTTAATCATCGGTGAGAAAAACAAATTGGTGAGAATTGTACATCGGTGAGAATTTTCACATCGGTGAGAATTTTCACATCGGTGAGAATTTTCACATCGGTGAGAATTTTACATCGGTGAGGATTTCCACATTAGTGAGGATTTTCACACCGGTTGTGATTAAACATTCCCAATTCGTGTCTTATGTAACTTAGCCTATCCGAACTTAAAGGTTTAGTGAAAATATCAGCCAATTGATGTTCAGTGCCAATAAATTCAAGAGAAATATCACCTTTTTGATAGTGATCTCTTAGGAAATGGTGTCTTACATCTATGTGTTTGGTTCTAGAGTGAGATACAGGATTCTTAGAGATGTTTATTGCACTGGTGTTATCACACTTGATTGAAACATGTTTAAAAACATATCCATAGTCCAAAAGAGTGTGTTTCATCCACAGAATTTGTGCACAGCAACTACCTGCAGCTATATATTCTGCTTCGGCAGTAGATAATGCAACTGAGTTCTGTTTCTTACTACACCAAGAAACTAAAGATTTTCCAAGAAAATGACATGTTCCTGATGTGCTTTTTCTATCTAACTTACAACCAGCAAAGTCAGCATCTGAATAACTCATTAAGTCAAAGGATTGTCCTTTTGGGTAAAACAAACCAAAGTTAACCGTGTGTTTGAGATATTTAAAAATTCTTTTAACAGCAAGCAAATGATATTCTTTTGGATTAGCTTGAAATCTAGCACACGTACACACACTAAACATAATATCAGGTCGACTAGCAGTAAGATAAAGTAAACTACCAATCATACCTCTGTAATTTGTTTGATCAACTGGTTTCCCAGTTTCATCTGCATCCAATTTACAGGTAGTACTCATAGGAGTTTCACTTTCCTTGATACTATCCATACCAAAACGTTTTAAAAGATCCTTTGTATATTTACTTTGATTCAAAATAATACCATCTTCATTTTGAAATACTTGAAATCCAAGAAAGTACTTAAGCGCTCCCATTAAGCTCATTTCAAATTCATTTTGTATACTTTTTGAAAAATCAGTACATAAAGAGTGTTTAGAAGATCCAAAAATAATATCATCAACATATATTTGTACAAATAAAACATCTTTAGAAATTCTTTTAATGAAAAGAGTTGGATCAGAAATCCCATTAGTAAAACCATTTGAAGTAAGGAAATTGCTAAGTCTATCATACCAAGCTCTTGGAGCTTGTTTTAAACCATACAAAGCTTTAGAAAGTTTAAAAACTTGATTTGGAAAATGGGGGTAAGTAAATCCAGGTGGTGGTTCAACAAAATCTTCTTCAATTATAAAACCATTTAGAAAAGCACTTTTCACATCCATTTGATATAACTTGAAATCCAGATGTACAACATATGCAAGTAAGATCCTAATGGCTTCTAGTCTAGCTATAGGTGCAAAAGTTTCCTCATAATCTATACCTTCTTCTTGACTATATCCTTGTGCAACTAGTCTAGCTTTGTTTCTGAAGTGCACTGTGTTGCATTTGTTGTCAATAAGGTATGTTGTTGATCAGAAGATGTCAAAGAATGAATGGATGTCAAGGAGATTCAATATGTGAATGACAAAGGATGTGATGGTGTTGGTGAGGAAAGGAGAGTGGCCATGGTACTAAGATGCATGTCACTTAGGAGATTCACTAAGTGACATAGGATGTTATGGTTGAAACATTCTCTATGAATATCTGACGATTGTTGAGCTGCTCTTTAAGTTCAAAGAACTTGTATCAACTAGATACAATGTCACAACATGATTTGAAGACCATTCATTGTCTTCACAATGCATGAGGAGATGAAGTGATCCATCCACAAGTTCAAAGTGGATGAAGTGAGCGGATGGAAGAGTCCATGCACTATCACTTAGTGCATGTGAACATGAAGATGATCCAACTTGATCTCTGATTAGATCAATGAAGAACATTGAAGAATTATGTGATTCAGGAGTTCGGTTGATGAAGAAGAATCCTTTGGAATTTCCCTCCTAAGTAATGAATATATGTTGAGGAGATTTGAAGAGTTCTTATGAAGAAGAAATGAAGAAATGGGAGGAAGAAAGAAGGGAACTTGGTTTGGCATTTGGCATGTTTCATATGAAGAACTTTGTTTTTAACATTAACAAAGTGTTTATTCAACACTTGGCCAAAAAGTAGCCACCAAGGAAGGCCAACCGAGGGTCATCACCCAAGGCTCATGTGGGACTCGAGGTCACCACGCCCATGGGGAACCCTCAGGTCAAGGCAGCATGTCCCTGAGGCAGAAGGGTTGGGGTCGTGTATAAGTCCCGAGGGCACGCGGTGGTGAAGCCCGCGCACCCGAGTGTGCATGGTGGGCGCTAGGAGCGCACCCACAAAGGCGAGAGAGGGCGCAGAGCGCGCCCGCAGGGAGAACACGGTGCGGGGCGCCACCGTGAGGAGGGAAGTTCAATTGAGGAATGGTTGGAAGCGCATGGGTGATAAGCCGCGTGAAAACAGGAGGCCGCTTCGATGTGGGATGCGGAATTTTTCCGCGGAGCGAATCCCAGCTGCACGATTGATCGCGCGCTGGATCGCAGCCGTTCATCTCATCCGCCGCGCGCCGCGATCTAATCCAGCCGTTGATGATCTTTCATTCGTCTGATCCAACGGCTCCCGGTGTGTCTCCTACCCCGATCTTTTCCGAAGACTCCCGCGTGCCTCCGTCGAACCAGGAGCAACCCGAGCACCTGTTTTTGAGATTTCGGCCACCTCCGAACAAACCGAAGGCTCCATTGAGCTCGTCTCGCCCTTACGAACACGACCATGCATAAAAAGTGGCTTGCATGCAATATATGGAGAAATTGGAGTTCGGCCGAAGCAACCGGAGGTGCGAGGCCCATGTGTTTGTGCTAAAATGTTTAAACAGAGGCCATGCATGCGTTTGCATGCTCTTGCACGAGAAGGAAACCGAAGAAGAAGGAATCCCACGGAGAACAAAAAAGAAAAACGTGATTTGCGGCTTACGTTCAAAGATTTTTAAAAGAACTGAAAATCTCGGTGATTTGAGATTTATCTCACGCCGAAGATATGAGGCATCTCTGCCTATAAAAAGAGAGTCTGAGACCTCGTTTTTGCTTGCTGAAAAACTCGAGAGAAGTCCCGTGAGTGCTCTCTGCCTCGCGAAGGTTTGAAGCCCCGCACAAGTATCTTGCGCGGCTGAAGTCCCTTGCGCGCAACACCTTTGCGCGACAAGAAGAAGGGTCCCCTGCGCGCCTTCCATTTGTGTGGCAGGAAGAGCACGGGGTCAAGCACATACTTGCACGCCCCGCGGCTAAGGTGCATGCGCACTTGCGTGGCTGAGGTGCTTTACACCCTGCGCGCCCGAGGTGTTGCACCTTGCACACCTGAGGCCTTGCGCGGCACTTGTGCCCTTGCACCTGCGCGCCCCTGATTGCACCTTGTGTGCCTTCACATTAGAAGGATCTCAAGTGAAGAGGATTCCACACCTCTTGTGTGTGTGAAGTGAAGAAGTGAAGGCCGAGACTTGCATGCCTTGTGTGCAAAGTGAAGACCCTACGGTATTGTGTGTGCAAGGAGAACCCGAGGCCATATCTTGTGTGTGTGCCAAGTGAAGACACCCTACGGGTGGTTTATGTGCAAAGCAACAAAAGGCCGTAGCCTTTTTTTTTTTGCACACTTTGAAGAACAAACTAAAAGAATACTAAAGTTGTGTGTGTGCAACAAGAAGAGGAGGAGGCTAACTCATGTGTGTGCAAAAGTGAAACAAGTGTGTGCAAAGAGACACGAAGGCCGAACCTAGTGTGTGCACTAAGAGTGTAAACACTTAGAAGAAGAAGAAGACATCCACACAAAGAAGAACACACATTTATGTGTGTAAGAAAATTGAATTAATTGTGTGAAGTTCAAAGAAGGTGTGTGCTTAAAGTGACTACACCCTTTGTGGGTTTATTGCACCAAGAGAAGAAAGAGGGAAGTGCATGCTTGCATGCATGCACGTGCACACGTAAACAAGTCAAATCTGCTCGTGTGCATTTGAGTTGACCAAGACTTGAAGATCTTGAAGAGATTTGAGAAGGCCATGCAGTCAGTGCGTGAGGATGCAGAGTTGCCATGCACTCAGTGCATGATGTTGAAGTGAAGTGAGACTGGACCAGACTGAAGTTAAAGATATTATTTGTCTGAGTATTCAGTAGTTGGAGAGAAGCCGGGTCATCCTTAGAAGAAGGTGATAAAGCCCGAGCAAGACGAGAAGACCTGATCAACTCAAGTGATCAGAGGTACAGAGCAAGGCCAGCAGTCTTTATCCCAGGCTGCTGAAGATACTTGAAGAGCTGAACAAGAAGAAGAGCTACTCGTGTGACTCGAGGAGCCAAGAGAAGACCCTGTGGGACTCAGGGAGAAGAAGTCTTCAGTGGGATTCTGGAGCAGGCCAGTGGGACTCTGGTAACACTGTGGGACGCAGTATAAAGACCCTCCTGTGGGACTCAGGAGAGATACAGTGGGACTCTGTATCGACCATTGTAATTCTAACAAGTTATAATGGAGAAACCATGTTGGGGCGTATAACCAACATGGCAAGGACTTAGGCCTTTGGTGCCGAACCTTGTAAATCCTTGTGTCCAGTGCCTTTACATTTACTGCATCATTCGTGGAAAGGTGAGAGATACAAGAAGAGTGGATCAAGGCCTTAACAAGCCATAGAGGTTTAATTGATAAAGAATCAATTAGTAAAAAGTTTTAAGGGATCACTGATTCACCCCCTCCCCCTCTCAGTGATTCACACTGATCTAGGCACTTCAATTGGTATCAGAGCGAAGGTTACCTCTAAAAGATCCAAGGGAGTCTTTATGAAGTGCAGATTTGAGTAAATGAGAAACCAGCCTCAAATGGAGATATCTTCCAAGACTCAGAAAAATAGAAAGAAGAAACATGCCAAGAAGATGAAGAAAGCCTGTCCTAGCTGTGATGAAGTTGGAATAATGAATGATCTTCAAAATGCAATCGAATATCTTCGGAAGACAGTCCACAGGGATGTAGCAATGTGTATTACTACAGGAATCCTTGATCTTCAAGAAGAAAAATTACAGCTAGAAGAAGAAGCCAATGCAATGGAAGATCAGTTGGCTAAAAGGGTTGGCATAACCAACACTCTCAGAAAGCTGGTGAAGGCTAAAGATGAAACTGTTTCTCTTTGCAATGAAAGATATGAAGACACTGCTGAAGAATTGCAAAGAAGCCTTTCTGAGAAAGAAATCTTTATGATAATGATCAAAGAAGTTTTCCATGCACTGGAGAAGTTGCACAAAGTGTCAATGAATGCCAGAGATGCTCAACTCGAAGACAAAGTCAAAATGGTGAAGGAGCTTGACAATTCATTCCTAGAAATGAATAAGGTGCATGAAGACCAGATGAAGCAGCTGGAAGATAAATGGGATGGGAGGCTAAGATTGGTTGAGGATGAGAAGAACTCCCTCAACATGAAATGCTTTGAACTGGAGGTGATATTGAAAAATCTGCAATCACCCAAAGCTGAAGCCTCCCAGTCAGCTGAAAGGAGAAATGTTTGTACTCAAGTATGCATTGAGCAGGATGATTCTAAAAGAAAGACATCCTCTAATAAAAGTGAAACAACCTCTAAAAAGAAGGTACCATCCATACCATCTTATACTCATGCTTCTAAAAGTGTTTCTACTAAAATTGCAGGATGGAAGAATGAATCCAAACAAGTATGGATGAAGAAAATGAAGAATCAGAGCTCTCCTGAAACAACACAGCAGCTCCAGAAAAGTACCCTAAAATCAGAAGGACTGAAGAAGTCAAGATTTGTGGGTCAATGTTGGTGTTGTAATAAGTATGGGCACTGTGAAAAGGATTGTTGGTACAATCCACTAAATGTCAAAGCACAAAGGAAGCCCATGCCAAGGGGGAGCAAGCCAGAGGAAAAGAAGCAGCATCCACAGGTCCAGAGACATCTGTTTACTGCAAATAGATTTGGATTACATGACAACATCTGGGATGATTGCAAAAGTGGTCAAATAGATACATGTAAATCTCCAACTGTATCCAGAGCTCAAAAGAAGAAAAGATCACAGAACCTGGCTCAGAAAGAATCCTTGGGAAGCAAGAAGAAAGTAGAAAATGCTCCCAAGAAGTGTTTGAGAAATGAAGAGAGGTCCTTGGAGTCTGAGTCCAAGAAGGGTGATGCATCCAGAAGGACCACCAAGAAGTGCTTCTATTGTGGAAAGAATGGCCATACCATGGATCTTTGTAAAAAAGCCATGAAATATAATAGAAGCCAACTGCACTCAAACAGACAATCAATCCAGAAGAAGAAGAAGGGATTGATTGAAAATAAGTTGCCTAAGAGAGGTAGCTTGACAGCATTAAAGGAACCATGTGGAACTTCCAAAACCGAGGCCACACTTCCAAGTGACTTACTAGTCATATGGCCACATCAGTTGCAACTTGCCAGAGAACTGCAAAAAGCTGAAGATAAAGCTCTGGCAATTGCTAAAGCAAAAGGGAAGAGGAAGGTTTCACATGAAGATGTTTTGAGAACCACACCAGCAGAATCATCAATGAAGATCAAATGTGCAAGTGTGAAGAATGGTGAAAATGGGACATCTCGGTTGAGAGAATCTTCTCAACCTTGTTGTTCACATTGATGAACCAAGGAGGTTCAATCTTATTCCCTAATCACTTGTATTTACATGTGCTGACATTGCAGGGAATTGAAGATGATGATCATTCTCAACTGGAGGATGGTTTGGACAGAATGGAGTGCACCCCTTAAGGGGGAGCTAATCTGAAGAAGATGATCTTTTGTGATTCATATCATCTTGTGAAGAATGAAGGTATTCCAATCATACTTTCATCCCTTGTTTCTTAATTGTATTCATCATGACAATTAAGGGGGAGTATGGATTGAAGGCAAATGGATGAAAGGGGGAGCTTTATCTTTGCACCTGAACATTCTAATAAGTTTTGTGAAGATGTGCAGGATTTAGCAATTCATTGATATATCTGAAAAATTTCAAACCCTTGAAGCAGGATCTCACATGTATAGTGAATGTGGACAGCATTGAGTTCCTTGGTTACATCACTCTTGTTTTCTACACCGGGTTAGCCCAAGTAGACTTAGAGATGATCTACTAAAGGTTCTTTGCTAAAGAGAACATGTGGCATCATCCCTCTCTTGTGATTTTCAAGAAAATGCTTTTCAAAGGGAGGAAGAGATATTTTGAAAAGGAACCACACCACACCTTTGCATTTGGTTGCCAATAAGGGGGAGAAAAGCTGACATATTGCCCCAGAAATGTGTGGCACACATATTGACCCATTCATATGTGTTCTACTGATTGGATTGACAATATGTGCTCTAGTGGTATTGACAACAAATACAAAGGGGGAGATTGAAGTGCACTGTGTTGCATTTGTTGTCAATAAGGTATGTTGTTGATCAGAAGATGTCAAAGAATGAATGGATGTCAAGGAGAGTCAATATGTGAATGACAAAGGATGTGATGGTGTTGGTGAGGAAAGGAGAATGGCCATGGTACTAAGATGCATGTCACTTAGGAGATTCACTAAGTGACATAGGATGTTATGGTTGAAACATTCTCTATGAATATCTGACGATTGTTGAGCTGCTCTTTAAGTTCAAAGAACTTGTATCAACTAGATACAATGTCACAACATGATTTGAAGACCATTCATTGTCTTCACAATGCATGAGGAGATGAAGTGATCCATCCACAAGTTTAAAGTGGATGAAGTGAGCGGATGGAAGATTCCATGCACTATCACTTAGTGCATGTGAACATGAAGATGATCCAACATGATCTCTGATTAGATCAATGAAGAACATTGAATAATTATGTGATTCAGGAGTTCGGTTGATGAAGAAGAAACCTTTGGAATTTCCTTCCTAAGTAATGAATATATGTTGAGGAGATTGGAAGAGTTCTTATGAAGAAGAAATGAAGAAATGGGAGGAAGAAAGAAGGGAACTTGGTTTGGGATTTGGCATGTTTCATATGGAGAACTTTTTTTTTAACATTAACAAAGTGTTTATTCAACACTTGGCCAAAAAGTAGCCACCAAGGAAGGCCAGCCGAGGGTCATCACCCAAGGCTCATGTGGGACTCGAGGTCACCACGCCCATGGGGAACCCTCAGGTCAAGGCAGCATGTCCCTGAGGCAGAAGGGTCGGGGCCGTGTATAAGCCCCGAGGGCACGCGGTGGTGAAGCCCGCGCACCCGAGTGTGCATGGTGGGCGCTAGGAGCGCGCCCGCAAAGGCGAGAGTGGGCGCAGAGCACGCCCGCAGGGAGAACACGGTGCGGGGCGGCACCGTGAGGAGGGAAGTTCAATTGAGGAATGGATGGAAGCGCTTGGGTGATAAGCCGCGTGAAAACAGGAGGCCGCTTCGATGTGGGATGCGGAATTTTTCCGCGGAGCGAATCCCAGCCGCACGATTGATCGCGCGCTGGATCGCAGCCGTTCATCTCATCCGCCGCGCGTCGCGATCTAATCCAGCCGTTGATGATCTTTCATTCGCCCGATCCAACGGTTCCCGGTGTGTCTCCTACCCCGAGCTCGTCCGAAGTCTCCCGCGTGCCTCTGTCGAACCAAGAGCAACCCGAGCACCTGTTTTTGAGATTCCGGCCACCTCCGAACAAACCGAAGGCTTTATTGAGCTCGTCTCACCCTTACGAACACGACCATGCATAAAAAGTGGCTTGCATGCAATATATGGAGAAATTGGAGTTCGGTCGAAGCAACCGGAGGTGCCAGGCCCATGTGTTTGTGCTCAAATGTGTAAACAGAGGCCATGCATGCGTTTTCATGCTCTTGCACGAGAAGGAAACCGAAGAAGAAGGAATCCCGCAGAGAACAGAAAAGAAAAACGTGATTTGCGGCTTGCGTTCAAAGATTTTTAAAAGAACCGAAAATCTCGGTGATTTGAGATTTATCTCACGCGGAAGATATGAGGCATCTCTGCCTATAAAAAGAGAGTCCGAGACCTCGTTTTTGCTTGCTGAAAAACTCGAGAGAAGTCCCGTGAGTGCTCTCTGCCTCGCGAAGGTTTGAATCCCCGCACAAGTATCTTGCGCGGCTGAAGTCCCTTGCGCGCAACACCTTTGCGCGAAAAGAAGAAGGGTCCCATGCGCGCCTTCCATTTGCGCGGCAGGAAGAGCACGGGGTCAAGCACATACTTGCACACCCCGCGGCTAAGGTGCTTGCGCACTTGCGTGGCCGAGGTGCTTGACACCCTGCGCTCCCGAGGTGTTGCACCTTGCACACTCGAGGCCTTGCGCGGCCCTTGTGCCCTTGCACCTGCGCGCCCCTGATTGCACCTTGTGTGCCTTCATATTGGAAGGAGCTCAAGTGAAGAGGATTCCACACCTCTTGTGTGTGTGAAGTGAAGAAGTGAAGGCCGAGACTTGCATGCCTTGTGTGCAAAGTGAAGACCCTACGGTATTGTGTGTGCAAGGAGAACCCGAGGCCATATCTTGTGTGTGTGCCAAGTGAAGACACCCTAAGGGTGGTTTATGTACAAAGCAACAAAAGGTCGTAGCCTTGTTTGTTCACACTTTGAAGAACAAACTAAAAGAATACTAAAGTTATGTGTGTGCAACAAGAATAGGAGGAGGCCAACTCATGTGTGTGCAAAAGTGAAACAAGTGTGTGCAAAGAGACACGAAGGCCGAACCTAGTGTGTGCACTAAAAGTGTAAACACTTAGAAGAAGAAGAAGACATCCACACAAAGAAGAACACACATTTATGTGTGTAAGAAAATTGAATTAATTGTGTGAAGTTCAAAGAAGGTGTGTGCTTAAAGTGACTACACCCTTTGTGGGTTTATTGCACCAAGATAAGAAAGAGGGAAGTGCATGCTTGCATGCATGCACGTGCACACGTAAACAAGTCAAATCTGCTTGTGTGCATTTGAGTTGACCAAGATTTGAAGATCTTGAAGAGATTTGAGAAGGCCATGCAGTCAGTGCATGAGGATGCAGAGTTGCCATGCACTCAGTGCATGATGTTGAAGTGAAGTGAGACTGGACCAGACTGAAGTTAAAGATATTATTTGTCTGAGTATTCAGTAGTTGGAGAGAAGTCGGGTCATCCTTAGAAGAAGGTGATAAAGCCCGAGCAAGACAAGAAGACCTGATCAACTCAAGTGATCAGAGGTACAGAGCAAGGCCAGCAGTCTTTATCCCAGGCTGCTGAAGATACTTGAAGAGCTGAACAAGAAGAAGAGCTACTCGTGTGACTCGAGGAGCCAAGAGAAGACCCTGTGGGACTCAGGGAGAATAAGTCTTCAGTGGGATTCTGGAGTAGGCCAGTGGGACTCTGGTAACACTGTGGGACGCAGTATAAAGACCCTCCTGTGGGACTCAGGAGAGATACAGTGGGACTCTGTATCGACCATTGTAATTCTAACAAGTTATAATGGAGAAACCATGTTGGGGCGTATAACCAACATGGCAAGGACGTAGGCCTTTGGTGCCGAACCTTGTAAATCCTTGTGTCCAGTGCCTTTGCATTTACTACATCATTCGTGGAAAGGTGAGAGATACAAGAAGAGTGGATAGAGGCCTTAACAAGCCATAGAGGTTTAATTTATAAAGAATCAATTAGTAAAAAGTTTTAAGGGATCACTAATTCACCCCCTCCCCCTTTCAGTGATTCACACTGATCTGGGCACTTCAGTTTCTAACTATATTTCCAGATTCATCTACTTTATTTCTAAAAACCCATTTTGTGCCTATTGTCAAAGTGTCCTTAGGTCTGTCAACTAATTCCCAGACTTTGTTTCTTTCAAACTGATTTAATTCTTCCTGCATAGCCATTACCCAGAATTCATCATTGATAGCATCATTGATATTTTGGGTTCTAGCTATGAAAGAAAAGCTTGATGTTCAACCTGGTTTCTTAGAGAAGCTCTAGTTTGTGTTCCTCTATCAAGATTACCAACAACAGCTTCTAAAGGATGATTCTTTAGAATCATCGTTGATCTGGTAAAGGTTGGACTAGAAATTTCAGGTTCATCTATAGGATCGGGTTCAATAGAAGCAGATTCTGGAAAAAGTCCAGAACTGGATACTTTTATAACAGGTTCTTTAGATTTATCATTAAGGTCCAGAATAAACAAATCTTCTTCAAGATTCTCAGAAGAGGTTTTAGGCTCATGTGGATCAGTTTCATTGAATTTGATGTGAACAGATTCTTCCACACATTTGGTTTTCTTATTGAATACTCTATAGGCTTTACTTGAAATAGAGTAACCCAGAAAAATTCCTTCATCACTATTGGAATAAAACTTATCCAGATTATCTTTAGTATTCAGAATAAATACTTTGCAACCAAAAACATTAAAGTAATTAACCTTAGGCTTTCTATTGTTCCACAATTCATAAGGGGTTTTCATAAGAACAGGTCTGATTAAGACTCTATTAATGACATAGAAAGCTGTGTTTACAGCTTCAGCCCAAAAATAAATAGGTAGATCATATTCATTGAGCATGGTTCTAGCAATTTCTTGAAGGGTTCGGTTTCTTCTTTCTACTACACCATTCTGTTGGGGTGTTCTAGGGGCAGAAAAGTTATGAGTATAGCCATTGTGTGAGCAATAAGATTCAAAATCTTGATTTTCAAACTCACGACCATGATCACTCCTCAAAGTTTTAATCTTAAGTCCACTAAGGTTCTATACAGATTTAGAGTATTTAACAAAAGAAGAACAAGCTTCACTTTTGTGAGCTAGAAAATATACCCAAGTATATCTAGAAAAGTCATCTACAAGAACATAAACATAGTGCTTCCCATTTAAACTAGAAACTCTTGATGGTCCAAACAAATCCATGTGAACCAATTCAAGTGGTTGAGAAGTCGAAACTTCTTTCTTTGATTTAAAAGAAACTTTGTGTTGTTTTCCCTTTTGACAGGGGTTACACACTCTATCATTTGGGAATTCTAATTTAGGTAGGTCTCTAACTAGGTTTTTTCTAGAGAGTTTTCTAAGTGAGTGAATGTTGCAATGTCCCAATCTTCTGTGCCATAGAGAAGATTTTTATGAAAATCATTCAAACAAGTAATATTCTGCGTAGCTAAAGAATTCAGATTAACAACATAAAAATTTTCATTTCTTAAGGAAGAAAATACCAAAACATTCTTAGAATTAAAAACTTTGCAGGAATCATTTTCAAATTTAACATGAAAACCATCATCACATAACTGAGAAATACTTAATAAATTGTATTTAAGGCCATCAACAAATAAAACTTTAGAGATAAAAATTGAATCAGTGTTACCAATCTGGCCTAGGCCGATGATTTTTCCTTTTGAATTATCACCAAAGGTGACAAAGCCTCCATCAAGTTTTATTAAACTCTTGAAACAAGAGAAGTCTCCTGAAATATGTCTTGAACATCCTCTGTCCAAATACCTGGTCTCTTTACAGGAGCTCTTCAAGCAAGTTCCCTACAAAACAGATTTAGATGGGAGATGATTTTGGTACCCAGATTTTCTTGGGTCCAGACAGGTTAGCCAATAACACTTTAGGTACCCATATTTGTCTAATGGGTCTCATATAATTTGTAGAATTGACATGCTTTGAAAGATAAACTTTATTATATCCATAGCTATGTATATAACTGGTTGATGCATATGAAGTTCCAGAATTACCTTCATTCTGTCCAGATTTAGAAATGAATCTAGTTTTGGCAATTTTCCTTTGTCCAGGTTGGTATCCTATACCAGTAGTATATTTAGGTGCTATTTTCTTTCCTAGCATCTGTGTTAGAGTATTTTTTCCAATGGTGAACTTCTCTAAGTCTTTCTTTAGTTGCTCATTAGATAGTTTCAGTTCAGTATTCTCTTTTAGCAGTTCAGCATTTTTCTCTTTTTCAATAGTGAGTTCGGTTTTAACTGTAGTGGTGAGAGCATGCTGTTTCTTTAATGACTTGTATTTATCCTTAAGTTCTTTACATGTCTCTTCCAGCATATCACAGTATTCAAACAATTAAGATTTAGACATGTTATCACCTTCAGAATCATCTCCAGAATAATATTAATTTGAAGCAGGAGTTTCAGCAGTTACCTGAGAAGTGTTTGTCATAAAACACATGTTGGCTCGATTCCTTTCAGAGTCTGAAGATTCAGCTTCACTTGTGCTATCTTCTGAAGCACTCCAAGTAGCCTTCATGGCTTTCATAAACTTATTGTCCTTATATTCATGTTTATTTTTATACTTCATCTTTGGACAGTCGGCTTTAATGTGTCCTTTTCTCTTGCACTCATAGCAGACAACATCATCTGATTTGTCATTCTTCTTCCACTCCTTTTTCCATTTGCCTTGGTGATCATACTTACCCTTATAATTTGTTTTTCTGAAGAACTTCTTTTTCCTATAAAATTTCTTAAATCTTCTAGCAATGTGAGCCATCTCAGCATCACTGTCAGAATCACTTCCACTATCTTCACAGCTTGAACTTTCAACTATAGCTTGAAGCTTTTCTTTGTCCTTATTCTTTGAAGTTGAGGATTTGAAGGCGACAGACTTTCTTGGAGGTTTATTTTCTTCCTCTTTATTCACTTTAAGCTCTTCTTCATACATCATCAGCTTGCCAATTAGTTCCTTGACAGGTAGAGCAGTAATGTCACATGATTCTCTGATTGAGACAGATGTGCCTCTCCATCTATCAGGCAGACATCTCAAAATTCTCATAATTTGTTCCTTCGATGAGACATCCTTTCCCAGTGAGATCATTGTATTGACAATTTCATTGAACCTGAGATACATGTCATAAATGGGTTCGTCAGGCATCATTTTAAAATTATCATACTTGATAGTATAATTGTTCAATCTCATTTCTTTAACATTCGTTGTTCCTTCATGAGAAACAGCTAAGGTATCCCAAATTTCATATGCAGTTTTACAAGCAGAAATTCTACTAAACTCTTCATCTCCTAGAGCACAGTACAAGGCATTCATAGCTTTACAGTTTATATTGTAAGCAGTCTTTGTAGGTTCATCCCATGTAGATCTAGCAGTAGTAGGAATTTTTTATTCTGATTCAATAGCAGTCCAAATATCAAAACCTATGCTTTCTAGATGAATTTTCATTTCCAGTTTCCACTGATCATAATTAGTTCCATTAAATAAAGGTGGCCGGTTAGTAGAAGCACCCTCAAGTCTATTGTCCATGATGAGAAAATTTTAAAGTGATAAAAATTTAGATATAACAGAAATTTTAAGAACTTTAAAATACAACTAAAATCACAGTTCAAAAACAGAGTACGGTTAGAAAGTATTTTCAACCCTTTGATACCAAGTGTTGGTCGGAGTGGTTTACTCAAGAGGGGGGTGAATTGAGTACCAATTAAAATTTCAGTTTTTAAAAACACTGTCTTAAAGACCCCCAAAATAAAATAATAAATTAAACTGTAGTGAATTTATATTAAAGTAGAGGTTCTGTCAGATTCTCAAGGGATTGATTAATTCCCAGTTAATCAACACAGGAGTCTGTGATTATCTTTTGAAACTAACTTACTAATCTACAATTAACATAAACACTTGCTAATTTAATTATCAAAGTAACTTTAAAAACAATATTGGTTTTAAAGTGATTAGCAGCGGAATAAGACTTTGAAAGAGATGGCACAACAATGTAACCAAGAGGTTCAGTCTCAAGCCGAGACTTAGTCCTCTCAAAAGTTTATATAAAAATGATCCACACCCTGGATCGGGGTTCAACAGTTTACAACTGTCCAGGTCCAAGACCTCTACCACTGTTCTTCGTGGGAAACAGTACAACAGCAACCAGCTGTCCAGGTCACACACGACCTCTACCACTGTTCTTCGTGGGAAAGAATGAATGAAAGAGTTTGGTAAGGATTTACAAATCCTTCAGTTTGAGTACAGGAGACAGTGTATGTGTTAGATACAGCAGATAACACACACTGCTTGAAATGAATGATAATAAATCACAGAACAAGAGATGTAGAGTTTAGAAGTGGTTCTGGTGATTTCAGTGTAGCTCTGGACTCCTTTGGATTCGATTAGAAGTGAGTCTGAGTCCTCTTCTCGTTTCTGTTTGAGAAACAGAGTGTCGTATGCTCCAGGTTCACAGACAGTGAAAAATGTAGTGGTTGAAGTTCGTCAGTGTTCTTCCTGTATGCACAGAGCAATTCTCGAGTATGCTTGATTGTCTATGTGATTCTGTCTTGCTCGGTTCTTCTTGTATGCACATAGCTCTTCTTGATTATGTCGTATGTCTTCCTTGTCTCTGTGTGTGTGTTTTCACCCTTCTCTTCAGCAGAGTCTTCTTGTATTTATGTCACGTGCAACAGGGGACAGGAAATATTTCTTTTCAGCAGGTACGAGGTACGGGTTCCTGACATCCGACAACCTTTATCAGACATTTGACAAATCATTAAAATGTACATGATATGACCGTTAGATAGATTAAATATAGGAAATAAAGAAATTCAAACAGTGAGTTGAGTGATCGGTAGGTAATCAGCATCGGTAGCTTGGACATCGGTAGCTTGAACATCGGTAGCTCAATGTCATTAGTTGCTTTGACTCTATCGGTGGCTCTATGCATCGGTTGGTACATACTTGTATCGGTGACTTTGTTTATCGGTAGCTCCATGCGTCGGTAGCTCCATGCGTCGGTAGCTCCATGCGTCGGTAGCTCCATGCGTCGGTAGCTCCATGCGTCGGTAGCTGTGAGTCTGTCAGTAGCTTCGTCCATCGGTGACTCTTATTCCATCGGTAGCTATTTATACATACATCGGTAGCTCTATGTTTGTATTGGTAGCTGTCTGTAAGTCAGTAGCTTATATTTATAAGTACATCGGTAGCTCTGTGTTAAGTATATCGGTAGCTGTCTGTCGGTAGACTAAGTCTATCGGTAGACTGGTTACCGGTAGCTCTTTATCAGTAGCTATAGACAGATTACTTATCTGTTTTATGCAGAACACATCCGATTGTGTTAGAATCAATTTATAACTTGTATGAACATGAATAAAAGAGGATTAACATATTCCAAATACTATTTTAAAAAATTATTATTGGTTTGATCACAGATTTGAAATAATTAATGTATAGATCAATGAAACTTAACAATATCATAGAGAATGAAAACATAATTGGGATTTTCAACACATATGAATACATGATTGAGATTATCAAAACAGGTGAGGTCAACATTTACATATATGGGTGGTTATGTGATAATCTTAGTGCGAGTGAGAGCAAGATAGCTCTCCAATTTATTGGGTAACATGATGGAGGTAAATATTACCATTTCTCCTAAGAGATTCAGGTAATATATTGTGATGGGTTTTCCAATCATAACTCCTTATGTAGTAGTGGAAGCTACAATGTATGTATGTTAATGAGGACACATGTTACATTTATGATTTATGATTTCTATGATCTATTGATAAATCATTTGATATAATGAGGTATGTTAAAAAGAGTAGGTTATATGAGGGAAAATGATGATTTCATTTATTTGAATGAAATTGATAGACTAATGTATTCATTAAATAATTTATAAACATTACACATATTTCTATTCTCTTACAAAATTTTTAAAATGTGTTTGACAAGGTTTAAGGAATGGTTTGAGAAAGTAATAATTTCATTATATTTATATCATGAAAATAATTATTGATTTATTTAAATAGTTTTATATTTGTGAAAAAAATAGATAGATAGGTAGTGTCCTCTTTATAAAATTTGAGATGAATTGTAATAGATGGATTTATTTCTAAAACATTAATCATGAAAAGATCTGTAAATTCATGATTTAACACATTATTAAGTAATATTTTATTTCTAAGGAATTATTGTTTGTATAAGAGGATGGTTTAGAAAATAGTAGGAGTTTGGATATTTTGAAATTAATATTTTCAAATTAATTTATCATAAGAATTAAATGATATAGAATATTAAGATTATCATGATTCTTTGCTTATGATATTTCTGTTTTATGAATGGATTTCCATAGAGGAAACTAGGATGTTATGAAGGGATGAAATGAACAGAAAAAAATCCTTCTAATTAATCTACCTGATATTGTTGGAATCAGAACATAACATTTTTTTCTAGTGATGGAATATTTGACATATGTTTTAAATGGTGGTGGTATCCATACACAAGATCAGCAAGAGCAACCACAGAGGAACATGTAGGTATTGTGGCATTACAGGAGGCAACATCACCCATCTTTCAAAGGATCATCTGACCCTGTGAAAATTGAAGGGTGGATTAAATCACTAGAAATGATTATTAATGTCATGGGGTGTTCAGAACCCCAAAAGGAGAGACATAATGTTTATTGTTTTAGTTTTGGAGTAAATCAGTGGTGTTAAATGGTTAAAATATCAAGGATATTAACTAAATTTATTCTCATGTATGGGATGAATTCAAATGATTTTTTTCTTGAGAAATACATTACATGTCTGTTTAACATAGGATGGGAAAAAAATCTTGTAATTGAGGTTGGAGGATGACTCAATGGATGATTAATAAGATAAATTAATTTTATTGTAGTGGTATTCTCCAAGATTCATATGGTATATTGATAGTAAAATCAATCATTTTTACTTAGGATTAAAACTAGTATATCGAATGTATTTAGCTTTTCGTGAACTAAAAAGTTATGAAAAACATATTCAATGCATTTAGAATGTGGAAATGGATTTTTCTAATGATTAGGTGTTCATTGGAAACCAACATAACAAGAGATCAATGTGGTAGACCAAAGGGATGAACAATTCAAAAAGTATATAATGGTAAGAAACATAAGTGTATAGTATATGATAACTATAGTAAAAAAGCACACTGGTGAATGATTTTTTAATTATGGAATGAGTATCTGATGTGGTAAAATTTGAAAAAAGGCTTTTAATTTCACTAAAAAAATATAGGTATTGGTATGAAAAAAAATTTATTTATAGTCAGTAAAATTATTTAAGTTCAATTAAAAGGATCATGATGCGAATTTGTGTCTGATGTATATCTCATATGATGGATATAATTTGCAATATAAGAAGAATGGGTGGTTAAATCATTTAAAACTACTTTAGATGATATTGGGCCATCAAATGGAGTAATATCATGATCAATATTTGTTTATTTAGATTATACAAACTTGTTTATTGATTCAGGTTCTACACATTCATTCTTTTGAGATAAATTTTCTAGTAACTTGGGAATTCAATCTCAAGGTATTAATCCAAATATTGTGGTAAAAACACCTAGAGGTAAGGTTACGGCAAAAAGATATTATAAGAACCTTCATTTACTTGTGTGGAGAAAGAAATTACTTACAAACTTTATTTTTTTTCCTCTAGAATATTTTGATGTTATTTTGGGTATGGATTGGATTTCCATTTATCATGAAATGATTAATTGCAGAGTCAAAGTGGTTTCTATTAAAAAAGAATATCGTCTTGTGTACAATAATGAACCCTTACCTTTGAAAACATATCAGGAATCTGAGAGACTAGTAAATGATGTAAATAATTTTTACCTTTCACATATTATTAAAAACAAAGTAACTATTCAGATTAATGATTTTGTAGTTTTAAATGAGTACCTTGATGTTTCCCTAATGATTTTCCTAGTATAATACATGATCGAGAAGTTTAAATTACTATTGACTTAGTTCTTTAAGCTAATCCAATTTAAAAACCCCTTTATAAAATAACTCAAATTGATATTTTCAAGTAAAATAAGCTATTTCCAGATTTTTTAGATAATGGTTTCATTCGACCTATCACATCCCCATGGGGTTCTCAAATCATTTTTATTAAAAATAAAAATTCTTCAATGATACTTTTCAATTATTATAATACTTTCAATAATATCACTATTAGGAAAAAGTATATTTTACCTCATATCGATTATTTGTTTGATCATCTCTAGATAGTATATTATTTTTGATAATTTAAATTAGGTCAGGATACCATCTCTGGAATGTAAGGGAAGAATAAATTCTGAAGACTTCATTTCATACAAGATATGGCCATTATGAATTTGTAGTTCAACCTTTTTAGTTAACCAATGAACCTTTGGTATTAATGGATTTTATGAGTATAATTATCCATGGGTTCTTGGATAATTATATGGTTGTTTTTGTATATGATATTTTGGTATATTATTATGTTAAAGAGGAGCATGAAATCCATTTAAGGGTTTTTATGAAAACCATAAAAAAATAGACTATATGAGAAATTTAGAAACTCTGAGTTTTGGTTACATAAAATAACATTCCTTGGTCACATTGTTTCTAATGATGACATAATTGTTGATCCTAATAAAGTAAATGATTGTAAAAAATAGACAAGACCCATAAATATATCTGAGATTCATAGTTTTCTTGGTTTAGCAGGTTATTAAATAATCTTTGTCGAAGTTTTTTACGGTTATCTATCCCACTAAATATGATTACTCTGAAAGGTGTTAAATTTATCTATTTAAAAGAATGTGATTATTATTTTCCGTAATTGAAAAGAATATTGGTGAATGTGATACTGTTGGAATTACCTTCATGAAATTCTGAGTTTTTTATCTATAATGATGATTTGTTGAAAAAGACTTATTTATGTCCATATGCAAGATGATCTAGTAATTTCACATGCATCATGTTAGTTAAAATATCATGATTTAAATTACCCTACATATGATTTGGGATTAGTTTTTGGTTTTTATTCTTAAAAAAATTTGAGGCATTATTTTTATATAGTAATGAATGAAATATATACTAATCACTAATTTTTTAAGTATACATTCACTTAGAAATAATTTATCATGAGACAGAGGAGAGTGAAAAAATTAATCAACAATTATGATTTCATGATCCATTACCCTCTATGAATGGAAAATAATATGGATGACACTCTTAGATGAAAGTTTAATTCTACATTAACCATGCTATGTTTGTAATGTGATTCTGTGGTTTTTGATTTTATTATTATTTTTTTTGGATGTTGTTGGTGTAGGGAAATCCTCTATTTTTTAAGGTGGCCGTGAATTTTTTTTGGAAGACAGAATACCACAAGCGTTGAAGGATGATAGTGAGTTATAGATTATTGTGGTATTAGATGAGAAGGGTAAGTTACCAGAATTTAACATTGATTAATACTTTTTTTAGGTTTGGATATAGGCTATGTTATCCTTCTAATTCATAGATGAAGAAAGAGTTTTTATGTGAAGCTAATTTTTATACTTTTTCACTTCATCCAAATAGTACCAAAATGTATAGTCATCATTATGTGTGTTACAGGTGGGATGGAATGAAAAGTGATACTACTGAAATTAATGTGAAGTGTTTAGCTTTCCCACATGTCAA
The DNA here is from genome assembly GCA_963277665.1 of Viscum album. Lineage (NCBI taxonomy): Eukaryota > Viridiplantae > Streptophyta > Magnoliopsida > Santalales > Viscaceae > Viscum > Viscum album. Next base: position 400,107,174 of record OY728120.1, read on the forward strand.
AACAGAACAGTAGATACCAAAAGGTGTTCTTTAGCCTTTTCTAGTTCTAGAGTGGAAATGGGATACTCTGTCCATGCGTTTCATAGTGGGATTACAAAACACTTCTTTAGGTAACAATGAAATATGTGTTATTGTTGTTCGACGGACTAAATCTGAACATATTCATCCTATTCAAGATTGTCTGTCACTAGAACATCTTTATTGATTTTATATTAAAGAGATTGTCTGGATACATAGAGATCCCATCATTATTGTTTTTTATCGTGATCTTGGGTTCTCTTCTAACTTTTGTAAGACCCTTTATAAGTCCTTGGGTAGAAAATTAGATTATAGTACAAGTTTTTATCCACAATAGTTTGAAAAGTTATAATGAAAAATTCATACCTTGGAAGATATGTTAGGTTCTTGTCAAATAGATTACCAGGGAATTTGGGACCAACATTATTAATTAATTGAGATTTATTATAATAACATTTTTCGTTCCAGTATAAATATGGATCCATTTATGTCATTACCTGGAAATTGGTGTTAAACTCTTGATTTTGGGATGATTTAGGTTAAATGATATTGATGGTAATTGAATTTGTAGAAGAGAAATTAGAAAACTTTCATTTGATTCAGAAGCACATCAAAACAGCATAGAGTAGGAAAAAATTTATGAAGATAACAAGAGGAAGGAACATTCTTTTTGTGGTAGGTGATCATGTCTTTCTTAATGTTTATACATAGAAATGTGTGATGTATTTTGGTAAGCATGGAAAGATGAGTTCAAGGTTCATTAGACCTTATGAAATCCTGCAGAAAGTTGGATCAGTTGCCTAAAGTGTGGCTTTTCCCCCAAGTATAACACAGGTACACAATTTTGATCATGTCTCAATGTTGAGAAAATATATGCTCGATCCATCTCATATCATGTGTCCAAAGGTAGTTAAATTTAATGAAAATATTTCATATAAGTAACAACCAAACTAGAATATTGACCACATAGATCATGTGTTGTGGAATAAGGTAATCCCTCCAAAAAATGTTTTGTGGAAAGACCACATGGTTGAAGAGGAATCATGGGAATCAGAAAATGCAATGAGAGAAAAATACCCCCACTTCTTTGATAATTTAATAAAATTGTGAAGAAGAAATTTTATAAAGGGGGAAGGATGTAACATCCCAGGTTAATATATAATATGAAATTATCATATTTATTAATATTTTTGAATCAATTATTAAATTTAAATTAAAGGGGATTCTAGGTTCGATTACATACCCAACATGTTGCAATGGATTTCATGGAAATCTTATGTAGCACACAAGGTTGAGTCATACTAATAAAATATTTTAATATTATTATTTTAAATGTTAGTAATGCATAGCCATTATATTAGCAGAAATGGAAAAAACTAACTTCAACATTATTATACATGTATTTTAAATGTATTTAGATTTTTCCAATAAATTTTAGATTTATAAAATGAGAATGAATACAATTTTATGCATGAAATACTCTAATAATCTTAAAAGGTCGGTTTACTGCTATTTGATGGAGAACAAGTTTTAAATATAAATTTTATTACTTTTTTATATTATGTTGGAAAAATAATAATCTTTTTCTTTAGAATAAGGATATAAAAATATATATTGGGTAAATTTTTGTATTTTTCTAATGAAGTTAATTTTTATAATTAATAGTGAAAAATACTGCCTTTAAATTCCAAAATATATTTTCATCAAATTTATTTATATAGTTACATTGTCCATAAAAACTTTTTTAAAATAAAATTGAATTATTATATAGTAATTCAATCCATTGTTGGTCATTGAATGTAATTTCAAATGGAAATTTGATATAAACAAGTCTCTCTCTTTAGGTAGTTTTTATTTCATAAAACAAGCTTTTTGGTTTTGACAACGAGAATTAATTTTCAATTTATTTCTACATTTTTTTGTATTGAATATTTCTAAATTGATTACATATTTTGAATTATGTTTTTAAAATTATATAAATAGATACCTTTTATTTTTACACATTATGAATAGTAACTTTAGTAAATATATTACATGCCATGGTTAAAGGGTAAATATGGTAAATAAGGGTATAAATAATATTATAATAGTATTAAACTACCCTAACACATTTCTTAACCCTATTAAATGATATATGCTTGACCATGGGAATCCATGGGTCGATTTTAGTACCCCATGGAGACACTTGTTTTTGAAAATGACATTTAATTACTTTTAATTTAATGTTAAGGAAAAGATAAAATAAATATTTATGTTTTTATAAAAAAATATTTATGGTTATATAAGTCATATATTAGACTATAAAAAGTCATTAGAATTTTAAAAATATTTCCTACATCATGGTAATTTATTTTTAATTTTTATACATCAAATAAATATATACATATATATGACATAATGATTATGTATGGATTACCATATTAATGAATGATTTGAATAAATGAGATTATAAAAATTAAAATAAAACTATTTTGAAATTTTTTATCCCACACATCAATTTTAAGTACGATTATTACTTATTAAATTTGAATAAAATGTTTTTTTTCGAAAAAATTGAGCTATTATGGATTTTTAATAAGTCATGATATGAATAGTATAAAAATTGACCAAAATAAGTTTTTAAGATAGAAAATATTTTATTAAAAGATATAATAGTCCTAAAAATATATTAATTTTCCAAATAATATATATGATGTTTAGAATACCATTAATGAACCACTATAGGTTTTGTTGGCATTTTAATGTAAATATTTTAACTATATATTTTTAATATACATGAAGACATGATAAATGTTAAATTACTTAATTAAGGGTTAAATATAAAAGATAAGGGTCCATTTGTGACATATAAATGTTTAAAACAAAATAGTTGATAGTTTTTAGAACCAAATTCATATAATCATTGAAATAAATTACTTTGCAACCTATTGAGAAAGAAAATGATTTTATAATAAAATAATACTTTAAACATTCATAAAGTTCCCCTCATCCCTCTTATTAAAGGGCACCATCCAACCAATTTAATCACATCTCTCAAGCCCCTTGGCTTATCCAATCTATGAAAATATAATCTTCAAATTCCCATATATTCCTCATAGAATCAATTGTTTATTCAGAAGGAAATTCATGAATGCATTTTGGCTTAAATAAATGGGAGTTAAATGTTTGAAGATGTAACATCTCCTATAAAGATCATTTACATTATTTTATATCTTCACTCCATATAATATAATAATTATTTTATTGCATAGAATCAACAATATCATCATTATACTAGGATGTTGATATGATAAGGATTCAAACTACACATACACACACCTCTATCTAACGGATACGAACATATTATTTTTGTGTATGACAAAATGATGTCTCCCGAAACGATGATTGTTCGATTTTTTTTTCTACAACCATTCATGGTTTCTATTATGATGGATATTTATTTATATGTGATATATATTATATTTTTAATTTATCATTGCTTTTTTATATTACATTTATATAATACTATTATTGTATCTATAATGGGAAAAATGATAATTTAATTTGAAGGAGTTTGGACTACCGCCCCCTCAAATTGATTTGACTCGTTCATGATGTGAATGGAAAATATAAAGGATATAGTTGATGAACATATGTAACATATATAAAATATGATATTCGAATTATAATATACCTATGTATAATTAACATTTCAATCATTTATATATCAGACAAAATGAATATAGCGTTCATGCATACATTCGGCTAACCGTCTCCATGAGTGGTGAATTTCATTTTTATCATCAAATGATATGTATAATTATAAATAATTATATATACTGGACATATATGATATATATTATATCAAAATCATGAATATAATTCTACATATAATGGAGTTTTGACCACATAGTCAATTTGTAATTATAATGATTTCATTTTTTACTCAAGTACCAAATACCAGAAAAAATCGATATTAACTTAAATGATTATAAAATTATTATATAATTTTAATATGTGATATAAAAGGAATAATAAACATCGAAAATGTAAGGAGGGAATTATAAATGAAATTTAGTTTATTATTTAGGAAGAACAATAAACATACATGACTAGACAGATTTATTATATGGGAATTCTTCTCAATCTCTTTTCATTGAGGAATATCTTTATTTATACACAATTATAATTTATATGGGGTATAAACCCATTTTAATTTTTATTTCATTCAATGGAAATCATATTTTACAAATCATTTTACAAAATGACAAAGGAAGTGTTTTTTAACGTGCGCGTTGACAATGCCCTTTCCACCGGTGCAAGCATTATATGATATTTGGCTTCTATAGCAAGATTTACTATTATTAAAAAGAAAATAAAAACAAAATACCATTTTAGGTATTTTTTATTTAAAATGGTTTTGATAATGGATTTATTATGTTAATATCATGAACTGATATCTTGTGATTCCAATGTGGAAATGTTATCTTTCCATTATGATTATTCATGTGTTATGATTAGGTTATGGTTATTGGCCATTGTATGTATACGGATAGGCCCCGGATAATCCTATGGTGGGTGTTTCCAAGATAGAACACCAATTAATTTTGTAACATAATGTAGGTAAACATTAACATTTCCCCTTATTGATTTAGGCAATATACTATAGAGGGTATTCCATACGTAACTCCCTATGTCGCTAAGAAATCTACAATGTAAGTATTTTATGGATTCCATAAGTTACCTTTATAGATTTTTTATTTTTATTATATATTCATAAATATTATGATTTCATGAGTTATGTTATAGAGCATATGTTATATCAGTGAAAAAATGATTTTATTGATTTGTATGAATTGATGGACTAATGTTCTCTTTCCTTATTTTATAACCACTACAGATATTTTTATGCTAATCCTATGTTTTTGAAATTTATTTCATAGTTTTTAAGGAAGGGTAAGAGAAATCAATAATTCATGAATATTTATATAAGGAAAAGAATTATAGTTTTATTTTATTATTTTTATTGTTGTGAAAAAATGGATAGAGTAGATGTGTCTACATTGTAATATTTGAGATGAAATTTAATATATGGACTAATTTTATAAAACTCTAAATCCGAAAAGTTCCACATTTTTAATTTTTTATTTAACTAATGATTAATTAATTTTTCAAGAAAAAGCCTTATATATAAAATCTAACCTAATAACATTATATGATGATGAGGCAACACCCCTAACTCATTGTTTAATTTTATTTCTTCTTTAACCTCATTAAATTATTAATAGAACATAATTACATTAAAATATATTTATTTTACATATTCTAATATGTTTTTATGTTATCTTAATCACCTAAAACCATATCATCTTACGTCATATGTGATACGAAATATTCATTTGTGTGTACTCCATACCTCCGCCTTGCAAAATGATGTTATTCGTTTTCCATCACCACCACGTAAAACAAGATATAATGATGGATTATATTACTGTATACAATATTTACAATATTATTATAATATTATAATTATTATATAACATATAAATTTATACATTCCATTAAGTTGTAATATGATAACATCACTTACATGTTTGGTGGAATACATCCTCCTTTAGTGATGTGATGTGATCAAACTTTACGTGATATGTAATATTAATTTGTATAAGGAAGATATGTGATATATTTGACATACATTGGATTATTTAATGCTAATATATATATGTAACCATTATTTATTTAAATCATTATTGAAAATGGAAACAATGTCCATGGGTATATTCTGTCTACCGCCTCCATTAATGGTGAATTTCATTTTCTATCACTAAAAATTATGGATTACTATAAAAAAATATTAAAAATATATATGATATTAATATAACACTTTTTATTATGGAGATCATCGAACCAAATTTAAAATTAGGAGAACCAAAAATACCAAGAAAATATATACATGAAAAACAAAGAGATTATTTCCTAAAAACGACGTTAACATAGAAATGATAAAAAATGATCAAAATTAAATCATATATGGTATGATATATATATATATATATATATTTAAAAAATTTATAATTAACTAACATTTTTTATTCATGTGTTTTGAATGTGGATGAATTATGTCAATACTAATAGTAATAAATTTTTTCTAAGATTTTACTTATGTTAGACACATTCAGTATTGCCAACCAATTTTAAGAAAGTGGTTTATATAATACCCATGAATATATTTATAATTATTAACTGTAAGAAATTTTTATTTTCCAATCCATTTCATAATATCTTTTCCTTATGTTTTTTGGTTCAAAAGATACACATGGAGTAATGGATTTATATCTCAATTTTCCTTCCATAAGACATGTGTTTTGGTATCAACATACATTTTTTTATGAGATGTATAAAATATCATGAATATAATTATTACCATATATAATTATCATCATTTAATCTAATTCTTCCATGTTTCTTATACATTATTTTTACCAAAGAGGTAAATATTTTGGTTACAACCTCATCATTTATTAGGATGGATAATGATTTTTCTTCAGGTGATAAAATATTGTGATTTATCTCTAATAAATATTATTATACATGTTATTTTATAGTTATTGAATGAGAATAAATTTCTCTCTTAATTTTACTCTATCTATATACTCAACACATCAATATAATGTGTTTATCAAAAATTTCTTTTATTTTTATTTTCTGTAAAAAAACTATTATTTCTTCCAAAACCATGTATTATAAATATGGAATCAATTTTATTTTAAAAATTTTAAAAAAATTATTGAATTATTTCTTTCCATGTTTTATTTTTTAAAAAAATAATTTATAATGAGTTATTATGCCATTATTTAAACAATTCCTAAGTATATTTTAATAAAAATATAAATGGAAATTTTAATTAAACATGTATGGTTGTAATTGAATTTCTCATATTCTTGAAAATTATTTTCCTTGAATATTCCTATATATGATTTCAAAGTTATTTGGGAAGAATATTATTTTTTTAAAAATCATTTCAAATATATTTTTCTATCTTATAATTTGTTTTCCTCCAGAAATGTTCTATATGATGTTTCAAAATCATTTTCTATAAAACATTAAAACATGTAATGTTACTTATGATTTAGTAAAGATTCCATCCAAGGATAAAGTTTTTATTATTTCTTTGGATGATTTATATTTTTTATGAAATGATGTTTATGAAACCCATTTCTCTTACACTGTTTATTCCATGGTAAAATTTCTATAAAACACGATTATTTTCACAAGATATGATATGATGAAATGATGAAATTATTATGAATCATATCACCATTCTATAAGTTATTATTGGACGAAATGTTTATGAAACCCCTTTCATTTCATAATTTTTTTATATGACCATGTGGCAAAAAACCATTTTATTTTAATTATGTGATATGTGGGAATTATATATCCCTCTAATACCATGGGTAAATATTACTTCTAATGAGATTTACAGTATTTGAATGGGGATTAAACCCTGTTGAGTAATGGACTTTGTCTTCTTTGATAGCCATCAGAGATAACCCTTTAAACTATTATACTTTAGGGAGTGAACCCATTAAACTATGATATGATTGGTTGTGATCCGAGACTAGACTAGAAATGATTTTCATTTAATAGGTTTATGATATGATTTTATTTATTAGGATTAATTTATTTTCCCATAGATATTTTTTTATTTCCTTATGATTCATGTCTTATACATAACCTAATTGTGTTATGTGACTCCAGATTTTAATCATTGATATGCATTGAATGTTTTTTATTTTTTATTCTCATGTTCTTATAAGCTTATTATATTTTGATACTTATAATTCCCCCTTACATACCCCTATAAAGAGTATTACTTCCCAATTTTTATTTTACCTATTCCAAGGTTATGAATAATGATATTATTAATTGTGCGTTATGGAAGGGTTATAGTTATAAAGAAATTAGTGGGAGATGATGTGGATCATATATGAAACATTTGTTAATGTTTCCATGATTATAATGGTAATACACCTTTATGATCCTCAGTCATGTGATTTTTTATTGAAATGAATATTCATCTAAAAAGATATAATATCAGGGTATGAACAACTTAGTTAGTAATATTTTGACTCTACCACTTGTTCATTATATGGTAGAATTTGTTGGGGATCTAAACATATACCTTGATCATAAATTTTCTATGTACCATATTTTATTCTACATACATTGCAATATCGTTCCCCCAAAAAATAAATAACTTGAAAATTTTGGTACCCAAGCTAATATGGGTCCCATCAAACGAGTACTGAATTTTTGAGATACCTATAGATTACTTAAATAATTATTTAATGTATATCTAGAAATACAAGGTTTGAAATATCTTTTTATTAATCTAAATGATTTTTTTAATATAAGAGAAAAAATTCATTACAAGCTTCCATGAATATTTTAAAACATATAAAAGTAAAAGTACAAAAAATTCAATTTATCCAAATGATTTTAATACATTAGATGTTATATAATTTCACATCCAATACAATCCTTTTTTCATTTATAATATTCAAATACATCATTTAATAATATTTTTCATGTCTTTGAATAAAATCATACAATCATATCATATGAAATTCTATATCATTTGACTCATTTTTCACTCAAATACTCATACTATTCAAATCTTCCTGAATATTATAATTAGTTATAAAAGCAGTATAAATTTTTACCCTATATTATAAAAGATCATTTTTTAATGCAGGTTTCTCATTATTTTCTATTATATTACTATATAAACCCATTTCATTAATATAATTTTTTCTCAATATTTAAATATCATTTCTTAAAAAAACATTAATATTTTAATTATCATAATAAAAATCATAAAATCTAGAATAAAAACCTGAATAAATAACAAATTTCATTGAATACATAAGGATTAAGTTATAATATTATTTTTTAATTCAAAATTCTTCACTAAAATCTGATTATTTTTAAGGTCGATAACGAGTTTTTAAGGACTTATTTCCGTTATTTTTGTTTTTTTTATTATTTAGCATCGGTAATTTTGGATTGACATTACCTTTCCATGAAAACTCTTGAAAATTCTGAATAATTATATTTATATTTACCTTTCTTATATCCCTTTCCTATTAACCATTAAGGGATTCTTCAAAATTGGGTCTTGCATAATTTTTTTCATTATTATTAAACTCTATTCAATATTTGAGGAATATATTATTTTTAACTATACATTATATCAACATCAAAAGAGTCAAAAAAATATAATTTAAATATTTAACCTCTACATATTTATTTTTCCCCCTATTCATCTATTTTCATCAGTTCTCATTCATACTGATGCATTTATCTAATAAAATCAACAATAGTGTACTCTTTTAAGTTATTTATTCAATTAATTGTGACCTTAATTTCATGTGATTTATCAAGAAGTACTCATAAATCATTTTCAATAATTAAGGTCTTCCATAATTCTTCTCCATAAGAATTCATTCAACTTTAAATGATTTCGAATAATTGGAAAATGTGGTTCATAGTTTCATTTTCACCTATATTGAAGTCTTATAACATATCTTGAAGAATTTCAAGACTGTTTTCAGTCAATTTATTTGAGAAAATGTGATTAATTTTTATAATATTCTATTTCCCATGAAAATCTTTACAATAACACACATGACTGAAAATATTTTTTGTTAATAATAAAATATAAAATATTACCAGATTTGTGATTCAAAATGTATCTGGATGCACTATTTCTTGTATGTGTATCATGATGAGATTCTCGGTAGTTTGTATTAATTTTATATAAAATAATAGTTTCATATTCATATGTATTTGATATATTCCTCTATTATAGATCTCCAGTATCCATATTCATTTCAATCGAAGTGAGACTACTTCTGAGAAATCCAATAATTCTTTTTATTTATTCTATATATCAATATTATCTTATCCTTAGACTATTAAGTCAAAAAATTGGATATAATAATTAAATAAAAAATAGATAATAGATTGATAGATTAAATTACAAAATGAATAAGCTTTGTTATTAATTATTTGGTTTGATTAAAAGATGATTGATTTCTTATGGGGGGCATCAATAGACCAATTTATGTTTTCATAAAACAATCATTTAAATATTTAAATTATTTAGTTAAATGGCAGTGGAATATATGAATAATGCAATTGTCATAGTATATTAGTTTATCATGATGTGGACCTATTATATAATTATACATCTCTGTTTATAGAGAGATACATAGTCTACTAATATAGTTTTCAAATTGAGGTCATAACATAATTATATTGTATTTTTTTCTTTTAAATGTATAACCATTAATAATGAGGACATTTTTTGGGAGTAGCAACATAATTCAATTTCATACATTATATAACATGGGTCACAACTTGATTGGTCATCATTTTAGAACGTTTTATTTCTAAACTAATGATATAAAATTCATTTCAATTTAAAATCAAAAAGAGAAGGTAATATGAATGATTGTATGAAGTGTAACATAATAAAGAAACCATAACCAAATATATTGAAAAATAACATAACATAATCTGTATTCATTCAATGTTTGATCAACATGATATTCTCACCTATTATGTAGAAGAACACATAAATTTATTTGTTTATCACATGATTGATCATCTAATAGTATTGTGAAATGTTAAGAACAAGTATAAATTTCCACAACAGCTTTCTGTAGTACCACGTCGATTGAAATATTATGTCACTAATCAAACATTTACATTTTTGAGTTATTTAAATTATAAATTTATTCTGTAGTAGATAATATTTATGGTATTTTAATAAAATATTCATAACACATCTAATCAGTAAATATAAAATTAAAAATTCAATCTTAATAATATTACAATATCATAGAGAGTGAAATGGAATATAATATTATAATTTTCAAATAATCGATTAACTTGCAACCATTATTTAATTCAGCCAAAATATTATACCACCATGTTTTAAATCATTAATTAAAAAACTGAAATAGTCTAAAAATATTATGTCAATCATAATTAAAAAAAAATCTCACTTAAGAATTTGAAAAATAAAAGTCATTAAATAATATTTTTTAAAATGTTTAGAAAGCATGTGGATGAATTAAAATCATAATATGTTGACATTAAAAATATAAAGATAACTATTACTCAGATTAATATCAAGTAAATTTATTTTATAATCAATAAAATTGAATAAAATAAAAATTTAATACAAATTATTTCTCAATTTCAAGATTTAAGTATCATGTGTGAAATTAAGACACACATTGATCATAATGAAAAATGATTTAAAAAAATGGGAATCTCTTCACAATGGTTCTTCATAGTTAATATAGTTTTAAAAAGTTATTAGAATAATGTTAACATAAAAAATAAAATTATTATAAATTTATATATGAAACAAAATATAAAACATGGTAGTGTTTCCTATAAGAGTTACAAGAAAAACATAGATGAATTAACATAGGTGAATTTCACATAATCATTTTCACTATGTAAATGAGTTAACCTCATATGTGAATTAATTTACCCAATTTCATATAGGAAAGTCAAGTTAGAAATACACATAATTTAATTCAACATGCATGTGATTCACTACATAGGATAATCTTGTATCTAAATTTATCATTTAGGGGGTACAAAATAAAAGAATTCCTAAAAAATTGAAAATTATTTACTTTTCATATTTCAATCATAATCCAGACCTTCTTAAATGAATAATATTTTTTAGGAAATTTTATATATTTGTATTATTTTATTTTTCATTGAAATTAATCAATTATTTCCGTATTTGTATATTTATATATATTTTTATCATCATTAACCATGTCCAAATAGTTCTGATAAAACAGTTAAAATCAAATTAAAAAAATATATAGTGATATCAATCCAATGTTCTTACAATATATATATCAATTAGGAAGATAAGACATTTCAATTAAAATTATAAAATATTATATTATTTCATGAAAATTATAACTCAATTTTATTTATGTATCTCATGATATGGTCATAATAATTTGGGGAACATATTCTTTAAAATCAGCTATGTGGATTTCAAATTCAGGTCATGTTAAGAGAGTTATCAAATCGTAAAGAACGTTCCCTATATGCCATAGTTTTTTGATCATTTTCCTCTGTCGCTCCATCGGCGCTGCAATCTCCGGTGGCACTTCCTACTCCTGTAAACTTCGACCCAAGTTCTTCTTCAATGGTCGCATATCCATCAGCTCTGCGGGATCTCCTTGATCCCCTATCAAGCCCCGAGGGCCTTCCATTTCAATCATATAATTTCTCTGCGGAGTCTCGGACAGCCTTTCTCAGGCTTGTTTCCTAAATATATAAGTTATTTCCCCCTTGGATTCATGGTATATATTGATGGTTCTGATGGAGGTTAGTGTTTATATCTTCGAGGAGGAGATGTCAGGCCTTAAGTGGACCCTCATGGATCGATTCAGCTTGTCTTCCTATCCCATTTTAGCTTTCAAACAACTTGTAGAATCATGGGGGCTCTAATCGATGGCATGCATATCCACTCTATATAATAACTTGTTATGTCCAGTTCATTTGTCGGTAGCGGATTTCATCCAGGCCTAGTGTAAAGTGTCCTGCTGTTGGGGCCGTGGGCATTTCAATCTAGCTCGATATTCTATAGAGGTTCACAAGGGTAAGGAATGTCTACATTCCACAGTGTGGATAAATTTGTCAGGGCTTCCTCTTACCTTTATGAATGAGTCCTTCTTTAAGGCTATCAATGATTCTCTTGGGGGTTTTCTCTAGGAGGGGTGATCGCACCTACAGGGGAGAGGAGGCCTCAGTGGCGAACATCTATGTCAAACTAGATTTATCACTTCTCATCTCAGAAAAGATGTCTCTAAGAGTGCATAAATATTTTGTTTGGATCCAGGATGTCATCTACCCAGTGCATCCCAGGTACAACTCTACCTTCCTTTTTCAGGGCCATTTATTTCATCTGTGTTGGAAAACCCTACATGACTCTACCTATCATATCTCAAGCGTTGCCTTAGGAGGTGACGCAGTTATGCTTGGGGGTGGGTTTTGGACCTGCCCAAGTGGTCCATGGGTCAGTATCTTTTGAATCAAATGGAAGTGGCTCGGATGGATCAATTTTAGGGGGACTTTCTACCCAATCCAGTACTCAGGATTTATCCCCCATCATCCCATAACCATCTTCCATCCTACTGCATGTTCCTAATATCCCTGTTCTCCTTTGGTTTCAGCCCATTTCTAGCTGGTCCTCTCAATGGATGTCACTCAATGTTCTTCTACCGGGGGTTGTATGTTCGTTTGTTTTCACATCGGAGACCTTCCCTTTGTTTTTCTCATTTCTTTAACATTCCCTTGATCCTTGCGCCAGTTCATTGGCCATGACCGATTCCACCCAGGAGTTTTCTTCACCCTGGGTTGTGTAAAAGGATTGGGAAATGGAGGGGGTCTTCTTCTCCTGGGATGATTCATCATGATCCTCTATTGTTATAGTCGGTAGGAAAATTTGGACTTTGGATCTATCTTCGAATAGGGTGGTGAATGGGAGAGCTTTCAATTATTCTTTCCTTCCATAAAAGGAAACTCTCGACTCATCATATTAGATCTCATGGGAGGTGTAAAAGGATACAAATGAAGGAGAAATAGATCCAAGAGTGCTCTCTGCATCCATCCCACATTATGGTTTATGAGTCTGGGTCCAAAGCCAATCGTGAAGAGTTTAATGTTTAATGATCTTATCTAGAACGTCAGAGGTTGATGGGCCAGGGATAAATCTGATTTCATTGTCAATGAGATTTCTAACAATTTCGTAGATATGGTAGCGATCCTTGAAACCAAACTAGTTTCTAGAAAAGTACTAGAGTATTCTCAATGGCATAAAGTATACGGTTGCAAGCACGGGGATCCTCCTAATTCTCATATATGGTTATTCTTTAAGGACCATTTTATTGTAGATTTCTTCAGCACGTCTGATCAGTATCTAGCTACAAATGTTTCTATAGGGGACCAACAGTTACACATTACATTCATTTATTCCATGTTTATTGTTCATGATAGGAAATATCTTTGGCATGTCCTTGATGGCATCAAATCCAATGGAACCCCTTAGATTTTAGGGGGGCTACATCATTTTCACTTATCTAGAGGAGAAACAAGGGGGATTAGTCTTTCCTCAGAGTGCTAGTTAGGAATTTGTTTCATTCGCAGTGAGTAATGGGCTTATAGATGTGATATTTGAGGGAGATCATTTTACTTGGTGAAATAACCAAGGAGCTCGAATACATACATGGTTTCATCTTGATCAGTGTACGGTGAATGAGGTGGTAATATCTATATTTCAAAGAACCATGGAATCTCACCTGGTTTGGTGCTGGTATGTCCATTCTTCTTTGCACCTCTCCCTAGGGATATGTTCTTCAAGGGATGAGCATCTAAACTTTTCAAGAACATGGGTATGGGAACATGATTTCATTGATTAAGTAAGGGAAGCATGGTCTCTCACAAATAAGGGGAATCAATGGATTATGTTACACAAGATGATGAGTCATCTTATACTGGTATTATGCAGATGGAGGAAGTACCTCCTAGGCTGTGATCAGAATTTCGTTGATGTCAGTAGAAATGGTGAATGATTCAAGGAAGTTCTAAAATATGAATGGAATAAAATCATGTTTAATGATATATGGTTAAAGAAGGGTCACCCCATAGATATCCTTATAAGTAAGGAATAGTTGGAGTGGGATGGAGCTAGAGTCAAATGTCATTACATGGGAGACAGAAATTTAGGTAACTCCCATGTCTTCATTAAAGAACGATGTCGATTCCGCAAGCCTAACATTCTCATCGGGGATGGAACCTACACCAATTATTGTGAGGAAGTGGGTGAATTGGCTTTTGTTAACATTCAAGAATTTTGGTATGCCCAAATCCAAACATTAATGAATGGTATCTAAGTGGGGATTTTGATGTGTTTGGGGAAATTCCTAATTGTGTGTCAGATGATATTGATGGTAGGATAATAATTATTTTGGAGGATGACAAAGTGCGTGAGAAAATTTGGATATTAAACATAGATAGTGCACCAGGGCCAGATGGAATTCCAGGATCTTTTTATAGGGAAACAAGGAATTTTGTGAAAGGGGACACTGTGAGAGTAGTAAGGTAATAATTCCAAGGGGGAACATGGCATGTATAGAATGTGTAATAATGTGGGATTTATATATGAAGGTGCGTAATCCCCAAACCATTGAATTGTCCCACACATTTAGTTTTTGCAACTTCTTGTACAAGGCCCTAGGAAGTATTATTAGTAGAAGGATGGATCCTCACTTGAATACTTAGATGGATTCAGAACATTATGTTTTTATCAAAGGGTGGTCTATTCTAAGTGCGATTGGAGTTGTGCAACACATGGTCAATGGAATAAAAAACAATGTCTTCGGGAGCAATCTGGTGATAAAATAACACATGTACAAGGCCTGTGACAGGATTGAGTGGGGTTTTATCTTAGTGGTTCTGGCATGTATGGGGTTCTCATCCTAATCTTGGGATCTTTTGTTTCGGTGTTTCAGATAGAAGTGGATCTAAACTTCATTTATAGGTATGAAATTTGGATTCATCAAGGCATGCATAGGTCTCAAACAATGGGATCCCCTCTCTCCCACTATTTTCATCCTTTCCCAAAACTCCTGTAGCTACTCCATTAACCAGTGCCTTTTCATAGGAAAATTCATCCCGTACAAGAATCGATATGCTCTAGGGGTCATCTCGCAGATGATATTTATGGACGATACCATTTTATTTATTAATGGAAACATGAGATCATTGTTGGGGAAGAACAAGGAACTTGAAGAGTGATGTATATGGAGAGCGCAACAAGTCAATAGGGTGAAAAGCCAATATTTCATTGCTAAAAAGTTATCAGGAAGTAGGGAATGGGACCTAGACATCATCTTGAGTATGAGAATTAGGTCCTTCGATATGGAGTACCTCGAATAACTGGTTAGTCATACCACTCTGGATGTGCATCAGTTTGATTATATCATTATCAAGATCATGGGGTAAATCTTAAACTGGAAGAACATATTTTTATCTTTTTTCGGTCGCATAACTCTCGTGAATAATGTTCTAGTGTCAATTCCCATTCATATTATCTATACCCAAAAGGTTTGAAATGGTATAATAATTTACATGCTGAGGATTTTGGTGTCATCTATATTGGATGGTCAGAAGGAAGGCAGACATCACTATGAATCGGGGGAGTATCTTTCAAGACCTATTAGGAAGTGGGAATCAACCTAATATGCGTCGCCTCATCCATGCAAGGGATACATGTGAAACTCACATGGGAGGCCATGGAAGGTTAGACTCTTTGGGGAAAGACCATACCTGGAAGATATAGCTAGGATGTGAGTGTCCCAAGGTCACGAACTTCAAAGATGTAGAATTTGATTCACCCATACCTGGAGTCTTTGAAGCCACTCCCATGATGGCTAGTGGGGAGTGGAGAAAGTAGCATCTGGAAGCATGATTCGGGGTGGTAGGTTGTGGTTTCTATGATTTACCACCCAGTTCATGTCCATCAGGGAGGCATGCAACCACCCCGATTTTATCCAGGCTATACTAGATGATAACCAAAAATATTTTTCATATATTATCTTCTTGAGTGATGGTCTAGATAGGATCATCTTTACGGGTTCTACGTCAGGAGAGTTCTCATTCAAATCCTTTTCTCAAGTGAGGACAATCTTAGAAAATTTTGATCAATAGGGGGAGATGTTGTGGTGAAAATAGGTTCCCTCCATGTTTAATTTCCAATTATGGAGTGTGAGAAACAACACTTTACCCATAGATGATTAAATTCAACAAATGTGACTGAATTTTTCATCAAGGTGTTATTATTGTAGATTTCATAACTAGGAAATTGGGGGCCACCCATTCGTCGCTATTTATTAGGAAAGATGGACTTGTCAGGAGTTTGGGTCATATAAGTTCAGGATAACCACAGAGTCTTGCATGACAAGTTTTTCAGATCGTAGTTTTAGGGGTCTGGTGATCGCTGGTCTGAGAGGAAAGGTCATGCTATCATTCTATTGGAGGGATGCTTGGTCATTTGGAAGGCTCGGAACGATGCTCACCAAAGCACTTCAAAAGGCACTAAAACCAACATCACCATCAACATGAGAAATATTTTACTAGACTTGGTCAGCTTGTGCACTGACTACATGACTACTCTGTGGATCAGGCCATTTCTCCTGAATCATGTTTTTTCCAACCAGGTCAGTATTTTAAGAAAAAGGCATTGGTTCAATCAGAAGCACCCATTAGGAAGGATTAAACAGAACTCAGATAGGTCACCTCTCAGTGGGGTGTTGTGTGGTGGTGGAGTAATCCGGGACATGTGGTGGTTTGTCTTAGCAACGTTCTCTTACTATTATGGAAGCAACGATATTATATAGGTGGAGGCCCTTCCTATTTTTACTGGGAAGGAGATATGTGAGAAAAGAATCCTTATCCTAAAGGTAGTGGTAAATCACTATTTGAGTCAATACAATTCACTATCTGGATCGGTTAATTATCGTTATAACATTGAGTATATTATCATAAAGTGCAAACAGCTATTGGATTCCCCCAATGAGATTACTCACACATGGCAGTATAGGAACATGCTAGTGGACTTTTTGGCATCCCGGTCCCCCTCAATCCAAATTATTTCTTAATTCCTCAATGTTCATTCCTTTCCAAGTGAGGGAGTCAATTTTGTGGTCAATGATGCATTGGACCACTATTAGTTTAGGAACCCATGGTAGTATCTCATGTATTTCCAGTTTGATAAAATCAATAAAAATGATAATATTCAGTCAGCTACGTGGATTATAAAATGTAAGCATAAATAACATATCTGCTATGTGGATTATGAATTTGACACATGGGGAACAATATAATTTCAATATATGAATATTAATAAACACTAATGAATGATATTTTATGGTCATTCATGGATTATATTCTGTATGAAATTATGTATCAAAACAATATTTTATTTTCATATTTATTTGTATTCCTGAATTAATTTGATAACATCATTTGAAATATATTATGTAAGTAATGGTTTTGTAAAACTCTTTTCCTAAAATGCTATTTTGAGAATTTTAATTTCCAAATTATATAATTTTATTTTCAAAAAACAAATTTTATTTTATTATTATGAATGTAAAAATTATCTTATGATGAATTTTTAATGATTTTTAAAAAATATTAATTCTTTAGTATATAATACCAATATTGGAATGTATTTCATTTCATTTAAATAAATTAATCAGGATAAAATTAACGTAAGTAATAAATTTTATTTCAAGTAACATAAGTAATATCTAGTAATATTTCATCCACAAATTGTTTTTTAATCCCATTTGTTTGTTATTTTAGAAAAAAAATTTGGATTTAAAAATAGATTTTCTTACAACTTTTTTAAACAAAAAAAAATTACTCCTCTATAAATAATTTTTTTACCAAATATGGAATGTTATTGATTTTATTTATTGATAATATATCAGTTAATATTTGATTTTTTTATTCAATTATTATAATTATTCTTAGAGTGAAAATAGTATCATTTTATTAAAAAATCAGTTCATTAAAATCATTTTTTTGGGTATGTAGGATTTGATTCAAAAATTATATCTAACACTATGGGGAAAACAACCATTTGCGATGTGCTATTTGAGACGGGATTATTTCCAGTCACAAATAGTCTAGTCCTGAGATTAATTATGATAGGGGGACCCGCTTGTGACAACTAACTTGTTATTTGCGACATCTTTTCATATCTCGTCACAAAAAGTAATGTGTGGTTTGGCGCGGTTTGCATGCAAACCGCCGAAAGGTTATTTGTGACGGGAGGAATATTCCAATTTTAAATAGTTCGTCGCTTGGAGGTATTTGTGATGGCTCCCATCGCAAATAGACCGATGCAGTAAATTGGTTGTCGTGATGGGATGTTGCCCAGTCACAAAAATATGTGTCGACAGGTACCTTTTGCAACGGGGCCCGTCGCAAATACCCTTTTAATCGCAGACAACAATTAATGCTGGAAAATGAATTTTTGACGGGCCGTGTCGTATAAAGTACCTTTTGCGATGGTATTTCCATCGCAAAAGGTCCCATATCATCTAATCTAACCAATATATACCCTGTATATGTTTTCTCAAATCATTCTCCCAATTCTCATTTTCTCTCTCTCTCAACCCTATTTTCAGAGTGAAAATTTGTTTGAGTTTGTTTGTTTTTTTGTGGAAAAAGTTTTCAAGTCGTCTACATCTATAGAATATCAAATTTAAAGGTATTAATATTTTATGTAATTTAATATTTATTTCAATTCATTATGTTAATTTTAAATATTTTTTATTAGTTTTAATTTAATTATATTTAAATTGTTTTGTTAACATTATTTAATTGTAATAATAAATTGAAATTGTTAGTACTAATTTTTAATAAATACGAAAAATTATTAATTAATATGAATAATTAATAACAAATAGAAATAATTAGTAACAAATAGGATTATTTATTAATAAATACGAATAATTAGGAATAAATAGTGATAAATATCAATAAATATGAATAATTCAAAATAATTAGGAATAATTAGAAATAAATAGGTATATTTACCAATAAATAGGCATAATTTGTAATAATTATTAATAATTATAAATAAATAGTAATAATTATGAATAATTAGAAATAAATAGTAATAAATATGAATAAATAGTAATAAATAGGAATAAATAGCAATAAATATGAATAAACAGTAACAAATAGGAATAATTAGTAATAAATATGAATAATTAGTAATAAATAGGAAAAATTAATAATAAAAAGGAATAATTAATAATAAATAAGAATAAATACTAATAAATACCAATTTATTGGAATAAATTCTAATAAATAGGAATAATTAGTTATAAATAGGATTAATGAGTAATAAATACGAATATTTAGTAATAAATATGAATAATTGGTAATAAATATGAATAAATATTAATAAATATTAATAAATAATAATAATTAGTAATAATTAGAAATGAATTGTCTTAAATAGTAATGATTAGTTATAGTCAGGAATAATTTGGAATAATTAGTAATAAATAGGAATATTTAGGAATAAATAGGAATAATTAATAATAATTAGTAATAATTCATAATAATTAATGATAATCTGTAATAATTAGTAATAATTAGTAGTAATTAGTAAATATTAGTAGTAATTAGTAATAATTAGTATTTATTAGTAATAATTAGTAGTAATTAATAATAATTAGTAGTATTTGGCACTAATTAGTAGTAATTATGACTAATAACACAAAATAGTAATAAATATGACTTAATAGTTATAAATATTAATAAATACTAATAATTAAAAATAAATAGGAATAAATATGAATGATTAGTAATAAATATGAATAATTAATAAAAAATAGGAATAATTAATAATATATAGGAATAATCAATAATATATAGGAATAATTAATAATAATTAAAAATAAATAAGAATAATTAGTAATAAATAGGAATAATTAGTAACAGATTTGGATAATTAGTAATAAAAATGAATAATTTGTTATAATAGGGAATAATTAATAATAAATAAAAATATTTAGTAATAAATATGTATAATTAGTAATAAAAAGGAACAATTAGAAATAAATAGGAATAAATAGTAATAAATAGGAATAATTAAAAATAAATAGGAATATATAGTAATAAATAAGAAAAATTAGTAATAAATAGGAATAATTAGGAATGAATATGAATAATTAGAAATAAATAGTAATAATTAGGAATGAATACTAAAAATTATAAATAAATTGTAATAAGTATTAATAATAATAAATAATTAGAAATAAATAATAATAATTACAAATAAATAGAAATAAATAGGAATACATAGAAATAAGAAGTAATAAATAGTAATAAATAGTAATAAATAGCAAAAAATAGCAATAAATAGCAATAAATATGAATAAATAGCAATAAATAAGAATAATTACAAATAAATAGGAATAATTACTAATAAATAAGAATAATTACTAATAAATATGAAGAATTAGCAATAAATAGAAATAAATAAGAATAATTTGCATTAATTATGAATAATTAGCAATAATTAAGAATAATTAGCATTAATTATGAATAATTAGTAGTAAATAGGAATAATTAGTAGTAAATAAGAATAATTTGTAATAAATAGGAATAAATATTAATAAACAAAAATAAATAGAAATATATAGTAATAAATAAGAACAATTAGAAATAAATAGGAATAAATAGAAATAAATAGTAATAAATATGAATAAATAACAATAAATATCAATAAATAGGAACAAATAGGAACAAATAGCATTAAATAGGAATAAATAGGAATAAAAAGGAATAAATACTACTAATTTGGAATAATTACTAATAAATAGGAATAAATATCAATAAATATGATTAATTAGCATTAATTAAAAATAATTAGCATTAATCATGAATAATTAATAGTCATTATGAATATTTCATAATAAATAACAATAATTACCAATAAATAGGAATAAATAGCAATAAATAGGAACAATGACTAAAAAATAAGAATAATTACTAATAAATTGGAAGAAATAGAAATAAATAGCAATAAATAGAAATAAATTGGATTAATTAATAATAACTAGAAATAATTAAGAGTGATTTGGAATAATTAGAATTAAATAGTAATAATTAGTAGTAAATAGTAATAATTAGAAGTAAATATGAAAAATTAGTGATAATTAGTAATGAATAGGAATAATCAATAATAAATATGAATAATTAGTAATAAATAGGAATGATTAGTAATAAATATGACTAATTACGAGTAAAGAGGAAAAATTAAGAGTAAACAAGAGTAATTATGAGTAAACATGAGTAATTAGGAGGTAATTGGAGTAATTAGGAATTATAATGAGTAATTAGGAGTTAGCAAGATTAATTAAGAATTAATACGGGTAATTAAGAATAATGACAACAAAATAGGAATTAACAAATGTAATTAGGAATAAAAAGGACTAAATATGAATAAAGAGGAATAAATAGGAATAAAGAGGAAAAATTATAAATAAATATGAATAAATTATTAAAACTTGTAATATCATGGAACAATTTCTAGTGGATGGACGACACTCCTTTTGCTCGATGACTTCTCTGCATTCAACATTCACTAAACCAAAACATTATGAAAATTATGATTCAATGTATGCATATCCAATCTCGTAGGCACGAGTTTGATCATGCATTCAGAGGGCCAAATTTTTAATAATGTTTTTAGTCGATGATAGTTGCAAGAAGATGATTCATCGATGAAAAGGGGGCTCTTCTGTCTGACATCTCATTTACTTACATCATTGTCACACTGAAATCACAATAAGAATCTTCTTGGAGGTATGCTTTTACATTCGCGTATGCATGATAATGAATAAGAATACCTCTGAGAAAATTATTCATTATGATTTTAGTGTGAGAAATATGCATGTAAATGAGCTTTCAGAAAAAAGAGTAGTCGTCAATCCACTAGAAATTGTCTTGACTAAATTTAATGGTAATTATAAAGAAGTTGTTGTAATTATTTATCTTCTTTTTCTAGATAGTGTTTTTATAATTTCAAATTATTCAAAAATAGTGATGATTTTTTTTTGTAGAAAAATATGGAACAAGGAAATCAACATTAGTCATTATTATATGATCGTGCTTGGATAAATCAACACATAAATTCAAATGGTTCTAGTTTAAATCCTATATCTATTGGGGGTGTTGAAGCTTTATTATCATTCACATCATCAAATCCAGAATATGTTTTAGAAGGTTCAATTAAGTGTCCTTGTAAAAAATGTGCTATGATAACGTTTGAAAAATCTGACACGTTTGGGGGACATGTACTGTGGTTTTGTTTTCAACCAGATTATGTTTTTTCGTATCAACAAAGTGAAAGCGGTTCAAGAGAAGATATTAATAACTTGATTCCTGATGCATCATTGTTTCAAAGTATTGTACATTATGTTTTGGGTCCATCTATTCAACAAAATGAAACTCGAGATGATAGTGATTTAACTCTTGAGTAGGCACCATCAGAATTTTATGAGTTTTTGAGGTCTGTTGTGGATTCATTATATCCTAGTTTTAAGATAAGAAAATTAGAAGTGGTATAAAAAATAATCGCTATTAAATCAAATAATGAAATGACAAAAATCTATTTTGATCTGATATTTTCTTGGGAAAAACATTATTACCTGAAAGATATGTGTTTCCTGTAAATTACTATGAGAGTAAGAGGATGGTTCATAATCTGGGCCTCAATTATCGGATGATTCATGCATGTATAAATGATTGAATCTTATATTCTAGTGAAAATGAGTCATTGGATAGTTGTCCCACATGTGAAAAATCGAGGTATAAAGAAGATCAACCAGGAATGTATGGATTGATTTTAGTAAAACATTTGAGATATTTCCCCCTTACACCCAGGTTGTTGTGTTTATTTATTTCGCAGAAGACAGAACAATGATGTCATGGCACAAAATCAATATTTCAACGGATAAAATATTGAATCATTTATATGATAGTGATTCATGGAAAATGTTTGACCGTATGCATTGGTATTTTGTTTTAGAAGACCGAAATGTGTGATTAGGTCTTTCTACTGACGGTTTTTTCTGTTTGGTTCATATGGTAATCAGTATTCATGTGGGCCTGCCATTATAACTCTGTACAGTTTACCTCCATGAATGTTGATGAAGGATCCCTATATTATTTAGCCTATATTAATCCAAGGACATCCGAAAATGAATATTGATTTTTATTTGAAGCCATTGATTAATAAAATAAATTCATTATAGAGTGATTGTGTTAGTATATATGATGTTGCTGCGAAAAAAATTTCATATTAAAAACTACATTGATGTTGATGATTAGTGATTTTCCGAAATATGGAATGTTATCTGGTTGTAGTACACATGTTTTGAAATCATGTCCTCACTGTATGAAAGACAACACAACATTGATTCTCGTCAATGTGAAAACTCATGCTATTATGATAGTAACCATACAGTTCTTCCAACTGATCACCTTTTTCAATGGAACAAATCCCATTTCAGAAAATGTATAATTTATTTTAAATTTCATCATTAGATAAAATGAAGCATTTTATGGATCTTCCATATTGGTCTAATTTTACTATCCCCCACATGTTGGATGTCATGCATATTGGGAAGAACTTTTTTGATAATTTATTTCATAGAGTTTTGGATGCACCTAGTAAGACCAAGGATTTTGCAAAGTCCTTATTAGATCATTCCCAAATTTTCAGGTGTCCAGAACTAGAACTATTTAGAAATGTCAGATCATATATGTTAATGAAACCAAAAGTAGCTTATAAAATATCCAAAGAGAGTCACTTATTATTTTTTCAGCGGATTGTTGATTTGATACTTCAATATACTTGTGCTTCCAATTTGAGAAGATGTGTAAAGAATGGTTGTATTAATGGATTAAAAATTCGAGATTGTCATGTTATAATGGAAAGAATTATTCCGAATGTATTTAGAGGTTTGTTGAATTCAGTTATTTGGGATTCGATAGCAGACATATAATATTTTTTTTGAGACATTTGTGCAGTGACAACAGACTATAATGTATTAAGAAAACTGCAAGAAGATGCTGTTGTAATTATATGTAAACATGAAAAAATATTTTCGCCGACTTACATTGACTCAATGAAACATCTGATATTACATTTACCACATGAAGCTAAATTTGGAGGTCATGTACAGTTTTGATGGATATACCCATTCGATTGATACATGCAGAAACTGAAGAAAAAAGTATGTAACAAAGCATCAGTTGAGGGCTCAATTGATGTAGATGTTTTGCAAGTGGAATTTTTTTTTCTAATCTCGTTATTTTGAATCTCAATATCCCTCAAAACAAAATCACATTGGATAAAATGAGGGGAATTTAATGATGAAATTTAAAATAAATTATCTTTTTTTAATCATCCAAATCTTGGTTTCGGTAGAGTTTATGAATAATGGATTTCATATGATGAACATCACAGAGCTCATAAATTTTTTATGCTCAACTGTGAAGAAATGACATCAATTGTGTTTTGAGTTCTTCTATCACATATTCTATAATTTATGTTGTAGTATATAAACGTATTTTATTTTTAGGATATATGATAAAAATATCAAAAAATAACTTATACTATTTACAGTTGCTTCTCTTGAATAACAGAGACAAAAAATATTCTCAATGGTTTCAAAAATTGGTAACATAAACTATTGATGGTTTAATATCAATTCAATTTTTTATTTATCATATTGATCATTGTTTTACAAATTTAAATGTCTCTCAAGGTGCTGATAAAATTGATAAGAGACTATGTATATTGAGTAACCTACTATCCAAAATAGTTAAAACATATAATTTATATATGGTGAATGCTTATCGATTTCATACACGTGCATATGGAGAATCAAAAAAGCAATTAATATAGGAGTTTTCAAGAGAAGATAACATCATAGAGAAACTGAAGTTGACTTTTATAAAATTCTGGATGAAATTATTGAGTTGTGTTAGCTAGGATAGAATTACTTGATGATGTGTAAAAGATTGTGGTTGGATACTGAAAGAGGCTTGTGTGTTCATATGACTAGTGTAATCATCTATATTAAATATAAACATCTTTTTGTAGTAAATGAACAATTTTTACTGGCTCAACAGGATCATAAAATTTATTACACAAAGTACCATGCAACTTAAAGAGACTTGAGTGATTGGTGGGGAATAATAAAAATGAAATCTTGGGGATATTTGTTTAATAAAAAAGAATGTGATTCCGTTGATGTGGAAGGAATTGAAATTATTCAAGAGACTATTCAAAATTCATCTTTTTTCACAAAGTGAGATGAATATGGATGATGACAGTCCACAATTAAAGATCGATGATGATGAAGATGTTAGTGATGTTATAAATGAATTTGAAATGACAAGAGATGATAAAACATAAACTCATATGGATATTGATGATGTTGGGGAGGAAGATGAAGACATTGACATGGATAGCTATAGAGATGAGGATGAAGATGGACATTGACACAGTTAAATGCTGGTTATAATCATAACTAATATATATCTATATTTAATATTTATTTTCAACTATCTTTTAACAATAATCATTTTGTGTTTCAGTTGGATCTTGATCTATTTCACGAGTTGCAGGAGGATGATCTACCATTGGATGAGGGGGATTATGAACTATCTAACCATCATCATACTCACCTTTTAGGGGTTATACAGAGGGGGAGTAGTCTTGTATGATTGATGATTCCTGACCAAATCCCGGAGAGACATCCATGAATTGGTTTTGATCCACGCCCAAAGAGGTATGGTAACCTATATATTATATTTATCTTTCATTAATTTATTTATATATATAATAATTTTTTGAATATTAATTTTTTTTCATAGTTTTGTGCATGTTGATTTTGGATAGGGGAGCACTATGATGTGCAATTATTTTTCATAGCCATGGATCACATGGGAACAGATTCCTATTGATGTGCGGTGTGACATGTTCAATCATTGGCTGGTATGAAAATAATGAATATTTATTTTGAAATATTTTTTATTCATAACCTGATATTATTAATTTTTTCTAGGTTTTATGGTATCCAATTAATGATAGAATGTGTGAAGATATACACATGGCATGGTAGGTGTATAGGCAAGACCGTTTTCGTCAGTTTTTGATCAATTTGTGAAAAAAAAACCATTAATAAAGCAGGAGTGACAGAATTTGATGAGTCATGTGGAGCCCACTGACCAGAGTACATTTCATCTCACGTTTTAGATGGATTATGTTTATACTGGTTCAATAGTGGATTTTAGAGGATATCTTTAGTGGGACAATAGAACCGGGGGAGACATGAGGTGATGCATCGAGCTAGTTTTCCTACATTTAGTATGCATATAGAGCATCTGATATTTATAATTCTTAAATATTTTATATAACTTTAAATATAAACACTTTATTTTAAATTTATGTAGGCAGTCGAGCATCTCGATATTACAGAGTTCGACGTTTATTAGAGGATTTACTATGATCAGGCCACTGGAATGATTAGAGGTGATCTCCAACATCAGATTGTTGTTAATATTATTTTTTTCTATTTGAAAATTAATTTTATATAATATTTTCACCATTTTAATTTCAAATTGGAATTGAAGGAGTCATATGAGGATTTTACCTCTCAGACACAGGCTGAGAGTCAGGACAAGATGACCGAACAGACCAGTGCCCACCATTTCGATTAAGCAGCATAGATACTGGTGACGTAGTATGTCTTTGAGAAGGACCGATTATTTGGTATCAGTTCTCATTTGACTCATGGTACATAATATGGTACTGATGCGATGTCGGCATCTAGATCGGGAGGAACTTCTGGAGAGGCATATTCTTCTTCCTCATAGTATTATGAGCAGTTGGGAACTCAGGCTGTGCTTATTGAGAGTTTTCAGAAGCAGCATGAAGAGTTGTCTCGGCGGCAGCAACAGTAGAAGTAGCCGCACGAGGACGATATGCGTCAATGGGAGCAGTTGTGACAGCAACAACATCACTAGTAGATGGAGTACATCCACTGTCTGACTCGTTGATTAGGGATGGATTTTCCTCCACCATATCATCCTCCTCAACCTCCTCTAAAAGATAACCCCCAGTGATTTTCTTTTTGGGTTAAAAAAATTTTAATTCTATATTTACAGTAGTATAAACTATTTACAGTTTCTGTTTTTTATATTGGTGAAATTATTATATAATTTTTTTAATAATTTATTATTTATTATTACTATTATATTTTTTTATATTTGATTATTTTACTAATAATAATAATTTTTTATAATTTTTTTATATTTTTATGTAAATATTGAGATCTTAATAAATAATTATTTTAAATTGTTTTATTAATTTTAATATAATTTATTCATTATTCATAATTTCATTAAATATTTTTTTTTAGTATTTTATTTTTTATTGTTTTTTAATTTGACTAATAATATTTTTTTCATTTTTTTTATTATTTTAATAATAATAATATACTTGTTTCATTAATAAAAAATTTATTAAATTTTTTTAATATAATTTTTTCATTAATCGTAATTTTTTTAATTTTTTTATTATGTTTAGTATTTGTGATGGGACCATTTACAACGACATCCCATCACAAATAATTTAAATATAATTTTTTATTATTAGTATTTGTGACAGGACGGTGGTCCGTTGAAAATACTATTTGCGACGAACCCATCACAAAATTTTTATATATATATAATGTATATAATCAGATTTTTATTTGTGATGGTCCCATCACAAAAGGTTGATCTATATATAATGTATATAATCAGCTGCTTATTTGTGATCAGAATTTTTCCCGTGGAAAAAAATAATATTTGCGACAGGCCCGTCACAAAAACTGTATTTGCGATGCCGTTTTCTACAACGGGCTATTTTCGACGTGTCCCCATTACAAAAGACTATTTATGATGGGATCCTATTCCAAATTTTCCGTCCCAAATATTTATAATTCCAGTAGTGTAATTTTTTTGTGAATTTAATTTGGAGAAATGGAATCCATATTTGGAATAATATAATCAAATTGGGTAGAAGGGTCAATTTCATGTTTTGGAAGGAACAAATTAATTGTGGAAAAAATAGATTTACCACTTTTTAAGTTAAATATTGAATCAAATTAATGTTAATAGGTATGAGCATAAAATACATAAAAAATACAAATTTAATTGGATGTTTTGTTTATTTAATAATAGTAAACATCATCTACAACATTATATATTAGTCCAATTATTATTAGTTAATTCCATAAGAATTTTGTTGACGTCAATATAAAATAATCTGCATTTTAATAACTTGAAACCACCCCTCAAGTATAAATACCACCCCTTTCCACTCCCCTTATAAAAAAAATCCTTGAATCTGATAAAATATTACATAAAACAACTCCTCAAAACTCTCACCATGTCCATGTATATCAGCTCTCACTAAAATACCATGTCCAAGATCATTAAGGGGTCCTTCAAGGATGTGATATCCAAGAGGTAATTTTTTCAATCCACGGGTCTTAATTTCTTATTTTATTCAATTTTTTAATGAAATACTTTTACCATAATATCATCGAAAATCCAAAATCATTTATATACAAGATTTTTTATAGTCTTTATTAAAATATATCATGTCCATTTCAGTTCTCATCTCAACTTACTTAGTGAAATGAAACTATTTTACAAATTATAGAAGTTCATCATTTTTATGAATAATATTTATTTATTTTCAATTATCTCATTCATGTCTACTCATATTATTTTTATTCTATATAAATATTGTTTTTAATGTTATATTATAACCAATTTCAGGTTTGATAACTAACATAAAAATCTTATTAAATAAAATGATACTAGTATGTGATGTTCGAAAAACCCACCAAAATAATCTATATAATTTTCATTATGGTTTTATCAAACATTTCAAGATAATTTATTAATTAAAAATGATATATATAACCAATTAAATAGTTTTAGGTTTTTTAATAAAATAAAATTTCAAATAGGAAGATTTATTTTCATTTTATATGAAAATCCAATATTCTAACCATGTGAACAAACAATAATACCATGAAGAAAACATAAAAAAATAATGAAAATCTTGAGATATTATTAGAAAATGGTGGTAATATGTTTAAAAGTAACATTTAATTAATTATAATTATGAATATTGTTCTAAAATAAATTATTAACTCTCTCAAACCAATTATAGTGGAAATTTGAACATATTTTGTGAATGTGAAACATGAGGTAAGGAAATTCAAAACCCAATTTCCTTTAATTATCTTATACATCGATTTCATTATTATTTCATGTTATGATTATTTGTTAAATTATTGATTAATATCATAAGATATATTTTAAAAAAGTTTTATTTATCGTTGATACAAATAATCAATTCACATGATTAATGATCTCAATAAAGATATTATATTTTGAAATTACTTTCCATTAAAAACATAAATTAAGGTTTAATTAAGAAAATAAAATGGAAAGTTATTTACATATAAATAATAAATATAATTTTCATAATTTCCTATAACCATACTATTTTTAGGATTACATTAATTTTTATGTCATACCACTGAATGAAAATGTTTTCCATTATATATTTTTTTTCAAGTTGATTGATTTTTATGCTATAATACTTGAATTACGGTTATTTAATAGTTATTTGAGAATGTGTTGAACGATGAGTGGTATGAAGACTCACTCTCTTGGATGTTCTTGGATCTCAACTCGCTCATCCTTTTAGGTTGTTCCCTACCTTTGGCAACGATGAAGATTCTCATTTTTTCGTTCTGATTCTCCCCTATTCTTCGCTTCATCCTCCCCATGGGTTCTTTCTTCCTCTTGCATGTTCGACTCATGGTTCCCTCTCCCTCGCATCCCTCTATTCCATGGTGTATCTAATATCTTTCTGGATGTATCCTCTACACACTAACCTTGATCTACACTACTTCAATCTAGGTCAGAATAGGAATGACAGATACTCTGTGTTTTTGGGTTTATCGGTTAAGTGGTTTTGGATTTCTCAATTCCTCTCTCCTTAATTATTGCTTCGGCCCCTACTTCATCTTTATATTTTTTATTCACAAGGTTTCAAACCCTCTGATTCTTCCATTCATGCCTTTTTTAGGGTTCCAATCCCATTTCATCTACCTTTTAGCTTAATTTTTTGTTACTGCATTTCGGTTTTGTTGGGCCATTTTTTATTGTGTTTTTGTGTCTCTTTCTATTGAATGTTTTACACGCTAGTTCTTTCTCGGTGTCTTTTTGTGGGAGTCCCTCTATTCACCCCTCTCTGGCCTCTACGACCATTAACCCCTTCCATGTCGGTTGGGTGTGATTTTCCTTAGGAGGTTTTGGTAGTGTAGTGTGTTGTAGTGGTCAGTTCCTAATGGTTTAACTGAGGGTAAACTGGTCTGTGTGGTGATTAGGTGATGGAAAACAGTAGTCAATGGTTCAGAAAGGTGATGTGGTAATTGGATGTTTGTTTTTTCATATCTATGATTTGTATAGTCGATGATGTTACTGAGGAAGGTGATTATAGATATGTGTTCGGCTTATGTGGTTGTTTAATCTTGGTCGACAGTGTCAATTATTTCTATTTCAGGCAGAGGACTTCATAGAGTGAACAATGACGATGATCAGATGAGGGTGACATGACGATGTGTTGTAGGGGATCTATGGTTTTCATGTGATATCATGATGGAAGTGGGGATTCGTGGGTGGCACAATTCTTTGGTTGAGACGATATTTGTAGTATTTTATGCGAGGATGGTATCTTTTAATTTTTTTAAATAGGGTGTTGTTGACGGTCATGACATGTTGGATGGTTCTATGTTAATATGAAATTGAAAAAAAATGAGTGGTAGTGAGGATGTGTCTTACTGCTGGAGAATGTTATTTAGGCTCCCACATACACTCAATGTGGTTTTCAGTAATATAAAAATTGATTGTTGATTATAGGATGATGGGTGGTTTCTTGTTAAACAAATGATATTTGGTTATGTGATAAACCAATAATAGGTGGTTATGTGATAAAAAAATGATAAGGGGTTTCATGAAAACCCATTTATGGGTGGACACATTATAACATCTAATTCATTGGGTACTTCGAAGAGGTAGGATAACCATATTGGTTAAATCATTTGTAAGAGTGATATGTAAAATGATGTCCCATGTTACCTAATTTCCACATACCTGCATTCTTATAAGGTTTCATGAAAATTTTATGGTTTTCAAAGGGAAAGACAATGGTATTTGGAAATAATTATTCTATCATAAGGGTAAAAAGGTTATGTTTTTAGAATATGTCTTATGGGATTTCAATGGACTAATAGTTTCCATTATTTTATTTCCCTTACTATTTTCTTATAATCATCAGTTTTTTAAAAAAAATCATAGGATTTAAGTGTGAATAGAGACTATAATGAGATTATGGGAAAATTGTGAGTATTTTTCATGAATATTTTGCATGATTTATCGTAGATAATATTGTATTATGGAAAAAAAAGATACATAATATATGGATACCCTTGTAATGTAATGGATTACAGTTATGAGTTTTTAATAATTCTCTAAAAATTTACAGTAATATGATACATAGGATTGTAATATTGTGATTTATAATTTTAAATCATTATAATATGAAATTTTTATGGTTAAGACCTTATAGGTATTATTATAGGATTGTTTAGATATCATTATAAGTTAGGATAATGTTAATAGAATATCCATAAATTACATTTTTATTACAATTATGTTTAAATGATATATTATTTGAACATTACAATGAATCTTCATCTATGATGTATCTATTAAGAATGGTTTTCCATAGATAAAATTATGAATAATTAGGGGGAAGAAATCAAGATGAATCATCCTTCAATTTTAGTATCTTGATATGTTTAGAATTAGAATAAAACAATTTTTTATGGTGATAGATTAATATTAACAAGATACAAATGACTATGGTATCCATTCAAGGGATAATTCATATCAATAAAAGATAAATATTCCAATTGGGGATCATTTTTTATGCAACATTCCCCTGCATTTAGTGGGACCATATATTCAATGGTATCAAAAGTATGGATCAATGATTAGGAATATATATTAATAGTGATGGTCTGTTTAAAATGAAAAAAGGTAAAACTTTTAATTTAAAATTTGGAAGAAGTTTTAAATAGTTGTTGGTCTCTTGAAATGAATACCAGCTGAAATAATGATCTAGTTTCTATGGAATGGTATAGTTTTATATATATATTTCTAGAAAAATATTTTTATAAGACTGTTCTACTAATATCTGATGTATAATTTCATGATATAGGGCAGAAAGTATAATATTATGTAGTCATATATGAATCCAATTAAAAAATAAAATATAAAAAATAATTTTTTTTGGGATATTTATAGTAAAACTAATATATTTTACACTAGTTTGAATATTATATTATGAATTAAATTTGCATGACATGAGTTTAAAATTTATGAGAATCATTTTCACAGAAATAAATAATTTATATATATTTTTCAGACACATTTGAGCATTACGATGAGACGAATAAAAAGTATTCTGGTAGGTAGGTATTATGGAATAATTCGATAATAAAATATGTAGGTAAGAAAATCAAATAACCTTCATGTGAAAATTGTGGTATGAAGCACTATAGGGATGTTTTTTGAAAATTTGTGAAATTATGTCAATGTGGAAATATTCGTCACATAGATCGTGACTATATGTAAAATGAGCATGAAAATAATGAACATATGAGGGTGGGATATTTTAATTACAAATAGTTGGAATATTACTCTAACGTTGTTCAAAATATATTAATTGATTGTGGAAATTATAAATATCAGAAACAAAAGGGAGTGTCAAAACGTAGTTATACTACAATTATTATTGTTGGGACAATAACTAAATTTGATAAATGTATATTACATAAGTATTCAAGTCATTCTAATACCTTGTTTGATTATGGAATATTTCATTATTTCATTTCTGGGAAATTTATAAGAATACTATGTATATCACATCATGAATGTATAATAAAAGTTTTGGGAAACAATTCTTGGAAGTATTAAATAAGCCAATATTTATATAAATCATCATATTCTTATCAATGAAATGCACAATCCAATAAATCATACTTACCTACATAGATTTGAGTTTGATACTATTTTGGGCATTGATTGGGTTTAATTTTATCATGATAAAATAGATTTCATAGGTAACAATGTTTTTTTCAAATATTATATTCCTTTTATAACCTACTAATAAGTATAGAAATATATTAGAAATTATAGTTGATGTTTCATAGAACATTTTTTTGAAACAATTTAAAATATTGATATTTTGATGTCCCAAAAGTAAATGAATACATGTATGTTTTTTTATGAAATAAATAGTGTTGTTCCTGATCGATTATTTTGGATTACTATAGAATTAGTCCATGAAGATATTCATACCTCAAGACCCCATATCGAATGGAACAATTACAACATTATGTACTGAAAAGCCAATTTCCTGGTTTTATAAATAATTCTTTTAATCAGACCAAAAATTCACAATGGTGTTCTATGTTTTGTTTTTTATAAAGGAATATAGATGTATGAGACATTTTAATAAAAATAGATATTTGAATAAAATCACTTTTAGGAACAAGATCCATTTTCCTCATGTTGATGATTTATATGATTAGCACCAAGGTGTAAAGTTCTATTGAAATGTCAGGCTAATGACAGGGAACCATCACTTCTCTATAAAAGGAGGATGATATTTCGAATAGACCATTTAAAATTAGATATAGAAATTATGAATTGTAGTCCAACTATTTTGGTTGAAAAAATTCCACTATTGTATTTATTGATCTTTTGAATAGATTCTCCTCTGAATATTTGGATAAGCTTCTAGTTGTTTATATGGATGATATTTTGGATTATTATTAAATGTATTAGGATCACAAAAAACATATAATGAATTTTCAACTCTTAAATAAATGAATTTATATGGTTAATTTTGAGAAGGTGATTTTTGGTTACAACAGATTTAATTCTATGGACACATTTATTCTATATATTGAATTTCTGTTGATCCTACAAAGGAAAATTTTGTTGATCAATGTGTAGGACACAAAAATGTTTCTGATATTTGATGACCACATGGATTAGAAAGTTATTTATGTTGTTTTGTTGAATAAATTTCATAGTTACATATCCCACTAACTATGTAAACATAGAAAGCAGTTATAGTTATTTGAACAGATTAATGTTGAGATGGTTTTCAAGAAATAAAAATAATATTAACAAATTATCATGTTTTATACTTAACTTTGAGAAACTGTGATTTTTTATCGACATTGAAAATTAATTGGATAAATGTGGGTTTTTTTGTTTATTGATGAGGTAATTTCCTATGCTTCATAGAAATTAATTCCTCATGGGAAATATTATCCTAAAAAAAATTAATTAATTGTTGTGTTTATTTCATTAAAAATCTGGAGGCATCTTTTTTATAGAACTAAGTATAAAATATATACAGATCATTAATGTTTGATCTATATATTTATCCTGAATTTGTTGAACACGAGGAATAGAAGATGAATATAATAGATAAAATATTATGATTTCAGAATTAATTACAATCATGGAAAATAAAACAATGTTGATGATTATTTGATTGTAAAACATCATACATAATTGACCATGATAGGTTTATAAAATTATAATTTTTTTAATGAATTGATGAATTTAGGATACGAGGTTGGGGATTCATAGACTTCTTATAATTTTAATCAAGTATCAAAAAATTAATATTTATGAGATATAATTTAGAATGCACTTAAGGAAGACCACGAGTTATTTAAGAATGTAGGGATTGTTAAAAAATTGTTTCTAGAATTTAATTTCGATAAAGAAAGTGTGTCATAATTTTGAAAGAAAATATGAGTTCCATGAGAACCTTAGTTGAAGAGGATGTCAATAAAATAAGATCATAGGTTTAGATTTTCTATCGATCCTAGTATCACAATGATTCCCCTACTACATAATTAGGCATTTTCAATGGTTTTTTATCAGTGATTTAAGAAACCACCACCATTGTTTTTTAATATCTTTATTGAGGTTTATTAAAAACCATCTGTAAATCTTTTTTTTTACAAAACCCCAAAAATTCTCCCCTAACCCCCCCATCCCATTTAACCTCCATTAACTCTATCATTCTCGATGCTCAGCAAACTTAATATCATTCCAAACCCTTATTGACCTCGCAACCACTCGTCGTTGGTCATTACCCATACAACTCCTCATCACCGGTCCAAACTATCAACGCCCAACCCCTACCCTTTTTGTAAAATTTATTCAATTCAATTTTGTTTAGATATTTTTAGATTGTTTTGTTTTCATTCAATTAATTATAAGTTATTTTCTTTTGATTTAGTTTTGGTCACATTAGCTCAGTTTGATTGAGCAATTTTTAATATAATAATTTTTGGTTAGGTAGGTTTAATTCAACTCAATTTAGATAAGTGAAATTTTGGTTCCTTATATTTTTTTTATTTAAATTCATGTTGGTCTATATATGTTTGATATAACATAATCATGTAAATATGATTTTGATCTTGTAGGTTAAGATATATTCCATACTTTTATGATCATTCCAATATTTTTTAGATCTATATAGATTAGTTTTGTTTTAATTTTTTTGAATCGATTTGGTTTTGTTTCATTTCATTTGGTTATATTTTTTATAATTATATATTGTTTTTTCCACTTTGGAAATTGTTTTTTTCTATTGATTCTATTTTTCATATGTCTAGTTTTTTTATGATAGCATTGGTTAGGTCCCGTTAACTTCTTACTAGTTTACTTATGGTTAGTCCAGTATGGCTCTATTATTTTGTATATTTTCTTTTTTTATCTTTCCTAGTTTAGATATGTGGGTTTTGGAAGGTTCATTTTATTCAATTCATGTTTTATTTTAATATTTGATATTGATATGATTTTGATTTTGGTATTATCATAATGGAAATGATTGGTTCATTTTTTTTATTTCAAATCGAAAATAGTCATATCATTTTTTCATGTACTTTATAGTAGTGTTTAATTTATTTATTTTTGATTTTTTCAAGTCTTATTATATTTTATTTGATTTTATTAAGTAAATATCAGGTTTGGAAGATTCATATTGTTTTTTTATGTTTAGTTCATATTGATGAGATTTTGTTTACATCATGTTACTTTTCAGTTTTTTATTTTCATTTCGTTTATTTCATTTTGATTTTGGATTGTTTAGATTTTGGTGAGGTCATATTAGTTATGATATATTCTCTTTTTTTTTGTTATATTTTATCTGGTATTGATTAGTTCTGTTGGGTATATTGGGATATTATTTTATAGGTTTTTTTAGTTTGTTTTATTTTATGTTTCTCATATAAGAAACGAAATAATCCTACATATCCAACAACATTATAGGATACATCCCCAAAAAACAGGTTTTAATTAAGATATAAATTGTAAATGGTAGTGTCGATTATAAGGGAATATCCATGTTTTTTGTGTATGAAATATTTCCCGTTAAACAAATATTATTTTTGAATTTTACTAATATATATCAATGTAGTAGTACATCACATGGTCATAATAAATGTAAAATTTCAAATTCATACAATAATACTAGAAAATGATAAAGTGGGATTTAATTAAAATATAAATTCAGGAAAAGCATTGGAATAAAGGAAAATGAGCATGTATGAATAAACAGAATTGTTTGACATATAATGGAATTAAAGGTGTATTGAGTTATGGATGAATGCTTGTGTTAGTAAAGAATGATGATTAATTGGTTGATGTTGCAATTAGTATTGTGTTGAAATTAAAGGAATTATTGAATTGTAACATGATGTGTTGATGTTGTTTTGTAATTTATATTTTAGGACATACTTTTATAGGGGAAAACCATTCCTTTGGATATGAATTGACCATGAGTTTTATTATTATGCGGGGTTTCATTATGATATACTATATTGATATTTTGTGATTTCAACAACATGAGGATTAGGACATGGGTTTGGTTATTTTGTGGATCGATAACTGGAGGATTTTTCCTTTAGAATTTCATAACATTTACTCTTAACCACTTAATAATCAATCTACTCATAGTAACCCATTTCCATGAATCTATATAATACCCCTATCAATCAGATACTTGAATGTAAAAAAATTCATCCCATTTCATATAGGTTATATAACATTTAAAAACATGTCACACTCTAGAATGAATATACATGTTATGACTTCATGAATATATTTTCAAAAATAGTAATCTTCTCATGAGTCTCTTCTGGAAGAAAATTAAACTAGTTTCCCTAAATCAAAATATACTAAACATCATAAATGAACACATCAACTTCATTGTATTCCCTTGCAACTGAAGGCATGTTTAGAATCCTTGTATCTAAAACAATTTTTATATGCTTTCATACAAACAATTAAATTCCACTTATAATATCAATATTGAACAAATGAATTGTTATATCCAACAAACTAAATTCCACTTATAAGATCAATATAACTTCAATTTTTTTAGTCTTTGTCATATATATAAATTTTTTGTTAGTACTTTTCATATGGTATCAATTTTATTATTTTTTCTACATAATTTTTTTCAAAATATATGTTATTAACATGATTTTATTTTATAAAACGACCGGAATTATATGGAGGAAGTGATACACTGATTCATTGACCACAAAAAACATATGAAGATCCATCTATCTCCCTCCCTATGGAAGGTACAACACCATCCAGTTTCCCACTACACCATCTCCCAATTCACCATCTTTCACAACCTTTGTGAGCATTCCATCAGAAGATTAGTCATTGCCTTCCCCTGCAAGTTCCTCTATAGTGAGGGATTGGGGTTTCACTTCTAGTTCACCAGAGTATTAAAAGAGGGTGATAGTTAGAGGTACACATTTAAATATTAATAAATTTATTGATCAATTTTTATACTATGAGATTATTCATAAATAATGGAAACAATTCAATAATGGAGAAAAATATGAAAAGTTCTCATTTATGTAATTTGAAAGGATAGAAGATAGTCATCCCATTTTATTCATAGGGGGTACCTATAGGTGACACCACATTATTACATAGACACATTCTAGAACAGCAGGCCACAGTACAGGTTTACCTTCCAATTACATATGATGATTGGAGGCATTTGCCTTCATCTTGGAAAAATGGGTTCTTATTACCAAATAATAGAGATTTTAATACATTAATGGTGTGATTTAATGTCATTTTATTATTAATTTATTATATTTTTAAAAATTATTATTTGTGTACATATGTTTTCCCCCATTACGGTTGATGATGTGCTATAATGAAACTGGAAAATGAAAAATCTGGTTTCAAAAAGGGAAGTCTTTAAATCGAGGTTATTGAGTGATGTCAATGATATATCATTGAACTCCCAACATAGATATGAAAAGTTACCCAATGGGCTGCCCAAAGAGCAAAGGAATATTTTTTGTTGAAAAATATCCTCATGAGAATGATATGGTATTTAAATATATATTACTATATTAATCTCATTTTACATTTATACATGTATATGAAATGGATATGACATTGAATAAATTACTGTTAAATTAAATTTTATTTATATCAAGATCTTTTATGGGATAATGCATCAAGATGGTCTAAGAATGTCATCCCTTACAATTTAGGGTGAAAGAGTTTCTCTATAACTTGATCGACTCTAGTAATTTTTTAATTACATAAAATATTTATAATAAAATATTATATATTTAATATATTAAACTATTGATTTAAGCACAGAGATTAGGGATCCAATCATCCTGAACAGCAATGTTGGTTGGATGTTCACAAAAAAATATGATTGAGGTTTTGTTAATGAGCCTACCAAATAAGTTGGGTAATGAACATATTTTTCATTATAATAAATTATTATCATTTTTTACTAGGTTAATATATATCTATTATAATATTTATGATATCTTATTTATGGTAAAAAATTAATGAACTATGGTATGTCAATCCAACACAGTCTTACTCAGTCTCTCAGGATGACCCAGTTGTTAAAGTCCATTGGAACGAGCATCCTGGTTGAGTGTGTGGGATGGGTTTGGGGATCATATCATCTTAGGTATTTGGTATGATACTGGGGATTGAACATACAGCTACTCCTAGTTGTAGTTAGTCTATATCCCATGATTCTCTGCGAGATATTATTACTCTATTAAACATAGTTTAGGAACAGAGGACTCAGATATCCTCTTTGTAGAAAGGGTTGATTGATTTATATCATATGATGACCGAATATGTCCCTGGTTGTATTGCAATAACTGGTGGTGAGTAGGAATATCCAATAAATAAATATCAATTAGTTTTAAAAATATTATGGGTTTTATATTTAAATATAAATATTCAATAATATTTAATTTTCAATATAATGTTCTTACAAGTGCTGGTAGAAAGAAGTATAGATAGAGGTATAGAGGGTGACCATTTGTGTTCATAAATAGAAATTTATTAGTGGTATTGTTAATCTATTAGGAAAATATGGTAATAGTTGATTTTTATATATATCATGTGTCGCTCACTGTTGTCACCAAACATTTTCACGACCTAACATTTTCTAGATTTTTCCTGACCTATCATTTTATTTTATGTATTATGAACCCAGTCATCCAAAGATAGTAGGAATTTATGATCCATTTGTTGTATCAATGAATGTTTATATTTATGAATCATATAATAATGTGTAAAATTTTATAGATTGTTATATAAAAAGTGTAGAGAATCTGGAGGAGGTTTTTTGTGATATTTATAAAATCATCATAGGTTTATTGTAGGGATAACAGCTTCAAAATAGTGTCTAATGGTGCAGTTTTTAGTGGTTCTACCAATTTAGAACTATTTTCACCATGGATAAAGGTTGTGGCATATCCACTTCTAGGTTAATGGTTTCCACGACATGAACATTGCCACTACATTATGGTCCCTTCTCCAAATTTGTCGGATTTGATATGTGAATATAACTGTGTTTCTCAGAACAACTTTGAACATCTAGGTTTTATCATGTCACCTCCACTTTAAATCATATTCATCACTTTTTGAGTAGTTCTACGGCATGGTGAAGGGTATATGTTGTGGTCATATATTTTATATATCACCTATAAATCCCAAAAACCCCTCATACCCCCTAATTATATAGACAATATTCTCAGTTATTAGGCAATGAAATTTCAACCTAAGATGGTGTTTCATCCACAATTTAGTGTATTTCAATCCCATATTTGGGAGATCGATCTTTTGTGGTTTTAGGTGATCCAACTTTCTTCTCCCTTTTTCTCCCTATTATATCTCCTTAAGAGTTTAATTCCTAAAAAACCTGTTGTTTTAATGATGTTATTGTAAGAATATGTTTTGGGGTGTTTTTATTAGGTTGGTAAAGGTTTTCTCATTCATCTAGTTACTTTATTTGGGTCTCGCTCCATTTTAAAAATTGTGTAGAATATTAAAAATATTTGATTGAAGTTGGGGATCTATCATCTCTCTTTTATTTTTTTCTCATATAAGGTTTTGTTCTATTATTGTATTTTCGATCTTTGGGATATTATTTATGTATTCTTCATTTTGGTTCTTCATAAATTTTTTCAATAAATTTTATATGTGATGAAAAATGTTTTTAGAATTGAATAGGTGTCTGTGTGTATTTAAATGTGTTTTTTCTTATAAAAATGTTGGTTTCCATGTATTCATTTAGATTTATGATGTATACTCATGTGAAGGAAGAGGCCTATGTGGAATGAGAAATTAAATTAATCAAAAGGGGAATAAAAAACCATGTTGTTCATTCAAAGGGTCTTGTTAAAATGGGAATATAGGGTTATTTTTTTGGTTGTGTGACATGGTACTACTTTCTTGGAAGTTGATAAATATTTTGTTAATATTGAAATTGGAATTTTTCTAGGGTAATGGTACTAGGGTTGCAGAATCAGTATATTTTTTTTAAATCGACCTTTAGTGGTGGTTTAAACTGCCACTATATAAATGGGCCATATTTTGTGACTGTTTAAACTCCAATATGATCTGGTATATTGTTATCGGTGGTGGTTAAAACACCAAATAAATAACTTATGGTATAATTTAGTGGTTGTTTTTTCCTTTAGAATAATTTACTATGTAAAAGTGGACTTTCTAAGTGTTTTTCAATTCTTCTAAACATTTATCATTTTTAATTATAATTTTCTAGCAGTTCAGGTGGTTTTCACAATGTTTTCCCTCCAAAAAATGACTTTTTTTGGGCTTCAGTGTAAACTACAACTAAAAATCAATTATCCCTAGTAAAGCTGCCTCTAAACTGGTTTACTATGGTGGTTACTGGACACCCTCAATAAATCTAATAAAACACCGCATATTGTACACTGACACCTAATTTAGTGAATGTTTTTTGAAATCATCGCAGAAGTATATTGTAGTGGTTTAAACATCCACTATAGCCAAAAAAACCTACGACTTTGCGGTGATTTTGTTATAGTGCATACATATATATTTAGCCTTATTAAATGTATGATGGAATGAAAAGATATATTTATAACTTTAGAGGGATATGTTTTTCATTCCAACAGGTAAATGAAGAATGGAAATTTTCGATGGTGATTTTTAAACATTTTCCAATGCTAATGTTGAAATGGGAAAATATATCCACGTATTTTGTAGTTGTACAATCAATGACATCTAATTGTAAAAATGGAATTTGCGTTATTAATGATCAACTGAGCAAAATATCTGATTTATGTTGCATTCGAGACACTCATTCTTGAGATAAAACTTAAATATTTTATACTAATATGATAGTCTAGTTACATGGAGTTCATCACCCTATGGTATTTGACCGTGATCTCAGAATTAGTTATAATTTTTTGAAAGCACTTCAGTAGTAATAGGGAATAAAATTAAATTTCATCATAACTTTTCATCCTCAATCTGATGGATAATCAGAATAAACAATTCAATCTATGGAAGACAAGTGTCATTCTTTCTCCACAAATTACAAGGGAAGTTGGGACGAATATCATTATTTATTTGTGTTTTTTATAATTATAGATCTCATTCTAATATATTATTTCCATAAATTGTGGTTTTACATGGATGATAGTGTCGAAATGCAGAATGATGGAATGATATAGGTAAAATAATGTATATTGGACACCAATTAGTATAGGAAATGGCTAAGAAGGTACAAATTATATTGAAAAAATACGAAGATAGGGAAGAGATGATAGAAATATTATGTGTATAATATGAAAAATGAACATTAATTGGAGGTAGTGATTAGATTTTTCATTAAATATATTCTAATAAAAGTGTTTTTAATTTTAGACAAAAAGTTACTTAATATTAAAGACAGTATGAAATATTTTTTAATGTTGTATTAGTTTCTTACCGAGTTGGTTTATATTTGAGTTTATGACTAGTACAAAATATTTTTCATATTTCAATGATATGAAAATATGTTCCATAATATTTTAATTATTTTAACTCTAAAGTGATTATTTTTATTGTTAAGCTTTATTATTAGTAACAACCTATTAACACTATTTTCCATAAAGTGAAATTATTATGGAAATGGTAATTCACCTTGTTAAGGATTTGTGGAGAAACCATATGGTTGATGAAGCTATATTAGATTATGAAAATGATAAAAGGGAAAATTTACCTACTTGTTTAGTAAGTGAAAAAAATTAGGAGTATGAAATTTTTTAATGGGGTGGGTGGAGTGAATAGTAAATTAATTACTTATAGATAATGTTTTCCATATTTATTAGTAATCTTGAACAAAATAAGTAAACTCATAAAAAATATGCTATCTAAGAAATATTTTATTTTAATCATTTATTTTATGTTTTTATATATAATTTAAATTTTAATTTTTTTTAAATTTTAAATACTATATTAAATTTTTTGATTCATAATATCTAAATTATGGAAATTATCTTCACAAGTTCACTTATTAAACTAGTTGATCATAAACTCTAGAACAAGCCATGTTCAAGAAGAAGTTATAACTATTCGAATAGAATATAGTTTTCTTATTTAAAATGGATCACCTATTTCCAAAACTGGATTGAAAATAATAAGTTATCATACAAAATTATCTTTTGAATATTTTTCGATAATTTTCTGAAATGATTAATTTTTCAATAAAAATTCATTTTTTTTAATTTCAATTTATTTAAAAAAATAATGCAATTTAAATGTCCCAATATATTTTTAATTTAATATAATGTAAAAAAAGTATTATTCATTTATATTTCATACACATAAATTATATTAATGCAACATTATATTTTATTTTAGAATAAGTTTATTTTTGGGATAAAAAAGCAATTTCAATGATTTTTTTTAAACTATATAATATTTCTGATATTTAATTAACTAAAATAATCTATAGTGGGGAAAATTATAAATATAAATTTTAAATTATACATAATTAAATATAAATATATTTTAATGAAATTACTAAATGTAAACATAGAGTTAATATAAACTCGTTTTTTAAAATATACTTCTTGAAAAACACATTTTCATCAAACTAGTGGGTATTTTTTAAAAGTAATTTATGTAGTTGTGTGAATTTAAATTGGTAAAATGAATTCCATATTTTCAATTGGAATGTCACAATTAGTTTTATAATCAACTAAAAAACCTGAAAATAATGTTACGATGTTTAAAAAATTATTTCAATATGTTTAGGTAAAATAATTAATTAGGTTCAAGAGATAATATAAAAGATTTAAATAAAAAAATACTAAAAGATTAAATTTGTGTTCATTATTTTTATTATCCATTATCTTATTATTAAAAATAAAATAACAATCCAATAGTTTGGAATTAATTCCACTAAAATGTGAATAGAACTAAATATAAAATAATCATTACTATAGTCACATAAAGCCACACCTCCACATGTATAAATACAACTCCTCACAACGCCA
The DNA here is from genome assembly GCA_963277665.1 of Viscum album. NCBI lineage: Eukaryota > Viridiplantae > Streptophyta > Magnoliopsida > Santalales > Viscaceae > Viscum > Viscum album. The sequence continues at coordinate 400,151,939 of OY728120.1, forward strand.
TTTCTCCTAAAAATAATTTAATCTCCTAAAATATATAACAAAAACTCTTATTCCCACTATCCCTATATTAAATTTCTTTGTCCTCATAGAAAGTTCATTTCTGAGACACCTAAGGTGTCTATCGTGGAGGTGATATTTAAGAGGTAATTTTATAAGATCCATTATCTTAATTTATTTTCATATTCTATTTTCTCATAAACTCATGTATACATAATGTTATGATTACCCTGGGATAATTTATATACATTAGTATCATTATTTTAGTGGAATATATCATATCAATTTAATATATCATCTCCTTTTATGCAAGGAAACCATACCACTGTCTAAATTATAATTGTTTACCATCTTCGTGAGTAATGATTAGACATTTTCCATTACCTCCTCTAAGGATAGTCATGGAAGTATTATTTTAGTTAAAAAATATTTTAATTGGATTATTATATTTTTTTAATTTTATGGATATAATATATAAACATAACATAAATATAATGAATCTAGTTATCGATATTTAGAGAAATACATGAAATAGAAAAACATATATCATTAACATTTTATCAAATTTATTATCTCAAATAAGATTTAAAATTATATATATGACCATTTAAACATATTGGCATTCACTAATACTATTTAATTTCACATATTTGGTACTATTTTGAGTTGGTAAGAAAATCTATAACTATTCACAAGTGAACTGACTATGAAACCATGAATTAAACACACCTCAAAAAAATAGTGAAATATTAATAATAAATAGGTTTTAATATGTTATAAATTTTTCATATAACATATTTTACGTATTATTATAGTTAATTAATGGAATCATAAAATTCATTAAAATATTATAATATAATTTTTAACACATTTTATGGAATTTGAACCTGAGGTAAGGGAATTCGAAACCCCATTTACATTATTTGATTTAAACTTATACATATTGTTTATGACTTGTTATGCTTATGTTTGAAATTAATTTTGAATATATTATATTTTTTTCAAATTTTATTATGTTTATTTAAAATTTATATATAAAATATATTCATTTCATTAATGATCACTTTAATGAAATGGTGTTTACAAGGAACATTACTTTAAAAATATATTTTAATAATTCTTTTAAAGACATTCACAAGGAGTGTTATATATATACAGATATATAAAAAATGGGGTTTCCCATTTTAATTTCTCTATAATATTATTAATCCTAAATTAATCTTTTTATGGTTTATTTTAATTGAATTTTTTCATTTTATAGAAACACTTTTTCAAAAGTCGTCATTCCAAAATGGATAGATCATTTTAATGAAAATTTGTTTTTATGATCAAATTTTTCATTATTTTTGTTTGTTATATATTTCATGTGAATTTTTTATGATAAAGAGTGGTTATGTGATAGTGCATTGACTGGTTGTAAAATGATCATCCAATTATGTGTGATTAAATTATAAACCAATGATATGTAGTTCCATGAAAAATGAATGACATGTGGTTACGTTATAACCTCCACTGAATTGGGTATTCTGGATTTAGAGGATAACCATTTTGATAGTCAATTTGAAAGAGTGATTTGAAAAAATAATTCCAAAGATACATATTTAACCATTATAATATTTCTTATGGGTTTTTTGGAATATTGTTTGATTGTTAAAATATTGGATAATGAAAATTTTTAAATGATGATTCATTTTTCTAAAAAAACTAAATTTTATGAAAATTATTATTTTATTTAAATAGAATAATAGATTATATTATTTTATATGTATTATTAATCTTTTACAATTATCCAAATTTTTTAAAAATTACAAGGTTATATGGCCAATAGTGACTATGATGAGATTAAATGAAAATTTGATAAAGATAAAACATGAATTTTTTAAAATAATGTTGTATTTTGGAAGAAATGGATACTAAATATAAGGATCCAATTGTAATTTTTGGGATTAAAATCAATGACTTAGGATTAATTATCTAAAACTATGAAGGCAAAATATCATTTAGATTGTAATAATGGAAATTCTATTTTAAAATATGTAAATTTTAATGTTGGATCAATACATTATCATTAATAACTGAAAATGTTACTTGTAGATCATGTTTTGAATAATAAAACCATGAAAACAATGATATTTTAATAGATTAGTACAATGATATTATCAATATTAGTTATAAATTTAATAATTATCAATTCATTGAATTATTAACAAAAAAGGAAGTAAAATACATAATAATTCTTAATTATAAAAACATAAGGTGGTTCAATGTTACCCTCTTTGGTGGAAATGAGAATAAATAAAATCATAATTTTTTAAAAACTAACCTATTTAGGTCTATCCCATACTTAAATAGGGAATATTTATCTTTTAATATTATAATGGGACCAGGGATTTGGGATCGAAGTGTCAATATGTATCTCGTAGCAAATATGATTCATGAAACACATAGTTCTTATTCAGAAAAATATATTTTCTTGTATGAGCAATAATTTTGGGGAATGTTATCCTTTGTTGACTATAGGTAGACTGAGGATTTAATATCTTCAAATCACTTCATATCCAATTGTATTTGGAATATAGTTATGATTAATTAGTATATGTAATATTCCTAACACAAGTATAACCCACATGAATTGGTGATTTCCCTTTTATATTATAGGAGGACCATATATTTGAGTTTTGGGTGCCACTAAAAATCTTGTAGTGTTAGGAATGAAGCCACATATAGTTTATATAAGGATTTTATTTAGATTAAAGGATTGGTTCCAGGATGGAGTTATAAAATAATTAACCAATGTGACATTCATGATCCTTATTGGTTCTCCAAAATGGGTGAAATCAGTCCTTCATTAAAATAAATACATAAAGGGTGGTTATTTATCGATTTGGGGGGTGGGGGGTTAATGCCATTCTATATTGGGAATATGTCCTGGATTTAAGGGGTAAAATTCTAAAGCGAAAAAATGAACCCTAAAAATCTATTTTCCCTTTTGTTGTTCACTAGTGAATCGTATTGGGATCTAATAAAGAATCTATAAATCCCCTATAGAAAATCTCTCATGAACTATTTTATTCTCCAAAAATTCCAAGATGCATTAATTCAACATCATTTTTTCCCAATCACAAAGATGTTGTTAGAGAGAACTAAGAGGATGTGGTATTAATGTCTATAAAATTCCACGACACCAAGAAATTATAAGGGAATATTTTACTATGTTATTTCATAATTTATATTTTAAAAGGGGGAATCATTTATTTATGGGGAGAAGGGGGTATGGAAAGGGATATAGAAACTCTTGGATGTTGGGTCTTCATTGGAGATTCATTCCATGAAATTAAACAGTACATGATGGAGATGATATAATCATGAATTGATTAAAAGTATTATTTAGAAATTTGTAACACCAAGGTTATTTGAATATTCATTAATTTATGGTTATCAAATGTTAAATCATAATACAAAATCATCTTAGTTAATGGGAGAGGAATACTTTTAGGAATATGAAAACATTTAAGAATTGAAGAAGTCCTTATTCTATTAATTTAGGATATTCCCTCCAATATTTAAGGAAATCCCCTAATCATGTTCTAAAATATAACCATGTGATATGATATTATGAATTTGATTTTTCACTAATAATTCCTAGATGAGTTCCATGTGATTATCTAGTTCATGTTAAATAACACAACTATGAGGAACCACAAGTTTTTGGGATCATGGTTCACGATGTTCCCTGGGAATAATAACAACTCAAGAATTGTTTAGTATTAATCCAAATTTAAATCATATGGAGTCGATTCACTGATAATGTATGATTCATGAAGGGATTGAGTACCCTAATGTTCATAAAATCATATATTGGAAACATATTCATTGTTAAGTGATAAATCAAGTGATTCATATGTATTTAGTTATTCAGGGGATGATCTTGATAGTATGAAGACAACATGTCAAACTATTTAGGATCAGGTGATAATGAAATTTTTGTGTACTTTAACATCATGTGACATGAAATGGTACCATATAATTTAATAAAACACATTTTCATCACACTGGTAAGAGTGTTTTACATGGATCCCTATGATCACATATTTCTTGGTTAGAATTAGAAGCACGAGACACAATGATGTAAATTATGTAGTGTATGAGTTCATGAAAGGGAATTTGTGAGTGTGTTTATATGTGGATGTAGACTGTGCTGTCTTCATAGGTCTAACTCTAATTGATAGACAATGATTCAAGAAAAGAAAACCTATAACTAGGATTAAAATTGAGGATTCATGAATCACCATGTTTGGCATGTTTACTAGAATCATACCACATGTTGTTATTATAATTAAATTCCCCTACCTGTTGTAGCCTATAAAAAAGGAGGGGAATTTTTCCTTTCTCTAATGTTTTTGTATATTCTAGGGGGCCATGATTTGAGATCCTAGAATCACTATATATCGCGTGTTAAAAGGAATCAAGAAACTCATAATTCTTATTAGGTAATCCCCTATGTATGTCTGACTCATACACAAGGGGAGGGGAATTTTATATATATCATGGATGGTCTTAGGATTAGAGAAATGAGAATCACAAAAAAATCAATGGTAATATGAATAATGAAAATTATAATACTTATATATATTAAATTATATATATATCTATGAACCATATGATGGGAGGGTTGTTTTTTTACTTTTAAATATTATGGTCAAACCCATGATTCGATATCTTGGAGTCAATATGTTTCCTTTGTTAATATGAATAAATACCCATATAGTTATGATATGTCACCCCCCATACAAATCTGAATCTCACATGGGGATGTGGGAATATCATTTTTTTCTACATTGATTTAGATCTGGTATAGTGAATTATTAATAATGTAATGTTCAGGATTTTTAAGTAAAAAAACCTATCATGAATGATGTTTCAGTACCAAAATCAAGTAGTACAAGTTTTCTATCATGCATGGTTTTTATAGAAATATAATCTTGAGATTGTCAACCACTACTCGAGAATATTTTACAATGATCTGTGTAATGTGTTAGATTATGAAGAAGGCCATATAAGGAGACCCCATTTTGTGTAGATTTAAAATTATCAACTTGTATGTTTTCCATAATGTTTAGTGTCATTTTGTAAGGAAGTATCCCATGTATTTTAACATAATTTTGTTTCTGTATCTTCTTTTTAGTTTAATTTAATGTGTTAAGTACTTCTTACATGTTTTTTAACATTATGCAGTAAGGAAAATATCCTTCTAGTTTGAAATGATGTGGAGAGATGACTGAATTTTTTTCATTATAATATATCACTTCTAGGAACTAGATTTCAATATGGATGTTATATGAAGTTATTATTTTGAAACTTCATTTTGGTTGGGGGTGTAATGACATCCCCATCATGCATGCCTAATGGGTATGTTCTACTCGAATAATCCTTATGCATGATATTAGTCCCTTCCCATTTGGTTTCCATCATTGGGGGACCATTTCATAGTGTCATTGGGGTTCTGATTAAAAATATTGATTCTCCATAAAGGAATCATAGGAGGAATACATTTTGTTAAATGCTCTTGTAATCTGAATTAATAGACATTGAAGTCGTGTGGAATACACAAAAATTTCTCAACATATCAAACCTATTGTATGATTGATAATTATATAACAGATTATCACATATCACTATTTTGAAGGTGGAAGCTTCTCTTTTAAGGGTAACATTACCTCCTTTCCATAAACCAATCAATATGGGGTCACTAGGGTGTAAGTGCATGTGCTGTTATAGTAGGCCCATAAAGAATGTTTGATCATGTACAACCAATACCTCTTATATTTTGAAACCATTTTATATAAAATATTAAATAGAGTAATATTTAAGTAAAATATCAATGAATTTTATGTTGTATGAATGAAATACATTTGGTTGGACTAAATTTTCTTTCTCCTGATATAGACTTTTAAAAAAGAAAAAACAAATTTTGGTTCCATTGTCTATCAGTGACATTTGATGGAAACCAAATATAGTCATTATATTATAATTTATAATGAGGATGATTCTATTTAAAGAATACTTCTTCTTAGGTATTAACTCATCCCATTGGGAAGTGAATTCAGCAGCACTCAGGATGTACATGATTTTCTTAGTTATGGATATGGTATATATACCCACAACATCCATTCCCCTTTAGAAAATTTTCTAGGGATATTTTTTTGTGTGAAGATACATTATCAGATGGTGGAAGAATATTACATGATTCTGACATGAATGAAATATCCTCATGAATTCTTTATAATATCGTATTGTCGCCTTTTAGTACTAACTAAACCATCTAATTTTATCGGAGATTTTGATACAAAATTGATAATCACCATAGGATCCTATCGAAGATTCCATAATAACGAAGGAAGTCTCTCATTATCTGATACATCTAAAGTGGAATACATATAAACCTCATCTATAATATTTTTTGTCTTTTTTCATTATCTCTCAAATATTTTTCCTCGCTACCAAATATTTAGTCATTTCAATTTTGGATCAATCAAAGAGAATATTTACATAGTCTAAATAATATATTATGGGATCCATCCATATGGGGATCAATTTCTGCTAATTGTGGTATGGGGTAGTGTTTATATTATTAAATTCCTTTATCTAATAGATGAATAATGTGATACTATGCTTCAATTGGTCATACATAAAGTTAAATTGTCTTATTTAGGATCAAATTTTACTATGGATGCATTAAACAATTCATCTTCACACCCACGCTAGTTTCAGGGACAAGATGAAATGTTGGTAATATGGTAACTATGCCTCTAATACTTTCACCTATCTAATTTTAAGGGTCAATTATTATTTTTATGGAATTTTCATTATTTTTAGATTTGACAGCTAGCTCTGAGTCACCATATATATTTAATTATTCTATTTGTCGTTGTAGAGCTAGGTCCAATTCTAGCAGAAGTTCTTGGTTGTCCATATCATTAATAGTGAATAATTCTGATTGGGAGAATGAATTTGGAATAATTTCATTTTTTGGGGAAAATAATGCAATCACTATACCAACCAATATTATTTTTAGGTTTTCCGTTTTCTTTTAATTTGTTCTTTTCGATTCTCTTTCAATATACATCCCCAATGATTAGGTAGTGTCAGGGGAATAAGAAATGTTTTAATTTTATCACTTTATTTATAATGGTTTTTTTTCTATGGAATTCTATAAAATAAGGAAATCATCATGCTCCTAAAATTTTATTTACTTATGTTATATATATCGTTTTTCATTTTTTCAGAATAACCTCCCATTTTGGAAAATGATCAGTTAACATATTGTGACAAAGAATATACATAATTAGGACAATATGAGATATCAGGTGGACATTGTGATTTTATTAAATAAATTGCTTCAATGCTTAACTATGAAAAAGATTTTGAGGTAGTCTTTCTCGACATCAGAATATCAAGTCAAAATATCTATAATTCAATGGTTATGATGGTATTTTTTTTTGTTCTCCACATAATTTTTTGTCTGTTAAGGGTAATGATAAATTTTTTATATCTTCAATGTACATGATAATTGGATTTCCATCCAATTGTGGAATCAATAGTGGTGGATACATAATGTTCTATTTATGGTTCTTGAAATATTTTTTTATATAACATTTCACATTGGTAGGTGACTCCCATCATCATTAATTAATTGAAGATAATAGATATTCCATCCAACTTTTCTATGAAATTATTGATATAAGAGAGGTGACCTAGGTTCTCTCAAAATTATTAATTATTCCATGGAGGTTTATTTTAAATATGTAAACTACTTTTTTCTGGTTCCACCTCAATACCATGGTAGGTTTCCATAAATCCAAAAAAATTCACCCAAATTACTCTAAATTGAATCTTTAGAGAATTTCTCTATAGTCTGGGTAGATAAATTTGTCGATTATTTTTTTATTATAAGTGAGTTGATCATGTAACTGTGAATATTTTACCACTATGTCATTGACATTGAACTTTCTGATCTGTTCCAATTTTTTTTAATGATATGATTCATGCCATTTTGGTAATCAGTGTAAGAGCTCATTAGTTGAAGTGGATGAACTGTTAAAAAATATCACTTTGACTGCTCAAAAGGGTACGAAATAAATATCATAAGGAGACATCATGATCTATTTATCCCCAAAATTCCCATTCATAGTGGAAAGGTATTGGAATCTAACAATTGAATCCATCAATAGTTATGTGATCGGTATCAGGAAATCGTACATCAGGATGTGTTGACTAGGATTCTAAAAATAAATTTTTACCCTGGTCTTTTGTATCTTCATCATATAATGGTAAATATTGGAAATCAATTTTGAGTGTATCCCCTCTTGGGGAATGTTGGCTTTTGTAAATTTATAATGTTCAATTTGAACCTTTTTAGAATGAAAATGTTTCATTCTTCTGGATTTATTCAAAAAACCTCAATGGTCATTCGACAAGCCTAGATGATAAGTATCCACGTCAGGGGTAATTCTAGGAATCTCTCTATGATTCAATATGAACAAATAATGATTAAATAATAAGAATGAAATATACTTCTCTTACATATTGAGGGGAATTAAAACACTAATCAATGTAGATCATGGGACTTCTTATATTCCATGATTTACCAAACATAGATCATTGATGATGCTTGGGAATCTGTCTTTAAATAAATGATGTTTATTCTAGAGATTATCCAATTTAATTTATAACTATGTGTCTATAGGGGATTAGTTTTTTTGTGTGGATAATTTAGAGGAATCCATAACAATATAAAATATGAGAGGCAACAAGGAATTATATAAACATCATGAACAATAAGACCCATTATGGGGGGATTTGTGGGATTCTTGAATCCCTTTATACTACTACCAAATGGAGGAGAGGAATTGTTATCCTGAGTTTTAAGGGATTCATTTATATAAGAGGATCAGTGTGATCTTATTTTTAAAATCCATCTTCGGCTAATGAATTCATTAATTCATAGGCATGGTCTAATGTAATTTATCATTTATAATTACCACTAGAGACTTATTAATATACCTCAATCAAGTGTATATGCATCATCTAGTCACTAATATTCAAACTATTTCGATTTTAGGGGGGTTCCCAGCTATTGGGTTTGGCGAAAATCATGTCACCCTCCATCAGTGGAAATTTTTTATCACAGTTATACTTGATTTCATTAGTGTATTTGGATTTATAAGATGCATATGTTGTGTAATAACAAATTATTATTCCATGCTTCTTATTAATTGGTTATATTAATATTTTGGTTATTGATGGAAATACCGCATGACTATAAATCTATACCATCCCAAGAAGGATGTATTATATTGTGTCTTACAAGGTAAAAATAATCTCAGAATTATATATGAGGCTCCTTAAATGAGCCTTGGGATTGATCATTCTGAGGGTCCATTGATTTCCATTGATGTAGGCTTGAATGGACAACTTCATTAGAGAAACATAGTCATCATTATATAACAATAATCAAAGAGTCCAGACCAAGATAGCAATTTTCCTAGAACAATTATCAACAAGATCCCTTTGGATGTTTTCAGAAACAATATTTCCAAAAACATAGTTGTGTGTCTTATGTCATTAGATATATTCTTCTCACACATTATTTTTTAATGATATGGTTATATGAATCTTTATAAAAGTGTCTTCAACTTGATAAACCCCAGTTGTAGGGATTTCTATCTATGACTCCATGTGACTCATGAGGGACTTAATAAATTTTATTATGATATATTTTTAATGATAATGAGAATACAAGATTGGGATTTTGTCTAGAACAACAACCAAATCTTATATATTTTCATATTTTAATGCTAGATTTCAGGGCTTCCCATGGGGAGGTTTCTATTTTGCATGAAACTTAGGAGATGTTGAGACTATGGTATATAGACCTGGTGTCTGGATATCAGATAAAAGGACCACCTACTAAAATGGGATAGATCGGGTTGGTATACCCCTTTGTGGGGGGTGATCATAAAATTTTACCCTATTTAGTTAGTAAATTAAAATGACAACGATAGAATGACCATTGAAGGGTTTTATGAAATTGTACGTCTCTTATTGAGATTCTTTAAGTGATCTCATAGGGTTATGAAGTACATTTATGGATTCAGTGGGTATTTGACCAGAATTTGGGTTAGTCCCTGATTATTCCATCCAATGTTTCGTCATATTCTACATCTTAAACCCCCATATCTCCATTAAAGTATGTGTAAAATTTATTTAAGGTTGTAATCATCCTCAAATAAGGGTTTTTAATGGAATAACATCAACATAACTGAAAATGAACGTTTTATCCAATAGGGGTTACAATTATTAGTGTGTTTCCCATTCTCTAGATACTGAATAAAATTAATAATCAAGAGTTATAATCCTTGTGGGATTTTAATATGATTTTTTCTCTTTTTTCGAATATTCTAAATAACGATTACATCCACCTCCAAATGAAATATTAAATGGAGACACTCGAGCAGTCATAATCAGGAGTAATTTAGGATGTTTAATTATTAAGGTGGAATGATTATGATAATATAAAATTTGAGTCATATAGTTACCAAAATACAATTCACAAATAGTAAAAAATTAATTCCATTTAAATTCTTCTTCAAGTAGGGTATTGGTCACTTAAGTTACCTATTATTGTAATTTTTCATAGTATCACATGTTGTGAGCCAACCATTTCATGTGGGACTTATTTCAGGGAAAATAATAATTGGGCGGTGTGGCCTATTATGCAAGTAAAAGGTCAACACATAAGGAAGTAATTGAGTCTTAAATTATTGGGTTATATATGTTTTTGTAGCTCGAAGAGGCAGGTCTCCATGATTCTAAGGAAAAATCTATGAGGTTGTACATTTTAGAAGGAATGTACATTGTTCATCCATTCCTCAAATCATGGGTGGCCATAATATCTATTCACCTCGATTAGAGGGATTTATATCTATGGACACATGATAATAGAATGTGTTGATTGATTTGTGGACTTACATGGTGCTATAGTGGGTTTCATTACTGGTTCAAGGGTGACCGTAGTAGTCTGAGATCTATGATGCATTTTTTTCAAATCAAATGGAGAAGACTGAGATCTTTCATAATATCATTGAATTAAATCATGTATTAGCCACACCATTTCAGTATATTCATCAACTCTATATATGTTTTAATCAGGATCAAAACTATGTTAATTTTATTTTGAATAGTAATAAAATAGAGTTCCATCTTTTCTCTTATGAGTGTGGAATTTTGGGTGAGTATGTCAGAACATTCTATATGGTTCTAAAGTCATAATACCCATCATTTTCATTCTCATTTAATTTGGTGATGTTGAAAATCATCGTTTTGTTTATCATGGAGTTCAATTAATAAAATAATTAAGGATGAGGGTCTTATTATCCTTAGAAAAATTATGATGGATGCTTGTTGTAGTAAATTTAGTTTTCACCCACCAAAGTTGATAAAAGTCATCATAGTTTTATCTAATCCTTTTGGTATTGTTGCCTTATCCATGGAATAATTAGGACACTGATCATGGAAGGTTTTTGTTTGTACCCACATTCCATCAATTGTTTAAAATATATTGTTACCATAATTTTGTGGGGAAACGATTCATCAACCCATTTGATATATGGATTCCTTTTAGGATGTATGGGGGATTATTTACCTTCAAATTTTTCAATCCAAATATATAGAAATTTATAGTATTTATGATTTATGGAGGTATCTCTTTCAATAAAACATCATATTTATACAAAATATACATGTCTTGATGTGGTTGTCCTACTTTCATATCATTCCAATTTTCTACCCTTTTCATGGATGGCTGATTACATTTACCTGAGGGGATGATATCTACATAATAGAAGAAATTTGTGGTAATTTCTATCAACTATATTTCTATAAGCATGTTTTCTATATCTATGGATATTTAGATTCTCAAATTCGAACCTTCTAGAAGAATTTAATCTCCCCTAATTTTTTTGAAGGGGGGTATATATATATCGTAATGAAAGTGATATCTACTTCGAATATTTCCACTACGTTACTCCACATTGATCCATTTTATATTATATATATCACTCTCATATTACTCTAGTCATTTTTATAAATATAGGATTTCATGGAATCTAAGAGGTGAGTGGCATGCACCCACACCATTCCCATTATCTGTGTAACAACCAAAAACATTTTCTATTGAATATTCCTTCTTATAATTATAAAAAAGTATAATAATAAAATTATTCTGTCAAATTATTAATGGTACATTTGTGATAAAATAATCCAATAATAATTCTTAATATTTTAAAAGAACATTAAATAAAAAAATACGATAATGAGATTATGAATATTTGGGTCATCTCTATAAACTAGAATAATTAGGCTCATGAAAAAATCTATTGAACAACAACATAATTTTAATAATATATCAATAATTTAAATGATCAAACAATTTTTTTCATTGGGAGGAAGTAAAATTGAATAGGTAATGAATGAAAGAATTGTTAATGAGACCTATAACATTAAAATATTAACCTGAGTACTTTCATACTTATATAACTATTTGGAATATTAATCTAGTTACTAGAATAATAACATCACATCTAAAATTATAAATAAAATTTAGAAATCAAATAATTTAATATATGATATATTTATATGATTTCATAATAATTTGTTTTAAAATAAACGTTAAACTAACTGTTGGTAAAATTTTTAAGAGGGAAATTCTTTATTTAAAATTTCATAATTAATAGAATTATTTAGAATAAATTTTTTTTTCATAAAATAAGATACATAAATTAGTATTATGGTGTATTATGGTTATTATGTAAATTTATGTGACCAGTTATTAATTTTTCAAAGCATCAATAAATCGATTATAATTTTACATTTTTTATATTTCTAATAAATGTTATTTTTATTCAAAAATTAAAATTATCATATTGGAAAAATTATTTTTCAAAAATAGATTTCATTTTCAGAATCTAAACATAGATATACTGTATGGGTGAATTTTTGGGATTTTTAAAACATTCTTGAATTTTTTTTGAATAGTGAAACATGGTAATTTATTGTATTTATCATTACCTACAAAATACCAAAATTTCAGAGTTAATTATGATATAAGAACACATTCATTAGAACTCAACAAATGGATTTATTGTATTTAGTAATATGAATCCCCAGAATTTATCGTGTAGAGGAAAAATGATAAACTAATGAGTATTATAGTAACAAATATCCCTCTCCTTCCCCCGTAAATACAACCAATTCTCCTCAGACCATAAAACCATTGTAGAATTTTGATAGTCTACCAAATTCTATTACACAGCCTATCCACCACATTCAATATATTTATGTCTCAATAAAATACCAAAACCATGTGCCATAAGTTGTTATCATGTAGACAACATTCATGTGGTAAAATACTCAATCTTTCACTTTTAATTCCTCTTCATTATGTATCATCTACTGACCTCCCATATAAATAGAATCATGAAAACTATAATATGATATATATATATATATAGTTTTTTTTTAATTTAAAATCTACCATAAATTTTTTTTTCTCATCCTTCTATTCGATAAAAGAATACATCGTTTGTGATTTTTTTAGTTCAACTAATTCATTGGGGATTTGTTTATTTTTTCCATTTCTATGTTCATAGATGGTCAAAAAATATTATAATTTTTTAAAAATATTTTTACATGAATATTTTAAATTTATTCTTGTTTTACAAATAATATATATAAATAATATTAAATAAAATTAAAATGGATCCTGATTGTTAGGAAAACCACCATAATAATCTAAAATTTTACTTTTACTTCTTTAACAAATGAATCACTGTAACACTAAAAAATCATATATTTGACCTTTTAAATTTATATAAGTCCATTAATAACTTATAATTTTATTTCATTGTAATTAGTACCATTTTATATGAACTACAATAAAAATACATAAGTAAACCGTCCACCAAATCCTGAAAACATATGCTCAATGACTAATGAAATCGAACATCATGAATAATAATAATGAACACAAATGTACATAAAAAATTATAATAAATAAAATATAGAAATAATTGATTCTGAATTATTTAATTTATGAATAAAATTTTATTTAATAGGAAATTATGTTCATGTTTAGAATGTATTCAAACATAATGTATGTGACCTCTCGGTATCTCTATATTACCCCGTGGTTACAACTTATCCCTCTTTACTCAATTTATCCATCCATTCATATGATATAATTGTAATATATTATTTTTATATGTGTCAAACGTATTTATATTTCTTAATTAATATCTAATTTATGTATAATTAGATGTTTTATAAGTTTTCCTTCTGAATCCCTCTCGGTATACAAACTCGATTAAAGGGAAAATATCTTTTTCATACCCATTATCATTTACACACCCTAAAAAAATTTAGTAACCATATTTTTTATAAAGTAATTAATTTTTAAAATCCAAAAACTCTCATATTTTAATTATAGTTTTATTAATTAAATTATGCCTCTATCTTCGTTAAATTCTCTTTATTATTTTCTTTAAAATCAGGCATATGTCAGACATGTCTAATGATACAAAACCATAGTCATTCATGTTTGCAATTCCGTTTGACATCATTATATGTGATCAATTATTAATATGCATTATTAATTACCATTAATTAATAAAATCCTTCCATTCAAGTATAAAATTGTTATAATCCACATGGTTATACCATATGACAAGTTTATGATTCCCTTTTCTTACCATGGGTAACCCTACTATGTATTATTTATGTTTTATTCTTTCTGAAGAATATATATACATAAATATATGATTATGGGTGAATCTAGATAGTGATCCAATACATTTTTTATTTTTATAGTCTCCTTATCTTTTATGTAATGTGATTTGGGAGTAAACCAAATCTATTGGTGGACATTTTTCACTTTGTGATATAGTTATTAATGTTAACCTCAACTCGTGTTTATGTCATGGTATATGTTTCTTCAAAATTAATAATATTCCATAAATAATAATACCATTTTCTATTTTTCATGATTCCATATGGTTTTCCATGATCAATGCCTTTTTATGTCATCATGATATGCCTTTCTAACTTATCTGCAATTTTTCATGCCCTTTATTATTATCTAGCTAGGATTTTTAGAAAATATATTTTGTATATGTATTCCCTAGAATATTTCTTGTAGTAATAATATCTCCATGGAAGATATCATCTCATTATATATATTTAAAATAAGTTTACTTCATTTTATTATAATTTTTCCAAGTTATTTACCTAGTCCTCCAAAAATAATATAATTATTAATCATTAATTATTATTTTATGGATAAAATTTTTTAAAATCATTTAATAATATGTGTAAATGGATAGGTTCTATATAGTTGGTATCAATGAAAGTTCTTATTATATTTATATATTAGGACTATAAAAATATAGTAAGAACCCAAGATAAAATTATACCACAAACGATAATGTAGATAAAATCCTAGTGAATCACATAGTTAAACTTTATTTGGTTTTATAATTTTATTATTCTATATTCATAATTACAATTTTATATTGTAATTAGATATATATTAAAACCATGTTATTTTAATTTATATAATTTTCTTTTTTAATGGAGTAAAATTGGACATATCATGAAAAAAATAACTGCGATAGTCAATGTGATGATTATCCAAATTAGATTCAAAATATAATGGGAAAACGAGACTAGAGTGTCAGTGTAGTACTAGCTCAACAGGCTAATGTAATGATAAATAACATTAATCAAAAGGAATTCCCAACTTATCTTAATAAAGAGGATGTTTTTTTGATTCATTTATGTCAAAATGACCTCATATCTTTAGTGGATCTTCTAATCCTTTCATTGTTGAACAATGGATTTACTCCATTGAGAAGATTTTTTTCCATCATTATTAAAATAATGATAATATCGTTTTGGTGGTCAATCATTTAATGGGTAATTAGATCGATTGTGGACACTAATAAAAAATACAATGTCTATGGAGGCTATTTTTTCAATGGAATGATACGGATTCAATAAAAATATTTTCCTTGGAATATTTTCCTAGAACAATCAATATTCATATATATATGGAGTTCATTAGAAATATGAAATGGTAAGATGAGTCTATTAGAGAATATAATGGGAAATTTACAATTATTACATGAAATTTATCAAGAATTTTC
Organism: Viscum album; assembly: GCA_963277665.1. Taxonomy (NCBI): domain Eukaryota; kingdom Viridiplantae; phylum Streptophyta; class Magnoliopsida; order Santalales; family Viscaceae; genus Viscum; species Viscum album. The sequence goes on from OY728120.1 coordinate 400,168,195, forward strand.
ACGATAACTGAAAGCAAGTTGGATAAATTATTTATTGTATTAAAGACGAGTCCATCAAAATAACTAGTAATTTGTGACTTTGACAGATATGATAAAATTATCCATTGCGCACTTCAAGATGAAATGTAGATTTGTAAATCTCAAAGGTTTTTAGGTCCTGGAGATAAACAGTGGGAAATGATGTTTAATATGGGAGGATCAATAGATAAATCCCATTGGGTAATGTAATCCCTACATCACACATTTAAAATTTGTAGGAAAAAGCATCATCAGAATTGTCTAAATTAAACTAGGATAGGATTTCAATGTGGAATAGAGAGGCATCATAATAGTTATTGATGAAGAAATTTGAATATTTGAATTATTTTATAATGAATATATATTGTTATAATCTACACTCATCATGTATTTTTGTACTTAAACTGCATGGTATATAAGAAAAAAGTGATCCAATGCCCTAAGAGAAGGGTTGTCCATTGAAATTAGAAACAAACCTCCATGCTTTAAAGGATTTGAATAGGATATCACTACTATTATTATGGAGATTTAAAATTACATAGTGAATGGTATAATGGTTATTCATTCATGAATATTTATAACACTATATGATTCAATTTCTATGTATTCTTTCATATCATGAATTTTTAGTAGATCTCTTCAAACACCACCACATAATATCAATGTTGATTTATCTGTGAGAATTGTGAATGTGGAAATTATTGAATCTGAAGTATATAACACTTACTTGTTCAATGCATGTGGACTATGCCATGCATAAATTTTCATTTTACATCATTTGGTGGATATTTTGTTAATATTTTTCATGTATTTGTTATCTTTTTACAAATTCAATAACAAATATAGGATAGGTTGAATAAAACTTCACATCCAAATGAATCCCCCTGTTTTGTACATGTTAAAGGAGGATGACGAATCTCCTTCGAAATCATAATCTCGATTTTGGATATTATTTCCATATTATAAAGCCTATGTAGCTCAAATTATAGTGAAAATGAGTGAATCCTCCTCAATGTAATGCCCCTTCTATGAGACTACACTAATGTGTTCCCTATAGAATTTCATAGTCTTCCAATTGATCCAGAGGATGAGTAATTAGTTGATCATGTACCTAGATCTCTACCAATATAAATGATTACATAAACGCTTTCCACCAAAGAGTTAGAGGAACAAGATAATAATTTAGTGAGAATATTGATAAGGGTTTTATATGATGGCATTCTTCACCATGGGTTGTTCCTTTTCTCTTTGGCACAGAGAAAAATGGATTGATCTTCCTTTTAATTGAATCTCACAAACATAACAAAATCACAATAAATAAAACCATCCCCCTTACACAAGTATATGACTTATTTGATAAACAATTTAGTGTAAATAATTTATCTATGGTGTAGCTTCTATATGGTTATCACCAATTAAAGGTGAATTAGGAAGATATTCCCAAAACTAACATTCAAATCCGGTATGAAAAATTTGAGTTCATAATAATTACCATTGGTATTAATAATCATTTAGAAATTTTCATAGACATATTGAAGAGTTTATTTAGATATTAAATCTAAACATTAGTCATAGTATTTATAGATGATATTTTGATATAATCCAAAAGAAAAGAGGAACTCGAGGATAATTTCAATATTGTGATGTAGAAATTGTGATGGGGGAAACAATATAAAATGTATAGTAAATGTCAGTTATGGATATATGAAATGTAATTCATTGGATATTTTATCCCCAGAAAAACAATATAAATAGACCCTTCTAAAAATGAAAATTTTTGAGTGGTCCATTCCAACCTATATAATGGAGATTCCTAATTTATATAGCCTGGATTCGTATTATCGATGATTTTATACGAAAATATCTAGATAGCCATAACCTGTATCTGTGTTGACTTGGAAGGGAGTAATGTTTTTCTAGGATAGTGAATTTATATTCTATTTCTAAAAGTTAAAATGAGGCTTATTAATTAACCAGTAATCACACCACCTAAAAGTTGATAACTCTATATGGTGAACTATGATGCTCCAAAGAAGATATTAGGATGAATACCTAAGAAATTTTATAATGTTAAATCATACTCATTGTGGTTGATAGATTTTCGTGATTTGAACAATCACACGAATGATCTATAGTTGTAAATTGTGATCTTTGTGTCAATAATTTAGCTGTGTTATCTCTATGGGGAGTATTTTGAGATTTATATTGACCCTTAGAGCCTAAAATATATATTATCACGATTTTATCTTAATATTACCCAATGGATATTAATAGATCTCAACAAGTATTATGATTTTTCAACCCATTATCATCCTGGTAATGAAATTAATTTGGTAGATAGTATATTTATAATGGATCACTATCTTTACAAATTATGTGAATTTAGAAGAATAAATTAATTTTGAAATTGAAATGGATGGACATGGTAATCATAAAGGAATTTATATTATCATTACTTCCAAAATAATTTCTGATGAATCCATTTTAGAGATGGTAATGGATTTTGAAAGAGATGATGTGGAAATTTTGAAATTGGAAGCTATCAAAAATGGGAAAACCTGAAGGTTAACTTGATGACTAATGAGTCAAAATATTTGTTTCATTACTATTTATACAAGAACATCATGAGATAAATAAGGATATTTTTAAATATGAACATATTTTATCTTTACCTATCAATCTTGGAGGCACAAAGAATTATAAAATATCAAATAGTATTTTTGTTGAAAAATATATAGAAGTCGAACCCCGAATATACATTAATTTTTCAGGTCAATCATAATGTAAATTATGAATGGAGAATGTTTAAGTGTAGGAGGAAACCATTACATATAACTACCATGATGTGGGAAAAATCATCATGGACATTGTAACCGGTCATCCAAATAAATGAAAAGTAAATAATTGAAAATGTGTCATTATGGATCATCTCATAATGACTGGACAATATATTTCACATCGATTGGATTTATCACAAGACTAAATTTCATTGATATATATTTTAGATGTGTTGAGGAAACAAGTAGTACCATTATTGATAATATATTATTATGATCTGAGATTTTCCTCAAAATTATGGAAAGTTATCCAATAATATCTAATAACAAAGCTGAAATTTAGTACACCTTACACCCCCAAACCGATGGTCAATATGAGTGGAACATTTAGAGAACATAAGACGTATTGATAACATGATCAATAGAAATGGAATGGGGATTTGGACTTCATCATCAAGTAGTAAATTTCTCTTACAAAAATAGTTTCTACTAATGCATCCAAATGGATCCATATCAATCCCTTTATAGAAAAAGATGTGTAACACATTTATGATGGGATTAATCTAGTGAATGTATGCCACTAGGAACTAAAATAGATAAGGAAAAAGAGGAAAATGGGGGACCATCCAACATTATATCTAGGATTCCCAAATATTACAAATGAATGATGAAGAAAATTATATAATGGAATAATAGATTGGGGTTGGTTATAAGTTATTTCTATAAATATATCCATGGAATAGATTCATGTGATCAAGGATTAAAGGAATGTTAATACATATTTATATCATCCCCATCAAGATTATTAATTGATTTGGTGTTTTTTTCCTATTGAAAATCACTTAATCCAACCATATCTCAATTACATGATTTGGTCCAAGTATCTCTATAGTGGATGTGCATAGAAAATCTTCCAAACATTCTAATCTAATAGGTGGTACAACGGAAAAACGATCTCTTATATGAGGAGAATTAATGATTTTTTTAAATATAGAAAAGGTTGGAAAAAACATAGAACATTTCCTTTTTCAATGTAATATGGTGAAACCATATGTATAAAGAGGAAAAATTGGAACAGTATGAAGTTATTATGAAGTAATTCCCTCAACTCTTTTCACCAGAGTATGTAAAAATAAATTTCGACGTTGAAATTTCATTAGGGTTAAGAATGTAAAAACACATAATTTCTTTCAATGGGATTTACAATATTAAAATTAAAAATTATATTCTCAATAATGAATAATGAAAAATTAGTTAGAAAATAATCCAGTAAGAATGCATAATATTTTAGTGGTAAAATAAATAAATAGTAAGATAATGAGAATAATAATATTTTTATCTACTTGATACACTAGAATAAGTGCACTCCCAAAAAATTATATTGAGATTAACCATAATTTTAAAATTATAATAATAATTTTAAAAATCACATTATACATTACCATGAGAGAAAATATAATTGATTGAAAAATGAATGAAATATGTTTTAAAGTGACATATACCATTAGAATTGTATATTTGTCTTTGGAATACATATATGACTACATGGAATAGTAATCAAACATAAAATAACATCCTCATCTAGAAAGTTATAAATAAAATGTTGGTATCTTATAAATGTAAATATGATATATTTAGAACATTTTTATGTAAATAAATGTTTAAAAAATTATAAATTAACTACAGGTAAATTTCATACACTATAAATGATTATTTACAATATTATAGTTATAATAATTATTCAAATTGAATTTAAATTTAATAAAATTATATTCATAAATTATTATTATGTATTACTATAATTAAAAGAAAATGATAAATCACATTATTTAATTTTATAATGGGTGTAAAAGTTGATAGTATTATTCAAATCTGTATTTTTAGAATAAATAATTGTTTTATTAAAAAATTCATATTCTATAATATATATATATATATATTATTATCATAAATTGGATTTAGTTTTCATAATATATAACGAAAATTATTTTTTGGGTAATTTTTTGGTTTTTTCAGAATTTTTTAAATTTTTCATTAATAAGGAAATATTATATTTCAGGGTATTTATCATTGTATGAAAAATAAATGAATTTATGAATCATGGATTATATAAGAATCCATTTTTAAAAAAAAAATATAAACCCATTATCTTTATTTTGTGATAATAATAATCACTATTAATAGAATTAATCAAAAATAATAAACCAATGAATATAATAATAATATGTTTTGATCTCCTCCACCAATAGATACCACCCAGGATAGCCCTTATTCTCACACTATATAAGCCTAGTAGCATGAAAATATTTGCCAATTTTCCATTCTGAAACCACTCCCCCTCTTCTAGGATCTTCAGATCTCAAAAAAATTCAAACACATGTTCATTCAATAGGTTCTCAAGGAGACAACCATTAAGAAAAAAATTATGAAATCTGTGTCTTTTAATTACTTTTATTTTATAATCCCATTATTAACTACCCTATACAATGTGTCATGATAACAATAGTATCATATATGTACCTTAATTATGTTTTGATAAATAAATATCCCTCAGAAAATCTCTTTCCTTCTCCTTCTATTCTAAAAATAAAAACACCAATAACGATTTTTCAGTTTACCACCATCGTGGATGAGGAATTTTCATTTACCATTACCACATTCATGGATGGTTATAAACCATTATTATAGTTCTAATATATTTTCATTTGAATATTATAACATGTTTCATTTTCATGACAAATATATAGATATAATATTTAAAAAAAATAAACTCCATCATGACGGTTTGAAAAACAACCAAAATAAAGAAAACGTTTTATCATTAATTTTTTATCAAAAGAATCATAATAAACCAAGAAAATAATGATTCATGGGGATATTTAAAAATTTTAATGTTCATTAATAACATATATTTTCATATATGAAGCCTTATTACCTTTCCGTGATATCATTCGTAATTATATAAAAGTAAATTAACCATAAAAACATGGAAACTAACACTCCCAAAGAAATGAAATTGAACATAACAACTTGTTAAAATAAAAATTATTTAACGTAATAAAAATATAATAAAACAAATAATGATATAATAGATAATTAATTAATTAATTAATTTGTCTTACTTGATTATTTAAGATAATGTATAAAAGTGTACAACATATTCAGTCATAGGGTGGTGGATCTTTCTCAACCCCCGTATTACCTTTGGGTTACACTTTCTCTCTCTTTTCCATAATTTATCCCTTACTTACTCTAATATACCTACCCTATATTATATTTATATGTTCTAAACATATTTATGTACCTCAATTCATCATTATTTAATGTGTAATTACATGTTTTATATGGTTCCCTTCAAAATTCATCATTATAAGCAATCCTAGTAAAAGGGAACATATATTTTTATTACCCATATTTATGTACACCCAATAATCTATTTTAATGACTAGTTATTTTACAAAAATCAATCATTTCATTATGAAAATATATCTTACATCATTTCATGTTTTAATCATAAAATTATTCATTTACACCCATTAAATAATCCTTATTCATTCCTCTAATACAACACATCATTGGGACATTTCTAATGTTCCCTAACCACTCCATCTCAATTGTTAAATTAAATTTCAAATGATTATACATTATCTATTGTTGTTTTTCTTTATGAAGAAACAAGAATTATTTAAATTCCTTTATTCATGGATTCGATTATGATACATCACTTAGTTATTCCACATGACATGATTATTTCACACTTTAATTTCCATTGGTAACCCATATATGCATCATTTATGTTTGATTAAATATGTGGATCTCATTTTCATGAGCACTAAATGATGGTTTCAACTATATTTCACTGTAATAAAATTTTTGATGTTTTTGTCTTATGCGATATGATGTATGAAAGTGGGGAGTAAACCTAAATTATTATGTGACTTTTTCTACGATTTGATATATTCCTGATCATTTTCCTTGACTATTGTTTATTTAATGGTATATGTTGTTGCAACATTCTTATTATTACATGGTCTCATGATAACATGTTCTATATTTCTTTCTTCATTATTTTAATTCATGTTATGTAGAAATTTATGACATAAAGTTAATCCATTTTAACTCATGTGCTATATTCCATTCTCATGCTTATATCCCTTACTAGGATTTTCACCTCATCTTTTTTGTGCATATATATCCTATGTTTTCATATGAAGTTATACAAGCTCAGTGGGAGTTACAATCACATTATATAGATTAAAAAATTAAATTAGTTTATGTTTTTTAATTATGTTCTTAGTCCTTCGAATAAACTAGATATTTTTTTCATTAGTTTTTATTAGATGATAATACTTCAAAAATCATGTAATAATTTGGGTAAAGGCATACAGTCTCTATAATACTCAATGAAATGTCCCTATTTAGGAGGTATATCATCATTTAGATCTATTAATAATACATTCCTCCTATTATTCAATGTGTGTGCATCCTTATTTTGTGTAAAAATATCACATTAATCTTGAGGTACTATTTTTACATTGAGCCCCTATATATTTGTGTCTTCATCCATATCTTTTTCTCAATTAACAGGGACGAAATACACTAACTAATAATGGGTGATTGAAGACACACAATCTTTGAAAAAGTTGTCTAGGCAATGTTATACCACTCATTTCCCCATAGATAGTTTCATATGGATCCTACTCTGAGCCCTTGGGCTTATTGGGGCATGTTCGAATAAGACACATTCTAGATTATATTGTGTTTTCCATAAATTCCCTATATTCTAGCCTATTTATGGTGACCTTGATGGTATTTCTGATCAGACATGTTGAGCATCCTCCAATTGAATGATGTCTCTTTCATGATTGGAGGAATTATTTGGATGTTTTTTATTGGTATTGACCACCTATACAAGAAAATTATGATTTTCCTTATGATGATGATTAGCATGTCCCCATTTCTACAATATGAGTTTTGTTTTGATCCTTCATTAGAACACTTAGATAAATTTTTTGTGGAGTATTCAATTGATATACCGATTACCGAGAAATAAATTCCCTCAGTAATAATGGGAAGGGATGATATGGAGCCCCCTCAAACATCATTAAGACCCTCCTAATGTTTTATGTCACTAGGGTGTATTTGGTGGGAAAACCCCCAGAATTGTCGGATGGCATCACTATTGTATAGATTTTATGGTGGAGTCCATTTCAATTTTCCCAATTTCGAACAATTTCAATCCTACATGGGTAGGGTGAAGTGTCCACTTTAGATTTGTGTAATATACTATGGAGATCTATTGGGTAGTCCACAACATCTTGTTTTTATATGAGATGTGTTCCCAATTTTTTCGGATCCCAGCATAGGATTCTACTGATGAACCCTTCTTTCCATTCCTGGTGAATTTTCATCCTCAATGTTGTCAAGATTTGTTGGATTGAACAACTATAATTTTCTTCATTTAGACATGTGATATACCCAATGGCTACAAAATTTTAAAACATAACATCCAAAAATATTTTTTCTCCCCTATATGGGGGGAATTTGAATTCTTTATACTCGACCCATCCTTCGATAAGGATATCTAATATAGCATGAAAAATTAATTGGTGAATATCAGCCATGAATTGAGGTAGGCATGTTATAGGATTTCAGTATAACATTATGATCTTGGTTAATGGGATATAGATATAGAGCCCAATGAAATTTTGATAGTAATGTGTATTTATGGCCGGGAGGTGACCGTTTAATCCAGAATAATGGAGGTTTCTGGAATTTAACCACTAAAAAAATTTCCAATATATTCTAGATAATTTATGATATGAACACATCTTCTAGATCATATGGGAAATAAAAATTGAATGTACCCATAGGCTAGAACATATTTGAGAGGTTGTTTCCATCCAACTCCATCCATATATCCATTTCATCCCCCTATTCATTTGGGTTATTTTCTTCCACCTAGTCATACCATAGATTTCACTACATTGGGACTCCTACCAAGTGAGGTAAGGTATTTGTGGTGATTTAAGAGGAAATGCACATGGTTTACACTAGAGTTCCAGGAACATCGATATCTGAATGCATATTTTCAATTGGAGTGTTTTCTTTTCTGGGAGAGATATTATAGTGGAACACTTAATTCAGAAGATGTCAGGTATATGGTCTATATAATCCATATATTTAATACCATGAATAGTGTTATCTTAGTAATAGTTACCCTTTACTTTATAAAAATAATTTGAATACACTTGAGGTTTTACATATATTAATCTTATATCATATGGGTATTTTTAACTGAATATAGTAGGAATGTAATTATCATCCTATGTCATGAATTGAATATATCGACCTTTCTTTTTGGGTGGATAGGGAGGATGATCCCACAACATGATGGATTACATAATATGATAATGAATATTTATTATATTAATGATATTATCATAATGTTGAGATGCATCGTGAGTATGAATTTGAGTTTATTTATTTTCTATGTGGATAAGAGACAACCATTTAGTGGTCATCCAAATAAGCTGGTCAGCCGATATTTGAAGCGGGGGTATAACTATTTTCAAAATATCAATCCCCTTCTAAATGTAATAATAATCCTCAAAAATTGGATAAGTGGTATGTGCCTCCTCATTTTTATCCATTAAAGGAAGGTATTATAGTCATCTATAGTAATGTGAAAAAATATTATCATGGATACTATATGCTATAAGAATATGTCGATTATCATCATTGACATGTATATGATCCTTCCATGAGGTAATTTCCAAACTATGATTACATACCACAACTGAACCAGAGATATTTTCCTAATCATTGTTTTATATTGGTATGTTCCACCAATTTTTTTAGATTGGAATATGCACCTATCCTTTTTTAATTTTCAAAATTCTTTGATTAACCCCATTATAAAAAGAATATGCGACTAGTCTTATGAATCATCCTTCACTAGAATATAACGATAATCCTACTAGGCAAGAGAGATAATTGGAACTTATTATGTAGTGGACACCTATTTATATTGATAACAAATTAATTTTGCCTCTAGATATTGGAATAGAAATATGTGTATATCCCCGTATAATTTTCATTTCAGGAATATGTTGATGGTGGTATGATATTAATGAAACTATATAGTGTCACATCAAAAAAGTATGTTCCGGAATTTATGCATTCATATTATAATGATATACTATATAATATCATATATCATTGATTATACTCATTATATAAGCTCACTATTATCCTCCTTGTAACATTGGAATATGATTATGGGATTCTTGATTGGGGTCGGGATATGGGTCATTCATGCACTTTCTGTTAAGATATGTTGGCAAACCTGTATTGTGTTATCAAGGATATGATCAAATTTTTAGGATTCCATAAGAATATACTAGAATACTTCATTATTTGATGTGTGACTATATCCCCACTCTCTAATATCTATATTATTCCTCTCCATGTGAGATCTACCTAGTGACTGGTTACCAGTTTCTAGGGTGGAAACATGTCAGGTAGTTCCCTAGGAATGTGATTGCAGGGAATTTGTAGCATATTTATTGTTGTAGTGGATATTATAATCCCAACATGGGTTCTCTAGAACCATTATTGATTCATGTTAAACACCTTATTCTACCATACATATATATGGAATAAACTGACAATCATAGTCCATGGATAATATCTCAAATTTTTTATTAGTCAGATAGGAATTACTAGTTTTATCATATTCTTCCTTGAGGGAAGTAGGTTATCAAGAATCAGGGCATTTTGAACCCTATATACAGTCTCTAGTATCAAGATAATACCATGATGGTGGTGTTACTTTACCGTCAAATAATTCACTCGATGTGTAAGTATTTAGGTACGTAACATATTTTTATGATCCACATAGGTCACTATCACGTCTAAATTTTTCTATAGTTTATTGATGATTCTATATTCTTGATTGAAGGTGATTCCTATGAGAAAAATATTGATATGTTTAAGGACAATAGTGAATAAGGTCACTAAAAATGAATCATCATAAGTATGGAACATTATTAACTAGTTATTCATAGGAAAACTAGGTTTTCATCAACTTGTTGTTATTTCCATAACACTTATTTCAGATTCATGGAATTAGTAACATTTAAGGGAAAGATGATTAAATTATTAATTTCGATTATTTTACCCTTGGGCGCGCACTAGTGTAGAAATCGTTTTTTACGTCACCATTTTTTACGTCGGTTATATATAACCGACGTAACAATGCGGCGAGTAGATTTTTCACGTCGGTTATTTTAATAACTGACGTTACAAATCGCGCCTGTTGGGTTTTTATGTCGGTTATTTGATAACCGACGTAAAAAACCAATGCGCGGGGGGTTTTTTACGTCAGTTATTTTGATAACCGACGTAAAAAACTCGTCAATGTCGGGTTTTTTACGTCGGTTATTTGGAAACCGACGTAAATAACCAAAGCCCCGGGGGGGTTTTTACGTCGGTTTCCAAATAACCGACGTAAAAAAACCCGAGATCTCCGTGTTTTTTACGTCGGTTATCAAATAACCGACGTAAAAAACCAAAGGGCGGGAGCCTTTTTACGTCGGTTTTAGGATAACCGACGTAAAAAAGCTAAAAAATAGTTTATAACGTCAGTTATTATATAACCGACGTTATAAAGCATTTAAAAAAATTAAAGCCCGTGTTCTGTCATTTACGATTTTTTCGATTGACAGTCACCGGCTCGTCTCTCTCTCGCGCGGTAAACCGTAATCGGCTCGCTGATCGCCTGCATTACACTCATTTTGGCTTCATTTTTTATCTTCTTCACCGCTCTCGGATCTATCATCTCAACTCGCGACATTCAAGTAAGCCTTCCACAAATTTATTTCCTTCGTTTTTGTTTCGATTCTTGGAGTGCTTTTCGTTCATTTTTGAATCTCGTGGAATTTTTTTATTGCAAATGGTTATTATGTTCATTCAACTCGCTACATTCAACTCGCAAATGATTATTAAAACATTGTGGATTAGCTTCAGAAAAATATGAAAAATAATGGGTGGATCTGTAACGTTCTATTCTTCCAGCAACATTATTATTTCCTACTTAGCTGGAATGTGTCTTTCTGGATGAAGATTGGTAGTACTTATTTTCTTAAAATCATATTTTCAATATGATTGTCCAGAAAATTATTTTCATGAATGAAATTGGACAAGGTACAATCGGTAATACCTATCCTTAAAATTTCATTCAACATTCTTACATCATAATATTTTTTCAAAAAATTATGATTTTTAGATCTCCTAGATCAGAAAACCATCATCTATTTTCATCTGCATTCATAAAAATATCAATTCATACCTATTACAATCATATATTTCATTCTGGACTCATGGTGAGTCTGATAATACATTTCTTTTTTCAGTCATCTCCAATGTGTTATGTGATGTGCCTGGTAAGAAATATTATAATAAATTATAGGAAAGCTGATTAACATATCCCAATATGAGGTGAATGAAACTATGTTTCCCTTGACATATGTTATGACTTAGATGATTATGTTTGTGCCACACTCTTATGTTATTCCACATACCAATGTTGTGATCTTGTGAATAAGGTTTTTTAAATCATGTTCCCACTATCATATAAATCATGTCTTATGTTATGCTAAAATTGTTATACTTGGACTCAGGTTTTATGATCTATGATTATATAGAACTGTTTCACTTATCTTTTTGATCTTGTGCTTTGTGTATGCTCTTATACCCCCATGGATATCTTTTTATGAGATTAGATATTATATTTATATATATCATGTTTACCCATAATGAGTATCATAAATCAAAACTTTTATTATTTTCATTCCCTAAGTTATAAAAATAAGTATTATGTAGGATGATTCAAAAATTTAATATGTGAGATGAGTTGATTTATGTGTGAAACCCAGGCCAAACACATGTGTATTTTTTTATTGGTATTACATATATATAGTTCGACATATAATTTTTTTTACATTACCATGATATTAACATTACTTTTTCTAAAGAAATATTAATGTCCTTAGATTATATATCGGATCAAAAAGATATAGTAATTCTAATATATAATAAGAATGATCAGATAATATGAAAATATTATTAAACATAAAACAAATGGTCTATATTCATATTTTTAACATGACACTTACGATGTATAGCTATTTGGTGTTGGGTACTTATGAAAACTACTACTACTTTCAAGATTTGTTTTATATTTTAAATTGTTTTACATTCAAATTATGATTTTTTTCATATAAAGATGTTTTGTCTTATCTTAAAAATATATATTTTTTGTTGATATTTGTTATAGGTAATAATGAGTCGAAGTTGGATTACGGCACATCGAATGAGCAATGAATTTGAGGAAGGTGTTGATGCCTTTTTGAATTTGCAAAAAGAAATGTTCCAAGTACTGACATTTTTTTCTGTCCATGCCTGAAATGTTTGAATATGAAGAAGTTGAAAAGTAGAGAGATAAAAGATCATCTGATATGTCATGGTTTTAATCCGAGTTACAGCCCTTGGATTTGGCATGGTGAAACTGGATGGAATGTCACTGATGATGATGATTCGCAAGATGGTAACTCCGATGGAATTGAAGAAATGATTCGCGATATTGTAGCAGAACAAATTGAGATAGAACCGACAGTTTCACGTCTATATGGTGATGCTGAAAAACCATTATATCTCGGTTGTACAGATTTTACGGTTCTGTCGGCGGTGTTAAGATTGATTAACCTAAAGGCGAAGCATGGATGGAGTGACAGAAGTTTTACAGAGCTGCTACAATTGATGAAAGACATCCTTCCAAAAGATAACGATCTTCCAGATTCACATTACAAAGCCAAGAAAATATTATGCCCGATGGGATTGGGATACAAGAAAATGCATGCCTGTCCGAATGACTGCATTATATATAAAAAGGAATATGAATTTCTGTCAGAGTGTCCAAAATGTGGGACATCACGGTATAAGGTGAAAGAAAAATCACAGGGTGATGTAGAGATTACAAATCTCCCTTCAAAGGTATTTTGGTATCTTCCTATAATTAATCGTTTCAAACGTTTATTTGCTAATCCACATGATGCAAAAAGGTTAAGATGGCATGCTGAAGAGCAGGTATGTGATGGAAAAATACGTCATCCAGCTGATTGTCCACAATGGAAGAAAATTGATGCACAGTATTCTACATTTGGAAATGAAATAAGAAATCTCAGACTAGGGTTGTGCACAGATGGAATGAATCCATACCGAACACTCAGTAGCACACATAGTTCATGACATGTTTTATTGGTAATTTACAACCTCTCTCCTGAAGTTTGTATGAAGCGCAAATATGTCATGTTGAGTACAATGATCTCTGGTCCAAAGAAACCCGGTAATGATATTGATGTTTACTTGTCACCGTTGATTGATGATTTGAAACTGTTATGGGCTGATGGTATTAGGGTGTATGATTCTTATAAAATGGAATATTTTCAACTGCATGTAGTGCTTCTGTTCACTATAAATGACATCCCAGCATATGGAAATTTGTCTAGATACAGTGTTAAAGGGCATAAATCATGTCCAATTTGCGAACAACAGACGTCCTATTGTCAATTGCATCATTGGAGGAAAATAGTGTACATGGGTCATCGAAAGTTTTTTCCTATGGAACACCCTTATAGAAGACTAAAAAAGGCATTTAATGGCTCACAAGAATTTGATACTTCTCCAAAACCTTTATCCCATGATCTATATTTTGAGAGGGTGAAAAACCTTGACGTGACATTGGGAAAGACACAGAAATCTGGAAATGATAGACATATTTGGAAGAAAAGGTCATTATTTTTTGAGCTACCATATTGGAGGTATCATGAAGTTAAACATAATATTGATGTCATGCACGTGGAGAAGAATATCTGTGATTCTTTGATTGGAACATTGTTATACATTAAAGGAAAGACTAAAGATGGGTTGAATGCAAGATTAGACTTACTATCAATGGGAATACGTTTGGAGTTAGCTCCCACTCCAAAAGGAAGAAGAACATTTCTTCCCCCGGCTTGTCATACATTATCGAAGAGGGAGAAAATTAGCTTCTGTCAGTGTCTTCATGATACCAAAGTGCCTCAAGGTTATTCTTCTAATGTAAAAAATTTTGTCTCAATGAAGGACTTGAAGTTGATAGGTATGAAATCACATGATTGTCACGTCATGATGCAAAAAATTCTACCAGTTGCATTGCGTGGAATATTGCCCATTCGTGTCAGAAAGACTATAATGAAGTTGTGTTATTTTTTCAATTCAATTTGTAACAAGGAGATTGATGTGAATGCTTTGAACATTTTGGAAAAGGATGCAATTTTAATACTTTGTCAATTGGAAATGTATTTTCCTCCAACTTTTTTTGATATAATGGTGCATTTAATGATTCATCTGGTTCGAGAAATAAAGCTTTGTGGACCTGTATATCTTCATTGGATGTATCCTTTCGAAAGGTATATGAAAATATTAAAGGGGTATGTTAAAAATCTATATCGACCTGAAGCCTCCATTATTGAAAAGTATATTTCTGAGGAGGTAGCAGAGTTTTGTACGAGCTACTTGGCTGCGGCGCAACACATAGGTTTGCCTCCATCTCGCCATGAACGAGTTAATAATGAGGGAAAGGGGATTCGCAGCTTGAAAGTCAAATCATTGTCAGCTGAACAGATGAAGAAGTTAGAATCATACATCTTGAAGAACATAGCTGATGCTCAACCATATATCACATTGCACATTAATGAGTTGAAACAATGTCATCCAAAGAAGAAAGAAATGTGGATTTTGAATGACCACAACAAAACTTTTTTGTCATGGATTAAAAAGACTTTTCTTGGTAGATCAGATGTATCAGAGACATTAAAATGGATAGTGGGTGGTCCATGTTTAAATGTGATAACATTGTCTGGTTATGACATTAATGGTTATACATTTCATACAAAAGCTCAGGACAACAGAAGTGCAGTTCAGAATAGTGGTGTATTGGTGTTTGCAGAAGCAATGAATTTTTCGAGTGCTAAGGACAAAAACCCAATTTCTGCATCAAATGCATATTATGGAGTGATTGAAGACATATGGGAGGTTGATTACATTAAAATTAAAGTTCCCGTTTTTAACTGTAAATAGTTTAACGGTAACAACAGTGTCAGACACGATGAATTTGGAATGACACTTGTTAATCTGAATAGATTGGAAGACACAGCTGATTCTTTTATAATGGCAACACATGCAAAACAAATTTTTTATGTACTCGATCAATCAGATATGCAGTGGGATGTTGTCTTACAAGGGAAAAACAATATGTTGGTGAGGATGAACTTGATGAATATGATGATTTATGTGAGATCCCTACTTCAATGGAAATATTAACAGAACATAATGACGATCATGTTGAAGACATAGTTTGTGCCATAAGGAACGATAACGACGAAGGAATTTGGGAAAAAAATCCATATGTACATTCCTAAAATTAAAGGTAACATATGTTTATTTCTTTTTTACATTTATTTTTTTCATAAATGTTAGATATTGTATGTTTTTTATTTATTAAAACATGTTTTAAAAGAAGGCTGATAGTGGACTCTCTGAGTCTACCGGCCAACCGGTGGATTCCCACCGGCCAGCCGGTATGGGCACCGGCCAACCGGTTCTTACCCACCGGCCAGCCGGTGGTCTCTGGCAGAAGCATTGCATTCTGCCAGAGCCACCGGTCAGCTGGTGTTAGCGCACCGGCCAGCCGGTATGGGCACCGGCCAACCGGCTCTTGCCCACCGGCCAGCCGGAGGACCCAGGTTTACCATTTTTTCCATTTTTTACCATCTTGACCATCTTGACCATCTTGACCATCTTTGCCATCTTTACCATTGTTTAACATGATTACCATATTACCAATGTTTACTATTATGTAACCTAGTACACTTTTCTATTTTCTGATTATAGTAGTATTAAAATATTTGAATTTGTATATTTGTGAACTGACGTTTGTTTTTTTGATTTGAAGGATAATGACAGATCATTCAGATGATCAACCACATGATTCTGGGGAGGAGCATATTGCTGGTCATACCTCTGGGGATGAACATTCACATGCTCCTATTACGACAAAGAGTTCAAAGGTTGGTAAACGTGGTTTCACACGTTTACCAAAATTATCACTTGCCCGTACGCAGGATCATAGGATAGTATTTGAGTTTGATGATGATGATATTCCTAGAGGTCCGAATGCCAATGATTTTAAGAGTTTTGTTGCAACTCAGGCTAAGACCAAAGTAAGCATTCTGTATGATGATTGGAGAGGTGTGGATAAAGTGATTATCTCTCAGTTGTGGGAGACGATTTTGGTAAGATCTTTTGTCATTGTTTGAGAATTCTTTTAATGTTTCTGGTATATATAATATGTTTAACCTCTTCTTTATCAGATGACATTTGATATTCCTGACACTGGAGGAGTCAGGAAGAAATGCTTATCGTTGGCTGCCAGGAGATGGAGGGATTTCAAATCAACCCTCACATCTGATTTTATTTATGGTCATAGGAGTCATGACAATCCATGTCGTATATATCCTTTTATAGATGAAGACACATGGAGACAGTTTTTTGAAAGTAGAAAAAAAGAGTCATTTCTGGTAAGGGCAATGTAAACTTTTATATACTTTCTTATATAAATGATTTTATTAATGTTTTGTTAATAATTTCTTATTCTTAAATTACAGCAAACAAGGAAAGCTCATCAGGAGATCCAATCTAAAAATGTATACCCTCATAGTTTATCTCGGGGAGGGTATACATTATTGGAAGAAAAAATGATAGCGGAAAAATTTCAACAACTAAGAGCTGAGTCTTCAAGCTCTGGAGAGGTGGCCCCTCCATCCCCTCCATCTAGACATGAAAAATGGAAGAGAGATCGGAAGGGAAAAAAGGGCAATATCTTTCGGAAGAATCGATAATCGTAGCTGAGAGGATTGTAAGATATCTATTTAATTTATTTAAGTTAACTTTTTTCTTCATATAAGTTTCAATCATTACAGAAATGTTCAATTAATTAATACAGGACTCTCTTGAGGAGCAAAGTTCAGAGGTGACATTTACAGCTACTGGGAGGGAAGATATTTTATTTGCAGCATTGGGAAGGCCCGAACATCCTGGTCGTGTAAGAGGATATCCGACAGGTGTATCGGTAAGAAAAGTGTTTCCACGTTCTTCAACTTCTAACATTGAGGGGGTTTATAAAAAAATAGAATCCTTGGAGGCTGAAGTTCAAAATATTAATGCGACGATGGAAGACAAGATTAGAGATTCGGTGCAGTCTATGTTTGCAGAAATGCAAAGACAATTTCAGACTGCAGCTCCCACTCCTCCACCTCCCCCTACAGACCCCATTATTTATCCTCCACCTCCACCAGTATCTCCCACTCCCCCACCTCAGCATGCGGACCCCATTCTTTATCCTACACCTCTGCCACAGCTTCCTACATATTGTGAGTTGTATGTTGATGATTCTCAACATCATATAGTAGCATACGGGTTGGTATATTGTATAGGAGATACAGTTCATCATAAACAATTAGAGGTAGAGAATCAGAGGGTCACTGTACAGGATATTATAGATAGATCAGCTAGGGTACCAATACCTACAGATGAGGTGGCGACAGTTGGACAGAGTATCGGCCATTTTTTAGTTTGGCCATCCAGACTTCTTCGACTCATTACCATAGAGGTATGAATCTTATATCTTTTATTTTATTTCTTTATTAAAGTTGTTTTATCATTTGAAAACTACTATAATTCTCAAATTTTTTTCACAGGAATACTTCAAAGGAAAAGAAATATTGTATAGACAACAACAAAGACAACAGGCTATGAGATCAGATACAGATTCCAGTGGTCTTGGTAGATTGTCAAGATATTCACATTTGTTGTTGGGTTTTTATGAGTTTCCAATGGAATCTCATGTTTGTGGACGTGAAATAAGTGTGGGGATTACAAAATCTGATATCATGGAGCTTGTTACTGGAGATAAGTTGGGCATCAACGTGGTGCAAATTTTTTCCATGTAAGTCTTAACACCTTTTCCATGCGTTATATTTATTAAAAATGTATACTTATATATGTTTTGTATTAGGTATCTTTATAAAATTTGTGATAGGAATGAACTGACAGAAGTATATGGATTCATGGACCCGCAATTGATTTCCCCTGAAGCATGTGCATTGACTGAGGAACAAAGAATGGTTTATATTACTGAAAGATTTGAAAAGAATGTAATCCAACAATGTTGGATGATGCCTTTTTGTGAGAGGTATGAAACAAATTTCTCTCAAAGAGTTAATTATCTTTTAACATAAAAAACCACTAACATTAAATTTCCTTTTATCAGTAATCATTGGATGTTAGGGATTTTTTGCCCAAGGGAGAAAGCTCTTTATTGGATATGCTCTGTTCATGGTGATGTGCGGGAAAGTTTTAAGAATATATTGGAAAAGTAAGTTTCAATTTCTCAATAGTTTTATATATTATAATGAATTTTAAATTTACCTCATTCGTATTATTTTCTAACAGTGAATGGGTCTACATTCGAAAAAAAACAAAGAAAAGAAATGCAAATATCAAATATGTAAATGCGAAGGTAAATTTCCATTTAAAATTTTTACTTTTTGATTTATTACATAAAAATAATATATTGAATTTACACTCATTCAAAACAGAATTGTCATGAACAACAAGGCCTCATCGAATGCAGATATTATATATTAAGATTTATGTATGAAATAATAACAACTGGGACAGTTGTGAATTTTGACCTGGTACGATTTCCTCTTAAACTTTGCCATAATATTTCAATTTGATTTATTCATTATACATGTTAACTATCTTCTTTTTCATTTGTTGCTTTTTTATGACCCTCAACCCTATACTGCTGAAGACATCAAACACGTACAAGTGGAGTGGTCAAATTATTTTACAGGTTTGATTGAATTTTAGTTGTTTGTAATGTTAAATGTAATTTTGAATATTGTCATTTTAATTGTGTATTTGGTAGATGTTTCGGTTTGATTTAGTTTTTTTTGAAGTTGACAGTGTAAGTTTTGAATGTTATATAATTGAATGTTTAATTTTTCTCTACTTCTTGTTTTGGTCTACTTTTGATGGTTCTTCTGGTATGGATTTGGGTCTGTGGGGGAGGGGTTCCAAGGGTGTGGGGGTGTGTTCAGTGGGGTTGGGGGTGTCCAGCGGTCTGGGAGGGCTGTCCGGTGGGGTGGGGGACAGTCCTAGGGGGTGGCAGGGATGTCCAGGGGTGTGGGAAGCCGGTCCAGGGCTGTGGGAGTGCTGTCCAGGGGTGGGGGTTGTCCATGGGTGTGGTGGGGGCTGTCAAGTGGGGTGAGGGGATGAGGAGGTGTTGTTCAGGCGGGTGGGGGGTTGTCGAGGGGTGTTTGGGGGTGTCCGGGGGTTGGGGGGCAGTCCAAGAGTGTGGTGGGGGCTCCAATGGGGTGGGGGAGGGTTGTCCAAGGGGTATACATGAAGGTGGGAGCTCCAATGGGGTGGGGAAGGGTTGTACAGGGGGTATACATGAGGGTGAGGGCTCCAACGGGGTGGGGGAGGGCTGTCCATGGGGTATAAATGAGGGTGGATGCTGTCTAGTGGGTAAGTTTTATATGGTATCTATGTACATGCTTAATTTCGATGTACTTCTGTTTTTGTGGTACGATTTCTTGATTTGTTTTCTGGTTGATTCTGGTGGAGAGAAGATCAATACATTCTGTTTAAAAAAAATTGGGTTTATCACGTCGGTTATTTAATAACCGACGTGATAAAAGGTCTGCAGAATGGTTTATAAGGTCGGTTATTTAATAACCGACGTGATAAAAAGTCTTCAGAATGGTTTATCACGTCGGTTATTTAATAACCGACGTGATAAAAGGCCTGGAGAACGGTTTATCACGTCGGTTATTTAATAACCGACGTGATAAAGTGCCGGGAGAATGGTTTATCACGTCGGTTATTGAATAACCGACGTGATAAACCGCCTCCCTCCCGTTTATCACGGCGGTTATACAATAACCGACGTGATAAACCCCCCTCCCTCGGTTTTTCACGTCAGTTTTATATGAACCGACGTGATAAACATCGCGATTTTAGGTTTTTGACGTCGGTTTTTAAATAACTGACGTCAAAAACCTTATTTATAACGTCTCACGTATTAACGTCGGCTAGAAACCGACGTAAAAAATTAAAAAAAACCGACGTAAAAAACGTTTTCTGCACTAGTGGCGCGTGCGCGCGTCTGTCACACGGGGGGAGGATGCATGGCTTGTTGCCCCGCATTCCCTCTTTCAGAAGGTTGGCAGCATTCGTTCCTTGTTCAGGGACGTCTGCTCCTTGATCGAAATCGGGATGATGGGATGTCAGTTCTTCCTTCTGTGGATTCCTCCTCGGAGCTCGTCACCTAGTCCGGGTCTCCTTCATAAATTTTAGACGGGTTCGTGAAGCTCGTTCATGGCGCCATATCTACATGGATGCCATTTAATTATGCTGCTTCCATCAAGACGCTCCAAGGGGTCTGTTCGGGGTAGTAACCTTTAGTGAGGATAATGGTTACACTGGGGTGTCGTTGGCATGTCTTGATGTTGGGGATTGGAATGTCTGTCATCTGTCCCTTATTAGAGGGATTCTCGAGGGCACAGATGCCCGAGGAATCCCAGATTGAATGTGGGGAAGTTTGCACCATCTGAGGTTTTCCTCAGCTTCCCATGTTTGACACGGGGTATTCTGTGAGTTTAACATCTTGCGGAGACAGATCGGACTGATCGGAACGCTGAGAGTGGATCAGATTGAAGGAACCCCTAGGGGGAACACTGATGTTGGGGCCAACACCTGGGTGGATTCCCGGATACTGTGGAGAGGAATGAGATGACATGATCTCACCGGGATGTGGCGTCCAGGGTAAGGATCATGATGGGTGATGGAGTGACAGGCTTGATCCTCATGGAGGCTTCCTACGTATCCACATGGTAGGGAATCAAAGTCTGTGTAGTTCGTTGATACGGTGGTACACCTGAAGAGGCAACCTGTGAGAATGAACGCATGGATTAGATCTTGGAGGAAGTAAAATCATCGGGCTAGAGCATGGGAATCCCAAGGAAAGTGGACTCGAGGGAGAGGTCAGGATGAGACGTGGGTGTGAGGCATGGGTCTTATGCTCTGAGGTGGCCCATAATGGTGCGGGTGAACTGACGCGAAGGGTTCGAAACAACTAGGTGAGGGTATTGAACCTCGTGGAGGCTTCCTACGTACCATGCGTCAGCACGGATCAAATTCCACATAGTTCGGGGAATACAGTTTAACGTCATGCGAGACGGGATACAGTTTAACATCATGCGGGATGAGGGAATACGGGGCTTACACTCTAAGGCGGACCAAAGTGGATATGGGGCTTACGCTCTGAGGTGGCCCAAAGTGGATATGGGGCTTACGCTCTGAGGTGGCCCATGGTGGTCAGTGAACCGACGAGAAGAGGTCGGAACGACCGGGTGGTGGGCTTGAACCTCATGCAGGATTCCTACTTACCATGCGTTAGCATGGATCAAAGTCCATGTAGTTATCTGGGATGGGGAATATGCTCTGGGGTGTCCCATTGGAGGGTTTCATGGTCGATGCTTACTCTAAGCCCACGTGAGTCATGCTCAGTGTGAGAAACAAGAGACAGCATGGAGCAGAAGATCACGTCGCAAATGGTGCGTCCATGAGAAGCGGAAAGGGGCTTACTCATTGAGCAGCCCAAAGTGGAAACAGGGTCATATGGATGGTTTGAAGCCCTTGGTGTCGGGACTTACTCCCGGATGGAGGCCCGTGGTGTGACAAATCACAGTGGGAAAAGGACTCCACTGGCCTTGGCAGTGGGGAAGTACGGAGGTGCATGGGTGAACCTTCCGCAAGAGAGGCTAGGTGATTATGCTCTAAGGCATCCCATCCCCCGTGGACAAACACCACTCCGACAAGGAGGATCTCATTCCATGTGAGGAAGAATCCATTCCTGTGGAGACGAGTGGTTGTAAATAACGACCGATCAGGGGGGACCCTGCGTGCTAGGCATGGGGTCGGACCACAGTTTAACGTCATGTGTTAAGGAAGAGGTGCTTAGTAGTTTAATGTCCTGCAGCTTGGACGAGGTTGGTTAGTTCCACACCCCTAGGGAATACATGCCCAACACCATCTACCCCCTGTGGGAGGGAAGGCATCGGCAAGGCCTTAGTGAAGGGGGATGCATGGTGAACAATCGACGGGTCCACGTTAGCGTGGCCATGCGAGGAAGCAATAGTCGTTAGCATAACTATTCAGAGAAGCATAAGGCAAATAAAAACAATGGGAAACATCGCCCATGGGACCTTGAGGTTACTTCGTACGAGCCTGGAAGGCCATACGAGAAAACAATGCATGGAGCGCATGCCCGGCAGGGAAGACATCAGGTGCCGGTGCGGAATGGCCGCCAAGGGGTGCCAAGGAAAAGGGTCCTAGGTGTTTCGCGCAAAGAGAAGGTTTGCATGAAAAACATCGGGATGACACACAATAGGGTTAAAGGATTGCACGAAATGGAATTGGATTGCGTGCACAGAAGGGGATGGCCCAAATAGGATTGGGATTGCATGTAGAGAAGCGGGTTGCGCACAAAGGACAAGGATTGCATGCAAGGGAAGAACCCGGAGCGGTGGGAAAATTCACTTAAGCCAGTGGAGTTGTGTGCAAAGGCGATCCCCATGGCAAGGTTGCGTGAAAAGAGGAATTACCTGGAAGTCATCTTGTGCATGAGGGAGTCCGAATTACGCGCATGGGAGCCGTTCGGAATTCGGCAACCCCAAACCATTTGGGGTCACCTTCTATTTATAGGCACTCGTCGGTGCGGAATCCAGGTGGTGCACAAAATATTACGTGCCAGGAACAGTTGTCGTACATGACTTCACCGAGCAGAATCGGGTGCGCAAAATTGCGCGCACCACTGGCTCGATTTCGCGAATCCTGGGGATTCTTCATGCGCACAACATTATTTCGTGCCAGCCCTCCTTAATTTCGTGCACCACCTCTGGGGCCTCCGGACCGGTCCTCTGAGTCAGAATATGACTTCGCTTCGTCAATTCGATATTTCCTCTAAGAGTTAAAGTCCTTTTTCGGTGTCTAAAAATGCCCCCTCTCGAAATTGGATCAGCGAGAGGTTGCAACGGTCAGATTCCGAGGGAAACACCGAAGGAGTGCTCCTATTGGGAATTCTGCGCGCAAAAATCCTATCGGGCACGTAAAACTATGACTTGGCGTGAAATTTTCTTTCTACGTGGCGCGAAACCCTGGACTCACCTATAAAAAGGGCCCTGGGTCCCAAATTCTGTACTCAAACTTTTCTGCACGATATGCATACTGCTCTCGTGTGCGAAATTTCTCTCGCGGCTGCGCGTAAAATCGCTATGGTAGTGTGGAATTTCCTTCATATTTCGGCTGTATTTGAGCGCTAACCCGGGATATTTCGTGCCTTGCAAGAAGATTGTGTGCCCATGTCCTGCATTGCGTGCCGCAACTTCTGATTTCGCACAACTCTCTCCGAATCCGCGCACTACATCTTAGTTTCGCGCCACTCCCAAAATATTCGAGATGGTTGCAAAACATGTTGATTAGGGGGAAGCCGCTACTCGTAGGGCCGAAATGGAGGCGAATGAGGAGGATTATGGTGCCAAGGTGACCGTTTATAACAACCTGACCTTGTTCAATCAGCTGACTCCGGCCCATAAGAAGTATCCTCTGTCTGACAAGTTCCTGCTCTGGAACTTTGGCATCTTGGTGGAGGATCCCCCCCCCCCGGGCTTCGAGGTGGACACACCGCGGTCATGGGTGACACGAGAGGATGAGATTCCCCTCTACAACATCACCAAAAACAGCCATCCTTCTAGGGAAACCATGAATATGGACGTATATTTCCTGAACCTGAGGACCGGGACCATTACCGGGGATGAGCCTGTCATAGAGAATTCTCCGGCCCTCTACGCGAACATGTTCCGTCAGAGCGTCACGGATTACACGAAGGTCTGGTTGAAATATTGGGACCTACGTCCGGGGGAAAATTCACGAGTGAGTGGACCTGGGCGTTCTAGGTTCGCCACACATGCGACCAGTTTGGGGTCGAGCTACGGCATATTAGGTTGTTCGAGGCAGTATGGATGTCGTAGTTCCACTTCCACCATCAACCTGAGCTTGGGCCGAAGCTATTCACTCGATGGTCCCCTGATACCAACACATTCCACCTTTACCAAGGAGAAGTTGGAATCAGCCTCTGGGACGCTCACTGCATCAGAGGTATCCCATTGGAGGGTTACCAATATGATTAGTTCGTTCCTCCAAAGAACACCTGGGAAGACAGGTCACGGACCCACATGCTGACATGGCACCTGTTGGAGCTAGCCAAAGAGAGACTATGGGTGAAGGACATCCTAATGGACATTGCCTATAAGGGCTGGTTTAGCCAGTTTCTTGAGAAGAATCCGGAAATCAAGATGTCAGGACGGGAAAAACGGTGCCCAACCGTGGCTCATAGGAGCAAGGATGTGTCGTATTGGAGGACCCTAGAGGTGAGGAAATTCCAATCATTGGGCTACCGCGTCATTGAGGCTCAGGACCTGAACGTCCGGTATGTCGGGTTCCTTGCCCCCTTCCTGAGCTGATGGCTCCTGACGGTGTGGGACGCGAGGATGGGAATTCGTCTAGAAACACTGGTGATGGAAAGCACCATGGCCGCCAACAAATATTTCAACTTGTGGGTCCCCGTTCTGGCCAAGCTGTATGCCATCCTTGGATGCATCTCATGAGGGGGTCACCTCGGAGGGTATGTGGCCCCTTCCATATCTTTCATGGCTAGGTGGCGGCTCATCTTGGCGGGTACACTTTCCCAAATTCCATCCTTCCTCCAGGAAACGGCTTGCGACCATCCCTGTTGAACATCGTCGTGGTGGCACCAATGACTCTCAATGAGGAGGGAGTGAGGATCTGCATCGATAACCATACCAACATCAACTTCAGCCCGTTCCCCACCCCAATCGGCTAGATGGTAGACAATAGGCGAGGATCTGTGGAACAACAGGAGTATTTTCAGAGCATTCGGGGTGGGGTGCTTGTGGCTCGGATCGACGGGAAGGTGATCTGTGAGCCTTACGTGCCATCCTGATTCACCAGGAAATTCGGGTGCCTCCAACGAATGCTGAATAGGGTATTCACGGTTGTATGGGAGGATAAGAATCCCAGCGTTTTGTTCCAGATGTGGTTGACGTTTACCACTTTCGGCTCCGGCGATGTCATTACTCTTCCTCCCACTAGGGTCGACGCTGGCATAGCAACAGAGTATGCCGAGAATTGGACCATTGCGTACCCTGGGGGGATTTTATGCATGCGAGTCCGGAAACATGAGGCTACTTACGCGGACACCGGGCGACGGGGGAGAAGGCAAGGTGCTGCTGGAAGTGGGGAACCAGAGGTGCATCAGGTAGCGAGGCCTGCGCAGGCCGGGAATTCAGCAGCGGGAACATCACATAGTGTCGCCGCAACCTCGTTTCCCACAGGGGGGTCACATGAGGCAGCCGGGGAGCTGCCCGGGAATCAGATAAGATACCTTCTCGAACCTTCCCATGATGAAATTCTCCTGGCACTATGGTCAGCCTACATGGCCCTACGGAAATTTCTGAGTGTTGAGGCAATCTGGCAGAAGATAATGCAGGACAGGATTCAGCTGCCAGAGGTTGGGCTCGTTCGAGTTACTGACCCAGTAAAATTCCATCAGTTGAATGCTTATCTGATGGCCATGGACACATACGCGCACCATAGGGGATGGGGTGCGTAGCCACCTTTCCTTGTGAAAGTGATGCTCATCCAAGAATATGATCCGGAAGTGATGTTGCTAGGGGAAGGCGACAGTGACGAGGAGTCAGAGGGGGAGGAGGACACCGGAGAAGACGAAGGCGAAGGAGAAGATGAAGGAGAAGGAGAACCCGAAGGTGAGGGGTCACAGGGGGAGACCTACCAAGGGACTCTCCTGGAGAGCGGCGAGATTGTCAGCTCTGATCTCAACATAACCGAGATACTCGAGGTCTGTCTCTATCTTCATTCACTTTCCTTCTTCGTCCATTCCCCTTTTTAATTTCCAACCCCTCTCTCTTCCTATCTCAGGAGCGCCTAAGTGTCAGTCAGGCATCCCCATTAGAGGAGGGAGGAGAGGAATCAGTGGTACGGGATGGGGATCTGACACCCATCATTGAATTGACAAGCATAGAGGGGTCTCTTATCAGGGCAACTCCTATAGTGGCCAGAACCCTGAAGGCCAACGCTCTGAGTTCCTGTAAGTCCCATGCTTCACTGCTGGCGCTTTCCATCAAAAGATCCTAACTAATCAGGGTACGCTTTGCGCAGAGATCTCATTATTGGAGGCTTGTCAGGTGGCTGAGCCCAGGCCGTCCATGTGAAGACCAGTGGCGGACATGCCACCTCGTTCAGAACATGATCCCTACACCATGTCATCCCCGGAAATTAGTGAGCAGGGGGCAGTGGACATCAGCATCGTTGTTCTTGAGGCGAGGCCGGAAGCTGATGGATGCACCGTTGTTATTGGGGTGATAGAGGAAGGTCGCCCAGATGTCGAGGATCCTATTCCTCACAAAGAAATCCCTGAGGCAGATCCTACTACTGACTTACTAGCAGCCTTTCCTACGTACTGACCCGCTGACCCTGAGAAGACAGACAAGTCAGGCTCAAAGACACCCGAGGAGAGCCAGATGACATGACGCAAAGGGTGGAAGTGTATCCAGCAATTTCTCAGACATCCCTAGTCGGATTGGATGAGGCGGATGGGATCACTTCAAGCCTAGCTGTTCTTCCTATGCACCGGAGGGGCCAAAACTCAGCGCCTTCATCTGATGGTCCGTGATTACATGGCTGAGAAGATACGTGAGAGTAGCAGGCGCACCGATGTTACCCAGTGTTGGGAATGATCGGCGAGCACCCGAGTGTTGCTGAAGCTGGAGTGTGAAGTCCGGCACCTCGAAGGGCAAGCAGCAGATAAGAAGGCCTTCATTGCAACATGCTCTGAGCTTGTGGAGCAACAGGCGGCCCAGCTGGATGATGCGCAGGAAAAACTAATGGAGGTGAGTCACCAGATGATCGTACTTCAAACCAAGTGGGTGCATGCACAAGATAGGTTTGGCGAGCTGCGCTCTATGGCGGCTGATGAGGAGAGAGTCTTCAACGAATGAGAAGTGGACCTAGAGGCTACTAGACACAGGGTAAAAACGCTGGAAAGATCGATCCAGCATGACAACCCTTAGGGGATTTGTTTTGGCCATCTCATGAACTTCTTGCTTGTATATCTCATCATCTCAATCCAATACATGGAAAAATCAATTTATTTGTACATTTGGTTTAATATACTCAACAATAATTCTGAAATGAATAAAAAATCACCCCTAAGATTCTGGGGATCACACCCAATGTGAGAGGAAAAGGATACTCATGTTATCATTTCGTCCAACTGTAGGGAATTAGCCAAGCTTCAGGCATCCGAAATTGATCCTAGATTTCTGAGGAGAAGACCTCAGACCGATTGACATATAACCTTCTCAATGTGCTCTGACACACAAGTCGGGCAATGCCGGAGGCATTGAAATCCATCCGAACATAGGGAGATGGAAATGGTGAATCATGTTACCCGAATTCAGAAAACTATGGGGTGTGACGATGGAGGATAACTATTAATCATGGTGGGAATGCAGCATCCATATCATTTTGACCTGGATGGAGGACAATAAATGAGGGTTGACTGCTGACCATGATCGCAACATAGGGACTAACTCAAATATCGCCGATCAGTCTTCGAGAACGTTGGCCCAGGACAACAGGAGAACTATAGGTCTATCATACATATTGCTACAATAGCCAGACCAATGTCTATCATCCGTTTTGTGGCAGCAGGTAGACCAAATTCTATCATCTATACTGTTGGGGGGTCCCATCAAACATGACCAGTCCTCCAGAACGTTGGCCTAGGACAGTAGGTGGACCATAGGTCTATCATCCATACTGTTAGGGGGTCCCATTAAACTAGAAATAGAATTAGGATCCGAATAAAGGGGCATGCAAAACGTGGAAATTGGATTGGTGGTTTGTTCAAACAGAGTCCAACACTCCTGAAATTGTGCCACCGTGGCGGAGGCGCATTGGGCGTACGTACCATCCTGATCAAAGATCGTCCAAATTTTTAGACATGCCTTCTTTGGTGAGAGAACTGTCACTTCCCACCATCACTATGGGGCATCCCGAACTTAGTCGATGTAGATATTGCAACTGCACCACTCCTCAAGAAGTCTGGTCGAGGGACCAACAGTAAGGAGGGATGGGATTTGGTAATCTCTGGGGCAGAACCCAAGAAGAAATTTCTAGGCATTCCTATGTATCTCATAAGGACAAGAATCAATCCACATGTAGTTCTAGAAGCATAGTTTAACGTCATGTAGGACGAAATACAGTTTAACGTCATGTGGGAAGGGGGACACATCTCATATGGGGATAGTCATGGGACAACGAGTAACCTGACGTGAATGAGGACATAATCCCACACCACACCGTACAATCCCACAATAGAGAGCGAGTCATGGAAGGCCAAGGGGCCTGAGGCCAGGCCTCGGTCAGGGAGGCTTGACCCACTTGCAGTTTAATATCTTGCAGTGGGGAAGAGAATGCAGTTTAAGGTAATGCTGGACCATAAGGGTCATAGTTTATAGTCTTAGAACTCGGACCAAAGGATAAGGGGAATGGGAGACACACAATAAATCCTTTGAAAAACTCGACGTGAATAGGGCAAAGCCCTGCTTACTATATGCTAATAGAGACGTGTTTAGGCCGAGAGACCAAACACTAAAAGTTGGGATGGGCCTGTGGGGAAGTTTCCATGCACTCCTACATATCTCATTAGGATGAGAATCTAGCCATACGTAGTTCTCGAGAGGTATCCTCCTAACGGCACACAACCGGGACGATATCATCAAAGTTTATGGCCATGTGGTTGGACATGGTAGCACAGTTTAAGGTCATATGGCTTGGACCTAGTAGCACAGTTTAAGGTCATGTGGCTTGGACCTGGAAGCACAGTTTAAGGTCTTATGGCTTGGACCTAGCAGCACAGTTTAAGGTCGTATGGCTTGGACCTAGAAGCACAGTTTAACGTCGTTTGGCTTGTACCTGACAGCATTGTTTAAGGTCGAATCGCTTGGACATGGCAGCACAGTTTAAGGTCCTTTGGCTTGGACCTGGCAGCACATTTTAAGGTCGTATGGCTTGGACCTGGCATCACAGTTTAAGGTCGTCTGGCTTGGACCTGGCATCACAGTTTTAAGGTCGTATGTCGTGGACCCGACAGCACAGTTTAAGGTCGTATGACTTCGACCTGGGGGAACACGCATGACGCAATAAATCATACCAAATGCGGGTAAGGGCGTAACCCCATACCATCCCCGCGCGCGATTCCGAGAGAGGAGCTTCGGGCCAAATGGGCTACGAGGGTCCAACCATCTGGGGGCAGGAGATGCTAGCTCCCAGCTGAGCTGGGACCATAATGAAATGTCCGGGAGACTCCTCGTTCCCCATGGGGAGGAGGTTCAAGCTAAACGCAATCTGTAAAGAAGAAACCCAAGCACATACTCTAGCGCTCAGATCACGGGAGCCCCGAGAGACACCATTACGCAGCTTGGTCTGCCTGACATGTGGGGGAGCAGTGAGGGTTAGTACAAGGAGTGTCGAGATTCAACCTTGACACGGTGGGGTGGAACATAATGTGAATCATGCATCCAACATTAAGGGCCCGAAGAAGCTAGTATGACGACTGAGGATTACTGCTAACCATATTCGCAACACAGCATCCTATCGTGTTAGCCTAGAGATAGGGGAAAAAAACGAGCATCAACTACTGACCACGTTCACAACATGGGATTTGTATCAATTGTTTGCCCAGAAACCTTCTGGGGCATTGGCCCATGACAGTATGAGAGACCTTAGGCGTTGTATCCAAGCCATTCTTGGGGGTCCCTCTGGGTGTGAAAGATGGTGGGGTCCGAATGAAGGGGAACGCGAAGCTTGAAAAGCGGACATAAACCTTCCTAAGTCAAATATGACACTCCATGTCATAGAACATAGTACTCTGAACTCATTAGCATACCATTGGAAAGGGTCAAAGGGATCATTCTGAGAGTGGCCAAAAGATGGGGGATTCTCGTGGGAAGGGGGCATACTGCCAAAAACCTTGTACCACACCTATATGTCCCCCCATGGGGAGTGACAGGCCAAAAGGTCGAGGAAGCCGGGAGATCATGGGATCTCCGAAGAGATGTGGATGGACATGAAATCTGAGTGTTCAGGAAATCCTACATATCTCATAAGGATGAGAATCAACCCACACGTAGTTCATAAGATATCTTAGATTATGGTCTTAGAGATCGGACCAAAGGGGCCTAGTTGTAGGGAGAAATGTAGTTTAGGGTCGTGTCGGACCGGGTGCAGTTTAAGGTCATGCGGGACCGGGTGAGGATCTTAGTTTAAGGTATTATAACTCGGACCCAAGGGGGCCCAGATGTAGGGCGAAATGTAGTTTAGGGTCCTGCCGGACTGGGTGCAGTTTATGGCCATGCGGGGCCGGGTAAAGTTTAAGGTCATGCGGGACCGGGTGCAGTTTAAGGTAATGCGGGACCAGGTGAGGATCTTAGTTTAAGGTCTTAGAACTCGGACCCAAGGGGGGCCATATGTAGGGAGAAATGTACTTTTGGGTCATGCCAGACCGGGTGCAGTTTATGGTCATGCAGGACAGGGTGCAGTTTAAGGTCATGCGGGACCGGGTGTAGTTTAAGGTCATGTGGGACCGTGTGAGGATCATAGTTTAAGGTCTTACAACTCGGACCCATGGAGCTTAGGAAAAATACAGTTTGAGGAAACTGGAGTTGGTGGGAGGAGTGACACGCTCACCATCCATAGTCACCATAGAATAAACGCCATTGGGATAGACCTTATGAACCATGAAAGGCCCCTCCCATTTGGGCTCCAACATCGGTGTTTCCCTGCCAAGAATCATTGGCGCTCTGAGATCCAGCACCAGGTCACCTTGCAGGAAGGTGTAGAGGGGAACCTTCTTATTGAAAGCTCGATCCATCCTGCTCTGATGCCTTTAAAAGTTATGTAAAGTGAGAAGCCTATTTTCATCCAGCACTTCCAATTCAGCAAGGTGGATTTCGGCCACTCTATCTAGCACTTGATAGTCGTACACCACCATGTGCAATGAGGGAAACTCGATCTCGATGGGCAGGATGACCTCAGCTCCGTACACCAGGGAATACGGAGTAACCTGGATGGATTTACGAGTCATCATCCTATAATCCTAGAGGGCATCGGGGAGCTTGTCCGGCCAACTTTTCTTATTCTGACCAACCATATTTTTCGGAATTTTATAGAGGGTTTTGTTAAACGCCTCGATCTATCCATTCTCTTGCGCATGATAGCGGGAGGTGTGGTTAAAGCGAATGTTGTACTTGGTGTACAATTTATTCAGCTCGGATGCTCGGATGTTGGTTATGTTATCTGTGAGGATAGTGTGTGGTACTCCAAATCGATAAATGATATTGGATCTCACGAAGTCAGCGATAGAATAGGATTTGAATTCCTTGAGCGGAATTTCCTCTACCCACATGGAAAAGAAATCCGTAGCGGTCAAGATGAACCAGCACTGGCGGGCCGTCACCGGTGGGTAAGGTCTTACGACATCCAACCCCCAGGCTGCAAAGGGCCAAGAATACTTGGTAGTGTTGAGAGGCTACGGAGGCCGATGCACAAATTTAGCATGAACATGGCATGCATGACACCTATTGGAATACTCGATGTAGTCGTAGATCATGGAGGGCTAGAAGTATCCCAGCCTCCGAATCTAGTGGGACAACAAGGACCCAGCCTGGTGGGCGCCACAGGAACCAGCATGAACTTCTTGCATGACCTGTGGGATCTTGACTCGTTGAAGGAAACGGAGGAGAAAACCATCAAATATGCATCTGTAAAGGAGATTCTCAAGGATGGGACTACTCTTAAGGGTAAACTGTGGCGCGCGGATTCGGATTCTCTTGCGCTCGGCTCGGTCTGACAGAAGATTGTCGTGCTAGAGATATTCAACCAAGGGCATCCTCCAGTCAGGAACTGTCTCGATTACCACATCAGATGCCCATAGGGATCCTAACGTAGGGGCACCAGTGGTAAGATGGTTCACTCATACACCACGATCATCCTCCGGAATAACAGGAGAAATGACTCTCCAGTATGCCAGGTGGATAATTAGGTCATCATGTTCGGCTCCGCAAGTGATGCGGCCAAGCTGGCCAAAGCATCTGATCGACTGTTCTATGACAGGGGAATGTGAACGACCTCTGGCCGGGAGGGGAACATATCCATTAGACGGAAGTTACACTCCAGCAATGGTACGAGTTCTGGATTTCTGACAACATATTCAACATTTACCTTCTTGATAACTAGCTCGTAGTCCCCTTTCACATGCAGATGGGGTACGTCAATCTCGAGAGCCAACTCGAGGCCTGTGATGAGGGCATGATATCCTGCCTCATTGTTGGTGCAGCCTTCTGACAACAAGAATTCATACGGTAGAATGGCTTGCTCCGGGGTGATGAAGACGACACCCATGCCCACTCTGTTGAGCCTAGGATCATTGATTCTTCTACAGGTGGGGCTCCGGGCGGCACCATCAATGTGAATCTTCCATCATGGGATGGCATCATCGACAGAGAGGATTGCATCACCAAGAAATCCTAGATCCAGTGGCTGGTCTGCGGAGGTTAGGTGAGTAGCTAAGAAGTCTGCCAACGCCCATCCTTTGATAGCCTTCTGAGGTACGAACCTGATGTCGAACTGCTGGAGGATCACATCCCAGTGCGCCAATCGAACAGTCAACATACGTTGGTTCAGAATGTATTTCAACGGGTCTACCTGAGAGACTAGCTATACGTCGTGGTGCTGCACGTAGTGTCGCAGTTTCTGAAAGGCAAATACGAGCGCCAGGTAGCTCTTCTCGATGGGAGAATATCTAATTTCCATATCTAGGATAATGTGGCAGAGTTAGTAAATGTTGTTCTCTGTTCCCTTGTTGTTCTTATGGGCGATAAGTGCGCCGAGGGATCTCTCCAGGGAGGTCACGTAAAAGAACCAGTGGGTTTCCCGAAATGGGTGGCATCAAGATCAGAGGTTGGAGCAGATACTTCTTGATTCTCTCAAAAGCGATCTGACACTCTTTGTCCCATTCATAGGTGGCGCCTTTGTTCATGAGCCGAGAAAATGGATTACACTTGTCATCCATATTTTCAATGAATTAGTGTATATAGGTTAAGTGGCCTTGTAGGCCTCTCAGATCCCGAATGTTACTCGGGGGAGGCATCTGGATGGTGGCCCTGATCTTCTCTAGGTCGATATCGATGCCTCGATATCTAACAATGAAACCAAGAAAATTTTCGGTTGTGACCCCGAAGGCACACTTCATCGGGTTCATCTTCAAGTGGTGAGAACGGAGGAAGCCAAATACTTTCTCAAGGTCTTTTAGATGGTCCTGGCGCTGGCGAGATTTAACCACCAGGTCGTCCATGTAGCATTCCACCAGCATCCCAAGAATCGGCTTGAATATGTGGTGCATTTCCCATTGATAGGTGTCACATAAATTTCTCAAGCCGATGGGCATAACCTGGAAACATAAAGTACATTGAGGGGCCCTGAAGGCATTTAACTCTTCATCTTCAGGGGCCATCCAGATCTGGTTGTACCCGAAGTACCCATCCATGAAAGAGAGGGCTTGGAACCCAGCCGTGGCATCGATCATCCACTCAGTCACTAGAAGGGGAAAATCATCCTTCAAACTGTGGTGATTGAGATCGCGGAAGTCGATACAGACCCTGATCTGTCCATTCTTCTTCCTGACTGGAACAATGTTGGGTAGCCACTGGGGGTACTGAACTTCTTTGACGAAGTTGCCTTTGACGATCTTATCAACTTCGGCCTCAACTATGGCACTATGGGAGGGGTGCATCTTTTTGGGAGGCTTCATGAACCCGCGGTGATTTGCTGGAAGGCCAAAGCGGTGGATGGATACCTGGGGATCTAGTCCTGGCATCTCGTCATAATTCCAAGAGAACACATCACGGTTCTGTCTGAGAAATTCTACGTAATGTTTTCATTCCTCGGGGGGAATAGAGGTGCTGACCAATGTGGGTCTTCGGTCCGCCTCACTACCGAGGCTCACCTATACTAACTTGTTGATCGTCGTAGAGAAGCCCTCCTCAAAAGCAGGGGGAGCATCTCCATATTCTCCTCTCTACTTGTGTAGTAATCATCCATGGGGGGATTCGTTTCGGGGCTGCCAAACCCCGAGGGGAAGATGGTGCTGGCTTGGGAAGCTGAGGTCGTCATGTCAGGACACTCATGCACTACGGAGACCATGGCGATAAAGGTGGTTGATCCAATCCCATCTGGCCTTTGGCCCAAGGGGCCATGTTTTATTATATCAAAGTAGTAGTGGTGAGTTGGCTTGAGCCAGTCGATTCTAGCATGGAGAAACAGACGTGTATGGCATATTGTCATTGCCATGAGCCTAATGTCCCAATATCGTACAGGTGTAGGAGGTTTGGGGATCACCTGATCCTGGTTGGTGTAGGAGTACAAGGTGATTTCCCACCGCCACTTGGACCTGGAAATATGCCTTCCTCTGGTACTCGAAACAAGAAAGCACTGCCCCATGTCAGGGGTTGTGTACTCCAACCGATGGATTGGGAAGACATATGTGTCGTCCAAACCTGCCCAGGGATCACTCGTGATAGTGGTAGGCTCAACCTCACCTGCCAGTATCTACATGTCCTTGCTCTTGTCATAGTCAGCGTCAAGATAATGGGCTTCACAAGAGGAAAAATGAGACGCATCTCCATGGAGTACGCCCACTCGACCCTTAAGGGAGTATTTGAGGCACTGGTGATACGATGAGGGGATCGCTGCCTGAAGGGGGAGCCATGTCATGCCCATCAACACATTTTAGGCGGTGTCCTAAGAGACAACCATGAATTCGGTATTGGCAATTAGGCTGCCGAACTGGGTCTTCAAGAGAATCTTTCTATGTAGAGTTTTCTTGGTCATGTCATACCCCTAGATCCTGAGGTCGGAGGGAGTTAAATCATTCTCAGATAGGCCCAACATCCTCAGTGGCTGAGTTGGGAGTAGGTTAATACTAGAACCCCTATCAAAAAGATAGCACCAAACTTCCACACTGTTAAACTGGTCGGTGATGTACAGTGGGAGAATGTTCCCTTGTATGGGAGTGTCTTCATCTTCACCGGAGAACGAGATAACAACCTGACATTCGGCATTCTCAATCGTCTCAGTGTGGAAGGCTTCTGCATCCGCTACCTCCGTCTCAAACTAGAGGGGGATCCATAGAGCCTCAGAAAGTGCCTCACGCATTTCATACGACAGGCGAAGGAACTCAAGGATAGAAATCCTTGTCGGAATGCCGACCAGGTGCTTCAGAACATCACACATTCGAGCCAAACATGAGATTCTTCTTACAGGAGTTCTCTCTACGATTGGAGGCATGACGTTACCTTCCGGTGGGACCAGTGACTTACTAGCACTAGGCACATAATGTTGTTGACTAGTCGATGCCCGGGAAGTGGCTGCCGGATTAGGGCCAGAAGGTCGTGGTCCCTGATTAGTGTCGGAAGGCTGTGGTCGGTCGGTGGCAGGGAAGAGCTGGTCACGGCAAGACCGAGGCGGTTCTTCCTGATCCAGCAACACAAACGGTGGTAAAGGCGAACTCGTCGACACCGGATGAAGGGTCCACATGTGATGAACTCATTATCGGGCATTCTACCTGGTCTCAGAAGCATGCACGACCTGACTATAGGTGATGACTGCCATGCCTCGGCGATTCATGTATCCATGGCTCCACCGATGATGGCAACGTCTTGGGACATTGGGAAGGTCCACCTTGAGTTCCTCATCGTTGAAAGTCAAAAGGGATTTACCAACTCTATGGTGTTAACCGAAGAGTACCCTGGGCTTTCCCTCAAGGATTCATCCACTACCGGATGGAGAATCGAAGGGATCCCCATTTCTTGGGGCATAAAATTGCCAATAGTGCGGGATGATGATGACATTGGATGGGCGTGTTCATTCTTCTTGCACCGCCACTTTCTCTTCTGGGAAGAGGTAGGCTGGGATGAGGATGCCAAATTTGCGCTCGCAGATTCTGAGGGTTCTGCCTGAATCAGGCGAGCACGGATGATGCCATGGGCGCGGGAGACCATCTTGCCGGCCATCCAGTCGTTATACTTCCGGGACCCATAGTCGAAAACCTGTTTCCACTCATCCTCGTTTCCACTACCGCCATCTTCTCTCACGAAGACACCCACCGCTTGTGCCGGTGCTGGGCCTAGCCTGACTATGTTGTTGTCAATCTTGTCTTGATGCCAGTCGTTGAACACATAGAATCATTGGATGGTGTGCCCCAGGGTCCGGTGATAAGGGCAGTAGTTGGGGGTGATCAGTGAGATGCGCCACTTATGGCTTTCGGCACTCGGGAAGTCGCATTATCCTCTTCTCCAAGGAACTATGGAAATAAGCGAGGACCTGGGCCTCATCAAATGAGTAAGTCTGATTCCATCGGTCTGGAAAGGGGGATCTTGGAATCTGGCCATGACCAGGGCCTAGAGGATCATGCTGAGGAGGCGGAGCCTGATTATCTCACCTTGGTGATGGCGGTGCGTTACGCGGAGGCGCCTGGCGATTTTGAGGCGGACGCTGCTGGGGCGGAGGCTGTGCCCGTGGGGTGGACTCCTATGGGGCTGGTGAGATGGCCTTACTGGAAGCAACTCTAGCTACCTGGGGGCCTCTATCTAGGCCATTGCAGTGGGCTCGGCTCCGGAGGATCTCCTTGCATGGATTACAAGAGGCAGTGGGCGTGCCTGACTGGCCTGTTGCAGAGCTTCTTCGAGGCACTGAGCCTTGTCCAAGAAGACCTGGAACCCTCCGAGATAATTCTAAGTGATCAAAGACGGTACCAGCTCTGCCTTTACGTTCCCTACACACATTTTCAGTAATTTCTTCTGAGTTAGTGGCATGTCATAGGAGTACGTGAGCCCCTTCCACTGGGCGACGAAGTCTGCGACTCGCTCGTTGGGCCTTTGTTTTCACCTGAAGAGGTCTTCTATGTTCATCTTCTGGGTTGTGGAACTAAACTGGTAAAGGAATTTCTATCGAAGGTCCTCCCAACTAGCCACAGATCCGACAGTGAGCTGGTTGTACCATACGAATGCTAGTCCTTATAAGGTCTGAACGAAGCAACATAGCATGGAAGCCTCCTGCTATGTCGGAGTCCCTAAAAATGGCCCGCACCTCGAGTTGAATTGGGCCAAGTGTTATAGCGGGTCTCTGGTCCCGTTATAAGGGGATAATGTGGGTTTCCAAAATCCTGGCGGGGCCGACATATCATCCACCCATGTTGGGTATGGCTTTCCGTCCGGTTGGATTACCACATGCCGTGTTTTTAGGGCCTCTAAGAGGGAGATGAGTGCTTCCATTAGATCATCTGGACACAGATTTCTGTCCTGATAGGGATCTCTAACTACAAGCGCATTTCCGGGCTCTTCAATCCAGTAGTCAAGCTCAGCAGCTCACGGTGCAGCTGGTGGAGCGACTCTCGGGGAAACGGGAGGAAACCGACCAGGGTCCCTCAGGTGATCATGCCGCTTAGGAGGGTTCGGCGAAACGTATCGCACCCTCTTTCCATGGGCTCCGGCCTCTCCTCTCTCAGTGAATATAGCATGGTCGTGGTTTCCCGGGGGAATCTCATCAAGGGGTAGGTACTCCTGCCCCTACTGTCCTGGCCTAGGGTTACCGTAGCTAGGTCGCAGCTCTACAATGTTTTCGACCAAGAGCTCATCAACCAACCTATTTTTCTCAACAATCCGTTGGCGTAGCGTGGCCTTCTCGGGATCTTCCACTGCCTTCTGTACTGAGGCAGATGGGTCGGTAAGCTTGACATCCCTAAAGCGCTCTTTAACATTGTCGATGTTTTGGCTTAGTGTCAATGCCTCTATGGGTGTAGGTAGACCTAGGAGGTTCCTATGGTGGCGAGTCATCCTCCCGGATGGGTCCAGTAGCAGCTTGTCCTCAGGGGGTGATCCCCCATTGAGGATCTCCACACCATTTCCCTCACCTGAAAGGGTGCCCATGTTTACCGCCACCGCCCCTGGCGACATTCCCTCAGGGGCACCCAGTGAGTCGGGCTGGCGGTGAATCACACAGAAAATAAGGGCAGTGTACTACCCCCATCCGTGGATGTGCGCATGGGGGGTGTCTTCCTCGATATCCTTGCGGAGTACATTAAATATCTGGACGCACTGTTGTTGGAGGGCCTTGTGGTGTTCGGGTGACTCGAGGTGCTGAACCACGGGGAGCGTAGCTAGGTCGACCTGACGACACTGTTCACCAATATCCTTGAGGTGTGTTGACTCCCGGGATAGGGAGCTAGCTGATGGAGAATACGGGAGTGAGTCACCCAGAGAGACTGGAGGAAACATTCAAACTCTCCCGGGGTGAGTGACTCTAGCATATCAAAATCTTATCCTACAACCGGCCAAAACATCTCGGGGATGTGGCCCGATGAGAGGACGGTCCAGAAGCTCCACGACTCTGGTTCGGGGTCCGGACCTTGCTGCCCCTGCTCGTCAACCGAGAATGGATGGGGAACTGGCAGTGGTGCTAAGGTAGGCCGCTGGGCTGGTGGGCTGGCCGGTGGAGAATACGGCGAGCAGGCCGATTGGCCGTCGATCCCTAAGTCGTCCTCCAAGGGTTGCAGTGTCCTAGCTTCCACGTCGCGAATGGATGGGCCGGCGAATGGGCCTCGTGTCACAGTTTTGGTGCTTGGCGAGGGACTGTCATGATGCGACTCTTCCATCGGTCCCCAGAAAAGATACCCATCCTCCCTGACTGAGGGGGAAGGTGATTTCGGGGAGGCCAGTGGTAACTGCTGGTTTGACCCTTGGGGGTACGCCAAGTCCTCATCCTCCTGGATATACCTTCAGAGGGAGGTGGGGAACGTACAGACCTCACATTCGGGAAGTACGAGACTGACATGTCGCATCCCCATCCATGCCCTTGACGCAAAGGGTTGGGGGATGTCTCCATCGCCGAGTCGCACTCCGCCTTAGAGTACGAGAAACAGACTGGTCTGATTTCCGTCTGGACTCCCCTGACATTACTCTTACGGCAACAACGTCCCGCCTTCCTGCCCCTGGGCAGGTCCTCAGGGCAAGGACGATTTGTGTCAAGGAGTCCCCTGGCCTCAATGGTGCTGGGGAAGAGAGGAATGATGTCCGGGGTGTGATAAGCATAGGGACAGTTATTGAAAGGGACTTGGGGAGGACCTCCATGTGGGTGAGCGGCCGGATACGCAATGGCTCCATACTCGTGGCCAGAGATAGGGGGAGTGACCTCTACCTAGTGCAGTGGG
The DNA here is from genome assembly GCA_963277665.1 of Viscum album. Classification (NCBI taxonomy): domain Eukaryota; kingdom Viridiplantae; phylum Streptophyta; class Magnoliopsida; order Santalales; family Viscaceae; genus Viscum; species Viscum album. Next base: position 400,208,647 of record OY728120.1, read on the forward strand.
CACTGGAAAGAGTCATAACCAGAGCATATCGATCGAGAAGAAGCCTTCTGCTTTATAGATCAGTGGAACGGAGTGGGACTTCATGGTGGGTGGAACTACCGCGAACTGGTCTGCGGTGGCCATTGCCTGTGCCCACGACCAGGAATGTCGACCCAACCTGCATGTAGGGCAGTCGGGGCCTCGATCCCAGTTGAGCATGTGACTGCCCCTGCTAAACGTGTGCGGGTGTCTAGTAATACGAGTCAACAGTGGCTCGGGACACATTGGTTGCTGATGTTGGTTCCCCAGGGCGGGCATTCTCTTCCACTCATTCCTGACGCTGACGTTAGGTCAGATGGGTTGGATCCGGTGGTGCGGGCATGAAGATTGCCTGCTTCTCGGCCCGGGGAGTCAGGCGTCGGTGTAGACGCTGCCTGGCGTGGGCTATTGTGGTTAACCCCTCGGACGAGTCTCTAATTGGGCGGACCTGGACATCCCCCACCTCATTGGTGTAGGGGTGGGATGCGTCAAGGCGCTCCGTGGATAATCTCTTGAAACAGTTGAACATCGGAGTGGGGAGCGGTGGCTCCCTATGTGGCCCTCGGGGGAGGCGGTGGTGGTGGTGAGGTGAAACTGCCTCTAGATCCAAACAGGCCATGACCATGGTGGGGATGATCCCTTACTCATCGTACTTATGAACCAGGTCGTTGATCACCCATCGTTGGATGAACTCTGATGGGTAGAGTGGGAGTGAGTGCCCGACAGCTATGACGGTCCGAGTTGGATCGAGTGTGGAAAAGGTGGGACCCCGTGGGGTGGCCACATCGATACTGCCCCTGCCCCTGCGCTGGTGGGAAGGTGGCGATCAAGCTCTGGATGCAGAGATCTGATTCCTAGAAGCAGGGAGATGAACCGATTAGTACTAACATGAAATGAAATCGACAACCAATATCCTAGCATCATTCCGTCATTTGTGGTCAGCAAGAAGGATCCACGCTGACGACGTCACAGAACGGAGTGATCAAAATCGTGACTACCTCAACCCCTGGCGGGTTTCACGTCCCGGTGATAGGTTCCCGGACCTGGTGACATGAAAATCTTCCGACACCCTGAACACTACTATTCTCCATTTTGAGGAGAAGAGATTCACATCATGTTCACCATTTTCTATTTTAGACGCTTTTACGCCAGGGCGTGCGCGTGCGCGCGTCCGTCACGCAGGGGGAGGATGTGCTTCTTGTTGCCCTGCATTCCTGCTTTCCAAAGGCGAGTGGCATCCGTTCCTTGTTCAGGGACATCTGCTCCTTGGTCGAAACCAGGATGATTGTATGTCAGTTCTTCCTTCCGTGGATTCCTCCTCAGAGCTCGTCACCTAGTCTGGGTCTCCCTCATAGATTTAAGATGGGTTCGTGAAGCTCCTTCTCGGCACCATATCTGCATGGACGCCAATTAATTACTCTGCTTCCTTTGAGACGCTCCAAGTGGTCTTGTCGGGGAAGAAACCTTCGGTGAGGAGAATGATCACGCTGGGGTGTCGTCGGCATGTCTAGATGCTGGGGATTGGCATGTCTATCTTCTGTCCCTTATTAGAGGGCTTCTCTAGGGCAAGGAAGCCCGAGGCATCCCACATCGAATGCATGGAATTGTGTACCATCATAGGTTTTCCTCAGCGTCCCATGTTTGAAAAGGGGTATGCCGTGATTTTAACATCTTGTGGAGACGGATCAGACTGATCGAAACACTGAGAGTGGATCAGATTGAAGGACCCCCAAGGTGGAACACCGATGTTGGGGCCAGCACGTGGGAAACTTCTCAGATACTGTGGAGAGGAATTATATGGCATTATCTCACTAAGATGTGGTGGCCCGGGTAAGGATCAGGATGGGTGATGGAGTTACGGGCTTGAACCTCATGGAGGCTTCCTACATATCGCCATGGCAGGGAATCAAAGTCCACGAAGTTCGGTGATACGGTGGGAAACCTGAAGAGGAGACCCATGAGAATGAATGCATGGATTGGATCCTGGAGGAAGTAAAATCCCCGGGATAGGGCATGAGCTTCTTAAGCCACGTGGGATCAAGGGAGAGGTCAAGATGAGACATGGGTGTCAGGCATGGGGATTACGCTCTGAGGCGGCCCATGATGGGGAATACGGGGCTTACACTCTGATGTGGCCCATAATGGTGCTGGTGAACCGATGCTAAGGGGTCAGAACAACTGGGTGATGTGATTGAACCTTGTGGAGGCTTCCTACGTACCATTCGTTAGCATGGATCAAAGTCCACATAGTTTGGGTCATACAGTTTAACGTAATGCGGGATGGCATACAGTTTAACATCATGCGGGACGAGGGAATACGGGGCTTATGCTCTAAGGTGGCCCAAAGTGGATATTGGGCTTACGCTCTGAGGGGGACCAAAGTGGATATGGGGCTTACGCTCTGAGGCAGCCCATGGTGGTCGGTGAACCGACGTGAAGAGGTCGGAATGACCGGGTGGTGGGCTTGAACCTCGTGGAGGCTTCCTATGTACCATGTGTTAGAATGGGTCAAAGACCACGTAGTTCACTGGGATGTGGATTACGCTCTCGGGCAACCCATTGGAGGTTGTCATGGTCGATGCTTACTCTAAGCCCACGTGAGTCATGCTCCATGTGAGAAACAAGAGGCAGCAAGGACCAGACGATCACGTCGAAAAGGGTGCGTCCGTGAGACGTGGAAAAGGGATTACGTGTTGAGCGGCGCAAAGAGGAAATAGGGGCTTATGTGTGGTTAGCGGCCCTTGGTGTCGGGGCTTACTCTAGGATGAAGGCCCGTGGTGCGACAAATCGTAGTGGGAAAGGGACTCCACCGGCCTTGGCAGTGGGGAAGTACAGAGGTGCATGGGTGCAACCTTCTGCAAGAGTGGCTAGGGGATTACTCTCTGAGGTAGCCCATCCCGCATGGACAAACGCCACTCCAATAAGGAGGATCTCATTCCATGTGAGGAAGAATCCATTCCCGTGGAGACGAGTGGGCGTAAATAATGTCCGAGTCGGGGGGACGTTGTGTGCTAGGCATGGGGTCAGACCACAGTTTAATGTCATGCGTTAAGGATGAGGTGCTTAGTAGTTTATCATCCTGTGGCTTGGACGAGGTGCGTTCGCTCCACACCCCTAGGGCTTACATGCCCAACACCATCTACCCCCTGTGGGAGGGAAGGCATCGGCAAGCCCGTGGTGAAGGGGGGACACAAGGAGAACCATCGAGGGGTCCATTTTAGTGTGGCTATGCGAAAAAGAAATAGCCATTAGCATGCCTATGCGAAGAAGCATAAGGCAAAGCAACGCAACGGGAAACACCGCCCATGGGACCTTCAGGATAATTCATACAAGACTGGAAATATGTATGGGGAAAAAACGCATGGCACGCATGCCCAGCAGGGAAGACATCAGGTTTCTGTGTGGAGAGGTATCCAAGGGGAATCAAGGTAAAGGGTCCTGGGTGTTGCGCGCAAATAGAAGGTTTGCGCGCAAAACACCGGGATGGCGCACAATAGGGTAAGAGGATTGTGCACAATGGATTGGGATTGCGCGCATAGATGGGGATTGCATGCATAGAAGGGGATTGCGTGGAAAGGACAAGGATTGTGCGCAAGGGAATAACCCGGAGGGGGGGAGGAATTCACTTAAGCCAGTGGAGTTTCGTGCAAAGGAGAACCCCTAGGAAGGTTGCGCGAAAAGAGGAATTACCTGGAAGACATCTTGCGTGCGGGGGAGTCCGAATTGCGTGCATAGGAGCTGTTCCGAATTAAATAACCACAACTTGTTTGGGGTCACCTTCTATTTATAGGCACCTTCTGGTGTGGAATGCAGGAGGCACGTGAAATATTACATTTCGGGAACAGTTGGCGCGCAAGACTTCACTGTGCGGAACCGGACGTGAAAAATTGCGCACACCACCGGCTCAATTTCGCGAATCTCGGGGATGCTTTGTGCACAAAACACTATTTCGCACTAGCCCTCCTTAATTTCATGCACCACCTCCGGGGCCTCCCGACCAGGCCTCTGAGTCCAAATATGACTTCACTTCGTCAATTCGATATTTCCACTAAGAGTTACAAAGCTTTTTTCCGGCGTCTACAATTATATTATTTGAATATTCAAATCCAGATCATCATTTTTTTGGTAGGGGGAAAACACAATGGCCTGATATTTCATAAAACAGACATTTTTATTATTGAATGATTCATATTGTGTTCGCCATTTTTGTTGAAAACAGAAATGAGTGTCTAATTAGTGGAAACCAATTTTAATATTTTATTAGAATATGGGGACCCAAAATTGATTTTTTAGATTTAATAAACTATCTTATCATATTTTAATTAGGTTAATCAATTTTTCTTTACCAATTGATGTTTGTTTACAAAATATTTAATGAACGTCTTATTTGGTTCACCAGTTTTGTCTCTCATTGGAATCATAAAATGGTTCCCACATCTGTAATATGCCACGGACCAATTTTCAAATTGAATACGGTCATCATGGTTTAAAATATTGATGCACTGAACAAATTTCATTGGTGGATAGTTTGCGAACTTTTTCCCGTCACACCATTTTTGGGGGAATTATTTCCAAATCCGAGACCCTATTATAGATTTAATAAATTTTAATGAATCATTCAAAAATAAAAAAATTGGACTAGTTACCATATTAAAAAAAATTGGTTTTAGACTCCTTGAATATATTAAATGGATTTTTGTTAATGAATCCTTCAATATATTTTAGTGTTTATCCAATTTGTCCAATTATTTGAGAACATTGAGGGGTTGGTTATTCATTACAGTCATATGACCACAATCTCTAGAATATATTTCCATCTAGGTTGTTGATTAAAATTTTTGGATTTTGACCAGTCCTCCATGAGCCATTCTATTTTTTCATCCATTAGCATGAATAAAATCAAATTTATTTTTTATCATAACATTACATAAAGTTTAACTCAACATGGAAAAGATGTATATATGGTCATTTATTCTAGGGGTATTGATATATGGACTTTGTAAGGAGTCTTACATATTTTCCTTGTAATAGTAATCAGAGTTATGATAGCTCATCATGCCCCAAACCCCATGATGGGTGAGTAGTGTAACTAGCACATGTGAGGAATATTTCCCCTATGTTTAAGGAAGCTAGGGATGTATACCAAGAAATATTCTCATATTTGGATGTATTTGTATAATGATATTAATTTTATCACTATGGATACCTAATCATATATGAGTCATAATAAGTGTGTAAAATAAAGACATTAGAATATCAAAAATATTACAAGGATTACATTATTAAAATTGGGTGGCAGTTACTCAATGAGGTAGCCCTTATATTTTGAGTGGTTCATACACAATGTGAATTCCTATATAATTGAGTGGTTCATAAACCATATGGTTCCAACCATTATGATATTTTTATTATCCTAATATAATTTTAATTAAATTTAACTCAGATCATGTGAGTAAAAAATAGTTTATGAAACATGAAATTGCAAGAGATCATGTACACAACCTATAGTTTCATGACATATGAATTGATGATTCCCTTATGGAACAGGATTTAAAACCATGTAAAGGTTATGTCCCTATAAGGGAAGATTTATTTTTTATGATTGATACTAATCATGGGACATAGGAAAGAATATTATATTTACTAATTATTATTGGAATGAGGGTCCCTATATTTATCATTTTCCAAAAACTTCTAAAAAATTAATAATGATAGTAGACCCATTGGATATGTGTCCTATGGGAAAGATTCAATGGAATTGTGAGGTAAATAAACTAAAGATTCACACCACTAACAAATATGGCCATTATTATTTGATAGAAAATAGAAGGTACCATTAAATGTGTATAATATATTATTGGAATGAAAAATATTCCAAAAAGAATGAATATGTTTTCATGTGTTTATAAACATTGGTATATTATATACAATATCGCTATAAAGTATATTAATGAGCAATGTCTTACAATTGTGTGTTCACATGGTTTGAGGGATCTTGTCTAACCATGGAAATTTCATATGGCTACAATGTATGAGGATTTTTATATTCCATGAATTACATTCTGGAAGATGTATTCCTGGTATTTCTATAGTTGTCTGAATGATTTATACAAGGTTCATATCATTATCAATATGACATTTTTCGGTTTTTTAATCAGTTATGTGACATGATTGATGGTTATCATGTGATTAAGTTGGAATATTTGAGAATTTTCTATATGAAGTGGAAGATATATTTGAGGGTGTCCACATAATATGTCTGAGGGACTTCAGATGAACCAAGACAATATGTCTGGTGGAGGTCACATAAACCAGGTGATACGTCCATGTCAAATTCAACAATTGGAGATCACATTCATAGGTCATCATGTGTTATTTCCCATATTTATGTGGGTCTTAACATGAACAATGATGACATATCTAAATAGAATCACATTATCTACCATTTTTTCCAACGGTCTTTATAAAAACTAATAAAAAATGTCTAAATGTAATCTCATGATCCGACAAACATGTCTGAGGGTCATCAGATGAGTTCAATGACATGATCTGGTGGATGTGTCCAATTTTTTTTCATGAACTGTGCTATAATTTCTAGAAATCATCATGTGATATTCCAAACATATTCATGGGTATTTGCATGAACCATGTTGTCTCATCTAATGGTAATTACATGATTTGATTGAATGTATGATGTATTTCACATGATCACTGAATAGTTCAGATAAAACACAAAATAATTTCACATGAGAATAATAGTATATAACCTAACATTATGATTTCATAATTTAAACACATATTCATCCAAATAACTCATTGTTTTTTAGGATTTATCCTTTTAAGAATAAATTTGAAAATTCTAACGACTATTGGGTACTCTACCTAATCTAGATAACATTTTGGAGGTCCTTAACATGATCAATTAACACATCACAAGAAATTCATATTCCAAATATGAATTCCCTTAATCTAATAATTGAATATTTTCTAATGAGGACTCTTAATATTTCACATTCCTCATATCTATAATTTATGCTCTTTCTTTTGTGTTTCTTTTCTTTAATGTGAAAATATGGGATTTTATAAGAATCACCACACCAAATCTATACCAATTTGTACATAAATTTACTCTCATGTCGCAGATTGATCTAGTAGAGGAAAGTTTCTCATAAGTTCATAATATATCATCTTCTTGACATGATCATTCCTTATATTATCAATCATGTATTCATTATATCACTGGATAATTATTGATGACATGATCACTCCGTCATTAATTTCTTTCTTTAACCCATTTGTTTTGAAAGACATTATTCTTCATATAATAAAATTGTATGATATATTACACAAGATTTGGCATATATACCTATGATCCACCATGTGATTGGGACGACATATTATCAGATCATCAGGGGATCAATCTAACATGCCAAATATATTTCGTATGATCTATCTATAATGTAAAAGCAATGTCAGATGATCGAGATAAAATGTCAATGGTATTCATTTTATCAACAAACATATCACATGAAATACATAATTCATTCACATGAAGAACCTTGAAACTCTCATTTTATAACGATCTCATCATTTACAACTGTTTGCAACAATTAATCTATGGATATATTGAATTAGTAAATTTATATTTTTTGTGATTAGAAATAATTTTATAAGTATATTCGGTTATCATAAGTGCTCATCTGATAGGTATTTTAGTGATCAGTCCATGATTCTAAATAAATTTTATGTTCTCCAGCCAATAAGATAATCATATTTCAAAAGTACCATGATCGTACCAAGTGATTTGTGTGATATAATTATGTGTAAATCAAAATAACTGACATCAAATAAGGATAATGTCATTTTCAACATGGATCTCCAGATCACCAAGATGGTTATATTATGTTTTTCAGTGCTTCTTTCTCATAATAATAAGGCCAACTCCTAGTAGATTTGTGTGATTGGGATGGAATGATTGATGCTTCTTTTTTTGATCAGTGAGTAGATCACATGATGCACATATCTACATAATGAAACATTCCTTGGGTCATGTGGCTTAGAGTATTATTGAATTTCACATGGTTCATGTGACTTTGGAACCTATTCTCAATGTTCCTATCCTCCTTATATATGCACCATTATAAAAAACTTATACTTATATATTGTGTGATTCTTTGACCCAACATGCCTGATCCTCATTTGGAATTTTTCAACAATGTTGGTTTTCCATTAAATGATTCACATGAAATTCATTCATAATTGAAATATAATAATCAGGTGAGTCCTCCTTTATAAAATACCAACCAAAATAACATCGTGTACATTGAAACATAATATTAAAATTAATATATCAGAAAAAAATTATTATTAATATATTGGATAACACCATGATAATATATGAGACTGGATATTCATATTTCATTTTATTTTGAATTTGAATATATCAATTTCATAAATTTTAGTTTGAAAATAAATACATGTATAATCACTTTTGGATTTCATTTAAATCATAATAGAACAATTTCAATCTTGTTTATATATCATATAGATAATTACTATGTTATTCGAGAATATATAACATAGTAATAATATTAATTTTAAAATTATATAAAATATAAATATGAAATAATACGGTGAATCGAAAATAATTCCATGTTAATAACATCATGTATAATATCACCATATATGATAATTGAATATGTTGAATTAATATTAGTGAATTCATGTAAGAATATTATGGACAAAGAATTCATGTTTTTGAATTCACATATGTGAGTTCATAAATTTGATTCTTTTAGGAATTCATATTTCACAATTCACATTGGAAAATTGATGTAGGAAAATTCATGTAATTTAATTAAGATATCTAAATTGACTATGATACTAAATTCAAGACATAGTTGAATTCACCACCTAATTGAATTCACCAGATAGTTGAATTCACCTAATAGATGAATTACCTAAATATATATAAACTCACTTCATATACAAATTCATCATCAAGATGAATTGATCATGTAGTTATATTCACCACATAATTTATTTCACAAGATATATGATTTTCAAAATATGTTTATGGGTAAAAAATAGAACAAATATATGGGCAAAAGAAAAATCAAACATAATATATTATGGTAAATATAAAACTTTCAGATTAAATTATTCATAAAATTTAAAATATATACATATATATAGAAAAATAATAATATATGAAAAATTATTTAAGAATAATTAAAATTATTTGAACAATAATGTCACGACCCGTCCTTGGGGCCCATGCCATGACTACCCCAAGCCCGCCTTCCATAGGCCAGGGGCTGGCGACTAGCACAAAAGGCGTAATCAATATAAAAAGGGACGGGATTGCCAATTAACCTTTATCACACACACAGCCTGAACACAAGCAGTAGAGTATGCAACTAGAAGTAAACACTAAGTAAAACTGTATACAAACGAAATTGCGGAATGGAAAGGGGATGGAAATATAATCCCAACAGTAATGTACAACAACTGTAAAGCTAGCACAATTGTAGAAATGTAACCAGCAACTACTGAGTCGTCCTCTAGGAATCCCACCTGAAATGTGTGTACAGATGGCCTCCTTAGTACCCCAGGCCCGTCAGTCCGCTCCATGTACATCTCTCCAAGTTGTCCACCTCTTAGTACAATCCAACTCTACAACTCTCTATCTTGATCAGTGTTTTATGTCATCTGTAACCAACACGACGATGTGCGGTCATACCCCCTGCAGGGTTGAGTATAAATTTACTGAGTAGGGTCCCCAAGACCACCGATGGTCTCCCATAATCCCTGATGGATAATACACAGAAGTATGATACAATCCTGAAGTGTCAACCAACCCTACCTAGGTATATGCCCATACATATACCTATATTACCAGTCATAGTCCGGCTCTAACTCTCAAGACCAAGCACTACCCAGTCCACACAGGCTGCAAAGTGAATCCCATCTATGATAATGATTGAATGACAAGCCTTAACTCACACATTAATATATCTTTCATAAAGTGACAGATATGATTAGATGAAGTCCCTGATTCATCTAAGTTGTCGGACCCACACATGATACAGGACCGGCTAAGCTGTCGGACCCACACAACATACAGTAACAGATATTCCATCGAACCCACATAGGATACAGGAATAGATGTTAAAACTGTTGGACCCATGGAGGATCCTGGTACAGTAGTCATTGCGGTCGAACCCACAGAGGATTCTGGTTCAGTATTCATCGCTGTCGAACCCAAGTAGGATTCCAGTGAAATAGTCATTACTGTTGAACCCACATAGGATTCAGGTACACTATTGATCATTGTCTAAACCAAGTAGGATTCTGGTACAACAGTTGTCACAGTCAAACCCACGTAGGATTCCGGTACAATAGTCGTCGCAGCCAGCTCCAGGGTTCCCGCACACATGACGCTCGTTTGTAGGAGGGTCCGCTCCTCAAGAAAATGTGTCAATACATAAACTATCACGATGTCCTAATTTTATATATTCTGTAGTTACATATCATCAGAAGGAACCCTATGTGATTTATGGTGTGTCAATCGGACCCACAGACTGAGAGTTATTGACATTTCTATTCCAGGTGCCCGATTGGATTTACGCTCAATCCAAACCCTGCCATTTTCCAAATTTGACCAAAAGTCATTTAGAGTAATGAAAAAGGACCATATCATCACAAGGGTCCCAATTCTGTAGACGACACATCGTTCGGATGCTTGTCCTTAAAGATATTCGCATTTAAGCGAATTCAGGCCCGACCTGTTATGACCAGTGGGCTGTTGCGGGTCGGCCTGATCCGGCTATGTGGATCCGACCCGGCTGGGGGGTCGGCATGGCCCGGCTCGGCGGGTCTGACCCCACTGGGGGGTTGGCCCGAACCATCTCGGCGGGTCCGACCCGGCTTGGGGGTCAGCCAGGCCCGGTTTGGCCTGTCCGACCCAGCTGGGGGGTCAGCCCAGCCTGGTGGGGCGCGGCCCACCTACGGACCAAGCCCGCGCTGCGTGCCGGTCTGGTTCACCCGGTGCCACCAAGCGGTCCTGCCTCTCCCATGCCTGGACAGCCGTAGAGGGCTTGTTTTCTCCAGTGCATGCAGCCCACACGACGGGTCATGGTTCTCTTCCGCTCGGCGCCTGTGGGCATCGCGGTCCTCCATCCCGGCTGGCCGTAGCCGGTCGGTTCACCCAATCAAGCATCCCGTGGTTGCAGGGCACAGTCTTCTCTGCATAGCGCCTACGGGCACCGTGAATCCCCAGCCCAACCGGTAGGCACCCTGACTGTTCGGTTCGACTGAGCGGCCCCAAGATAAGGGTCGCGGTTTCCTCCGCATGGCCGACATGACAACACTGGTCAACCACAGTCACAACCCGGCCTGGTCACAGCCTTCGGCTCCACAGCACGGCCCGACATCACCGCGCCTCTTCTTCCCTCGTGGCCCTCATAGCTGTGGTTCCTCTTTAGTCCACCGCAGTCCTCCTGGCTGTGGTTGTTCTCCGACACGATGCGAAGGCACCGCACCCTTTTGGATCTGCCTCCTTGTCATCAAAAGAAAACAACAAAGTGGAGGTTCAACCATTTTCATGTTCTCTGAAACCTCCTCATCATTTGATAAAATTTGGTTTTCCTAACCATAATTTTTTACGACGAGAAACGAAGGTGTGATCTCATATTTTAAATTGATACAAAATTCCCCTACCTTGATTTCGATGTTCGCTTGATGGTGTCGTGGGAAGACGGTGTCGTTCCGCTAACTTCTGGAGGAGATGACATCATCGTTGGCAAAGTTCTTCATGGGCGGCGTCTATTCCTCTATCACGGATGGAGGATGTTGAATATGTTCTTTTTGATCATCATGGTAAGAATGCTTTCTTTCTAATTCTCTAAATCCCCCAATGTAATATGTCTAACCCCACAAAAAATAAAATAACACCCCTTATTAAAATAATGTTGTAATCAATTCAAAGAAATTCAAATTCAGTAAGCTATATCAATTAATTAAAAAGGTGGTTTGGATCATTAAATGGGAATGAAGAGATGAAGAGGCTCCAAAATAATTACTGGGAGGGTTTCATCCTCCTTAATTGGGGGTTCAAGGAGTTAAAGAGTAGTTTAAGGGGTTTCAATAAAGTGGGCCCCACCTCTAGTAATATCAACCTAAGGGAGGGTAGGGTGTGGTGGGACCCACCTCTAACCTCCACTTAGAGACCTTGACCACCTAAAATAAAAATAAGCCATCACTTATTTTTATTTTCCCTTTTTTTTGGAAACCCAGAAAACTAACTTCCAAACACACTAAAATTCCATAGTAGTAGAGGTCCCCTTAAGTGAATACCGGCACTGCGAGTTGATCGGTGTCCTCGTATTTCAATTCCGAGCACCGGTTAAAAACATATAAAATCTCACACGTACGTTTACTGAACGTACCCAAACAAACTTCTGAAATTAATTTTGGTCAAACTGAGCCTCGGAATCAGGCGCCATCAAAAACTGAGGACTCATAAAATTTCCATGTATTGAAGAAAAAAAATCCCCATGATTTACAAGAGTATACATTCTCCCAACCTCATGGATTAATGTCCCTGTAAGATACAACCCACACTAAAGAAACAAATGGGGTAACTGAGCTTGCATATGAGCCTCCTGCTCCCATGTGCTCCCCTAGAGGTTCATGTGCTACCTGCAAACGCACACCAGAGGAATCGACCATCCACGCATGACCTGCTCCTGTCAATTCTCAATCTCCACTCGAAACTTTGTGAAATTCACCTTGTCATCGAAGTCCATCTATCCATGGTCGATGATGTGGGATGGTTCATGCACATATCTCCTCAGCTGAGATACATGGAAGATGTCATGCACCCAGTGAAACTGAGGTGGAAGATCTAGAAGGTAAGCCACCTCTCCTACTCTGATGAGGACCTAGAATAGTAAAATGAATCGCAAAGATAACTTTCCTCCTCATCCAAATCTTTGTAGACCACATCGAGGTGAGACCCGTAAGAAGACGTGTTCACCACACTCAAACTCCATTGGTATCCGTCTCCTATCAACATAAGTCTTTTTTATGCTCTGTGCAGTCTTAATATGCCCATGGATGATCTGTACCTTCTCCGTTATAGCCAGTACCATCTCTGGTCCTTCAAATGCAGACTCCCCTGGGTCAATCCAGCAAAGTGGTGATATGCATGGTCGGTCGTACAGTGCCTTGTAATCTGTCATCCTGATTGTGGAGAGGTAGCTATTGTTGTACAAAAACTCCACGAAGGGTATGTGATCATCCCAAATGCAACCAAATTCAAGGATGCATGCACGAAGAATGTCCTCGAGAGTCTAAATGGTCCTCTCAATCTGACCATTAGTCTGAGTTTTGGAGGTGGTTCTCAAGGGAAGTTGCATCCCAAAAGCCTTCAGCAACCCCTTCTATAGCCAGGATGTAAATCAGGAATCTTGATCGGAGATGATCATCGATGGGACACCATGAAGGTGAAAAATCTCATGTACGTAGATGCATCCCAAGATCTCTATTGAGCCCTTCTCTCTGATCGGTAGGAAGTGGTCCGAATTGGTGAGTCGGTCGAAAATCACCAAGATATAGTTGTTCCCCATGGATGTACGTGGAAGACCCTTATTGAAATCCATGGATATCCCAACACACATCCACTCTAGGACCTCTAAGGGATAAACCAAGACTTCTGGAACTTGGTGCTCTACCTTCACATGTTGACATGTGAGGCACCGTGAGAAAAACCCTACAACTACCTTCTTCATACCTGGCCACCAGTTCTTTTGTCTGAGGTACTGATACAACATCCCCACTCCTAGTTGTACCTCTAGAGGGGAAATGTGGAACTCCCTCAACACCTCCTCCTGTAGTGAAACTGTTACCATGGTACGTCCTCTGAAGAGGATGATGTGCTCTCCACCTTCAGAAAATCAATCTAGAGCTTGACATGTGGATATCTAAGCACGTAAAGTCTCACAGTCAACGTCCCCACGTTGTGACTCTCTGGATCACTGATGAAGTGGATGAGTGACTGTGAGTAACTACAAAAATTGTGCACCATCTCTATACACAAAGGATATCTGTAACCCAGCTACCTGCTCCATCACCTCTCCTAGCAGCTGAATGCCTCATCTCCTGTTGAGATAATCTTATACAATGTTCCCCTTCCTATGAGTATATACTATCTCGAAGTCATAGTCCAAGAGAAACTCAAGCCATCATCTTTGTCTCAGGTTCATGTCCTTCTACGAGAAGATATACTTAAGACTCTGGTTGTCAGAGTAGATTGTAAAACGCTCACCCATCAGATTTTGTCACCACATATTCAAGGAGAAGACCACAGATTCTAACTCTAGGTCATGGGTATCATAGTTCAGATCGTGACGTCTCAACTGTTGTAAACCATATGCGATCACTGCTCACTCCTGCATTAGGACACACCCAATTCTAGTCCCTGATGTGTCGTTGTAATCTACGTACCCAAATCCCTCCACATGTAGCCTCAAGATGGGTTACCTGGTCAACCTTTGATACTAATTTGTCATGAACCGTCCTCGGGGCCCATTCTGTGATCATCCCAAGGCCACCTTCCATTGGCCAGGGGATGGTGACAATCACCAAAGGCGTAATTCCTATAAAAATGGAAGGCATCACCATTTAACCTGTATCACACACATAGTCTGAACACAAGCAGTAGAGTACGCAACTGGAAGTAAACACTATGTGAAACTATATAAAAAAGAAATTACTGAAAGGAAAGGGGCTGAAAATACAAGCCCAACAGTAAAGTACAACACGTGTAAAGATAGTACAACTGCAGAAAGGTGAACAATAACTACTGGGTCATCCTTCGAGAATAACACCTAATGGGTGGGTACAGATGGCCTCCTCAGCACCCTTGGCCCTTCATTCAACTCCGTGTACGTCTCACCATGTAGTCCACCTCTGGATATCGTCCAGCTCTACAACTCTATACCTCGATCACTATTGTCCGTCATCTGCATCCAACAAAATGATGAGCGGGCATAGCCCACATAGGGGTGAGAATGAAGATACTTAGTAGGCACCCCGAGACCCCGAAGGTCTCCTAGAATCCACAATGTATAAACAACAGAAGTATGATACAATCACAAAGTGTCAACCAACCCTACATAGGTATATTCCAACACATATACCTATGGTACCAGTCAGAGTCCGACTCCAACTCTCGAGCCCAAGAACAACTGAATCCACATAGGAAGTAATGTCAATCATATCGATGATAATGATTGAATGAAAAGTCTCATCTCACATAGATATACATCTTTTGTAGAGTGATAGAGATGATAAGATGGAGTCACTGATTCATCTAAGTTAACGGACCCACCCATGATATAGAACCAGCTAAGATGTCAGACCCACACAGGATACAAGACTAGCTATTCTGTCAGACCCACACATGATACAGGAACAGATGTCAGAACTATCAAACCCATGGAGGATCCCGGTGCAGTAGTCATCACTATCGAACCCACGAAGGATTTCAGTTCAGTAGTCATCGCTGTCGAAGCCATGTAGGATTCTGGTACAATAGTCGTCACTGTCAAACCCACAAAGGATTCCATAACAATAGTCATCCTAGTCGAACCCACATATCATTCTGGTACAATAGTCGTCACAGTCGACCCCATGTAGGATTCTGGAACAATTGTCATCACAACCAACTCTATGGTTCCCACACACAGCACGCTCCTTTCCAGGAGGGTCTGTTCCTCTAGCAAAGTGATAATTCATCAACTATCACAAATAACTAAGTTAATGTATTCCATAGTTCTGTATCACCAAAAGGATTCCGACGCGACAGACGGTGCGTCAATCTAACACCTAGTTTGAGTGTTATTGGCATTTCCATTCCAGGGGCCCGGTTGGATTTACGCTCGATCCAAACCCATCCGTTTTCCAAATTTGTCCAAATCTCACTTAGAGTAACACAAAATGACATCCTCATTGCGAGGGTCCCAGTGTCGTAGATGGTTCATCATTCGGACATGTGGTGTTAAAGATATTCGCATTTAAGCAATGTCGGGCCCAGCCCGTCAAGCCCAGTGGGTTGTGGCGGGTCGGCCCAACCTGGCTCGGTGGATCCGACCCGAATGGTGGTCGGCCCAACCCGACTCGGGTGGTCCGACCCAGATGGGGAGTTAGCTTGGCCCAGTTTGGCGGGTCCGACCTGGCTGGGGTGTTGGCCCAACCCAGTTTGGCAGGTCTGACCTGGCTATGGGGTCGGCCATGCCCTGTGGGGTGCGGCCGAACTGTGGACCCAGCCCAAGCTGCGGGCCGGTCTGGTTCGCCCGACGGTACCACGCGGTGCCACCTCTCCCCTTCCAGGCTGGCCTTAGTCGGCCAGTTTTGTCCAGCGCACGCGGCCCGCAAAGCCAGCCGCGGTTCTCCTCCGCACGGTGCATGCTGGCGCCGCGGTCCTCCAGCCCGGCCGGTTCGCCCAGCCAAGTGGCCCGTAGTTGTGGGATGTAATCATCTCTTCATGGCTCATGCGGGTGCCATGGATCCCCATCTTGGCCGGTAGGCGGCTGGCTGGTTCGGTTCGGTCGAGCGGCCCACGGACGCGGGCCACGGATTATTCCGCACGGCTGGCTCCAGTCCACCACCGTCGCGGCCCAACCTAGTTGTGGCCTTCGGCTCCACAGCGTAGTGCGACGGTGTCGCGCAACTACTTCCACCACAACCCTCCCGGTCTTGGTTCTTCTTCCGTCTGCAATAGTCCTCTTGTTTGCGGTTATTCTATGGCGTAGTGTGATGGCACAACGCATTTCGACTCTTCATATGACGTCATCAAAAGATGACATCAAAGGGGATGTCCAGCAGTGTTCATGTGGTCCGAACCCCCCTCGTCATTTGATAACATTTGGTATTCCCAACAATAATATTTTATGATGAGGAACGAACGTGTAATCTCATATTTAAAATTAAAAAAAAATTCCCCTACCTTGATTTCGATGTTCTCTTGATAGTGTCGCGGCAAGACAGAATCATTCCATTTACATCAAGAGAAGATGACATCATCGTTGGCGATGTTCTTCTTGGGCAGCATCGACTCCTCTATCATGGATTTTCTATATTAAAGATGTTCTCCATGTTCTTCGTGGGATGAACTCTTGAATTCTAATTCTCCAATGCCTCCCAAGGTAATATGTCTAACCCCACCCAAAATGAAATAACACCCATTATTAAAAGGATGTCTTAATGAATTCCAAGAGATTAAAATTCATTAAGCTACATCCATTAATTAAAAAGTTGAGTTGGCTCATTAAATAGTAGGGAGGAGATGAAGGGGATCCAAAATAATTAATGGGAGAGTTTCATCCCCCTTAATTGGTGGTTCAAGGAGTTAAACAGGAGTTTAAGGGGTTTCAAGCTAGTGGGCCCCAACTCTAGTTATACCCTCCCAAGGGAGGTTAGGGTGTGGTGGGACCCACATTTAACCTCCACTTAGAGACTTTAACCACCTAAAATAATAATAAGCGATCACATATTTTTATTTTACCTTTTTTTTAATCCCAAAAAACTAACTTCCAATCATGTTAAACACAATAGCAATAAAGGTCCCCTTAAGAGAATACCAGTACTGCGAGTTCATCGGTGTCCTTAGATTTCAATTCAGAGCACTAGTTTAAAAGATATAAAATCTCACACGTACATTTACTGAAAGTACCCGGAAAAAAATTTAGAAATTCATTCCGGTAAAATCGGGCCTCAGAATCCAGTGCTATCAGAAACTACAGACTCGTAAAATTCCCATGTATTTTAAAAACAATTCCACAGGATTTCCGGGTCTTTATAAATAAAATTATAATTATCTAAATATTGATATTATGAGATATTATAGTTATTATAATATTAAAATAATTTTTTGGAAAATAGTCACTTTAACATGGATAATTAGTAGTGGAGGGGACACCAGACAATAGTATAGAACCCACACCCAATTGAGTAGAAGGAAACAATAATGGGGTACCTAATACATTGATTAATGTCCTGCATCAATATTATACAATGAAATGATGAATGCAATCATCTTTGTGTAGGGGAACCACACTATTATGTTGTTTAGGGGGAACCAACCACATACTGATATACATACCCATACCTTAATTATGACTGGGAGTTTCAAACACTATGATGAATAAGGGGGCCACAATTTTCAAACTCATGCTTCCAGGAGGTTCCTCCCCCATGAATTGTATAATCCACTTTAATGAACCCAATAATTGAACCTTTATAGATATACATGTTTCAATACTCACATCTCTATTCATATTAACACATATTGTTAATAGAAACACAATATTGTGTTTTATATGGAATAATTATCAATATTATCTACTTCTGTATCAAAATCCATGTCTCATGAAAGGTCATATAAAAAACATAGTGGTTGGTAAAATACAAAACAAGTAATAATGGGTTACATAGATGGTAGCATATACATGTAAGACTCTTAGTGTAGTTCATTTCCTATGTTCGGAAAAATATACATACACCATGTTCAAAATTATGTACATGGTGTATAGACACTACTAGATCACATGATTTGTACAACTTTTTGGTTGAGTCGTGTAGTCCACTACTATAAAAAAATAATAGGTTGAAACATGGTGTGGTTTATATATTTTACCCTAAGCATACAAAAGTTCCCATGATATATCATATAGACCATATCTATCATGTACCCCCACCATACAGAATCTCTTTGGATATGCACATAGCCACCAAACATTGACTACACAATGGATCCAGTTGTATTCTCTAGTGACTGATCTGGCCTTGTTACATATATTTGATGTTGATTGTAATAATATTATACCCCTCCCATCCATATTGAGTGTATATATTTATGAGAGAAGCGGTTAACTATAACAAGGGTTTTATAGGGGAAATTACCTCACCATAGATAAACATTAATTAATTAGAAATTAATTAATTTATGTTAATTTCACACACAATTTGGTTAATCTCAAGACACCTTGTGTAATGAAATATAACACCACACATCATATAATACCCATTATTCTGATCCCAAAAATTGGATAAATTTTTTAATACAATGAATAATTTTCTAACTAATTCAATAAATTCACATTCATTCATCTAGGGAATAAAAATAAAATTTTCCTTTTAATATATTATTACTAAGATTCTTTTTTTCGCAAATATTTTCAATGGCTCAAAAAACCATATCAAAAATTCTATGTCAAATATTTTAATGGCTTGGATATAAAAAATATGATCCACTACTAAGGGGAACTACAATTTTCTTCTTATGACACTAAGAGGCTATTAATTTTTCTAGTACGTGACATTTACACCTTTAACACTTTCTATAAATATTTAATACTATTAAGTCAACATCTGAATAACATGATAATTAATAAAATTATTGAAAAAGGAAAAATTATTTTTTCATATATGATATCAAAATGAACTCTTAAGATCTAGAAGATGAGATTCCATAGGATAGACATGAAAATAAGTGGGAAGAAGAATGATGACCAAATTATCTGGATAGGTCATGGAAATATAAAATATGATTTCCATCATACATAGATAAATATTATTATCAACAATTTTATAATATTCATAAAAAATTACCTAAGATGATTTATTAAAAAATATAAAAAATATCTTAAATGCGACCAATGAAAAAAATATGGACTTCATTTTTGTGATTTCATTGGATTATAAAAGCATCATCCCTATTTTGAATAATTTTCAAATTGATAATTATATTATTCCACCTATAAAAATACTTTTAATGTATAATCTAAATATGTAAAATCATAAAAATAAATGGTATCAATTAGTGGAAAAAATTATTACATCATCAACACATATATTGACAACTGAGAAATCATTTGAAAATGGTAGCACAATCAAGGTACAAACCACTATCCATATTATGAAGTCATTACGCTAAGGAATTTAGTAGAAATCCCATAAAAATTTCCATAGTATTATTTATATCAACAAGGAACACTGTTTAACTTAATATTATCCAAAAAAAGCGTTTTCAAATAATATGTTTTACAATACGAACCCATTTAATAATACAATTCTGTATTGAGAAAGGATATTTTTTACATCTTTAGGGGAGGTAAATCTATGTTTTGTCCATTTTAAACATTTTACGTAATCATTCTCACCACATTATTATATTGTTTCCCTTAATTGAATGGAACATGTTCAATATAACATTTTCATGATGATTCACTCATCAAGACCTACCCAAATTTATAAATATAAAAAATTCAGTATAAAATTATTTTTTTCCATGTTTCCCCTCAAAGAGAATATCAAAAGAGAATTAGAAAACAATTTATCAATATAGATTAATATAATATTATTCACAATATATATTATAAATATTAATAAGAACATTCACTTCAATCATTGGGTCATTCCCGCTTCTTCTCCACCATTTACTGCCAAATAAAAACTCCACAATATTATATATAATTTATGATATCTATATTTTAATAATGATTATACTTGCATCATTACTACAATATTGATATTAATTTAATATCCACATCACTACACATTCACTTAATCAATTTATATGACATCAACAAACCAATCTGAGCGTTGAGTTAATGCCACATAATTCTAGATTAGAGAAACCACTCTAAATGAGGACCAACTCTTTATTTTCCATAGTAATATCATATTCATATAATTTAAATAAAAATGAATATTATTTTATACTATAATAATATTTTCTCACAGTAATTATTTATCAAATAATTATATTAATGAATTATCATCCAACTTATCTGTATATTCTTCTTTCTCTCTATGAAGTTGATATATATATTCTCTCTGGAAAAATGATATTATTCTCACATAATTCCTTTTCTCCACTTCTTTTTTTTTTTGAATATTGTATATTTAGGTAGTATTTATTTCTTTATACCTCTATTATTACCAATTATATGAATGTTGATACATCAATAGTATATTATAATATTATATTAACTTTATATTCTTTATTATTTATGTAAAATGATATATTATGTCTCAAAAAACCACATGTTATTTGCTGAATTTTTTAATCAATTTCTTCTCCCTTAATCTTCCATGATCAACACATGTTTTCACAAAACTCACGCTTTCTAATATTCTACCATTTATATACATTTAATATCATCTATTATTTGGAAATATAATCACTATAAGATTTGATGTAATATTCCCTTTTATATTCCTTCACAAAAAATGTATATTAAACCACCCAATGTGGAGACAAACTCTGCCATTTAAACTGCTAAATATATCATGTGAAGCATATCCATAAATATTTATGATGTAATAAAATTAATTTTTTTTAAAAAATTATTAATAAATATTAAATTCACATCTCCATTTGTATGAAACCCAACAATATATATTTGAATATATAATTAAATTTCAAATTTTCCTCACATTAAATTTATATGATTTTATTCATGGAAACCATCACAGATACCTCCTTTTAATTGATCATAGAGACCACATCTAAATAATCCATGAGTACATATATATTTAATTCTCCATGGGAAATACCAGTTTAATTATCCTGATAATTCTCCAAGTTATACGCATTTAATACTATATGATAAATATATTTAAATAACTCAAATAAATCTATTTATTGATCCATTATTTGGTAACAATATAATTTCTCCACATTTTGGAAATAATTGAGTTACAATCAAGAGGAATATTTTTATAGGTAATAGAAAAATTCAATTGGGTTTTACACCCAAATGAGCTACCGAAATTGAATTTTGAATATCAGTTTAAAAAAATAATAATTATAAATTTTAATACCAAAATCTATGAGAAAATATCACTAAAATTACTCTTGTTTATAATAACTTCACTATCATTACTCCTCTTACCTCTTGTATAACTCAATATTTGAATCCATAAATTATCATCATGATTGATACTATAATATGTTTAATAAATACCATTAGAATCATATTTAATATTTCTATATTATACAATGATTAATTTTTTTGGATAAACCATTTATTTTATTTCCATATAGCTTGAAACGTTTCAATGAATAACTA
Source organism: Viscum album (assembly GCA_963277665.1). Lineage (NCBI taxonomy): Eukaryota > Viridiplantae > Streptophyta > Magnoliopsida > Santalales > Viscaceae > Viscum > Viscum album. The sequence continues at coordinate 400,230,804 of OY728120.1, forward strand.
CTTTTTATAAATAATTTATCAATAGAATTTTACACTAAATTATAATTCATTGAAAATACTACAAACATACTAAGTCTAAAATCGATTTATTTAACAATATTTTAGTTCAAAAACACCAAATATGTCAGTTTCCCCCATATCATTTTAAATAAATACAATAAATCATGATTATATTTCTTTATCCAATATTTCATTATATGATATCATTCACACTAACATAATGCCTTAGTGAAAGAAGTGTGATTTATACCACATACAATTTATGCTCGATTGATATATAGGAATTGAATGGAAAATTACAATTTATTAATAACTAAAATCATTCAAATCATCAATTTTAGAAAACTACACCAAAATATAAATGATAAAAAAATATAACAAAAAAATTCATGAACTACCATAAACAAGGGAATTATCCTCTCATTAAATAAATTGATATCATAAAATCATGGATGATATTAAAATATAAAAAATGGTATGGATCATAAAAAATAATATCTATATCATTAAAATATATTTTTTCATCTGAAATTTTTCTCCCATCATGTTTTTTATCAATCTTTCTAGAGTCTTATACCTATATGAAAATTTAAAAATACCATTTATTGACCCCTTAATTCAATATCATACTTCATCAGAATTTATATACATATTGAGACCATTTAAATTTAAAAAATATGTATTACACATTCCATTATTCATCTCAAAATGAAATTACATACTTACTCCATTATCTATAATGGAAGACTAAAAACACTAGTAAATTCATATCAGGACATAATGTAATAAATGAATATTATGATAACATTTACTACATGTATATTTTTTTCAAACATAATCATATATTTTTAAAATAATTCACCAAATGGATAATACCTCCTATTTAATCCATCAGCGTGTATATTAAACTATTAAAAACATTAAGGTACATTGAAATAGTGTACTTCCTATTCAACCCCATGTTATCGAATGTTATATAATTTAATGAACCATCCGTTCACACATAATTTTCATCCAACCATTCATAGTAGATATCTTATAAATAAAACATGTTCAATTTTTTTAAAAAAATGTTTCATAAAATATTTTACCATTATTTTATAAGGAATCACACCTATTGTGAAACAATTCCCTATAAAACATTTTTCTTCATTCAAAAATACAGTATTCAATCATTTATTATGCTTACACTTCCATAGGTGGGTTAATACAATGTTATTTTTATCTCCCATTTTATTTCTATTTATATAACCATTATGTAATTCATCATGATATCCTTCACTGATATGTATAAATTCCATATTAAAAAAAATCCTTAGTAAGACATCCTTCAATTGTGCATCCTCCATTATTTTACCTTGAACATCTATATTTATTCTTTTCAAAATGTTTTGGAATTTTTTTGTGAAGGATTTTGTGAATAAGTAATTACTCTTACATTGTGCATAATTTTTACCTATATAACAACATTCCATAAACAAAATTAATATTTTCTATTAATAAAATTTATTTGTTTTACTTTTATACATTTATTACCCTCTCAATATTAGTGGGTATTCTCTTCATGTCATCAATTTTAATATCTATTCTCGTATATCCAACCTTATTAAAGGAGTTATAGTATAATTTATTTTATCATCAATATTATTTTATTATACAAAATATTCCATGGAGTATCGTTAGTGTCCTGTAATTTCTGTATATTTTTTTATTTTATATAGAATTATTTCAAGACCGAAAAATCTTACTGTGCGTATTTCCGAGGCCTGTAGTGCCTGGAATGACCCATCCAAAATGTTAGGTTTAAAAATATCGTGCGTGAGTGGCTTTCTTTAAAAAGTGGAAGAAATCATAAATGGGTGATCGGATCAGAAATCTGAGGGTACCGTAGCGTTTAGGATTGTGGGTCACACTATGCATGACCTAAGATTAATCAGCACTGGTCCCCAATCGGAAAACCCAAAAATGGAATAATAGTAAATAAAATAATTAAATAAGATTATTTTATTTTTAAAATTCTTATGACTCATGAACTGTAAATTGAATTGAAAATATGAGACCACCACATCACTTTTAAGGGTATTCTTTCTTTAGGATGATACTAACAATGGGTACAGCATGCCTCCGGTCAAACTTAGTTTTTGGCAGCAAATAAAATAATTAAGTGACAATTATTTTAATGTAAAATCCATAACATCTAATAATTAACATTGATTGAAATTCAGAGAGTACCATTGAGTGTGTGAGGGTATGTTCTCCTTATTCATAGAATTTCCTCGGCCGGCACGAGTCAAGGGTGACTCTTAATAATTTTTTGAACTCTTTTTCGGGTACTTTCACTAAATGCACGGATGATGTTTTTATACTTTTGAACCAATGCTTTGATTAAATATCTGAGGGAACTGTTGAATCTGTAGCACCTAGATTTGCTAATGTGAGGCTACACTACGAGTATAGAAGGTCTAGAGATTATGTTAACTTTTGGGACTTTTAAAAGAATAATAAATTAACATATTTATTTTATTTCTCTCGTTTCTATTCCTCCTACTGAAAAGCGGTAGTGGCAGGACCAACAATGTAACACCCCGAGCTTCTATAATACGCTTCTCATTCAATAATGCAATAGCTTGCATTGTACGCAACATTGAGTTCTAAAACACCACGACTAATCATAGTAGCCGTTATGAATAGTAATAACCACTTTTTAAAATTATAGAAATTTTATATTTCAAGATGGACTTCATTTTTGGATTCAGAATATCGAAATTAGCCTATGTTGAATTTTGGGTATTTTTCTGAGAACTTCAAATTTTTTATGAATAGTGAAAAATTCTTAAAAACAACTTTTTTAATCAAAATAATTTATAGTGATAAATTATACTATTTAGTGGTTTTAAATTATAATTAGAATATATTTTTACCATTTTATCCAATGGTGGTCATTAGAATTAATTTAACATTGAAATTGGACATAAACAATTGCCAATCTTTTGATATAAATTGTTTCTTAAAACACGCTATTTGTTGTGACAACGGGAATTAATTATAAAATTAATTAATGCAACTTATATGTTTGGAATTTTGTATAATAGACATCATTTTTGAATTCGGAATATCAATTATAGCTTATTGTGAAATTTTGGCCTTATTCTGAAAAACTTCAATTTTTGATGAATAGTGAAACCACTAAGTGGTTGTTAAAAACTGATTTTTTCGTTAAAATGAAATATTACCACTTTTGTGGTTTGATTTTCAAAAATCCGACATACATGGTTGTCATTAAAAAGTAAAATGTGGTTCAATGAGATTAAAATAAATTTTTGGTGAATAGTAACTTTTAAGTTCTTAATCGCGATTAGAGGTAATTAGTGTAGTTTAAGGTACAAATAATGTTTTAATAATATGAGATGAGCATGAAATTTGTCCTAATCCTATTGGATGAGTCATGGACGACCAAGACAACCCATGGGTCAACTTGGGGACCCCATGGAGCCACTTTAGTTGGAAAATGACATTAATATATATTTATTTAATGTTAAAATTAAATTGACACAAACATGAGTTGTTTTACTAAAATAGTTTTTAAGTGGGGATACACAAGTACAAATTTTGACTATAAATATTCATTAGAAAGCTAAAAATATTTCCTACATCATAGTATTTTGTTTATAATTTTTAGACATTAAAAAAATTAAATTATTTATGACATCATTATGATGCAGCGATGACCTCATTATTTAATGATTTTAATAAAATGAAAAGATAATGTACAATCCAAGGCTTACACATGTCCAAAGACTATTGGATGGGTATATTTCGAACCCTTATCACCTTAGACACGAATTATATAAGTGTGGGACCTTTAGAATCCGAAAAGCATTGTGTAATAATGTAACATTTCAATCTTTCCAAAAGAGCCCCTCCTCTCCACTTATAAAAGGCCCCCACCTCTCCCACCTTATTCACACCTTCAAGCCATTTGGCTCGGCCAAACCCGGCCCAAATACTCTCCCAACTTCCCACCTCTTACTCCTAGAAGCCTCACTTTGGGCAGAACTCTTCCCAAGGAAGCCTTTGGCTCAAATCAAAAAGAGTTACCCGATTTTGAGGTAATGTCTTCTCTAATGTTGTTTTGTATTATTTATCTTCTCCAACCCCCTAAACTCTTTTTATTCATTTATTTTGTAACAAAAACAGTATCCTAAATATACTAGGATGTTTTTATAAGAAGAATTTGAGCTAAACTTGCACACACCTACATCTAATGGTTATAGAACATACGGTTTCTGTGGATGGCGAATTTCTGCCTCACGAAACGATGATTGTTCAACACTCATATAACACCTTCAAAGGTGGACCTTAAGATGTCACTATTTTTATATATGATATATAATATGTTTATGTTTTACTTATGCTTCTGTATTTCTCATTTATGTCATACTTTATGATTTCCATTATGGGTAAAACGTGATAATTTCATTTTAGGAAGTGCGGACTACCGCCCCCTCAAAGTGATTTGAATCGTTAATGCCATATGTGGGATGTATAAAGGATGGAGTAAATGGTATTATACACTATGTTATACTGGAATTATATTATAAATTTATATCATTATGATTTCGTTCCATTAAATATGAAATTGAAATGAAAGTAACGTTCACGCGTACGTACTGCTTACCGTCTCCATGAACGGTGCATTTCATTTCTTACCTCTAAATGTTACATAATATTATAAATGAATGTATATACTGGATATATAAGATATATATGACATCTAAATCATGAATATAATTCTGGAGATAATGGATATTCTACCACATAAACAACTTGTAATTATAAGAAGTTTATTGTTGACTCAAGTACCAAAGATCGACAAAACGACCGTTATTAACTTAAATAATTACATAATATTCATATCGTTGTAATAAGTGATATAATAAGGATAATGAAATTGAAAATGGTTCTTAATAAGGTATATATTAACTCTAGTTTATTATTCAGGAGGTTAAAGAACGGTTGAGTCAAGTCAGACACGAGGTAAGGAAATTTTTTAACCCAACTTCCATTCTTTGGGTTAATCTCCTACTTTCAAATTATGTCATGATATTATTATGTATTTTTTTGTATTTTTTCTTTCTTTATGTGTACCTATAGTGAATACACATAATATATCTATTTTATTTTAAAAAATGATCTTTGTAAGGACTTCGTCTCAATCTCCTTTCATTGAGGCATATTTGGTTTTATACACAAATTTCTTTTATACGGTGTATAAACCCCTTTGACTTTTACGTTTATTCAAAAGGAATCTTTTTTATACGAAGCGTTTTTCTAAATGACAAAAGGGAATGTTTTTATTTCCGTACTAATGCGGCGACAATGACTTCTCCGCCGCCGTGACCATTATTTGAGTTTCGGCTTCCTCTACAAGCCATCATTTTTTTAATGAAAAATAAATACAAATTATTAACTTTATTTTATTTTGGTATTGAAAAAGGTTTTGAAAGCGTTTTTATTATATCAATGTGTTGTATTGATATCTTGTGACTGAAATGTGGAAATGTTATGTTTCCTTTATGCATGTTTTATGTGATATGATTATGTTAGGGTTTATGATATGTTTAAACCTATTCATATGAGGAATGTATTGGACTTAATAAGTGGCGGGTGGAGCCCGCTATAGCTCCTCGACGCATCGGTAGGTCTCATGAGACAACTAGACGTGGAATTGGCCGAGGCCCTTGCCCAATTTGATTTATGGTTTTGGCCGAGGCCTTAATCATTTTAGACGTCTTGGCGGAGGCCTTGACAAAATGTTTCAGAATGTCCAGCATTATACATTCCCTCATTATGAAAGTGGTTATTGATTTTTCATGTGATTATTCGACCAGTAGAATATCCATGTGAAGAAGTGAATGACATTATCTCATTTTACTTTTTCCATATTATGTTGAAGTTCAAGTTTAAAAGGCTTTTGTTTTAGTTATACATTGCCTTAAATGTTAATGTTTATTTATAAAAGCTTCTTCAATATTGTTAACCGTACTGAGCATCTGAGCTCACCCCTTTCAATGTTTTAATATTTTCCAGGATGTGAAGAAGTATTTTATGAATGACCTGCAGGGATAGTCCGAAGAGGATAGAAGTGTGGACTATGGAGACTATGTAATTATAGTTTTTCACTTTGTGATGTAATGTAACATTTATGAATGTATCTAGTGTTTCCAAGGCTACTAAACTAATCGGTCTTTCGAGACTTGATCTTTTGTGATCATGCCAATGTTACGAAGTAATGCACCGGCTCTGGGTAGCTGGGGTCGGGGCGTTACAGTTGGTATCAGAGGCAGTTTAGTACTAACCTTGGAAGCTAGATGTAGATAAACTCTGATTAGAGCACATAGCCCAAAGATAGACTTTGAGGATTGGTATAGAAGAACTTCCTAGAATTTTTGTATTATAGAGATGTTATGAGTTTTCCGAGCAATGCATCCCTGTCTGGATACGAGCAGGTAGAGGCGGATCTGGCATAGATGTACCTAGGGGTAAAACCCAAAAACACTGCTTTGAGCTAGACTTGAACGGGAACTGGTGCACGACAACGGGCCTTGCTGCACTCTTGGTTACGACACTCCCGGGGGATATGCTTAGGATAATTCTCATATTATTTACAAACCACTATGAAGGGTTTTGAGTATATACTTCCACAAAGGAAACATTTCTTTTTATGATTATGGATTATATCCATAAATAGTTCAATTTATGTAAAGTATTTTACAAATATGGAATTATGTAGTTTATTTCATAAACTAATCTAGTTTATGCCATTGTTTAGAAATGGCGCCTAGTGGAAGGAATGGAAACTGTATCAATGCATGCACTCCGTGTAGGGATTTCCCTCCTGCTCAAGATAATTATGGTGGAGCTAGTGGTACAACTGGTGCTGATCAGCTTCTCACCGTACTGGGACAACTCATGCAGGTTATGAATAATAACCTTACTCGTATGGAGCACCCTGATCCGCAACGTGGAGGATCAATGCTAGACCGTTTCATGAGGCAACAACCACCAACATTCAATGGGAGTACAAATCCTATAGTAGCTGAGCAATGGATAAATTCCTTAGAGAAAATATTCCATGCCTTGGGGAGTAGTGAAAGAGAGAAGGTTGTCATGGCAGTTTACCGCCTCACTGGGGATGTCGATCAGTGGTGGTCGCTGATTCAAAACACAAAGGAAGATGATGACGTATCGAATATGGAATGGAGGGAGTTCAAAGAGCATTTCTTAGAAAAATACTTTCCTCGTGACCATCGAGCAGATATGGAAAGGCAATTTCTGAGTCTGAGGCAGAATAAGGATGAGAATGTCGCAAAGTATGAGGCTAACTTTACAAGGTTAATGAGGCATGCTTCCGATTATATACGTAACCCAAGGAGTAAGATTGGTCGTTTCTTTTATGGGTTAAAACCATTTCTCCGTCGAGCTTTAGTATCACAATCCTTCTCATCATACGAAGATATTGTCTCGTGTGCTATCAAGATAGAAAAGGAATTATCTAAGTCTTATGACAACAAAGTAAAGCAAGAGAAGAAGAGAACGGTGGAACAAGAGACAGATAAAGGGAAAAAGGGAAAGAAGGATTTTCCATTATGTGATAATTGTGGGAAGAATCACCCTGGTACATGCCTAAAAGGAATGGGAGTTTGTTATAAATGTGGAGAAAAGGGTCACCAGGCTCGTGATTGCAAGGGAAAGAAAGAGGCTGTCAAAGTTGAATGCTACAATTGTAGGGAAATGGGGCATTATGCAAATGAATGTCCTAAGCGTCAAGGAAACTTACCTCAGAAAAGGCCAAGGGATCAAGGCCAATCTTATGCTGTGACTACAGTTGAAGCGGAATAATTAATGTATTGGTGCTTTTGGACTCAAGGATTATATTCTGGTTATAAGAATAATGTGATATATATATATGGATTGTACTGCAGTACTTTTTGATTTCAGTAAGGTTTTAATATGAATAAGGTAATCATATTTTTAGTATGTGACAATAAGAGAAACTTTTCTTTGTTTGGGGAATCTGATGTCACAATTGATTTTGGAATTAAGAGACCTTTTAGAGAAAGTCTGGACAGAGGTATTTTGGATAACTATAAAGGTTGGAGTGGATTAAGTTGATCTTTTGATAGTATTGTTTACGGTTAAAGCATTTCTGAAGATTATTTTTGGAATATTATAATACTATAGTTTTAGGAAAAGGACAACCTGCAGGGTGGGGAATAACCCGTCACGTTGGACAAAGCTGCAGGAATCGAACCCACAACCGTAGTGCGACAGACATTTATTTCCTACCACTAGCCTACATGAAGTCACTGGTTATTACAAAATAATTTTACTAATCTAAATGGTATGTGTTAATATCTGGAACCTTATACAATTAGGATAAGTATAATATTTTTGATTTCTATTATCTTTTTGAGTGAAAGATGAGTTGAAGGTTGAAACTCTAATTGTCAAGCATAAATATATATATACCTATCTCTTATTCAATGAATAAATTAATTCTTAAACTTTAGTAAAGGGATATTAAAACAAAAAAATGTGTTATCCTAATACCTTATGTCTTGTTGAACTGATGATATTTTAAATCAACATAAATTGAAGTCTTTGAGGCCCTCAATTTGACAGTTGATTGTGATTGATGACCTCAATCACTCCCTACAAATATTTACGTTTTTCCTCCAATTATATGTCTTTAATTGCCACCAATGTTCTCCTAATCGAGATCATAATTGGGTGGTGACTTTTTCATTTCCCTTTCCCTCTTATTAAGGCTAAATTTTATTAATCTTATTTCCGATGTGGGTTTTCCACAAAGGTATTTTCTATTTTCAACCTTTTATTTTCCAAGAAAAATTTCAAATTTCGAGGACGCAATTTATTGAAGGAGGGGAGAATGTAACACCCCAAGCTTCTATGATACGCTTCTCATTCAATAATGCAATAGCTTGCATTGTACGCAACTTCGAGTTCTAAAACACCGCGACTAATCATACTAGCAATTATGAATAGTAATAACCACTTTTTAAAATTATAGAAATTTTATATTTCAAAATGGACTTCATTTTTGGATTCAGAATATCGAAATTAGCCTATGTTGAATTTTGGGTATTTTTCTGAGAACTTTTAATTTTTTATGAATAGTAAAAAATACTTAAAAACAACATTTTTAATCAAAATAATTTATAGTGATAAATTATACTATGTAGTGGTTTTAAAGTATAATTAGAATATATTTTTACCATTTTATCCAATGGTGGTCATTAGAATTAATTTAACATTGAAATTGGACATAAACAATTGCCAATCTTTTGATATAAATTGTTTCTTAAAACACGCTATTTGTTGTGACAGCGGGAATTAATTATAAAATTAATTAATTCAACTTATATGTTTGGAATTTTTTAAAATAGACATCATTTTTGAATTCGGAATATCAATTATAGCTTATTGTGAAATTTTGGCCTTATTCTGAAAAATTTCAATTTTTGATGAATAGTGAAACCACTAAGTGGTTGTTAAAAACTGATTTTTTCGTTAAAATGAAATATTACCACTTTTGTTGTTTGATTTTCAAAAATCCGACATACATGGTTGTCATTAAGAAGTAAAATGTGGTTCAATGAGATTAAAATATATTTTTGGTGAATAGTAACTTTTAAGTTCTTAATCGCGATTAGAGGTAATTAGTGTAGTTTAAGGTACAAATAATGTTTTAATAATATGAGATGAGCATGACACTTGTCCTAATCCTATTGGATGAGTCATGGACGACCAAGACAACCCATGGGTCAACTTGGGGACCCCATGGAGCCACTTTAGTTGGAAAATGACATTAATATATATTTATTTAATGTTAAAATTAAATTGACACAAACATGAGTTGTTTTTCTAAAACAGTTTTTAAGTGGGGTTACACAAGTCCAAATTTTGACTATAAATATTCATTAGAAAGCTAAAAAGATTTCCTACATCATAGTATTTTGTTTATAATTTTTAGACATTAAATAAATTAAATTATTTATGACATCATTATGCTGCAGCGATGACCTCATTATTTAACAATTTTAATAAAATGAAAAGATAATGTAAAATCCAAGACTTAAACATGTCCAAAGACTATTGGATGGGTAGATTTAGAACCCTTATCACCTTAGACACGAAATATATAAGTGTGGGACCTTTAGAATCCGAAAATCATTGTGTAATAATGTAACATTTCAATCTTTCCAAAAGAGCCCCTCCTCTCCACTTATAAAAGGCCCCCACCTCTCCCACCTTATTCACACCTTCAAGCCATATGGCTCGGCCAACCTCTGCCAAAATACTCTCCCAACTTCCCCCCTCTTACTCTTAGAAGCCTCACTTTAGGCAGAACTCTTCCCAAGGAAGCCTTTGGCTCAAATCAAAAAGACTTACCCGATTTTGAGGTAATGTCTTCTCTAATGTTGTTTTGTATTATTTATCTTCTCCAACCCTCTAAACTCTTTTTATTCATTTCTTTTGTAACAAAACTAGTATCCTAAATATACTAGGATGTTTTTATAAGAAGTATTTTAGCTTAACTTACACACACCTACATCTAATGGTTAAAGAACATACGGTTTCTGTGGATGGCGAATTTCTGCCTCACGAAACGATGATTGTTCAACACTCATATAACACCTTCAAAGGTGGCCATTAAGATGTCACTATTTTTATATATGATATATAATATGTTTATGTTTTTCTTATGCTTCTGTATTTCTCATTTATGGCATACTTTATGATTTCCATTATGGGTAAAACGCGATAATTTCATTTTAGGAAGTGCGGACTACCGCCCCCTCAAAGTGATTTGAATCGTTAATGCAATATGTGGGATGTATAAAGGATGGAGTAAATGGTATTATACACTATGTTATACTGGAATTATATTATACATTTATATCATTATGATTTCGTTCCATTAAATATGAAATTGAAATGAAAGTAACGTTCATGCGTACGTACGGCTTACCGTCTCCATGAACGGTGCATTTCATTTCTTACCTCTAAATGTTACGTAATATTATAAATGAATGTATATACTGGATATATAAGATATATATGAAATCTAAATCATGAATATAATTCTGGAGATAATGGATATTCTACCACATAAACAACTTGTAATTATAAGAAGTTTATTGTTGACTCAAGTACCAAAGATCGACAAAACGACCATTATTAACTTAAATAATTACATAATGTTCATATCATTGTAATAAGTGATATAATAAGGATAATGAAATTTAAAATGGTTCTTAATAAGGTATATATTAACTCTAGTTTATTATTCAGGAGGTTAAGGAACGGTTGAGTCAAGTCAGACACGAGGTATGGGAATTTCTTAACCCAACTTCCATTCTTTGGGTTAATCTCCTACTTTCAAATTATGTCATGATATTATTATGTATTATTTTGTATTTTTTCTTTCTTTATGTGTACCTATAGTGAATACACATAATATATCTATTTTATTTTAAAAAATTATCTTTGTAAGGACTTCGTCTCAATCTCCTTTCATTGAGGCATATTTGGTTTTATACACAAATTTCTTTTATACGGTGTATAAACCCCTTTGACTTTTACGTTTATTCAAAAGGAATCTTTTTTATACGAAGCGTTTTTCTAAATGAAAAAAGGGAATGTTTTTATTTCCGTACTTATGCGGCGACAATGACTTCTCCGCCGCCGTGACCATTATTTGAGTTTCAGCTTCCTCTACAAGCCATCAATTTTTTTAATGAAAAATAAATACAATGTTTTAACTTTATTTTATTTTGGTATTGAAAATGGTTTTGAATGCGTTTTTATTATATCAATGTGTTGTATTGATATCTTGTGATTGAAATGTGGAAATGTTATGTTTCCTTTATGCATGTTTTATGTGATACGATTATGTTATGGTTTATGATATGTTTAAACCTATTCATATGAGGAATGTATTGGACTTAATAAGTGACGGGTGGAGCCCGCTATAGCTCCTCGATGCATCGGTAGGTCTCATGAGACAACTAGATGTGGAATTGGTCGAGGCCCTTTCCCAATTTGATTTATGGTTTTGGCTGAGGCCTTAATCATTTTAGACGTCTTGGCGGAGGCCTTAAAAAAATGTTTCAGAATGTCCGGCATTATACATTCCCTCATTATGAAAGTGGTTATTGATTTTGCATGTGATTATTTGACCAGTAGAATATCCATGTGAAGAAGTGAATGGCATTATCTCATTTTACATTTGCCATATTATGTTGAAGTTCAAGTTTAAAAGGATTTTGTTTTAGTTATACATTGCCTTAAATGTTAATGTTTATTTATGAAAGCATCCACTATATTGTTAACCTTACTGAGCATATGTTTTAATATTTTCCAGGATGTGAAGAAGTATTTTATGAATGGCCTGCAGGGATAGTCCGAAGAGGATAAAAGTGTGGACTATGGAGACTATGTTATTATAGTTTTTCACTTTGTGATGTAATGTAACATTTATGAATGTATCTAGTGTTTCCAAGGCTACTAAACTAATCGTTCTTTCGATACTTGATCTTTTGTGATCATGCCAATGTTACGAAGTAATGCACCGGCTCTGGGTAGCTGGGGTCGGGGCGTTACAAACAACATGTTATTAAATTAAATGGATTGACTCGTCAAATACTTTTTAACCATGTTGTTAGAATTAGGATGGTTCCTATTAAATTAACCACCATTAATTCCACATGTGTTACTCACCCTCCCACACTTATTTATGTGGACCACGGGGAGAGGTATTGGCATGGATTTAACACGAATCAAATTTTTGATAGAGTGTTGTGATGACAATCAAATGGAGGACAGAGCCGGTTCTAGCAGGTGGTGATGACTAAAATTGAATGAAGAACCACATGATGTTGTTTGAATGGAATTGTTGATAGCTTGTTTTGGGAAAGATTAATGTTGACTCTCCCTCATGCGAATATGTTCTCCATCAATTTTGAGGTAGGGGGTTTATTTTGAAATTTGTCTTCGATAATTTAAATAATATTTTGCTTGCTATCACATTAACATGGAGGGCGGTGGCCAAAAAAACCAGGTTGTGACCCTCCTTAGGTTATTTCATGATGTGAACATCGAGGAACTATTTACTAGTTAATGAAAATGCAAAATTGTGGGTTACACTATGATGACAGTTGTGTGGAAGAGTCGTAGACATAGACAACACCAAGAACAAACATCAGAGCACGTCCACTGACCCGCAGAAGAAACCATTTGTGCACCATGAGGGTGGTGGCTATAGGTGTCCTATGGAGACCCACAAAAACCATACATGGGCAGTGGAAAGGTGGAAAACGATGATCTTCCAAGCTAGAAATGGGTGATTGGATAGAGCCAACCACGCGGGACAAGGGCGGCGCCCATAAGAACCATAGGGCGAAGTGGGTGCAGTAGGAAGGACAAGCGCGGCCCGTGCCACTCCACATTGGTACCACCCTGTCTGCCAAATGACCAACCAGTTAATTTTGTTTGGGTAGCTCCCACCAGCTCGTGAACATCCCCACATGCGTGGGTCCAGTAGGATGAAATGGTAAGCCGTCTGGCAGACCGAGCCGACGTGGGCCGGTCGAGCGGGGTGGACCTGCCCAGTGTGCTGGACCCGCCAGCGGGCTGGACCAGAGCTCTATGGGATAGGCCCAACCAACTTCCTAGACTCCCCCAGCAAGCCATACTAGCCATCCGGGCGGGCCGGACCCGTGGCCTGGCATGCCAGAGTGGGTGGGTCAAGACCCACCCGGTGGGCCGGGCCAACCGTGACCTGGACCTGCGAACCAAACCAAGGCATCCCCGATTTTCCGGAGCTATTAAACTTTTCTTACCCATTGTGGGTTGAACCCAAGTAGGGTAAGGTGGACCACATGGCCTGTTGGGTGAGGCCGACCATACCAAGTCAAACTGAGACCAATCCCAAACGATCCCCGAATAAAGAAACACCCATAACTAACAAACCATGCGTATGTTTGACACACCGTCAATGTAATTGGAAACTCTTTTCAGAAGTGATCTCTTTGATGTATTCTTGTGGTCCCTACCAAGCCGGGCCAGAACGAGGTGTAGCCACACATGTTTCACGGAAAGTGGTGTAACTAGTAGACCAGGTGTTCGTTTGACAACCCGTCTACAACTCTAGAACCCTTAAGACGAGGAGGAACTTTTGGAATAAGCCACATGGGTTTTGAGTATTTTTGTACTACTAACATATTGGATCTAACTCTAATCCCACTGGGCCCTTCGAACTAAAATGCTTATAAGTCACAAACATGTGTTTGATTGACGTGTCATCTGTCAGGTTGGAACCCTTACAATGTAGTGGTCCTTTGGGATACATATTCTGGGAACTTCATGGAAGTTGAGGTTCTACCGAAGGATTGAAATAGGTTCTCCTAGAATCATGTGTACTATGAGTGGGAATCTAGTGGCTGGAAATGAGGCGGAGGTTGGAGATAGATCATTTGGATGTTAGTACATAGAGATCTTGTGAGGGTAATCACTGATCCTATGTGAGTCAGATCCTATGAAGGTTAGCACTCAGTGATCCCATTTAGTTCAGCGCATACTGATCATGTGTGGGTCAAATCCTATTTGGGTCAGAGTGGGGGTAAGTACCTATCAACTCCGGTGGTTCAAATCTAATGTGGATCATTGCAGGTGTTTATACCTATCGATCCTATAGGGATCAGACTCCATATGGTAGGAAACATTCCCTCTTGATAGAATAAGATGATCTAGATTTTCGACTAATCATTTTTACTTCTATACCTTTCTATTAACTTGTGTGATCTATGTCATTTAACATCATGGAGTTATCATCATAGTGATACCTATTTACTACTTTTATCAACGTGGTATTAGCATTGTGGTGTTACATGTGTGGTACATTTACCTTTGTGGTTTTACCATCATGGTGTTACCTTTTTGGTTCTTTTAAATTTGTGGTGTAACCTTTGTTTCATTCTTCCCTCATGTATGAGAGGGGTTTATGTTGATAACTTATGTTTATGTATGGGAATATACCTACGTTGAGTTGATGATTTATTTATTCCTGAGTTTGGTATCATGCTTGTGGTTTACCTTTTTTGAATATTGAGATACCATCAGGGGTATCAGTGTCCCTAATAAGTATTGTTATACTCTCCCCTAAACAGGCTTAGCCCGCACCTTGTTGTGACTTGTGCAGACAAAAAGCAGCTGGGATGAGGTTTGACGGTGCATAAACCAAGAGGTACGCTGGGGAGATGGGGGGATGTGGAGTGCTGTGGAGATGATCTATACCTACCCATATAGTAGGATCCTTGGGGGATGTCCCATGAGTTTTTTTCTCTTTTATTTGTAGATGTACATTCCGTTTTGGCATTTATTTCGGCCCCTTACATTCAGCACACTTTTTACTAAAGTAATTTACATCATGGTTGCTTCTTGTTATGTTCTAGGTTTGTGTGTTTTTATAGGTTTATAGGAAATGCCTTCCAGTTATAGAGAAACACCTTTCTGGTGCCTGTTTCCATCCCCTGGCCTATGGGGGATGGGTTGTGACAAAGTGGTATCAGAGGAGTCAGTTCTACTAATGAACTTGTACTGTGATATTTTCTATGTGGGAATATTGTTATGTGTTATTAGTGTGGTTTACACATTGGGGAATCTATTGTTTGTGTGTTAGCTAACACAAACATACATCAGGACCCTGAATTCTGATTTCCGAGTCAGCGCACAAAAACACTGATTGCTTGTGTTTTTGAATTTATTTTTTCTTATGATATATTTGACATAGCTCGCCATATTTAACTTAATGACCATGGAAAACCAATCATATATCACAATTCTACTGTACAGGCAACAAACTAGGATTCCCACGAGATTACATGATAACGACCCATCGAGCAATGAGGCTTCGGTGCAGGGTCCTCTTACTATGTTTGTACCTTTGGGTGGTTCACTAGTAGCACCGCCACCTGTTGTGTAACAGATGATACCAGTGGACCATGCACACAAAATTAGTGGATTACATGAGTTCCAGGGATAGGGGCCTCCAAGGATTCTAGGTGACACAGATACCCATGCAGCTAAGAACTAGATGGTGGTTGTGGCTAGAGGTTTCCACCTAGTTGGGATAGCAACAGATCAAATGGTGATACTAGCTGCTAGTATTTATCAGTGAGTGACCATGAGGATGGTCCACATAGTGATGAGGCTTCGGTACATGGATTTGTGCCCATGATGGTACCTTCGGGTTGTGTTCCAACTACATCTCTGTCCATTGGTCAGTAGTTACAACTAGTGATACCGGTAGAGCAAACATGTAGGCTTAGTGCCTTACAAGTGTTTCATCATTAGATACCCCTCAGGATCCGAGGAAAGCCTGACTCACCAGAGGATAAGGAATGAATTGAGGAGGTGACTGAGTTTCCATCTAGTCAGGGCACCATTCGAATAGAAGGTTGTCCTAGTAGACATCCTTCTACATGGATTTGCAGGATGATGATAGGGTCTAGAAAACACTGATCCATCGATGTGGTTACTATTCAATGGACAAGCTTGAGATCCTTCCTCAGAGTAGGGGGTCACTTACCATAAAATGTTAAGGGGTGATTGTTCCATTGTGCTTCTATAGCTTCAGCATGATAACATGTCGTTAGCTGAGAATTCATCAAGACGTATGACCATATCAGTTACTCGATGAATACAGTAAAGTTAGGGCTTCAGGGCTCGGACCGCTGATCGAGTTGTGTTTAGGGACATGTGATCTAGAACTATTACTCTAAGCATTACTACTTATGATAGGGTGGTAGAGAACCATTGTGGTTGAATGTTCTTTGGCTGAGCAGATACAGCCAGTGAATGTTATCAGTGGGAAATCCGGAAACTTATGCCAGTCATACAGACATTGGATGGTAAAATGATTTTAGAAAAAGAAGTTATAGGTATAGATGAATCTCTTGTGAAGAAGATGTGGAAGTGAAGCTAGGATAGCAGAATGGGGTGGTATACATTTTGACATGTTAAAACCACAACCACTGTGTGGTCCCCACCAGGCTCAGTGAGATGGATTCCAGGAGAAGGGAGTTGTTGAATGTGGTCAAGGGGTGTGACCCAAGGGCTGCATGATTGATTCGAGGTATGGTTTGTGTCTACTAATAGCTTCCATATTAATAGAAATTGGTACCAATCATTCTTTCCTACCCCAAATATTTTTCAAGACCTAGAGTTCCTGGTTAATCCAATGACTAGACCCTTATGTATAGAGATACCTTTGGGAGAAGACTCGATAATCACTCTTACCTAGACAGTGTGATTTGACCCTTGAGTCTAGATATTCAGTTGGAATCTCAGCATTGAGGCCTTACGACGTTAGTTGTGGTATGTACTAGTCATCCACAGTTCATACTCAGATTGACTGTATTAGGGAAAAAAGTATGAAGTATGTCTATAACATTGGAATGTGTTTTCATGGGCAGGAAAAGAATGAATCTCAGCCCACACATGATCAACTCGTGCATAAAAGGGTGCAACCGATCACTGGTGAATCGACCAACCTTAACCTAATGGTAGCAAGAGTTTTGTGTTTTCAGTTCTCAACAGTAGGGTAGAGTGTGGGGAAATATTTACAAAAGATAATTCCAGGACTACCTTTCTGAGGGGGGAGGGACTTCTACTTTGTCAGGGTACTACTGAAGATTTGTACCAGGCTTCTCCAAGGAAGCGAAACCCTTTTCGGCATTGATGAAGGAAGGGGATCTTTTCATTGGACGGGGAAGTGTATGTAACACCTGAGACTTTTATGAGAAATATTTTTATTTTTTATGTTATATAAATCATCAAATGAATCTTTCAATACACACAACACTAGCTTGGCTTTCTTTACACACAACGGCGGCCTATATCGATAGCTTGTGTTGTATGCAATACCGAGTTTCACTAAACAACGATATGCTACTAAAATATTATTAAAACTAACCATTATGAATTGTAATAACCACTTTTTGAAATTTTTTAAAATTTATTTTTCAAAATTGACTTCATTTTTGGATTCGGAATATCCAAATTATCTTAGGGTGAAATATTGGTACTTATCGGATAACTTTCATATTCTGAGGAATAGTGAAAATTACTAAATTTTAATTAAAAACAAATTTTTTAATCAAAATAATTAATAGTGATAAATTATTAATTTGAGTGATTTTAAAGTATATTTAGAATATTTTTTTACAATTTAACACAATTTTTTTCATTGGATGTAATTTCACATTTAAACTAGACATAAACAATTGTCAATCTTTTGATAGTTATTATCTCTTAAAAACACGCTATTTGTTTTGACGACGGGAATTAATTTTTAAATTATTTAATGTAACTGATATGTTTTGAATTTGTCAAAATAAACATCATTTTTGAATTTATAATATCAAATATATCTTAGGTCTATTTTTTGTAATTTTTCTGGAAACATTCATTTTTTGATGAATAGTGAAACCACTAAGTGGTAGTTAAAAAAACTGAATTTTTCATAAAACTTAATTTTACCGCTTATGTGAAGAATTTGGAAAATTTGAGAGAAATGGTTAATATCAAGGACTAAAATGTGGTTTGATAAGATGAAAATAATTTTTGGTGAATAGTAACGTTTTACTTTTTTTACCACGGTTAAAAGTAAATAGTGTAATTAAGGGTAAAAGTGTTATTAGTATTGCCCTAAAACATGTCCTAATTATATTGGATAAATTTAATTCGACCAAAAACAACCTTATTAATAATATATGACAATTTAGGCCCACTTGGATTAGATTAGGACAATTATTATCAATTTATTTAAAGAAGGGTTGAAATAGTTAAAATCAATGTTTAATAAGTAAATCATATTTAATATAGGGTTATACATAAGATAAATTCGACTATAAATAATCATTAGAAATCTAAAACTATTTTATACATAATGGTATTTTATTTGTAATTTTTAGACTTAAAATAATTTAATTTATTTATTATACAATGATGATCCAATAATTATCTTATTAATGAAATATTGACATAATTGATGTTATAATTACCCAAATAAATGTAATATGAGACTTTTTATGAATTCCAATTAATTTCTATGTTACTATTACATGTTATTGTTGATTTAATTATCTTTGTTCCAACTATTAATTCTGGTATGATTTTCACAAAAACCAATTATCAAATAGTGTCAAAATTGACATAAAATAGTTTTTAAAACAAATATTATATTATTAATTGTTATTTTATTCCTAAAAATCTAATTTTCTTCCAAATGACTTAGATAAGGTTATATATATTAATAATAAACAACTTGGGTTTCGTTTTTCTTGTTGTTGTAAGTTTATTAACCATATATTGTAAGAAAACAAAAAGACACGGTAAAAGTAAAATTATCAAACTTAAAGATAAATCTAAATGATAAGGTTAAAATATTTACCTAAACATGTCCAAATTCTATTGCATGAGAGGATTTAGACCCATCCCCACCTTAGATTCGAAATATTTCAATTCAGAGCTATAAAAACCCGAATTTTACTTTATAATAAATTAATATTTTTTGTTATTCCAAAGGTGCCCCTCTCCTCCCTTATAAAAGGGAACCTCCTCCATCTTTTCGTCACACCGCATTGAGCCTTCATGCTCGGCCAAACCCTTCCAAATTCTCTTCTCCGCTTCCCAAGAAACATCCTAGTGGTCTTGGTCTTCTTCAAAGACCAATTTTTGTTCCCTAAAAGGATGTCTCAAAAGGGGGGCTTCAATGAAGAGGTAATGTCCGTTACCGATTCTTTGAACATTATTTATTCTTCCACTTATTCTTATTTAGTTGTTTCAATATGAGGTAATAACATCAGTATCACTCATATACTGATATGTTATTATAATTATGGAACAACCCTATTTCACCATCTATCAATCCTATGGAAAACGAAATCATCTCGCATGCGTACATACGGAATACCGTCCTCACGCCATGGTGTAATCTATTTTCCACCACCACCTTACTTGGATGGTTATAACGGAGTAAATAATGACTATATATGATTATTGTAAAGTGATATGGATTCTTAAATAGTATACATACACTCCAGTACAATTTCACGACCATGGGAACGATATCATCGCTAATCTGTACGTATGGAATACCGTCTCCACGATGTGATGCGACTCATTCTACATGATCTTAATTGCATAATGATTATATAAATGAATTGAATTAATTAATATGATATATATTACACTAATACCATTCAGGAAATGATGTATCTATAACCTAAAAAGAAAAATAAGAATTTATTCGACAAAACACGCATAATAACAAAAAGTAATAAACACCCGAATAACAAGTAGTAATGAAATATTACAAATAAGAAGTTAAGAATACAGGCATATATGATATAATAAAAATATGTATGATTCTGGAATAAGTCAATAAAATTATTTAAATCCTTATACAGGAGGTTCGGAAACTTACGAAGAAAATCAGACCTAAGGTAAGGGAAATTATCACAGTCTCATTTTATCCGAGATTGTTTATACATTGACATTTATTGGGGTGTATTTTATCATCCACGTCCATGTTTACTCAATATGTAATATTATTTCTATCCACCTACAATTTTTTAAATCCAATTTTACCCTTTGGTGAGTTTTTAGTAAAAGATATGAAAGGAATATTTTGTCATTTTTCGTACGAGGTACTTTTTGACCTTTTCGACAAAAGTACTAAAAGAATGTTTTTTTAACTTAAACGGAAAGAATGGATTTCTAAAACAATATTCCAAGAAGCTTCCTTAAAAAGTTTTCAAGTTTATTTTTAATAAACTTCTTTTAGTTTAAAATAGTATGACATGTTAAGAAAGGAAAATGTTTTTGAATTAGAAAGGATATTTTCCTCAAGAATGAAGTTCAAGTGTTTTATCAAAATTATTTTCCATATAAGATAATATAGGGTTATATTTCTATCCCTATTATTACATTGATTTGATTATGTCGTGATGGAATTATTTTTATGAATTCCTTTATCTTATATGAATTTTTTTCTGATGTCAGGATGTTTAAGAATACCATTTTTATTACATGGGTTATTCAATGATGTATGATTTATGATTTGGTGGCACACATAAGAATGGTATAATTATGAGATTGGTGGGACCTATATCTCCCTCCAATGCATTGGGTAAAGATTTTATATCTCATTAGATAGACATGGCTGGAACAGCAGGTTAAACCGGTTCAGTGAAACTAGAATGAAACGTGGAGTGAACTCGGTTCATAAATGGACTTTGTCCACTAAGATAGTCTTGGAAATGAGTCTTGACTAATAAGAAATGATTATCTATGATTATGTGTGTATGCCACAAAGATTCATGTTTTATGTTATGATTATTGTGATTACATTTCACTACCATGATTTAACCCATGTTATGAAATTATGATCTCTTTTTCAAGGTAAGATTTCCAAAATTTTATGTTCTTATGAATATGATGTGATTGATATTTCTTTTGTTTACCCTTACTGAGAATTTGAGCTCACCCTTTTGTATGTTTTCTTTCCCCAGGTCAGGAAGAAGGTTATCAAGTAAGATATGCAAAAAGGGACTATAGATATGATGTAATAAATGGGAGACAGTGTAGAGGCTTTATGAACCACTTGTTTATGTTTCCCAGTTTCAAAAGACACTATACTTATATGGTCCTTTCGTGGTTTTGTTATATGTTGTAATAAGTGTACATCAATTTTGATGTACTAACAACGTATGTAATGTATGGGTCGTTATAGTTGGTATCAGAGTAATGGTATAGTCACTCTTTGGAAACTAGGATGTAAAAGCATTAGTAAGAACCCTAAGGATAAGTCTAAGCATAGAACACAATATTAGTGTTTTAGAAATGGCCATGAATAACCTATGATAATACCTTAAGTGTGAAATTTTATTCTTGATTATGTGGTTTTTCAATTATAATTAGTGTTTCTCACACTATTCTTCTTGGTTTTAGTCAATGGCTGGAACCCGAAGGAACTGTGTTAATGCGGAATGTGATGGGCAATGCAATGATTGTCCCCCTGAGCAGACAAATGTTATGGGAGCTAGAATGAATAATCTTGTATCCATTCTCACACAACTTTCTCATGCTATGAATCATGCAGGACTTCCAATCGAGCATAAGAAGGAGAAAAATTATGTTGAATCTTTCATGAGACAGCGTCCACCTTCATTCAGCGGGTCTACTGATCCATTAGTTGCTGAAAAATGGATTAGTACTAATGAAAAGATATTTTTAGTTCTTCAATTTTTTGAACATGATAAAGTCATCTTAGCAGTGTATCGTTTGGAAGGAGCTGTTGATCAATGGTGGAATTTTATTAAGAATACGAGGAAATGGGATGAAATTGAGTCCATGGAATGGGATGAGTTCATGAACTTATTTTTCAATAAGTACTTCCCTCGTATTCTCCAAACAAAGATGGAGAAAGAGTTTCTTGAACTGAAGCAAAATGATGATGAATCTATTGGTACTTATGAAGAAAATTTTACAATAATTGCAAGGTATGCTCCTGGTATTATTATCCAACCTGAGAGTAAGATTGATCAATTCTTTAGTGGCTTAAAACAAAGTCTTCAAAGGGCCTTATCCATAAGGGACTTCAATAGCTACGAGGAAATCGTTCGATGTGCTCTCAAAGTTGAGATGGAGATTGGAGTAACCCATCAGTCATATAGGTTTTATAAGAAGAGGAAAATGGAATTCAAAGGAAAGTATAAATAGCACACTGAAAATAATATGAGATTTCCCTTATCCTCAATGTGTGGAAAGAAACATGGAGGGAGATGTCTTAAAGGGACATGTAAATGTTTCAAATGTGGAAAGGAAGGTCATCGGGCATTTGAATGTTGAAATAATGGGAAGAAGATGTCTACTGATGCAATCAAAGGAAGGGATACAGAGAATGAACCTACTACACTTCAATGTTTCAAGTGCAAGGATATGGGGAATTATGCCAATAAATGCCCAAATCCAAGGGTTGATGATGATGGTTGACGTCAACAAATTCTTAAGGCCAAAGACAAAGGAACGTCACATGCAATTTCTATCAGCGATGTGGAGTATGATAACGACGTGGTAAAAGGTACACTTACCATCCACTCTAAAGTACAAAATGTTTTATTTGATTCTGGATCCTCCCACTCTTTTATTTCTGAAGAAATTTCTAAGGGTATCACCGTATTACCTCAACAAATAGATGTTGAGTTAGCTGTGACAACCCCTAATGGAACAACAGTCGCATTAAAAGATTATAAATCTTTTCCAATTGAAGTTTGTGGGAAAGTGCATCCTGCAGATCTTGTGATCCTTCCTATAGTGGAATTTGATGTGATTCTTGTCATGTATTTCCTTTCTTTATATGGAGATCATATAAATTTCCAAAGAAGGGAAGTCACATTTCATATTCCAGATCAATCTATGATCGTCTATCGATGCAAGTATGAACAAAACCATCCAGTGGAAATTTCTTCCATCTTATGGGTCTTGATTCCACTAAATGAGGGTTATTTATCTCAAATGATTGGTGAGAAACTCATGATTAAGAATATTCCCATTGTATGGGAGTTTGACGATGTCTTTCCAGATGAATTGTCTGGTATTCCACCAAATCATGAAGTTGACATTTCAATAGAACTCGTACTGGGTGCTTTGCCTATTTCAAATACACCTTATAGAATGGCCCCAATTGAGTTGCAGGAATTAAAGAAGAAACTCCAAGAGAATCTTGATAAGGGATTCATACGCCCTAGTGCATCACCTTGGGGAGCACCTATTCTGTTTTTTAAGAAGAAAGATGGATCAATGAGACTCTGCATTGATTATCGATAATGTAACAAGATCACTATCAAGAAAAAATATCCTCTCCTGTGCATTGATGAATTATTTGACCTACTACGCGATTCTCAATACTTTCCCAAGATTGATCTTCATTCAGGGTATCATCAATTAATGGTTAAAAGAGAGGATATACCAATGATGGCTATCCATAAAAGGTATGGACAGTATGAATTTATAGTGATGCCATTTGGTCTTACTAATGCCCCTTCTATCATCATGGATATGATGAATACAGTCTTTAGAGACTATCTTGATCAGTTTGTGGTAGTCTATATAGACGATAATCTTGTCTATTCAAAGATCAAGGAAGAACATGAAGATCACTTGAGAATTGTACTGAAGAAGCTAAGACAGGAGAAGCTTTATGCCAAATTTACCAAATGTGAATTTTGGCTTCTAAAAGTTTCATTTTTGGGTCACATAATATCAAAAGAGGGGATATATGTGGATCTTGAAAAAATAGAGATTATTGAAAGATGGTCGAGAGCAGCAAAAGTAACTAAGATCCGAAGTTTTCTTGGTTTGGCTGGATATTATTGACGTTTTGTGAATGATTTTTCACGATTATCTAATCCACTCGCCAAGTTGACTCAGAAAGGAGTTAAGTTTGTTTGGATAGAGGAATGTGAAGAGAATTTCAAGGAGTTGAAAAGAAGGTTATCCAGTGCACCTGTACTCACACTGCCTTGTAGTAGAGAAAGGTTTGTGATCTACAGTGATGCATCCAAGAAGGTGATGGGGTGTGTTGTTATGAAAAATGATAAGGTGATAGCTTATGCCTCACGACAGTTGAAAATCCATGCGCAAAATTACCCAACTCATGATTTGGAGTTAGCTACGGTAATCTTTGCATTAATGATTTGGAGTCATTATCTTTATAGAGAAAGTTGTGATTTTTATACTAATCATAAAAGTTTAAAATATATTTTCACATAAAAGGAACTGAATATGCGCCAAAGAAGATGGTTGGATCTGATTAAGGATTGCGACTTATCAATTCATTACCACCCTGGGAAAGCAAACAAGGTGGCAGATACATTAAGTCTTCAAGACCATGCTAGCTTATTCATGATGAGGATCACAAAAGATCCAATATTTATGGATTTACAATGGATGGATCTTGGAATTATAATGGAAGGGGGGAATTGTATCTTTCTCAAATGAATGTTCAAACATCTATACATGTGAAGATTAAAGAGGTGCAGAAAGAAGATGTAGAGTTACAAAAGAAGGTGAGAAATGTTCCTGAATTCAACCTTGATTGTGATGGGATAATAAAGTTCAGGAATCGGGTTTGTGTACCTCCCATCCCAGAATTAATGAAGGAGCTACTAGATGAGGCTCATAGTTCTTCATTCTATATTCATCCTGGAAGCACGAAGATGTATAGGGACCTGAAAGAGTACTTCTGGTGAGATGGAATGAAAATAGATGTTGCTGAATATTTCTCTCGATGCTTGGTTTTTCAGCAAGTTATAGAAGAGAGACAGAAGTATAAGGGGATGTTACAACCATTAACCATACCCGAATGGAAATGGGAAAACATCAATATGGACTTTGTCACCGGACTTCCTAAAACATCGAAAGGCAATAATGCTATCTGGGTCATAGTTGATCATCTTACAAAGTCGTCACACTTCATTGCTATTAGAGAGGATTTCTCTCTGGATCAGCTTGCTAGGATATATGTGAAGGAAGTGGTAAGATTTCATGGAGTACCACTTTCTATTATATCTGATCGGGATCCAAGATTTTCCTCGAAGTTCTAGAGAAGTCTTCAGCATACTCTGGATACAGAGTTGAGTTTCAGCACTGCTTATCATCCTTAGACAGATGGTCAGTCTGAGAGAACAATTCAAACTCTGGAAGATATGTTAAGAGCTTGCTCTATGGATTTCAATGGTGGTTGGGATCAACGCCTACCTTTGGTGGAATTTTATTATAATAATAACTTTTACTCTAGTATTCAGATGGCTCCTTATGAAGCTCTCTATGGAAAGAAATGCAGGACTCCAACTTGCTGGGATGAAGTTGGGGAAAGAAAGCTATTAGGACGTGATCTTGTTGATGAGATGGCAGAAAAGGTCAGATCTATTCAACAACACATAAGAGCAGATCAGAGTTGACGGAAAAGTTATGCCGACAACAGAAGAAATGACCTAGATTTTGAAGTTGGTCATAATGTGTTCTTACGAATATCTCTTAGGAAGAGGGTCATGAGATTTGGAAAGAAGGGGAAGTTGAGACCTAGATATATCGGTCCTTTCGAAATACTAGATCATGTTGGAAAGGTAGCATAACAATGGAGCTTCCACCGAATCTGTCTCAAGATCACGATGTGTTCCATGTATATTTCCTGAGAAAGTAAATACCTGATCCATCACATGTACTCAGCTCAGAAGTTGTACCGATGGAGCAAGATCTTTCTTATGAAGAACAGCTGATAGAGATTCTGGATTGTAGCGAAAAAGTCCTACGGAACAAAACCACTCGCTTCGTGAAAGTTTTATGGAGGAACCACCAATTAGAAGAAGCTACATGGGAGCTTGAGGATATGATGAGGGAGAGGTATCCTAATCTTTTTGTTACAAAGTGACGAATTTCGAGGGTAAAATTCATTTTAAGGGGGGTAGAATGTAACACCCGGGACTTTAATGAGAAATATTTTGTTTTTTATGTTATATAAATCATCAAAATAATCATTCACTACACACATCACTAGATAGGATTTCTTTACACGCAACCGCGGCCTTCCTCGATAGCTTGTGTCGTACGCAATACCGAGTTTCACTAAACAACGATATGCTATTAAAATATTATTAAAACTAGCCGTTATGAATAGTAATAAACACTTTTTGAAATTTTGTAATTTATTTTTTCAAAATGGACTTCATTTTGGGATTCAGAATATCAAAATTAGATTAGGTTGAAATTTTGGTACCTTTCAGATAACTTTCATATTCTGATGAATAGTGAAAATTACTAAATTTTAATTAAAAACATCTTTTTTAATCGAAATAACTAGTATTGATAAATTATTAATTTGAGTGATTTTAAAGTATATTTAGAATATATTTTTACAATTTAATACAATGTTTTTCATTGGATGTAATTTCACATTTAAACCAGACATAAATAAGTGTCAATCTTTTGATAGTTATTATCTCTTAAAAACACGCTATTTGTTTTGACGATGGGAATTAATTTTTAAATTAGTTAATGTAACTGATATGTATTGAATTTTGTAAAATAAACATCATTTTTGAATTTATAATATCAAATATATCTTAGGACTAATTTTTGGTATTTTTCTGGGAACTTTCATTTTTTGATGAATAGTGAAACCACTAAGTGGTAGTTAAAAAACTGAATTTTTCATAAAACATAATTTTACCACATCTGTGAGAATAATTTCGAAAATCCGAGAGACACGGATAATATCAAGGACTAAAATGTGGTTCAATGAGATGAAAATAATTTTTGGTGAATAGTTACTTTTTACTTTTTTTACCACGGTTAAAAGTAAATATGGTAATTAAGGGTAAAAGTGTTATTATTATTACCGTAACACATGTCCTAATTCTATTGGATAAGTGTAATTCGACCAAAAACAACCTTAGGAATAAAATATGACCATTTAGGCCCACTCGGATTAGATTAGGACATTTATTATCAATTTATTTAAAGAAGGGTTAAAATAGTTAAAATCAAAGTTTAATAACTAAATAATTTTTAATATAGGGTTATACATAAGTAAATTCAAATATAAATATTCATTAGAAATAAAAAAACACTTCCTACATAATTTTATTTTATTTATAATTTTTAGACTTAATATAATTTAATTTATTTATGATACAATGATGATGCAGTAATTATCTTATTAATGAAATATTGACATAATTGATGTTATAAATACCCAAATAAATGTAATTTGAGACTTTTTATGAATTACAATAATTTTCTATGTTACTATGACATGTTAGTGTTTCTTTAATTAACTTTTTTTGAACTAATAATTCTGTTATTATTTTCACAAAAATCAATTACCAAATACTGTCAAAATTGACAAAAAATAGTTTTTAAAACAAATATTATATTATTAATTGTTATTTTATTCCTAAAAATATATTGTTTGGCCAAATGTCTTAGATTATGTTATATATATTAATAATAAAAATCTTGGGGGTTATTTTGACTTGTTATTTTAAGTTTATTAACCTTATAGTGTAAGAAAACAAAAAGACACGGTAAAAGTAAAATTATCAAACATAAAGTTAAATCTAAATGATAAGGTTAAAATAGTTACCTAAACATGTACAAATTCTATTGGATGAGTGGTTTTCGACCCATACCTACCATAGCTTAGATATATATCATTTGGAGCTATTAAAAAAAGAATTTTACTTTATAATAAAATAAAATATTTAGTTATTCCAAAGGTGCCCCTCTCCTCCCTTATAAAAGGGAACCTCCTCCCACTTTTCATCACACCACTTTGAGCCTTCAAGCTCGGCCAAACCCTGCCAAATTATCTTCTCCACTTCCCTAGAAACATCCTATAGGTTCTTGTATTCTTCAAAGACCAATTTTAGTTCCCTAAGAGGAGGACTCAAAGAGGTGCTTCAAAGAAGAGGTAATGTCCGTTACCGATTCTTTCAACGTTATTTCTTCTTCCACTTCTTCTTTTTAAGTTTTTTCATTATGAAATAATAACATCAGTATCACTCATAAAATGATATGTTATTATAATTTTGAAAGAACCCTATTTCACCATCTATCCATCCTACGGAAAACGAAATCACCGCGCATGCGTACGTACAGAATACCGTCTCCACGACGTGGTGTAATTTATTTTCCACCACCACCTTACTTAGATCGTTATAATGGTGTAAATAATGACTATATATGATTATTTTAAAGTGATATTGATTCTGAAATAGTATACATACACTCCAATACAATTCCACGATCATGGGAACTATATCAGCGCTTGTGCGTACCATCTCCACGATGTGATGCGACTCGTTCTACATGATCTTCATTGCATAATGATTATATAAATGAATTGAATGAATTAATATGATATATATTACACTAATACCATTCTGGAAATGAGGTATCGATAACCTAAAAATAAAAATAAGAGTTTATTCGACATAACACGCATAAGAACAAAAAGTAATAAACACCAGAATAACAAGTAGTAATGAAATATTACTAATAAGAAGCTAAGAATATGACCATATATGATATCATAAAAAAATTATGATTCTGGAATAATTCATTAACATTATTTAAATAATTATACATGAGGTTCGGACACTTACGAAGAAATCGGACCTATGGTAAGGGAAAATATCACAATCTCATTTTATCCGAGATTGTTTATACTTTTGTATTTACTGGGGTGTATTTTATCATCCACATCCATGTTTCCTCAATATGTAATATTATTTCCATCCACATACAATTTTTTAAATCCAATTTTACCCTTCGGTGAGTTTTTAGTAAAAGATATAAAATTAATCTTTTGTTTTTTTTCGTACAGGTTACTTTTTGACTTTTCCAACAAAAGAATGAGAAGAATGTTTTTTAACTTATACGGCATGAATGGATTTTTAAAACATTATTCCAAGAAGATTCCTTAAAAATTTTTAAAGTTTATTTTTAATCAACTTCTTTTAGTTTAAAATTGTATGACATGTTATGAAAAGAAAATTTTTTTGAAGTAGAAAGGATATTTTCCTCAAGAATGGAGTTCAGGTGTTTTATCAAAATTATTTTCCATCTATGATAATATAGGGTTCTATTTCTATCCCTATTATTACATAGATTTGATTATGTTGTGATGGAATTATTTTTATGAATTCCTTTATCTTATAAGAATTGTTTTATGATGTCATGATGTTTAAGAATCCCATTTTTATTACATGGGTTATGCAATGATGTATGATTTAAGATTTTGTGGCACACATAGGAATGATATCATTATGAGATGGGTGGGACCTATATCTCTATCCAATGCATTGGGTAAATATTTTATATCTCATGAGATAGACATGGCTGGAACGCCAGGTTAAACCGGTTCAGTGAAACAGGACTGAAACGAGGAGTGAACTCGGTTCAGAAATGGACATTGACCACTAAGATAGTCTTCGCAATGAGTCTTGACTAATAAAAAATGATTCTCTATGATTATGTGTGTATTCCACAAAGATTCATGTTTTATGTTATGATTATTTTGATTACATTTCACTACCATGATTTATCCCTTGTTATGAAATTATGATCTCTTTTGTAGGGTATGATTTCCAAAATGTTATGTTCTTATGAATATGATGTGATTGATATTTATTTTGTTTACCCTTACTGAGAATTTGAGCACACCCTTTTGTATGTTTTCTTTCCCCAGGTCAGGAAGAAGGTTATTAAGTAATATATGCCAAAATGGACTATAGATATGATGAAATAAATGGGAGACAATGTAGACGCTTTATGAACCAGTTGTTTATGTTTCCCAGTTTCTAAAGACACTATACCTATACGGTCCATTCATGGTTTTGTTATATGTTGTAATAAGTGTACTTTAATTTTTAAGTAGTAATAATGTATGTAAAGTATGAGTCGATATAGTGTCAGTCGAGCTTTTAGGATCTAGGACAGAGACTGATGAGTTCCCCCCATTGGAATCTACCAGATGAGGGTGTTGGGTGTGTAGTATACTTCTTTTCATTAAAGAAAATAATGGTTAGTTTCCATAGGTAGGAGCAGGCGGTGATCACCTATGTCTCACAGTAGTAGAGGCTTCACGAGCAGAACTATGCTACACATTACCTGGATTTAGCAGCAGTGGTCTTTATACTGAAGATGTGGTGGCACTACTTGATGGGTGAATGATTTTCTATTTACTGTTATCAAAAGAGTCTTAGGTATATAATTTTATAGAAGTACCTGAACTTGAGGCAGTTGAAATGACTAGAGTTCCACTATAAATATGACTTTGAAATAGTCCATACTCATGGGAAGGGGAACATGGAAGCAAACAAACTCATCATGTGGTCTAGTGTACAACTGTTGAGTGAGGTGTCTGTGCAGTTAGTTGTGATGTGGATATTATTCATGGATAAATATGGAGTAGCTTACCTTTAGTCTATGACTTTCACTATGCCAATTCTTCAGATAGTTCGGGAGGCTCAACAAGAGAGGTTGACTATGATGCCTGATGTGCTCAGATATCTTCAAGAAGCTATCATAACATATTTTATAAAGGTTTGGATCACATCAATCTCTTCATACGAAACACCATGGTACCAGTGATTCTTCAGGAGAAGGTTTTGATGGAGTTCCATACATCCCCTTTTACAAGACATCCTAGAGTGGAGAAGGTGTACTGGGAGCTCCAATGTCAGTACTGGTGGCTAGGGATGAAGGAAGTAGTGGAAGAGTTTGTATCATGATGCCTCACTTTTCAGAATGTGAAGACTACACAAATCCGACATAAGTATTATGTCGACATGAGATTGAGACCATTGGTCTCCGAGGAGGAAGACCAAGTCTTCATATGGGTCTCACCCCAATGTGGATTTTGACGGATTGTCCCGGATGAAAAACTTTCTCTATGCCTCATCAGACCATTCAAGATTTTCAATAGAGTTTTCCAAGAAGTGCACCATCTAACTATTCCCCCACAGATGCACAGGGTGCATAATTCATCCCTTGTTCCATAGTTGAGGAGATATGTGCATAATCTGTCACACGCTATTGAATGGTGCGTGTTGGAATTGATGATGTGGCAACGTTGACAGACTTATCGATGGAGATATAGGATCAACAAGAGGGAGTCCTTAATGGATGGTGGATCCCTCCAGTGCAAGTTTTGTGGTAGCACATGAACCTCTAAGAGATCACATGGGAGCGGGAGGCTCAGATTTGTGCTCAATATCCCCTTTTTTTGGTTGTCCATGTTTTGGATTTCGGGGATGTAAAGCCCTAAGGTATGGAAAATGTAATGTACCGGAATTTATGAATAATGTTTTTTATTTATATGTAATTATTTCAAGATTGATAAATCTAACGGTGAATAATTCTAATGTCCGGGGTGCATGAAATGATCTATACAAAATTGTTAAGATTAAAAATAGTGTGTGTGAGTGGTTTTCTGAAAAAACTGAAAAAACTGTTAAACTATTGAACTGATTAGTTATCTGAGGGAACCATTGCATTAAAAATGGTGGGTTTACCCCAGGGGAAACAAACATTTAGTCATTGCATGCCTCTATTGGGAAATCCAAAAATGGAAGAACAGTAAATAAAATAATTAATTAAAATTATATTATTTTTCAAATTCATGTAACTCAAGAATGGTAACATAGATTTAAAATCTGCGACCATAGTTGATCTCATGAGGGTATTTTATTCATAGGCCGATAATCACATTGGGTGGCATGGGACACAAGTAAAAGATAGTTTTTCATCGTAAATAAAATAACTAAGTGACAATTATTTTTTTTTAATCCAAAACGTCTAAACGGAAACTCGGATTTAAAATCTGATAGTATTGTTGAACTCATGGGGGCGTGTTCTCATTAAGAAAATCCTATCCTCGACATGTGAAAGTTGAGGGTGATTATTAATACTTTTTTGATCATTTTTTGGGTATGTTCCGTGAATGTGCGAGCATTTTTTCTATATTTTGAACTGGTGATCAGATTAAAAATTAGAGGGAAATTTGGAATCCATAGTGTTAGGATTCTCTTAATGGAATATTCACTTAGACAATAGTATGACTCGAGAAAAAGATAAATTTTGGGAGTTTTAAAATAATACTAAGATAACTTAGTTATTTAATTTCTCTTGTTTCTATTCCTCTAATAGACACGTGGGGGTGGAGAGACCAATGCTGTGTCAAGCAATTAGATGGATTGACTCCTCAAGTAATTTCTAACTGTTCTGCTGGAATTAGGAAGGTTCCTATTAAATTAACCATCATTAATTCCATGGGTGTTACACACACTCCCCCTATTATTTGAATGGACCTTGGGAGAGGTATTGGAATGACTTCACCAAGCGACAATGTTCTGATAAAGTGTTGTGACTCTAATCATTGGGAGGGATGAATCAGTTCTAGCGTGCGGTGACAAGAGACACAGAATCACGAACGAAAGGATGATGTTTAAATGGAAACATTGGTGGATTGTTTTTGGAACAATGAATGCCAAATCTCCCTAAAACGCAGATGTTCTCCAATTATCTGGAGATAAGGGGTCAATTTTTATATTTTTCATTGATAAATTAAATCCCCTTTCGCATGATATCACAATAACATAGAGGGTGAGGGCCTAACAAGCCAGACATGGACCCTCCGCTGCTTCATTCTTGATGTGAACATCGGGGAACAATATGTATCTTTATGGAAATGAAAAATGGAGGGTAACGCTATGACAACATTAGTGCAGATGAGCAGTAGGTGCAGATGACACCAAGAACAGACACATGAGCACATCTGGTGACCTGTTGAAGAAACCACTGGTGTGCCATGTCGGTGGTGGCTTGTTGTTGATGGGGAAGACACATGGAAACTATCCGTGGGTTGTGGAAGGTGGATTGGAACATCTTTCTATGGTGTCCATGGGAAACCATCCCCAGCAGGAAGCGTGGGACAAGGGTGGCACCCGCAGGCACTGCCGGATGAAGCGGCCCTGTCAGGAAGGTGCATGGTGGCCCACACCGTGTCGCGTTGGCGACACTTGTTCGGCCAAATAGGAGACCGGTAAATTGTGTTGGGGTATTCCCCCATCGGCTGGCGAATGACCCTACATGCGCAGGGCCATCAGGGTGAAATGATACACCTCCAATTGGAACGAGCTGGCAGGGGTTGGCCAAGCGGGTCATACCTGCCCAGCTTTCTGGACCTGCCAATGGGCTGGACCGAACTCGCGGCACTGCGGGCTGGACCTGTGTCCTGGAGAGCCAATGTGGGTAGCTCGATCCCCAAATGGTGTTTCATGCCAACCATGGCCCGGACCCACAAACCGAACTGGGCCGACCCCGATGGGCAAGTCCCAAGAAACCTGGTCGACCATTAGTCGGACGGACCCAAGCGGGGTCAAGTAGACCCCATGACCCGTTGTGTCGGGACGACCTGACCGAGTGAGACTGTGTCGAGACCGATACAGTCCCAAAATAATGAAACACTCTTAACTGGAAAACCAATTGTATGTTTCAACACACCATCAGTGGCATAGGGATCCTTTTTGGGAAGCGGTCTCTTTGATGTATTCTGGCTGGCCTGATCGAGCAGAGCCAAACTGAGGTGTGACCCCCCCTGTTTCAAAGAATGGGGTTTAACTAGTAGACCAGGTGTCCATTTAATGAATCTAATGTGGCACTATAACCCTTATAAATAGTTGGTAATTTGGGAATTCTATAATTTTGTTTTGGGAAAAGTTGGAGTGGAACCGGGTTGGATGAAACCTCAATCCAACAGGGCCCCCGGAACTAAAACGCTTATAAATCACAGACCAATCGTCTGATTGACGCAACGTTTCTCACGATGGAACCCTTATGACATGGATGTCATTTTCAAATGCTTTCATGGAACATCGTGGAGGATGGAGTATGACCTAAGGCCTGAGGAATGGTTCTCCTAGAATCAAGCATGCTTTGAAAGGGAATCTTGTGGCTAGTAGTGAGGCAAAGGATGGAGACCGATCATACAGAGGTTTTATAGAGAAATACCATGTGAGTAAAAAAATTTCATTTTTGGGTATGATTCTATGTTGTTAAATGCTCATGGAACCTATTTGGCTTACTGCATAATGATCCTCTATGGGTCAGATCATGTGTGGGTTAGTGATCTGTGATCCTGTGTGGGTCAGGGAATACAGGTCCTGTGTGGGATAGATCTTATGTCGGTCCTAGCAGGGGTTAGAACCTATCAACTCTTGGCAGGTGGGATTATGTCTAGATCATTGTGGGGTTTCATACCTATTGATCATGTGTGCATTAGACTCTGTATGGTCAGTAAGAGTGAATCTTGATGGAATAAGATGATCCAGTTTCACGACTAATCATTTGTACTTATATAATTCACTAATACCTATTGTGATATGAGTCTTTTACCTTTATGGTGTCATATTAATGATGTTTCATGTGTTGTACTTTTAACATCATGGTGTTACCTGTGCCGTAATTTTACCTTCTTGGTGTTAACATTGTGGTCTTACTTTTGTTTTTCTTTTACCTTCGTGGTGTTTCCATTGTGGTATTTTTCCCTCATGTATGAGATGAGTATATTTTAATAACATAGGTATATATATGGGCATATACCCAAGTAGAGTTGATGATTTCTTCATGCTTGAGTTTGAGTACATGCTTGTGGTTTTATTTATTGAATTCTAAGAGTTCTTCAGGGGTCTGGGCATCCGTATGGTGTAATGTTTACTCACCCCACCACGGGCATCACTCACACCTTGTTGTGTCTTGTGTGGATGATGAGCAGACGGGCTGAGGATTGACGGAGCTAGGACCAGGCGCTACGCGGAGGAGATAGGAAGATGTGGAGTTTTGTGGAGATGATCTATACCTACCCTTCAAGAAAGATCCTCATTGGATGTACCAGTAGTAGTTTTCTCTTTCATTTCTACTTGTACATTCTATTTGGGCTTGTATTCCGGCCCCCTTTACATCCATCAAACTTTTTTCTACAGTAGTTTACATCTTGGTTGCTTCTTTTTGTGTTCTCTGTTTGTGAGTTTGTACAAGTTTAAAGGCAACTCCTTCCCATTATCGGGATAAGCTTTTCTTATGCTAGTCTCAAGCCCCTGGTCTATGGTAGGTGGGCTTAGGGTAGTCACAACATGGTCCCCATGGGATGAGTTGGGATTTTATATCACCAAACTATGACCGTATCATCCATATTCATTCTAATTCTGGAGACCAACTCTTATATAATTTATATTTAGGTTTCGTTTTTTGAAATTTTTATGATTTCCACTTTTGTGTATTTAAATTTTTGGTGATTCATTTTGCAAAATCAATACTTTTTTCATTCCCATTATAGATTTTATATCTTCACTAATATTTTAAACATTCACCTCTTTCTCATTTAGTTTGGAATACATCTATTACATCTTTGAACTAACTTCTCATCCGTGTTTTATACCCTCTTGATGTTTTGTTTCCAAATTGATAAAATTATTATTTCCACTCATAATAATGGTTTATTAAATACATTGATTCATGAGATAAAATTTGATGACAATAAATTTTTATCATAATTTTTGAACCCTTTCCTGAGATGAATTAATTCATGGCCATCACATTCTTCTTTAATTTATTATTCTGTAAAACCCAACCTACTATATATGTATCATTTCCTCAATGAATGATTTAAATTTTGTATACCTTCTCTAATTATTAAGCGATATCTACAAGATATTTGAAGGTAAAATTTAAAAATTAGTTATTGGATTTAACTCAAATTTAATCTATGATATCATCATTCATTCCAACATCTATAGGGGAATTTAAAATTTTGTATTTACAAGAATCATTATAAAAAATATTTGAATCATAATTATAAATAAATTTAAAATTGATATACTAGATTAAAATATTAATCTTCAATGGAGTCTTCCTATTATTTTTCATTTTATTATTTCATTTTTTTAATAAAATAATATTCATCTATCATTAATGGTGTTACCTCTATCTCATTTTACACAATATTTTAATATATATAATTTATAGTATCTCCCTCATTTTGAAGATTGTATCACAAAGACATGATTAATTTTATACATAATTCAAAAATTATATTGAAATTATTTTTTCTACATCCATATGACTAATTCCTTCAATTTTATTTTTTCAATTATTATCTCAAATAATATTCCCGATTATGTCTCTAAAATAATGTTAAATAAGATTATATTTCTACCACACATGATAATCCTTTAAGTAATTATTAGAGAGCATAACATAATTTCCAATATTAAAAAAATAATATAGATATTTGGATTGAAAAAATAATTATAACCTAGCATCTGATAAAACATTATAGGACAAAAAAAGAATATTTACACCGAATTAGGGGTTAAGTTGTTTTATTTTAAAATATTTATATTCGATAAAATTCACCCATTTATCAAATATTATTCAATAATTTAAAAAATAATATAAAATATATCATTATATTTATGTAGACCCAACTATTAGATACAAATATGATAAAATACAATGAATGATAAAGTTATCAGTATTTTTCATAGTTTACTATAATGAGATAACCTAATGAGGCTTCAACGATTTTTATTATTCAAAATAGAAGAAAAAATTCACAATTAATATTTTATAAATATTTAGTAGTGATAAAATTTCAATCTAAGGGGCACTCCCACATCTTCTCCTAAAATCAATTCATTAGGGTTGGTCATTGATAGTTTATGTATTATATCTCAACCATTTATGGAGATGTCGTTATCTTTTTCGTAGGTATTTTTTTTCCTTGTTGTGAGTGTATAAAATTTGGGTTTTAATTTGGGATATATTTTGGGAAATTTGAGGGGTTTTGATTGAATTGGGGGTAGTTCATATTTGGAACACCATTTTCACAAACTGTGCCCATTTCCCATTAAACTATTTGAACATAAACAGGGGTTCTCGCATGACTAGTGCACGATTTTTCAAAAAAATTACCATATAAAGGGTAACCATGTAAAACTCTATTGAGGGGATAGAGGTTTGGGTGCATAGTTTGGTTAAAAAATGAACCTTGTACTAGAAATCAGGAAAGAGAGAATTTATTCACCTGCTAATTATATTAAAATTACCTTAATCAGAAAAATTCACCCTAAATAGTAACATGCTTGACCATAAATGATATCTCTCATTTTTTTTGCTCCGGAATGGATTCCAATTTCTTTAGACTAATTTTCTTGATGAGTCTTTGCCTAAATTGAATATTCTCACCTCTCCCGATATGAAATTCGAATCTATATTGGTTTCAACCATCTCTATCATACATCTATTATCATTGGGGGTGTTATTTTACATTGTTAGTGATGTATCTTGATCAATGTTTTGGTTTATCTGATTCATTTGATATTGGATGTATATTTTGGATCTATATATTGTGTCGAATTTCACAATTGATAGATCCGGTTTAATAGAGGATTTCTATACATTAGTGTTTGTCATCAATTATGTGGTTGGTGCTCTAAATTCAATTCACATTTTCTGGATTTTAATTGTATATACATTTCTTTATTTATCAATTTTAACATTAAAAAATTTAATCATTAATTGAAATAACTAATTTATTGAAACATGAATTTTGATTATTTAATTTCTGAATTAATAAATGTAATGTAGTCATTCTGAATTTCATTGAATTGTATTTATTAATTAATCGAATGTGTGATAGTGTAATTGATGAGACATAAGTGTTGAGGGATTTTTCAATTAATATGATTACAAATTAATTGATAATTCAGATTGTGCGTTGTTTTGATTAACCATAAATGGTTAATGAATTATGTGATTATAAATTTATATGTTGATTAAGAGATGATTTACAATATTATTCCATGTGATAAAATTTATGAACCATGGCCATTGTCATTAATTATTTTTGTACACAATTATGTGGAATTTTATAAGAATGGATAATTTTGATTTAACATTAATGTTGTGATATATATGATGTCTTTTGGTTTCACTGTTATACGAGTGTGGTACATGATATGAGGATCCAAACACCCGTGTGACATTGAGGTGACAGAATGGTTCTGATGCTCAAAATACCCATGTTTGATAATTGACTGTGAGATTGGGACAGAGTCTAAAAATACCCATATGAGATAGAGTGTATGGTATTGGGATATAATCACCCAATAAACATGTGACATTGAGGTGTGGGACATTGATTGAGGATCTATATACAAATGGGTTGTTAGAAAATATATCTTATTCCCAAGAGTTTGGCATTGGACTATGGTTCCAATGGAATTTGATGTAATTTAAATGAAATTATAGATGATTAATATGGTATTGTGATATGGTTTTGACTTCATCATTTTCATAAGTAGGTATTACAGTTTTGGGTGTCCATGGGAAGACAAGTGTTTATATGGTTAATATAAAAATGATGATTTTTTTACTATTTTCTTATGAATTATATATTAGAATTTATTCACCTACATATAATGTTATTTTCAGAATATTTTTTAAACATAATTGGTGGGGTAATACTGAGATGTACTCAAACCCTACTCGGGCTTCCTAATAAGATCCAAAATAGACATCATGCATGAATGACAGGATAAGGGAAAGAATCTTGTATTTGATGGATGAGTTGGGATGGAGAAAGGATAAGGGAAATATATCTGATTAAGGGACTTCTTTGGAGTTTTCATTGTCTTTATATATTTTGGGATTCCAATGTTTTATATTGACATGAATTTTGAATGACATATATACTGTTTAGATTTGGATATTGAATTTCTTATTTTGGTCACCATGTGATGCTTTTTGGGTTTGGTTATTTGATATATCATATGGTTAATAATATTTATTTCCACAAATTATCTACATTGATAAATAGTGTATAATCACTCCATTACCAATATTAGACCATCACTTCTAGTTAGTAGCATCATGTATACAAGACGGTTCTCCTATGGTCATGTGAGAAATTTTCTTGAGGCATCGTCCTTTGTCACCTAGGTCTGGATGCTACAAGGTAGTATCTGTACTCTTCATTGATTCCATACAGACTATACATGACCATTTGGAGAATCCAAATTAGAATATGTTCATGTTTGATGCTAACATGTTGTGTGGATCAATAAATCAATAGTGGGATGTTTAATATCAGATTGGGAACAATGATAATGTTGAATGGAAAGATTTTTTGGAGATGTTCCTGGAACACTTTTATCTGGAGAAACAATGTTATGAGATAGAAGCTGATTTCTAGAATTTATGTTCAGAGAGTATGTCCATTATGGACTATTTTTTTTACATTACTTACCAAAAATTATTTTCCCCAGTGCTAGAAAGGGATGAGAGAGTGTGTTTATGTTAGTTCCAAAATGGGATTAAATGTGATATTAAGTCCTAAGATAATATCTATCAACTGAAAATATTTTCTAATGTTATGGATCATGCTCTAATATATGATGGGGAACTGAAGAAGGGTTCTCTTGGAGGTAAGGTTTTTTATTCTAGATGATTAATATGTATATAGTCCAAGGGTTTGTATTGTTTCTATGATAATGTCTCTCAGATCAGTCGAAGGAATATTTGATAGGTGGAATGATCAATTTCTAAAGGTCTTAGTCAAGTTCTTTTATATTATTCTTGTAGGCTAGGACACAATCACAAAAACATTCTCAACCGCTAGAATATTTTTTATATTGTGGTTGGACTGTAATTTTGATGATTAATATAGGAACTCATGATAGTTGGGTAGTGTTGGAGTAGTGAGATAGAAACATAGTGCAGGAAGGGGATCCAATACACAATATCAGTCTCAGAAATTGAGTTCTAATGGATGTTGCGGTAGAGGTAGTGAATAAAGTAACTAAATGAATGAATGACCATATAATTAGTTTTGGGTATCATAAGGGACTCATAATAAATATAAAAGAAGATGGGATAGATAGTTTCACATAGTTCATCCTACACATTTTGATGGTGATGATGGATTATTGACAGGTAGGGGTACCATTATTGTATCTTATACACTATCTAGTCTATTATTTGACAATAGATCCTCTTAATATTTTTTTTATATTGTAATCATTTGAATTTTTCAAGGTTCATTATTAAGTCTTTTAGTCATTTTATGAAAATATATACTCTATAGTGGGTATGATATATAGATATTTATTTGTGAAAATGGTGATCTCTTGTGGTTGGTGAGTATCATTTAATTTGGTATCCTTAAATTCATGAAATTTTAAGCTTTATCCTAATATATTTTATAGACTGGTTGGTGGAATACCAAGCCCTATAGACTATTACAATATGATATTATGATTTATGTCTCTTAAGGGTGACAATTATATTCAATGTGAAGGGTGAAATATCATGGTGTGTTATCCAGGGTTCATCAACAACTTGGGTAGCTAGCAACTGAGGTTTCTAGTCTATTTCTAAATTATGGGTTAATTAAAATAGATTTCTTTCCACCAATTGTGGATAGGATCCATGACATCATTCTTGAGAATTCTCAATCCATACACCTAAGAGATTTGTTGAAATTAAAATAGATAGCATGATTGGGGTTGAGTCACATTCTATTCCATGATACATAATGCAACTGACAGAACCTAAAGGGAACACGACGCAATTGGATGTGTTGATTGATAATGTATTTTTCCTTTTGAGGAAATCACCAAGGGATCTTTAAATTATTTTTCAAATAATTATGATAACTGACTCAGATAGAATTTTTTTAAGAGAATATAAATTAGATGATAGGGAAGAAGTAGAATAATATTCCATGTATTTATGGTCTTTTTTAATAGTTTAGAGGTGAATTAATTTTCTCCATGATCAAATTGAAATCAGGATATCATCACCTGAATTTTTTACATTGTGACATACCTAGGATTGTTTTCAGAAGTAGTTATGTCCTATATCAGTTCGTAGTGATGTCGTTTGTGTTGAGGAATTCATGAGAAATGATTATGGACATGGTGAATAGAATATTTCATCCATACATGGATATTTTTTGTGTTGTTTTCATTGATTACTTCTTGTTGTACTCAATGACTATGAAAAATGATTCCTAATATTTGGACATTGTCCTGAGTACACTGAGAGAGAATTAACAATAAACCATGATATATATGCATTAGTTTTGGATTTATCAGGAAAACTTTTTGGGTCAAATCATCTT
The DNA here is from genome assembly GCA_963277665.1 of Viscum album. Classification (NCBI taxonomy): domain Eukaryota; kingdom Viridiplantae; phylum Streptophyta; class Magnoliopsida; order Santalales; family Viscaceae; genus Viscum; species Viscum album. The sequence goes on from OY728120.1 coordinate 400,272,703, forward strand.
GGAGGAAGGTGAGCCAGTGGACCCAGAGAAATTTTAGGTCCTACTTTCTTGGGAGGGGACTGAGAATTTTGTTGAAATCCCCAGATTATTGGGTTTGGAAGGATATTATTTGAGGGTCATAAAATAAATTTCAAATTAATAAGAACATATTTTGGTAGTGAAATAAAATGGAATAAATTTTTAATGTTCATAAGAACATGATAATTATTTTTAGGTGATAAATAAATGAATGACATCACCACCAATATAATTCCTACCCCTAACAGGTGAGAAATATATGGTGTTTTTTATGCATCTAAGATAGGTAATTGACCAGTGTCGATTTATGGTTATAGATTTGATGTGTATGGGTATTAGAAATTCTTTCCTAATGAACAAAACTATTCTACACATGACCTCAATTTAGTAGTAGTGGTTTATGATTTGATGTGATGGTGACATTATCTACATGGTGAAAATTTTACTCATAATGCTAATAACAAGATCTTAATGTATATATTTTTTCATTGAAATATTAATCATCAGAATTGGAAAATATTTGAATGAATTTAGTCTTTTTAATTTGATTTAGAATAAACAAAAATAAATAGAAATAGTGTTGCTGACACATTGGGAAAGAAAACTAACACATGAACTATTAAATTGTCAATTGCGGAGTGGAAAATAATGACTTTACTGGATGAGATGCTTCTTGTGGATCCAGAGTGTCTAGAGAAGTTGACCCGCATATTTGTTTCAAAGGCGTTTATACTTCTAAATCATACTATGGAATGGTAGTATTGTGATTAAAAATGCATCTCCTTGAGGTAAATCCTATAAGATGGTGATTCACATTCAGATTGGACTTTAGACAAGGATGAGGTCATCTATTTCAAAAACCAATTTTTTATTCCTAAATTTATGTGAGAAAAGATGATGCATGAATTTCATGACTTGAAGAGGCTATTGAATATGGTTTCAGAAAACTGTATAAATACCCAGCATGATAGTTTTGGGAACCAGGAATGAAAGTATATATATTTGGGTTAACTACATGATAATACACCTATCAATTGGTGAAGGAATTGAATAAATTATCTGGTGGTTTACTACATGCATTGACCATTCTGAAATTGAAGTGGGAAAACGTTAACATGTCCTTTATAGTGGATCTCCTATGAATTCCACAAAATAATGATTCTATTTGGGATATTGTGGAACGTTTTATGAAAGTAGCACATTTATTACCTATACGGGAGACTTTATCAGTTCATCAGTTTAGAGAAATGTATATTATGTAGGTATTATGTCTACATGGGATGGCATAGATTATTATTTTAACTTGGGACTCACCATTTACTTAATGTTTCTGGAGGGGTTTTTAGAAGGTTCTTGGGAAACCAGATCAACTATGTATGGTTTTACACTCACAAATAGATGGGTAGATGGAGCATCTAATATAGGTGATTGAATATTTTCTTCGACCATGTGTTATTAACATTGGAGGTTTATGTTTGAAGCATCTAGTGTAGGTGGATATCACCTATAACAATAGTTATCAGACAACTATTCATATTGAACCATATGAGGCACTTTATGGTAGGCCATAAAGATCACCTCCCTGTTGGATAGAGAATGGTCAGCCAATGTTCTTTGGAACGAGTGTCGTGTAAGAGGAATTTATATTATTTTAGCTGATATAGATATGTATATATATATATCTACGTAGTATGAAGACACATATCATTCGACATTATCCATCCCTAGAGTTTTCAGTGGGAGATCACGTGTTCCTTCAAGTTTCAGCTAGATTGTCTCATCGTAGGATTTAGAGATAGTGGATGTTGGTTCACAGAATTATTGGATCATCTGAGGTTGTGGAGAGTATCCGGATAACGGAATATTGATTGTATATTCCGTAGTGGTAGAGTAATATGAAAAATATTTTCATGTTTCATAGATCTGAAAATATCACTATGAACGTCATTTGATTTACGTAGATATTGTTTATCTGGATACAGATGCATCCATCAAGGATTATCTGATTCACATATAATATTATATAGTGTGAAAGTGTTTTGGGGAACTATTTTGCAGATATGTAATGTATAATTCGAACATGCCCATGTTCAAAATGAAAAATTGGAATGATAAGGGCATATGCATGCATATCGGCATGATCTTTTCGAATTATAATATCAGAAATTATTGGGAAAACATATCATAGAAGCACAGTTATATGGTGGGGAGAATTTATGATCCTAAATATTCTTAGATATATCTCGATCTCATTCACCTGCTTAATTTTTCATTATTTTTTGAGTATCACATTGTGTTTAACATCGGAGTGTTATTGGGATTAATTAATGAAATTTGGAAGGATTTGGGGTAATACAAGGTTGGCACACTGTTTACCCTAAATACACATCCATCTCAGCAAACCATACGAACCCAAAAAGATAAGATTCACATTGATAGAACATGGTTTGTCAAACTGTGTTGCATCATAAGATTAACCATGCAGAACCACCTCCAAATGGTCATGGCTAGGTAACATGGTTATGGTAAACCATTCACCCCATACTAAAAAGTTAATAGAGGAATTTAATCTCAAAAAATGATGATTAAAAATACTATAACCCTTGAAGTTAACCCTAAAGTCAAACCTAGCTCGACCATGTATTATTTATTTAATTTTTTTGGCTCCTAAATGGATTCCAATTCCATCAGAACACCATTCTAGATTATTCAAATACTAGATTTTAGATCTTCATCTATCTCGATAAGATATTCCAATCATGATAGGTTTCCACCCTCTCTCTCATCATTCTATTATTTTTGGATGAGATTTTTTCCTTCTTTGGTTAAGGATTTAGATCTAGTTTTGGGTAGATCTAATCTATTTTATCTTCATTCATGGTTTTGGATATAAATATTGTTATATGGTTCCAAATAGAATGATCTTATTTAATTGGTTATTTTTGTGGGTGACTGTTCATCATCAATTTTTATGTAGTTGGTCCATAGTTTAATTACCATAGTCTTGATTCTAGTTGTGTGTATGTATTGATAGATTTTATATATCATGTTTGTAAATTGAATAATGAATTTAATAAAATAAAATAATTATTAATTTATGGAATTATTGAGTTGGATTAATTATTTTTTGAATTAATTAATAAAATTATGTGATTATAAAATTAGTGAAATTGGATTATTTGATTTAGGAATCAATTTATTGAATATGTGAATGTAGAGTTTTTGAGTAATAGGGTTGTGTGATTTTTGTTAATGTGTTTATGAATTAATTAATAATAGGGATTATGAAATGTTTGGATTAACCATACAGGTTAAATGAAATATATTATTAATTGTTGATAAATAGTTTAATGGTAAATTGTTCATATTATTCCATGTTATAATACTATAGAACAATGGTTTTTAAGATAAATTTTAATTGTATATTATTATTTGGAATGTTGATAATAATGATTAATATTTATTAACCATGAATGTTGTGATATATATGATGTATGACTGTTTGATTGATTTTTGATTGTGGGAAATAGAATCATCCACTGAATACCGATGTGACATTGTGGTGGGAGATATGGATAGATCCCCCACATACCCTTGTGTTATAAATTAGTATAGTAATGAGAATGAGGATAAAAATAAACATATTTTATATTGAGTATGGTATAAGTACAAGGAAACTAAATTAAAAAGTAATATTGATGTTTTGGATATGGACAATGGCTCCAAATACCAATAGAGTGATAGAAATGATGTTCAACACCCAAACTATGGTTCCATTTTGTCATGATAATATTGAAATTAAATTACATGTGATAATCAATGTATTCTAAAATGGTTTGGAATCTATTATTGGATGAGGTAGATATTGAGGGTTATTGTTTTCTCAAGAATCATGGTTTTTTTTGTGTGGTTAAATAATGCATTATTAAATTTGAATTCTATTTACTTATGCATTGAATTTTATTCTATTTACAACTGCATACACTGTTATTGATTGGATATTATTTTATATGTGGTTGGTGGTGGCATACTATATTTTACTTACAACCTACAGAGGCTTCCTGATATGTACCTAAATTTACTTCTTGCTTGTAGGATAGGATAATGTAATGAGTCATATTATAGACGGTTGAGTTGGGAAAATGCATGGACGATAGAACCATTACTGATTCATTACCCTCTTCGGATTTTTATATATCCTTATTTTTTTAGTTTTTTTATATTGAAATTTGACATGTATTTGGAATAACATATTTACTATTCAGTTTTGGATATATTAATTCTTGTTTTGGTTATGAGGTGATACTAGTTTGGTTTCTTTATTAGTTATATCATTTAGTTATTCATATTTAATTTTTCTATTTTGCTGCATTGAAAATTAGGTTATAGTATTTCCATGATTGATATTTGACACTTGTAGTTTTTTTTGGAAACCTCTGGTATATGGTGATGCAAGTCTAATGTCATAAGGCCAACTAGAACATGTCACCAGTGTGTGGAACCTATTATAGAACATTAATCTGTAAACATGAGGTCTATTTATTTTTATCATGAATCTTATTGAATCATTACTCCAGAAATTATATGTATTTGACATCTACATTAATTTTTTTGACATATTCATTCCAAATGAGAAGAACTCTTTAATATGATGATTGATTCTTTTTCTCCCAAATCTATATGTGAGTGACGTATTTTTATGATTATGAACAATTTTTCTTCATTAATAATCACAACCATATGAAGTATACATATTGATGGATATTTTTATATAGTATAATAATATTATTAAACATTGTTTCCTTTATAATTTAATAAAGATGTTAATTTTCATTATTGTTATCTCTATAAATCTTATCTATGGACCATGTATATTCCCTCTCTCAAGAAAAAAATTCAATGATCACATGATTCCATTCCATTTATTTTTATTTTTTAGAAAATACTATTTTCATGTATGATATATTCTGTTTAAATATCTCAATGAAATATTTTTAAATGTAGTTTTGTCTAAAATACAATCTGATATTATATATTGATACTAATTTATTATATCTAATCTGAGATTTTTTTAGGAGACCCTAAAATAAAACTATTTTTCTTTCAATTATTTATAATAATTAGATATCTCATAATGTTATTTGATCATTCCATGTGACTAAAAAAATCCAAAATTCAAATCTCTTACCTTTCACTAATATTTATGTCATTTAAAATATGAAAATATTAACTCTATAATGTTAGGATAAATATTTAATTTATCCTTCCAGTTTAATAATCCATATCTTTTACCACATGAAATATAAACAAACTCTTATATTTAGACAACAACCACGATGCCATGATTTAAATCAAATTTATTTGACTACCATCATTAATTATTCTACAGGAATTTCTATCCAAATCATCCATGTAAGTTTCTTATTTAATATTCTACAAGAACCTATATTTTTTCATTTAATTAAATTTCTAATTATATTTACCTACTAAAATGTCCATGATTACTTTAATGATAACCTACATTTTGATATCCATTAACTCTTTATAGAATCCTTCCTCTAATTAAATTATAAATAAATATTCATTTAGTTGTATATAAAATTTAATATATAATTATTTATATATTTCTAAAAAATTTAATCCTTATATTCTTTATGAGGAAAGCCCATAAACATTTCATATAGTTCAGTGAGAAATAAATCATATGAGAACCACTAGATATATCTACTTTTTGAAACTAGTGATTTAATCTCATGTGTAATATTTATTTTTAATCTTATATTAATTTTAAGAAATTAAAATTAATCTCACATGATCATCAGGAAATTTATATACGGTAGTGGAAGTTATCAAGTTTATATCGCATCTCCCTCTTGAGGATAAAGATCATATCTTATGTTGTAACCTAATAATGATTCAAAAACATTTATTTATTTATATATGAACCAACATTAATACTATATAATATCTCAAAAACCATTATATTAATTGGAATAACAATGCATGAAATAATATTTATTCAATTAAATGGGACATTTATTTATATGTGATCTATTTTGTTCCAACCAGATTTATTCATATAATATTTTCTTATTATTTGATTTTATATCACACAACACCTTAGAATCTAAAATTCAATATATGTTTCACCTTTTTCTTCTATTAGATATTATATTTATAGGAACACCATGGTTGTAATCATATGTTATCCTAACACTCTGAATTTTGTTCATACAAACACCATAACCTTTCATTCCTCACCCTATGTAGTCACCCCTTAAAAAATTTAATGTAATGTATCTCCTATAATTTATGTTTAATCACACATATCCTATTTATATCTTATTTGAATCATACAGAGACCACATTATAACCCTTTTACAATTATTTTGATCTTTTTTCCTATAATGAAATCTATAATTCCCCAATTCTATTCAATGATGATAAAATGAAATTTTAGATAACCATAATTAATTACTGTAATCATCCATGTATTCCAAATTCCACATTGTACATCTAAATTATAATTCTATCTTTATTGTTGACTTCTATAATCTATGGGTACAAATTACATGGATTTTTTATAACCCCTAAGACATCATGAACTCTTCTATTAATCCATTAAAGTATTATTTATGGACACTTTTTCTTTAATTTCCACTATTATCTATGGTTCTAAAGGTTGAAATAAAATCCCACTCCAAATGCACCATGACATCCAAAAACATTTCACATCTATTTTAAAAAGAATAAAATTGCGATGAGAAGAGGCATCCAAAAAAATTATAAATGATTCATGTTAAAATATGGGGAATATGATTTACCATTATCCCCAACTTCATATTGATTATACACTTTTTCTACAAGTAATTACTTTTTTTTTTAATTTTGTACCCTTGTTCATGTATCTTTGTTGTAAAACATAATAGTTCCTATATTATATTTATAACTGAGTATTTCAAAAAGATTAAAAATGTCATTTCTAATTGATATATTTATTTCAACTTTCGTATCACGAACAAAATTTTTTCATTAATATAATCCTCGGTATTTTAGGTTTTTATTTCTGATATAGAATATCAATTATTATAATAATTTAAAATATAATTTTATGTATTTGTATCATATTATATGTCATAAATAATAATTTATAATGGATAGCATGTGGATCAATCCCATGAATTATTAATTAACATGACATGGTTTCTTCCTCTGAAATATAATCATTAGATATGAGTTGAATATTAATTGTCAAATTTTCAAGACCCTCACAATAATAATCATCATGTCTTTTAGATTTGGGATAATTCTTGAATAACATTAGAATAATTGATTTTTTTTATTTTTGTTTCTCTTATTTATTATTTGGAATGCTTCACATGACATATTGAATACATGAAAACAAAAAATCGTCTACTTTTCGGTTAAGCTATTCTAGGATATAACCAGTTTTTTAAATTTAACAATTATATAAAACACCCTAAAATTAACAACATTGGGTTTCTTACCATTCATTTGTTCATAGTGGACTATCTTATATAATGGTCAAATAATGACACAATTAAGAGTATAAGAAGTGGAATTAACCCCCACAACCTAAACGTATCATGAGAGTCTATGTTCAATTAAGATAGTTCTTTCAATAACCTATATAGTATTTTTAAAACATTTAACAACAAAAATGTTATAATGATTTATATAAGTTAAAAAGAATGATTATACCCTTTTGAAATTATAATTTCATATAAATATTTTCTTTTAAACTCTCCACATTGATTTCTCGAAATATATATGATCTTATAACATATTTTTTATATTTATAATTATATTTAAGGAAATCATTGTAAGAATAATTTTAATGTTTCAATTAACAATAATATTTATTTCTAGTATAACAATAAAAATTATAATAATTTCAAAAATTCCTCTTATACTTTAAAAAATTATTTTAATAGAAAATATCGTGGTGAAAAATATGAATATACATTATGGTAGATACATTCATTCTATATATTTAAGTGATATTTTTGTTTCTAATCAGGATTACAAGGATCACTCATACTACCATTATTATAATGAAATTTTATAAAATAAAATAAAATATGATTAGGGTTGATCTTACGGGTTGTGTGTGGTCAATAATGACTATAATTTTTATGGCATAGACATGACTCACTATCATAAACACACATGTATTTTACATGTTTTCTTGAAATTTATAATAGTTAAATAACATTAAATTATTAAATTGATAAGAAAAAAATTAATATTAATAACTAGAATAAAACACTTTTCATATGATATTTTTGAAGGAAAAGATAAAATAATTATCACATAATTTACTAATAAAAATAATTTTTTTATGACCATAAAGGAATAGAAAATATTTAATATAATTAAAATAAATAAAACCAATATTACCAATAGAATTTTGCTTTCTATTTGAGTTATCTCTAAAAGATACATGTTCATAATCATATTTCCCTATAAATTGTACTCATTGTAATCATTTCACATATTCCATGGAAATCCATTGTGTATATACAATGTATATCTCTGATATTTTCTCTGAAGATACTTTTCTAAAAAAATACTCATGATAATAAATATTTTGGTAAAAAATTATTTTCAATCCATAGCTTTTTAACAAAATTAATTTTTGATGATATATTATATTTATTTGACAAAATTTCATGGAAATTATAGAATATATGTTATCTCATTTTCAACCATAAAAAATAATATTTTTTTAACAATATTCATAAATTAAATTCATTGGTTTAAGATAAAATATTATAGATTTTATGTTATGTTTCCCTTATCATATGTTTGGTATTTTTTGAGGAATTTCCTTGAATAATTCATTTTACACAGAATAATTTACAAAAATTTCATTGAAAACCTACAATATTATCTTCATATTATTCACAGTGCGTGAATTTAGAGATATAATCTTGTATTTTTTTAAAGCAATAATGATATCCATCAATATTAGATTAATAATTTAATTACACTATTAACACATCCTTAATATTAGATATTTGATTTTTTTCACTACAAAATAGTTATAGTTGTATTTAATACCCTTAAATGTATTGAATAATATAATTATGTTATTATAGTATTTGATCACTTGTAATTTTACATTCCTAAAAATTTAAATAACTTCATGAATGAGATAATGTAAATTAACATACCATGTTTTTTCATTAATTTCATCTATGATACATATGGAACTATCATTATCTGATCTGGATATAATGGGTGTCATCACCAGCACTCCACATTTTATAAATTGAAGGCATTCTATAATTTATTACTCTCTTTCATTTTTTATATAAATTTTTTCAATCCAATTTGATACACTAGTAAAAGTTTCATTCATATAATGTAAATTAAATTTCTATAAGAAGGTACTTCTTTTTGTAATCAAAATTATTTCCTCTTTCTCCTGAAAACTTTCATTTTATTGAACAAGATATACGTTTTTCTATTACACATGGATAATAATCTTTCATTTTTTATAAAATAAAAGGTCTTCATTTTCTTTTCATTAATTGATTTTTTATTTTTGGATCACTCATTATTATTATCTAATGGGTAATGTGATATCCAATGATTTATTTAATGATAATTATCTTTATTACATTTTATTCTCAAATTTTTGTTTCTCTAGTTTACCATGGTATTAAAAAAACATAAAGGATCTACATAAATATTGTTTATTAAATGAATACATCAACATGATATTTTCTTAATTTTACAGTATTTGTATTTAATATATTCATTTCATTGAAAGATTATTTGAATGGATTCTAAAATATTTTATAAAAACATACCCTTTCTATATTTTTATGGTTAATTATAATAAATTTCTGGAATTAATTGACATTTTACGAAATTTTTAATTTTTTAAATTAATTAATAGGTTACTAGTAATATTAATGTATTTATCAAAAAAATTAATTTATTATTTAAATATATTTGGAGATGTATTTAACAATTTGGTGTATTTTTCCTATGCATGTATTTGGAAGCTAGAAATTGAAATTGAAATTTTCATGATATTGGATAAAAAATATACTCAACATCCATTTATCACCCTCCCTCAGTTTTAACCACATTACCATATAAAGTAAGCCAACCAATCACACTTTGAAGGATATATGATTGTAAAAAATCACTTGATAAGGTTTTGTAGTTTCATTTAGGTTTATGTTTTTTTTTTGTGAAAAGATACATATTTCACTACAGTGTCAGTGATGCTATGAAGGAGAAGAGGGAGATTATACTCTCACTTGAAAAGTATTACAGGATGGAAATGGTTCATCACCCCACCTATTTAAACAATTTCTAATATGGGGATATGACATTGAAAATGATATAGGATCACTATATAATTCATAATATCTATGTGGAGGAAGATATGAATATTCATTCTATATGATAACCAAAATGACTTTATTTTCCCTAGAACCCCTGATTACCACCTCGAACATAGCACACCACCATTTCTTCCTCACTATTCACTCCTTCTTACTTCTTTAATCACATAATAACACCATGAATGACACTGTCGAATATTGACACCACCTATGTGAAGGATGATTCCCACCCTTTAATCCTTTTCAATGTCTTATTTTCCCATGGAGAAATTTTGAAATTAAATATCTCATAAAGAAGTTGGTAATTAATTTAATTCTACATAATGGCTCCATTTGAACCAGGGAATGATAAGGATCATTTGGAAGGATGATTTAAAAAATTTAATTCCCCATACATATTATGTACAGTATTAGGTTTGATGAAAAAATGGGTATTTCTATTATTTCATGGTATTATTGATGTATATAGCGTGATAATTTTTTTGTGTATATAAAATTTGAGGTAGATCTGTTCATGCCTAAATTTAGTTAAGATAATGAATGTTTTGTCAATTAGAAGAATTAAAATATGATCCATATGAATTTTTAGGAAGGATTGATGGAGGTGTGGTATAATTTCTTTATGAGTATAAATTATACATTGAGAGGAATATTTTTTCAGATAATCTTGACCCTTAAGGTATATTATGCCTATAAATTCAGAGGCATGAGCTTCTTAGTTGGAAGGGATTCTACCATTTCGACAACTACTAATATTGGATAAGAATTCTACACAAATAGAATATGTTTTTTTATTTACTATCATCACATGGATATATTGTGTGGTCATACCTTATTGCTAGGTGTTTCAATCATGGGTGATGGAATTTTTTGATTATTTTTTATTTTAATTCAATCCATGGTGGGACTTTTCTATGTTCAGTGTTTCCTGATCGTCTTACTTTTTATTCATATATGAAAATTATATTATAAGTATGGGCGTGAAATTTAATTTTCTGGACTAGTGTATTAATATATTTATGACCATTGTGTGGTTAAGAAAATGTGTTTAGACATGGTTTTAGGAAATATTACGATATTAAAATCCAATGTATCTAACCATGAGAATTGATATGTTTTATGGATGCCAATTTTCATCTACAAAAATTTTATTCCCATAAGAATGATTTTGACAACTATTATTTTCTAATTAATTACATAATTAGAATATACTTCATGAAGATATATTTTTAATAGGCTCCCACAATGTCAAAATTAATGAATTTCTAAATTTAGCATCATTTTGTATTAAAATTTGCATATACTCATGAACACTTTTATTCATCGGTTAGGTATTAATTTTTAATTAATTTTATTCTACATCTCATCTTCATGGATCAACCTCACTATAACAATACCTATATATGTAGTGGTTCATGTTTATAAATTTCTAAATTTTTATTGACTTGTATGAACCAAAAACCACTATGGGGGGAACAATTTCTTTCTATATTTATTGGGATGAAATTAACAGATTAATTTAATTATATAATTTATATAATATCTTTTCTCATATTTTTATTTTTTAAATAATTATTTTAGGTGTTTTTATTATTTTTTATTCTTTTTTAAACATATTATTTTGTTTAATATATATAGGGATCTAATATATTTTTTGGGACATACATATTCTCAACTCATATAATTTATCCAGCATAATAATTTTAGTATTTTAGAATGATCCATGAAGAAAAAAAAATATACCACAATCATAATTGATCGAGGATGAGGTAACACTCCATAGCCTTGAATGTGATTTTAGAGTTTAATTTCAAGAGGTCGAAAAAAATTATAGAATAAAACTTAATTTCTACTTCTAAAGATGAATTGTATCATATAAAATATCCCCTTCTCACTTCGGGTATGGAATAGAATGAAGAATAGTTGGAAGGTGTAAAATAAAAATATTTTTATTCATACATAGATTTATTGAACCAAAAATATATAGGGAATTTGTTATACCAAGAATAATAGAATGATAAAAAATGAAGTTTTTAAATTTATGATTGTATTCATCGTAAATAAAGGACTACAACATTGTGAAGGAGATAAATAAAAAAAAGTTTCAAAAAAATAACTACACATATAATAATTTAATGTGAATAATGAATATAAAATAACATAAAGAGGTGGAATTATTTCCCATGGAACATGAAGATATCATTCCATAATTTGAAAAAATACAGCCAAAAAATTATGAGAGATAATAATATTACCAAGTGAATTTTTATTTTTAATCTTTTCTAACAAACCATAAAACATTCAGAATGTAGTTTATATCCATGAATTTTAATTATAATTTCAAATTTGAATAGTATAAGAGGACCAATAGATGTCATTTAATGTCAGAATATGCAAAAACTAAGTTATTTACATTATATATCACTTCAATTAGATATTGATTAATTTTTTTTACTTAATTAAATATAAATAATTCAATTTAGGGATGATTAATGTTTATTTTTTAAAATTATACGACTTCAATTTTTATTTATTTCATTTAATGAACATCATTTAAATTAGGATGGTGATTTAATCCCCCTATCTTATTAACTATTAATTAATGAAACTTTTCCTTTAATAAAATTATTTTATTTTATATGAATATATTGAATCCATATAGTAGGAATAGTAAATAAATTGTTTTATTGGATTGTGAGAATTTGATTTAATTATTTATTTATTATCATGCCCAAACATTTTTCTAAATTTGTTATTATTTTATTAATTTAAAAAATAATGGCCGACATTTATCACGGTCTAATTAACTGGTTAATGAGAAAAAAGATTCATTGGACAATGATTATTCCATGATAAAAATTTTAATTATAAAAAAATTAAAATGTATAATTTAGGTAATCAAAAAGTAAATAAAAACACAAATGAGTGGATTTAATGAATGAAAATGTAATAAAACATGATGATTATTGTAAAATAAAGTATTCTAAGATATTATTTGATTTGTATTTATAAGAAATATCCTAATTTAGTTTTTTAGTGGAAATTTTCCTGAGTTATATTTCCAATAATATTTCCCATTATCAATAGAAATAGATGTAAATTTTTCTAATTATTTAATTATAACATTTCTTGAGAGACTTGTGAATGTTTTCATCAAAACAATTCAATTAATATTGTCAATGATATGATTATACAAAATAAAATATAAAATGAGTGAGTAGTTTTTTTAAAAAAAATTCATTGGACCCCAAAAATAAAATTATCCATTATTCATCACATTGTATATAGTAATATACATTCTAGGTAAGAGTTACATCACAATCTAATATTTTCATATCCTACCGTACTGTTATGGATTTCCTAATATTCTACTTAATAAATGTGGGAGATAGGTTTTTTGTGGTTTAATTTCATAGTTTAATCATTTTTGTTAGAATGTTATTTTTTAAGGGATATTTTGGAATATATCATGTTTATAATAAATTTCACTCAATATTTTTGGAACAGAAAAAATTAGAAAAATCAAGAAATTGGTTTATGTTTTTGGTGGGTAAAAAATAACATTTAAATGAATTATAATTGAGTTATAAATATTAAAAGTAGTGTCATGATAATATCAATTAGTGTTTGGTGGTGGATGTGATAATAATAATAAGTACAAAATTTAAAATTTTGAAAAATTAGAAGTATAAAATGAAACATTAGTGGAAAAAACAATAAGGTCTATATCATTCATTCTGATTTCATTGATTCGTGGATATTTATTTTCTCACAATACTGTGTGGTGGTTTCATCATTTTGGTAAATTATTTATTATGATAATTGATACTATAGTGGAAGAAGATTTAATGTTGACTTTAGTATTGAGATATATGAATTAATATGAATTCATGCTTATCCAAATCATTTTGGACATTTGCACATTATTTCATGGTCCATATTTTTTTTTCATATTTGTATTTATAGGGTAGATATTTGGGATTAATAGAAACCATACTGTAAATAGAATTATTTTAGGTATGATTATAACTGATTTTTTATTTTTATATTGAGTTATGAGAGAACAAATAATCAAATCAAGGTGATTTAAAAATTTCCAAGCAAAATGATAATGAATTAAAAAATATAATGGGAAGCTAATAGTGGAACTCTATTTCAAAATAAAGAATGTAGAATACATTTTTTAATTAATTTAAAAGAAAAATGAGATGTTCCAAATTTTTTCCCATGTGATGCTTAAACATTTATTCCCCAATGACAATTTTTTGGCATTTAGAGTCAAATCATAGTATGGTGATCTAACTTTGTAATATTTTAATATTTAATGTACATATAAAAATATGATAATATGTGTGTGGGTTTTATAAGGTCATTCCATGAATTCATTTTTATTATTATATTGATTTATTTTCTTAATTTAATTAGTAATTTTTCCAAAATTTAATTGTATTATATTTTTTTGGTTACTAATATTTAAAATATTAATTGGAAATAAAAAACCAAAAGGATTTACTTTTTTATATTTTTGAAAATGATTTTATTTTATAAATCTATATGTTTTTAGGAGTGTATGGGCTCTTTAAATGGAAAATGAAATTTATAATTGATTAGAAAAAATTGTGACATCACCCATATAGCCCATTACCTTAGTTGTAGCCTCATAGCCACCGAAAGGATGTTATCCAATGGATTCCATCCAGGAAGTTAGTGAATTCAAGGAATGTTAAAGAGACCCCCTGGGATATATTATGTTGGGTCATGGGGCTGTGCATGTGTGGAGAGAAAGTGAGAGGTTATCTGCACAAGGGTAGGTGCTCGATAGCACGAGGGTGATTAATATCTCCCAAGTGAGGTAGAATGTAAAAATACTGGTTGACCATAAAAAACTATTAAAAATTATTCTAATTGGGGTTATATGACATATAATCTGATATTGGTTCACAAAAAAAATAAATATTTGTTTTATGATAAATAACATGTGACTAAATATTAATTTTTTACCAAAATGACTGTGTTTTTTTCAGGAACCCATGCCTCACACCGAATGAGAACTTCTCCATTGATGCTAGATCATTATTTAGACATCTACACTAATCCTATATATAGACAATTCCATCAAATCCATTATTAAAACTCACTAACACCTTTAAGATGGCTGAAAACAACCAACTGAATGTTTCATGAGCTCGAGATTTTCCTGAGATCCACTATCATGTTTATTATTCCATGAAATTGATTGAGAGGATGAATTGATGGTGTCTTAAAAGACTCTTGTGAGATATATAAAAAGATACAATAGATTAAATGATTATTTCTCTAACTATATTTTTCTATAACATCATGTACAATTCAAACCATGAAGATTCATTGTGGAGGATTAGTATTTCATTCCATGAATGTAGTATGAATAATGAACAATGGAATGCTCATTCAAATAATTCCAAAGGATATACTTTTTATATACTAATTTTATATTGGGCCATGAATTTGTATCAAAAAATAGAATTTAAAGTATATTTCATCCATATATGTTAGAGTGTTTTATATAGATGTGATCATGGGTCTTCAGGAACAGACTATATGAATTGAAGAGGATGTTTTTAGAGTAAATGCATGAACCTTGATATCTTTTATGCATATAAAAAGTGTGGCATGAGAGGCTTCTAAGAAGGGACCAATGATGTTGGACTATATCCAAGATCAATTTCTTTTGTTCAATGATTAAAAAAAGTTTTTTATTTTAGTCACTTTATCGTGGATAGCATGATGGGGTAGACATTATAACACATAGATTCAATGGATGATAATAGAAGTTATTAAGGTATTTTTTGTTATAATGATTAATACTTTTTTCATATTTTTTTTCTATATTTATTAATTATCTTCATTTCATTAATTATACATGACCATTTTTTGATAATTGTTTGAAAGATATTTTTAATGCATGGAATTTAGGATGAGTATCTCCTCGATTATTGTGTATATTATTCACTGTATTGAATCATATATTCACCAATCCTCTTAATAGCCCAATGTATCTGATCATGATGAATGAGATGTTTTGGAGATTGAAATTATCTGTTATGACTATTTGATTTTGTTATATCTAATTCGAAAGACTCTTGATTTTTAAATTATCATGTTGTTCCATAATAAATCATGAATCTAGTTATTTAATTACCTTTAATATTTCCTCATTATTGAACATCCAAAATAATCATCATTCACTATTTCAATTTTAATATACTATTAGATGATTTCATTCAAAGTTTATGTTTTTATTATTAAATTATTCTTTTATCCACCTCATCTTTAGGGGATTGATCTCAGAGTCCCCAAACATATACTACATAATGTTTTATAGTTTGGTGGATTTTTTTGTCAATGTATAAATTATTATTGACCTAGAAAATCTAATGATTCCATTTGGGCGCATCTATTTTTTTACCATGATGGTTTTAGAACAACAATTTAATTTTATAATTTAGACAATATATGTTATCTTATTTTCAAATTTCCTTATTTAATTGTAGGAATATTTTTATCTTCTAGTATTTTTTTTATAATAAAATTATTTATTAAAATAATTAAATCAATGATTTTTTACTAAGAATGAAAAATTATCCATTAAAATAATAGATATTGCATTGTATGATGAAGAATTTATAAGGACATATAGTAAAATAAATAGGTGATTGTTCCCGACACATTCATCGGGGCACGTGCATCCGTCTGTAGAGGATGCATAGATGTTTCCCCGCATTACCAATTTCCAAAGGCGGGTGGCTTCCGCTCCTTATTTTGGTATGTCTTCTCCCTGATCGAGAAGGGATGATGGGATGTTGGTTCTTCCTTCCGTGGATTCCTCCTCAGAACTCGTTACCTAGTTCGTGTCTCCCTCATAGACATAAGACATTGTTCGTGAAACTCTTTCGAGTGCCATATCATTATGGATTTCAATTTATTAAATGGTATATGTAAGGACACTCCAAAGGGTTCGGTTAGGGAATCAACTTTTAGTTAGGGGAGTAGTCACGTGGGGCATCACTTGCTTGTCCAGATGCTGGGGGATTAGCGTTTCTTTTTTCTATCCATTATTATAGGTATTATCGAGGGCATGAAAACCCAAGGAATCCCACATCAAATGCGGGGAATCATATTCAATGGGCATGTATCTGATATTTTCCACATCTTCCCATGATTAACATAGGGTGTGACACATGATTATCGTCCAACGGAGACATATCGGGCTGATTAAAACACTGAAGAGAGTGGATCAGATGGAGGAACCCCCTAAAGGGAACACCAATATTGGGGCCATCATGTGGTTGGCTTTCCGAATACTGTTAGATGGAACAGGGAATGCGGTGGTATCAACCCACCAGGATGTGGCGGCCCAGGTAAGAATCAGGATTTATGATGGAATGTTTCATGAGGGGTGGTTAATGGGATGTAATCGTCATGATGATGATGATTGTTTTTGGATTGAGCCTCGAACTGGCTTCTTACGTATCCATGTGGAAGGTAATCAATGTCCACATAGTTATTCTAATGGCGGCTTGCTGCTGAACGGGGTCACAATGGCTTACCGGTGGATGGGGTCACAACGACTTACCACTAAAAGGGGTCTGCAGTTTAACGTCATGTAGAAAGAGGGGTGGACTGACGTGAAGAGGTTCGAATATGCTGGATTTTTGTCTTGAACCATGGGGAGGATTTATACGTACCTTGCCTCAGTAGGGATCAGAGACCTTTTAGTTCATGGTGGGACATGGAACCAAATGATCAGAACCAATGGGTGTTGGGTTTGAACCTCGTGGAGGCTTCCAACGCACCCTACCTTGGCAGGGATCAATGTCCACATGGTTCAGGAAAATTTGTGGGGCTTACACTCTTGGCTTCCCATGATGTTGGTGGACTGACGTGAAGATGGTCAGAACGACTGATTTTTGGGCTTGAACCTCAGGGAGGATTCCTACGTACCTTGTCTTATCATGGATCAAAGACCTCTTAGTTCATTGTGGGCATCGGTGAACCGACTTGAAGAAGGACCTAGGGTCCAAAGGGTGGCACGCTTCAACCTCATTGAGGCTTCCTACGTACCTTGCCTTATCATAGATCAAAGACCACGTAATTTAGGATGGTGGATACAGTTTAATGTCATGTGTGAGGAAGGAGAACCGATGAGAAGTTGGACCGGGGGTCTGATGGTTGTTGGGCATGAACCTCGGGGTGTATTCCTACATACCATACCATTTCATGGATCAATGTACAAGTATTTTAGGTTGGCATTTGGGGCTTACGCTCTATGGAAGACAAGTTGTTGGTCAACTTACATGAAGTGGATCGGAACGACTGGGAGTTGGGCTTGAACCGCAGGGAGGCTTCCTACGTACCTTGCCTTATCAAGGATCAAAGTACACAAATTTCATGAAAAAATGGTCGGAATGATTGAGTGTTGGTCTTGAACAATAGGGAGGCTTTCTTGTGACCCTGCCATAGTAGGGATCAAATACCTCATAGTTCATTATGGGTGTCGGTGAACTGAATTGAAGGAGGACCTGGGGACCAATGGGTGTTGGGCTTGGACCTCGTGAGGCTTCCTATGTACCTTAACATATAAAAAATAAAATCTCAAATAGTTTGGGATGTAATTTGGAGCTTACTCTCTAGGGCGGCCTAGGAGTTGGTGAACCGACATGATAGGGGTAAGAATGACCAGGTGTTGGGCTTGAACCTCAGGGAGGCTTCCTACGTACCATTCCTTAGCAAGGATCAATGTCCATGTAGTTTAGGAAATGAGGCTTGCGGCATACACTCTAGTCTGGATAGGGAGAATGTTAAGGTTGGTGCTGGCTCTATGCCCATGTGAGTCGTGCACAATTTGATAAACAAGAGACAGTAGAGACCTAACAATCACGTCGTGAATAGTACATCTGTGGGAAGAGTGGGGCTTACACGTGGTCACACCGCAAAGAGGAATCATGGGCTTATGTTTGGTTAAGAGCCCAAAGAGGTTGGTACTTACTCTAGGTGGTAGGTCCAAAGGCGAAAAAGCGGAGGATGAGAGGGATTTTGGACAGAATACAAGAGAAGAACCATTCCCCGTCACACCCTTTGCTGGCCTTAGGGACCGGAAAAGAAAGGTGGAGCAGGGATGTTGCCTCCTACAAGAAAGAAAGGGGCATATACAGAGATGGTTTCCCTTTCCCTGAGGACAAACGACACTCCCATAAGGACGATATCATCCCCTATAGAGACCAGTGGCCATTGAGAATGTCCAAGGTGAGGGTACCCCATGTGTAAGGCATGAGGCGAGGTCATAGTTTAACATCATCTGTTGTGGACAAAGGGGCTTGGCAGTTTAATATCATACAGCTCAAACCAGGTGGGATTGCTCCACACCCCTAGGACGTACATAACCGGTACCCTCTTCTCCTTGGTGCAGATAGGGCACATGCAAAGCAGTGGTGAGGGGGGTCATGGAGCAAACCTTTGAGGGGCCCTTGTTAGCATGGATATGCGAAGAAGTAATATAAATTATCATGCCTTTGTAAAGAGACATGAGGCGATGCAATGAAATGAGAAGTACTATCCAAGGGAAATTAAAATCACATCGTGCAAACCTAGAGGGTCGCACGGGAAAAGAAATTTCAAAGTAGAGGGGTTCATAGGCAGGGGCCTCGTGAAGCTCTGTCGCTCCACATTGCAGAGGGTACATGCAATGGGGTGTGATTCTCGAAGTGGGGTGCCTCAGCCTAAGCATCAGGAAAAGGTGCGTATTGGAGGTTCTTTGCGAAGTGTAAAAGCATTTTCAGAGCACTACCTCATGGAGAAAAGTTGGCTCATTATGCTAGGTGACATGAAGTAATGTGCTTCACGAAGTCTAGTGACCCTTCCATAGCATGTGGATCATGTGTACGTAAAGGGAATTTCATGAAGCATAAATGCTACGCGATAAACTGGGTCCCCTAGGGGATCCCCTTCCTTCATGTAGGACCTTTGGCTCCACGAAAAGCATCCCTCTCAGAATAGGAGATCAAAATGAGACAAAGGTGAGGCACTTCACAGAGCAGAAGTACCTCACACGACTCATGGTTTGCAGAGCAGAAGGGTGCTTTGTGATTTTGGAGCTAGGAATTTGAAAGGATGGATTTTCCATCATTTGGGGTCAGGGGGTGGCCATTATTTACAGGCATGAGGCATGGCTAAGAAGAGCTTACGTGGTGTGAAGAGGGACTTGGTTTCTTCGCGACGAGATGGCAAATGTCAAATGCATTCGAGGAGAGTCCCACCTCTTGCTTCACAGCTAGCTCGCGAACGTCAAATGCATTAATGGAGTGTCCCACCTTCTTGCTTTTCGGTGGGTTGCGAATGTAAAATGTGTTCACAAAGCATCCCGCCTCCTTGCTTGGCAGCGGCCACGGTGCTGGGGGGACTCTGTGAAATATCTTCGTGGTGCAGTCGACGGTGTCTTCTTTTTTTCTTCTTCCTTGTCCTATATTTTGTCACCCACAAATTCCCCCCCTTAGACTTGGATCCACGGAGATATCAAGGGTCTAAGTATGAGGGTAATATCCAAAATCCTCGGATGTTCAATATGATGGCTCACAAAGAGGTCTTTCGAGGCTAGTATGGGACGTGTGGGTTGAGTACGCTGCGAAGCTAGGCGTAAACTGGATGACCTACGATGCTCCTAAGGCCGTCACCTATAAAAATAGGAGATTCCCAATATTTTTTCCTTTCCCTTCTCCATGAATTCTTCCTTTTTCACACTCGATTTGTGACTTTCTGCGTACTTTGTGAGTGTTCTCTACGAATCGAGTCTTCGTGGCGCCCAACGAGCCCTCGACTCTGTGTTTGCGCTCTGTGATCCAAAACTTGAATGCCTAGGCAGGACTCCATGAATATTCTTCGTGAACACGCTCTATGAATGAGATTCAGGAACCACCCCAAAATCATCCATGTTACAGAAATGAATGTCCCACCAAGAAGCTGCCCAAGGGGGTCCTTAAGGATGCTGCCCAAAGGAATGAGATGGAAAATAGTCTGGTACTAGGAGAGTTAGTCTTTAGCCGCTCTAACCATAGTATATTGGTGGAGCTACTATCAGAGATCCAGAAGAACTACCCATTTTTAAGGAGGTTTCCCTATTATGGATTCGGGATAAGGGATGATGTCTTCATCCCAGAAGCAAGTTGGGATGAGCCAGCTTACCAGTTCTGAAGCATACCTGCTAGAACTGATGGTTCAGGGAAGCCGATGGTAATTCCTAGGGGGGAAATCACGCCCTTCGTTTCCAACTGAATATAAAACCATATGAACAAAGTTGACTGGAGGGAATTTCAGCTGGAGACGTCCCCTCCTCTGTACCAAACAATCCTCAAGGTCGTACTGGGGAACCCGATGAAGGGGTGGCCAGAGGAATGGATCCTATGATAGGGTGGAAACATTACAAATTACTGGGACTGGGCCTACTTCATATTCACCTAGTGTGAGAAGTTATAAGAATATCTAAGTAGAGTGGGCATGTATGAGGTATCCTGGTCATCCCAGTTTCCCATCTACTAGCCAAAGCTGCTAATGCTGGAGCTATTGAGCCAGTGGTCACTGGGGACCAATTCCATCTAGCTGCATAATGGGGAGGTTGGCATTAACATATGGGACGTACATCCGTTATTGGGGGTCCCACTAATTGGGGTGATGTACGAAAAATTCCTCCCCTCTATGGGGGTGTGGGAGGATCCAGATTAGATGCCGCGTTTGGAAATGGCATTGATGAAGCTTGTGCTAGGAGAGGATAAGAAGGTGGTCAGGGATGTCCACTTCAGACATTCGTTCAAAAAGTTTCCGAACATCCTGGTAGACTGACTGTTCCCGGAGAGACCTTGAACTTTCCCAAAGGGGGCCCGGAGTATAGAACACTCATACCGGTGACTGTTGGAGCATAGCCAGTGGAGGACCAGGAGGTTTAGTGTCAGCACAGTGCAACATCCAATAGTTAGGCTGGCGACATTCATCACAACTATCATCTATGGTTGGATCCTGACAGTGAGGGATACCAAAATGGGTGTTCGACCAAGCACTTTCTTCATGGTGTCCACTTTGGTGATATGAGGGCGGGTCAATCTAGGGATCTCGATGCACTCTATGGTGTATAAGAATTTGTGACACTTAAGTGAGGGGAAGATGCCACAGAGTACATGCAGGTTGTTCCACCTCTAATAAGGGTGGATAGCGGTGCACATCAGGGGGATCTTTGAGTATCTGAACCCCATCTCGCCTCCATGGTCGAACTTCCACCCCTCATTTCTCAACGTCATAGGGAGTTTTCCAGCCAAGATAATTATACCATAGGTAATAAATCGAGTCTGGAAGGTAGAAGAGTTCAACATCATTCCATTCACGTTTCCAACGGGGGCCTTCACTGAGGATGGATAGGGAATCGAAGAGCACCAGGCCTACCTCCTGGACTTTCTAGGTGGAGTCTTGGGGGCAAGGTTTACTGCGAGCATATTTTCAAGCCATACACCCCACACCGGTTTGTAGGTCAATTCTAGTGCATGCAGCGACTGACCCCGCGAGTCTACTTGGAGGTGTGTCATGAGGAGAACCCATGTGTGATGAGGTAGATGTGACTCATGTTCACTCGAGAGGATGGGAAGATGCATAATGAAGTGCCTCCACTAACTACCATCCACGTCCTGGTAAAGAAATATGCCCAAAGCTGGGAGGCAGCTTAACTAGAGGAGATTCTGAAGCAGCCAACCTATCTAGTCAGTGATGGTGAGCTTCCCCGACCTCGAGGCTGTGGCCAGAAGGTGGAAAGAGCATCCCGATGTTGTTGGGATTCTGTAGCGGTGAGGCCCACACCAGTTGAGGGGGAAGAAGTGGTAGCGGATTTGTTAGCGGCAGTAGATCTAGTGGTCCTAGGAGAACAGATTCATCATGAGGGGAGGCCACCGAGAGGATTTTGAAGGATTTATCATTAGGCCTCGGGGAAACGGCTATGCCATATTGTCATTCCGGAGAATGATGTCTTCCCAAAGGCCTGGGACATCTGGGAAGTCAACCGTAAATTTGTCGGCCCATATGAGTTATGGAAGCACCTGAACCGCCTTGGGATGGACTTGCTAGGGATTATACCTATTAGAGCCGGTTTTGCAGTATCCCAAGCAAAGGCAGATCAGTACATGGCCGAACTGGAAGACATTAACCTCTCTTGGGGTGCCCTTCACCCAATGTCACACTAGGTTAGGGTGCTGTTGGATCATACGGTCCATCAACAATTGTCAGGTGCTGACCTGATGGATTCCATCCCTCTTCTATAAGAATCAAACCAGTCATCCTGGGGAGACGTGTCCAGTAGAGGGATTCCATTGGGGGAGGGTGAAGTTATTGTTCAGTCCTTAGATCTCGAATATTTCACAAATAACCTCAAGGTGAAATCCCATATTCCTTCCTCAGGGTCTGATCTTAGGTTACTCTGGATTCCATATCAGCATCTGGATAGTTCTGGAGGACCATGTTCATAGACCTCATTCTCTCCGCTCAGTGGGTGCCAACATGGGCCCTTCAGGATCCACACCTGTGGCTGCAACATCTTCCATTTATGGCGGGACTAGGTCACTTGAGGCGGATCCCCCGGAGTCTCCAGACCTCCCAATCATATACGAGGGGCCACGTTTTGGGGTCCCAATTACGTCTACTCAGTAACACGGCCTGGAATTTGATCTCTATAAGTACCCTCTACCGAACGTACAACTACCATCCCCTGGAGACATTAACTGACATTCCCATATCCCTTTTTTGGCTTTTACAATCCAGCAATTGGCCTGGGATGCTGCGGAAAAGTTAGTCAGGACTTCTGGTAGCGTCCCTCTCAGAGGCATGCCAATAGTCGTGGAGGTGGACATCCAAACTGACTGAACAGAAGCACTTCTTATCACTGGCGGGGATGCCATTGGGAATGATCTTGAGGGTATTGAGGTGGGATCCGATGATGAGGATCAACCAGACAATTCATGTCGTTCCACGACTGATCTAACGCTAGATGTGGACCCAACTGAGGAGTTCCTAGGGACATTCCCTGCATAGGAGCCTGCCAACAATAATGACTACGAAGAGATGAAATCTGATGAGGAGGATAGAAAAATAGTCTATTTCCGATCTTGTAAGGTGATCACGCACTTCATCAATAACACCCCTCAAGAATTATGGTTGGACGAGATGGATAGACCTCACTTGCGGCTACACAAACTATGCGCCGAGGGAGTGGATGCCCAGTGAAATCACATTATCATATGAGATATTATGGAAGAAATGATTTGGGAGTATGATTGTGGCCTCAATGTGGGCTAGCAGCAGAGGAAGGAGTTGAACATAAAGATGCTCCAGGATACTGAAAATGAAGTTGAACAGTTGCAGGCCCTGGTGGATGAGAATTCTGCTTCTCTTGATGCACAATCAGAGCTCGTCTCCCGATTGAAATCCCAGATGGTAGAGGCTGAATAGGGAATGAAGTGACCCTCCCAGGAGATGGTCGTTATCCAGACTGGTGTGGAGCGGGCTTGTGTTGCGGCCAATGAATTGCTCCTCCTCACTATCTAAGAGGTGTGGGAGGTAAACAGGAGGAGGCTGGAAATCTTATACGCCACAAGACAAAGGGTGATAGATCTACAACGTTCCTTTGACGAGGTCAATCCATCCATGGTGTAATAGAACCCTGGGTAGTGTAATGTGCAAAACATTTCAATATAATTTCATGCTTCGATAAATTTAGGATAACTGCACACATGAGTTCCGTTAATTGTGTTGGTTTATTAGATCCCCACGGTCTTTGTGGAGTGTCCCGCAAACATTCCCTAAGCTCATGCGGGTCGGGACCGGTGTGAGAAACAAGGGATGACCACATTATCTCTCCATTCCAACATGGGAGTGAAAACCAAGTGTCAGGTGCCCAGATGATTAGGCAGCCAATCCAGATTCCTGGAAAGGAAGGGGGGAAAGGCCTGGATGGAGAGGGAAGATCTTGACAAACCATATTTACATTTTATTGATGTGCTCTTGTGCACGAGAGGGGAAACACCAGGGGTGTTCGAATCAGTCCAAAAATAGGGGGATAGAAAAATGTGATTTACGATCCATCAAATTCGGAACACTATAGGGGTAAGTGAGACAATAAACGACAACTGCTAACCATGTTCGAATCGTAGTATCCTTATTATGTTAACCTGATGTGGGGATAACAAATTATGCTCAACCATTGACCATGTTCGAAACACGGGTCTTGACTCAAAATTTCATCCTTTACATTTACAGAATGTTATCCCATAACAGTTGGTGAGCCATAGGCTGAGCATCCACACTGTTAGGGGGTTCCTCCAGATGTGAAAGGGGTAGGGGGTCTGAATAAGGGGCACGCAAAGTGTCGAATGTGTGTTGATGGTTTGTTCCAATAGAACCAACCACTATGGAAATTATTCCACCATGGGGGAAGAAAATTAGATGGGTGGATCAGTCTGATCATGGTTCATTCCTTTTTTTAGACAGGACCACTCTGGCGAGGGAACTGTTGCTTCCCAATGTCATTGTGGGGCATCCCGAACATGAATAGGGAAAAGCTGCAGTTACATGGTTCACCACAAGGGGATAGTCCATGGGGATATAAATGGGTAGGAACAAGATTTATGATCCTTGGGGATAGAATCGAGGTAAAATACATGGGTGTCTCTTTGTATCCCATGTTGATGGGAAACAAGCCATACATATTTCTTGAAGATGTCATGCAGTTTAATGTCTTGCGGCAAGGACATTGAGTGTTCTTAGCCTGTGGTCACATAGCTCGAACCATGGATGATTAGAAACATGGGAGACACATGGTGGGGTAATTTTAAAACCCGAAGTGAATGGGAACCGGGTGTTCCAACCACCATGTGTTCCATAGAGAGGTTTTAGGTTGAGGGACCAAAAACGAGAGTTAGGCTGGGGCTGAGGCAAACTGCACGAGCGTTCCTACATAACCCATGAAGATGAGGATCAAGCAGCATGTAGTTCTAATAGGTGGAATTGTAATTTACCTATGTTAGGGATAAAAGGGACATCCATGTGTGGCCCTTGCACCAAAAGAAGTGGTACTTGATAAATATTGTTTGTCCTTTAAGGTGAATGATTTTTTTAATGAAGAGACAAGCCTAGGATAGCAAGTCCCAACATCACCACAAGAATAAATCCATATGCAGGCATTGAATAATGGTATGGCATGTGACCAATAACAAACATTGTGTCCCCTTGAGTGAGGAAATCATGATGTAGTGTCATTTATCGTCATGCGGCCAAGACAATAATGACATAGTATAGGGTCGTGTAATGGGACTAGGCTTGCATTTTAACATCATGGGGCACAAATTTAGTGGAAACAAGGATAAAGGGGGAATGTGCACAGTGAGATAATACATACCCGATGAGAATGAGGGAAGGATCCCATACCACACCACACACGATTCTGTGAAAGAGACCTCAGGCCGAGGGGAAAAAATAGAGGTAAGAGGGTTAGGGGTAGGAGAAACTAGCTCCCAATTGAGGTGAACCTAATGACAAGACATCTGTGTGTCCCTGTATATTTCTAGAAAAGATCTTAGATTATGGTATTAGAGCTTGGACCATGGAAAAGAAGGACTATCCCAAGTAAAGGCGGACTTTAACCCAGTCCCTAGGATGATGTGAGTCTAACTCGGAGTTGGAATCAATGGCGGATAATGTATTTACAATATGATAAATACATCAAAAGTGGAATAGGTGAAGAACCGAATTATTTCCTTATCGTAAGTTTTTTCCTCCTAATGGGTGGATGGGCACTGAAGAATAGTACCATGAGATTCGAAGTTCTATATGGGCATGATGAGGTGGAGAAGGATGTGAATCATGTAACCGACATTTTGTTTTTAATGGGGTTGGCGTGACGATGGAGGATGACTGTGGACCATGTTTGAAACACAACATCCATATCGTGTTAGACTAAAATGTGGAAAATAAAATGAGCATCGACCGCTGAACATATTTGTAATGTGGGATTTGTATCGATTTGTTGTCCTCGACCCTCAAGGACGTTGGCCTGTAATGGTAGGAGAGCCCTTAGGCCTAGCATCCATGCCACTTTGGGGTCTCTTAGGGTGTTAAAGGTTATTTAATCCCTAATGAAAGGGTACATGAATCCTTAAAACGGGTTAATACATGTCTGAGTAGTATTCGACATTCCAGGTACTAAACCAGAGTAACCTTAGGAACATTGGTGAATGGCCGAAGAGGGTCAAAGAGGGTTCTCAACTTGAGAGTCACCGATTTGAAGGGATGAGTATAGAATACAGTGATAGAGAACTCCCACGAGGGAGAGGTATGTGGCGTGGTTGATACAAACCCAGCGTGTTTGAAGACATAATCCCAGGCTACAACATCTACTCCCCTCCTCGGGAATGGGTAGGCCACGTGACCAAGGTGAAAGGGAGATTTCTAAGAGATGGGGCAGACATGAAGTATACACATTCATGAGGTCCTACATATACCATGTGGATGGGAATCAATCCACATGTAGTTCTTGAAGTAACATAAGGGTATGATACACTAATGAAGGTGGTGTACTTCTTGGTGAGTAACACGACGTGAATGTGGTCATAATACCATACCACACTGTACAACTCTGAATTGGAACAAGATCCAGGGCCATGAGAAGGATAAGAGACCTGAGGCTCGGCCTCAGACAGAAAGGACTGACCAATTTACAGTTTAACGTTGTGCTTTGAGGACGAAGAGAGGAGTAAGATACCCAAAATAAGGGAGGTGTACTACAAGGAGAATAACCTTGCGTGAATGAGGACTTAATCCCACACAAATCCGTACACTCCGAGAAAGAACCTATGCTGGGTCACGAGAAGGCCAAGGGGCCTCAGGATGGGCCTCATTTGGAGAGTCCCAACTGGCCTGCAGTTTAATGTCTTGCTGTGAGGAAGAAATTTGGTAAGATACCACACAAACAGGAGGTGCATAGAACGACAAGTAACCCGATGCGAATGATGAAGGAATCTCATAACATGACATACAATACCAAGTGAGAACCTTGGTTAGGGGTCCGAAAATGATAAGGGGCCTGAGGTTGGGCCTCAGAAACGAAGGTCCGACCAGTCTACAGTTTAACATCATGTAGTAAAGATGAATGTGGGTATCATACCCCACAAAGAGGAGGTGTACGGTGCGACGAGTAACTCAACCTGAATGCGGACATAATCTTCAAACACACCGTACATCTCTAAATAAGAACTTGGAATGAGGGCCTGAAAAGGAAAAGGGGCTTGAGGCTGGGTCATGGATGGGAATCCATAGGTCCTCTTATGTAGTTACGTCGTATCACAACTCCTAAGCCCATGTGAGCAGTGCTCGGTGTGGGAAACAAGGAGCCGATCATGGCTCTCCCCATAATATGGGGTCTATTAGATGGCATTTCCCGAAGGGATTTCATTTCATGGAAGCATTACAGTTTAGAATGAACCACTGCACTCAATGATTGGGACATCTTGGGGTTGTTCTAATGACACATGATAGCTGTTGACTATGTTCGAAACACAGCGTCCCCATAGTAACCTGAAATGAGAACAACAAATGAGAATTGATCGCTGACCATATTTTCAATGCAAGACTTTTATCAGTTTGTTGCAAAATATCCTTCAGGGAATTTGCCCGAACTGTTAGGAGAGACCTTAGGCCTAACATCAGTTCCATTGGGGAGCCCTTCTAGACTGGGATGATGATGGAGTCCCAATCAAAGGATTGGGTGGATCATAGTTTTACCCATCTATGAAAGAGGAAAACATCTCCAGAGAGTGAGACGTATGGCCGAATCAAGATTATCTCAATGTAGATTGGGGTAAAAATCGGCACCCCACCATATGTCTTGTCCCAAGGGTAAGATCTTGGCGTTTGAGCTGGGCCATCAGAAAAAATGTCCAGGTGTTCCGACGTATCCGATAAGGATGGGAATCAATTAATACATAGTTAATGATGGCCATGCAGTTTAACATCGTTCATTGAGGAAGTGGGAGAATAGAAGAACAAGGGAGACCATGGTGCAATCATCGCAATTCCCATATGAACGAGGCCAAGGAGGCATTCACTACACCAAATGAGGACCCTCTGAGAGGACTATTCCCAAGGGGGATAGTTGAAAAGGGGAGTTTTGGGACTAGGCTCAAGGAAAGGCATCTGAGCTTTCCTATGTATCCCTTAAGGATGGGAATCAATCCATTTGTAATTCTCAAGATGCAGTTTAACATCATGAGGGATGATACACAGTTTAAAGTCCTATAGGACCGGACAATTTAAAGTCATGTTGGACTGGCGTGTAGTTTAGGCTTACGCGGGCGCATCCATTTTAAGGTTTTGCAGGACCAGTAGGATCAAGAAAAGTATTTCTTAAGGAACGTGGCATTTGTGGGAGGATTTATATGCTCACCATCCATGGTCACTAAGGAGTATGCTGCAATGGCATAAACCCAGTGAATTATGTAAGGTCCTTTTCATTTGGGATACAACATGGGTGGTTTCCTGACATGGGTCATTGGCGACCTGAGGGACAATACCAAGTCGCCTTGTAAGAAAGAGTGGAGGAAATATTTCTTGTTGAAGAACCTTGATATCTTATTTTTATGACTTTACAGATTATGCAGTGAACAAAGCCTATTTTTCTCAGGCATATCCAATTCAGCCAGACGAATTTCGGCTACCTAATCTGGCGCCTGCTGGTCATAGACCGTTGTGCGTAATGAAGGAAGATGGACCTCGATGGGAAGGAAGACGTCATCTCCATACACTTCGTAATATGGGGTCACATGTGTGGAATTACGATTCACTGTCTGATAGGCCCAGAGGGCATTAGGAGGCTTGTCCAGCCAACTCTTCTTGGTGTGACCAACCACTATATGTAGAATTCTAGAGATGGTTTGTTTGAATTCCTTGATCTGTACATTCACCTGCACATGGTAGCAGTATGTATGGTTCAAAAGGATGTTGTACATGGCGTACAACTTCTTCATCTCGGATTTACGGATGTTTGTTCCGTTATCGGTGAGGATGGTGTGAGGGACTCTAAACCAGTAGATGATGCTTGAGTTCACAAAGTCAATAATAGAATGAGATTTTACTTCCTTGAGTGGAACTACCTTTTCCAACATAGAAAAGAAATCTATGGTGGTAAAGATGAACCTTCAATAGCGAGCTGTCGCAGGTGGGTGTGGTCCCACAACATCCAGTCCGCACACCGTGAATGGCCCAGAGTATTGGGTGGAGTGGAGAGGTTTTGGAGGCTGGTTATTGAATTTAGCATAAATCTGGAAACCATGACTTCTCATGGTGAACTCAATACAATCATGGATCATGGAGGGCCAGAAGTAACCCGGTCTCTAGATCTGATGGGTCAGCTTTGGCCCAGCCTAGTAAGCCCCACAAGAACCAGTGTGAACCTCGAGCATGACCTGAGAAATATCGATTTCTTGGATAAAATGGAGGAGAACACCATCGAAATCATTCTTGTAGAGGATCTCCTCTAGACTATGTCCACTCAGGAGAGTAAAATGCAGTGTGTGGAATCTGATTAGCTTACGCTCGGCCCGATCGGCAGGGAGAGAACCATTTTGGAGACACTAGACAAAAGGGGCTCCCCAGTTGGGGGGTCACATCAGCCACTACATATGAGGAACCTGGGGGTCCGGACATGGAGGATATGGCGGTAATATAGCTTACTCGTAGGTCATCATCGTCATTCGGGGTGACAAGAGGAATGACTATCTGATGTGCCACGTGTATAATCAGATCATCCTACTAGGGTTCTCCAAGTGATACAGCCAGGCCAGCCAGGTCATCGTCCCAACTGTTCTGAGATCGAGGGACATGAGTAAAATTTGGTTGAGATGGAAACTGGTCCATTAGCTATAGTGTGCACTCCAAGAATGGTGCAAGATCTGGCTTTTTATGATGTAGTCCCTGTTGATTTGCTTGATGACCTGTTTGGAATCCCCTTTCACATGTATATGGGGTACATCGATCTCAATTTCCTACTCAAGGACAGTAATGTGACCCTAATACTCTGCCTTATTGTTGGTGTATCCCTATGACAACAGGAATGAGTTTGAAAAAATGGATTGTGCTTGGGTGATGAAGACGATACCAATGCCTACTCTATTAATCCTATGATCATTGAGTCTCCTGTCGGTGGGGCTCTGGGAGGCACCATCAAAGTGCATCTACAAACATGGGATGACATGATCTAATAAGAGGATTGCCTCATTGAGGAAATATAGGTCCAGGGACTGGTCCGCTTGGGCTATATGGGTTGCAAGGAAATATACCAATGATTGTTCCTTGATAGCTTTATGAGGCACAATCTTGATTTCAAACTACTTGTGTATTATCGGCCAACGTGCTAGATGGATGGTCACCATAGGGTGGTTTAGAATGTACTTCATCAGGTCTACCCGAGACAGTATTTGTACCTCGTGGTACTGGAGGTAGATTCGCAACTTCTGCATAGAAAATACTAATGCAAAGGAAACTCTTTTTGATGGGGGGTATCTGATCTCCGTATCAATTAGCTTGAGACTAGGGTAGTGTAGTTTGTTTTCTCCCCTCATTGTTCTTTTGGGCGTGAAGGGTGATGAGAGTTCTTTCTAGGGGAGTCACATACAATATTAGTGGGTTTTCAGAGACAGGTGGAGTCAAGACCGAATTCTGGAGGAGATACTGGTTGATTTCCTCGAATGTAGTCTGGCACTCATCATCCCACTCATACGTAGAGCCTTTCTTCATGAGATGGGAAATGGTCTTACAGTTTCAGGAAAAATTCACAATGAATCTTCATATATTGGCTATGTGGACTTGGAAACCTCAAAGCTCACGAATATTTCTCAGTAGAGGCATTTGGCTTATGGCCCTGATCTTCTCTGGGTCGATCTCAATGCCGTAGTACCTAACAACAAAGCCAATAAATTTCCCAGAGGTGACCCCGAAGGAACATTTCAACAGGTTCATCTTCAGGTGGCAGGAATGGAGGAAGCCATACTCTTTCTCATGGTCCTTGAGATGGTCCTGGTGTTGGAAAGATTTGACCACCAGATCGTCCACATAACATTCCACCAATTTCCCAAGGGTTGGGTTGAATATGTGGTGCATGTCACGGTGATAGGTGGGACATGGATTCATCAAGCCGAAGGGGATAACCTGGTAACAAAATGTTCTTTGAGGAACCCAAAAAGATGTGGAAATATTTTCCATGAGGGCCATTCGGATCTAGTTGTATCAGGAGTAACCATCCATGAAGGAGAGAGCTTGGAACCCAGCTGTAGAATTGATCATCAGTTCTATCACTGGATGGGTAAAATCATCCATTGGAAAGTGGCAGTTAAGATCATGGAAGTCGATGTAGACTCTGATATGTCTGTACTTATTCTAGACTGGAAAAATGTTGGCTAGCCACTTGGGGTTCTAGAACTCCTTGAAAAAGATTTATCTGACGA
This sequence comes from Viscum album, assembly GCA_963277665.1. Classification (NCBI taxonomy): domain Eukaryota; kingdom Viridiplantae; phylum Streptophyta; class Magnoliopsida; order Santalales; family Viscaceae; genus Viscum; species Viscum album. The sequence goes on from OY728120.1 coordinate 400,305,662, forward strand.
GCTTGTCAACTTCGGCCTTGAACATGGCACCGTGGGAATTGTGCTTATTTCTGGAAGGCTTCTTGAACCCGCGATGATTTGAAGGGAGACCGAGGTGGTGGACTATTACATGAGGATCCAGTCATGGCATATTGTCTTTTCTCTAGGAAAACACATCATGATGCTACATCAGGAAATCTATGTACCATTTTAGCTCCTTGGGGGGAATGCCGGCACTGATCAATGTGGGTCTCGAATCTGCCTCGCAACCGAGGTTCACCTATACCAGTTCAACGACCGTGGCGGAGAGGCCCTCTTCCAAATTAGGGGTACCATCTTCGAGATCCACTTCATCGCATATGGAGGGGGAATATCCAGTTGGAGTTTCTCCCTCTCGGTCAACGAGTCCCCATAGGAGGATGGTTCCAGCCTGGGAAACGGTGGACAAAATGTCGGGAGATTCACGTGACATTGAGATCATAGCAAAGAAGGCAGTTGATCCAATCTCATCTAGTCATTGGCCTAAGGGGGAACGCTTGATGATATCAAAGCATTAGTGGTGCGTTAGATTTAGCAGGTTAATTCTATACTGATAGATCATACACGTATGATGTACTTCCGTTTCCATGGGGCGTACATCCCGATACCGTAAAGTGGTTGGAGGCTCTGGGATCACCTAAGACTTAATTGTGAAGGTGTATAAGGTGATTTTCCACCATAGCCTGGACATGGGAATATTATTTCCTCTTTTACTAGCGAAAATAATCAATTTCCCCATATCAGGGGTTCTTGCTTCCAATAAGTGGATTTGGAAGACATAGGCGTCGTCCATACCTGCCCATGGGTCGGTTACGACCATGACGGGTTCGACCTCACTTGCTGAATCTGCTTATCCTTTATCTTGTAATAGTCGGCATCCAGGTAGCGGGATTCACTAGAGGTGAAAGGATATGAATCACCTTGAAGTATTCCTAATTTACAATTGATGGAGTACTTGATGGATTGGTGATATGACAATGTGAAAACTGCGTGCAGGTGGATCCATGGCCTTCCCATCAATGCACTGTATGCCGTGTCCTATGAGACAACCATAAAATCGATGATGGAAATTAGGCCACTGATCTGGGTCATTAGAAGAATATTACTGACTAGGGTATGCTTTGTCATGTCGTGTCCATGAATCCATAAATTGGATGGAGTCATGTGATCTTTGGATAAACCCATCTCACGTAGTGTCCACGTCGGGATAAGCATGATCTCGGAGCCGGTGTCAGTGAGACAGCTGCAAACCTCCACGCCGTTAAATTTTACGGTGATGTACAATGAGTGGATGATCCCCTGTATGGGAGAGCCTTCATCTTTATCAGATAACGAAATGATGTCCTGGCATTTGGCATTCTTGACAGCTTCAGCATGAAAGGCTTATGCAGCTGCTACCTCCATCTCAATCTAGAGGTGGCTTCTTAATGCCTATGCAAGGGCCTCACGTATATATGATGACAAGAGAAGGGCTTCAAGGATGTAAATACTCACTTGGATTCCGAAGAGGTTGAGAATGTCATTATTCTATGTCAGGCGCAAACTTCTTCTTTCTGGAGGCCGCTCTGTGACAGGAGGACTGGTGGGCCCTGCATGCTAGACCGGAGGCCGACTGGTGCTAGCTATGTCCCATTGCTCACTAGTCAAAGCCCAAAGAGTAGCTTCCAGATGAGGACCAGATGACTGAGATCAGCCTGTAGTAGGGAGAGGATGGTTGCGACATGGTTAGGGCAGCTCTGTCTGATCTAGTAGCACAAACGGTGGTGGAGGCAGGCCCAACGACACCAGATGAAGATGTTGCGTGTGCTGAGTTATGTGCTAGGCCTACTATCTGGTCTCAGTGGAATGCAAAGACTTACTTGAGTCACTAACTGATGTTCCCTAACGACCCATATGGTCGCATCTCTTCCGATGTTGGCATCAGATGGAGACGTTGGGGTGGTTTTCCTGGCGCTCCCCATTGTCGGGAGTAATATAGGGATTTACCAACTCCACAGTATTAACTACAGCATACCATTGACTATCACTTGAAGATTCATCCATCACTAGGTGGATTCTGGGATATATCCCCATCTCATGGGTCATAAATCCGCCGAGAGTGCAGGACAACGATGGCGTTGGTGGGGTGTGTTGCTTTCCTTTGCGCTGCAGATGATTGGTCTTCTAGAAAGAGGACAGATGAAATGACGATGCAGAATTGGTGGCCGCAGATTCTAAAGTCTCCGACTGATTTAGGCATGCCAAAATGATACCATGGGAATGGGTGATCATTTTGTGATCCATCCAGTCATCATACTTCTGGGACTCGTGGTTGGAAACTTGCTACCACTCACCTTCATCGTCGCTACTATTGTTTGAATTTACAAAGACACCAGCCACCTATGCTGGGGCTGGGACCATCATTACTATGTTGTTATCAACCTAGTCTTGAATATTTTTTTTGAACACATAGCACTTCGTGAGGGTGTGCTATAGAATTTGATGATAGGGGTAGTAATTGGAGCGATCCATGAGATTCACCCCTTCTGGCCTTTTTCACTAAAGAAACCATACAATCCCCTGATTGAAGGCGTTAAAGAAGTAACCAGGGACCTAATTCTCATTGAATGAGTAAGTTTAGTTTCTCCTCTCTGGAAAGGGGGCCCTCAGAGCTAGACCCTAATGAGGAGCTGGAGGGGCCTACTGAGGGGGCGGACCCTGTTTGTCCCGCTTGGGAGGTGGTGGTGAATTCTGCAGGGGCACCTGCCAATTTTGAGGCGAAAGCTGCTAAGCCAGAGGTTGTGCCTGAGGTCGAGGTCCTCTGCAAGGCAGTGAGGCTAGTGACACTGGTAACAATTCTAGTTGCCTAGGGGATTATTTTTTGGAAACTGTGGTGGGCTTGGCTCTGGATTCACTCCTTGCTAGAATTATAGAGGGCAGCAGCCATGTTTGGCTGCTCTATTGCAGAGATCCTTCCCGGCGCTAGGCCTTATCGGAGAAGCCTCAGAAACCAATAGGGGTGTTCTGGGTGATCAAAGAGGGAAGCTACTCCGTCTTGACATTTCCCATGCACGTTGTCAGAAATTTCTCTTGAGTAAGTGGCATGTCATGGGACTATGTGAGCCCCATCCATCGGGCGATAAAGTCCACGACTCGCTCATCAGGACATTTCCTACACATGAAGAGGTATTTGAGGCTCATTTTCTCAGTGGTAGAGCTTAACTAGTCGCAAAATTTTCTTTAAAGGTCCTCCCAGCTGGTCACGGATCTAACGGGGAGCCGTCTGTAACAGATGAATGTCAACCCTTCCAATGTCTAAACAGAACAACAGATCTTGGAAGCCTCCTGCGGCAATGGATTCCCTAACATGGGCCCACACCTGTAGTATTAGTGGTCCAGGTGTTGTGGAGGGTCCTTAGTCCTATTAAAGTGGGAGAAGTTGGGATTCCTAAAACCCGAAGTTTTCGGCATATTATCCTCTCACACCGGGTACGGCTTCCCAACATGTGGGTCTGACACCTATCATGTTTCCAATGCCTCAAGGCAGGCTATGATTGCCTCCATTGGATCATCTAGGTTGGGGTCCCTATCTTGACGGGGATCCCAGACCATGAGTGAGTTTCCAAGTTCTTCAACACGATAAACAGGCTCAGCGGCTCGAGGAGCCGTTGCTGGAGTGACCTACAAGGTAGCTAGGGGAAACCGAGATAGATTCCATGGATTTCCACACCACTCATGGGGTTTTGGCGAGACATACAATGCCCTCTTTTCATGAACTCTGGCTTGAGCCCTGTCCATGGGAGCAACAGGATTAGGGTTTCCTGGGATCAACTCGCTGAGGGGAAGTTGTTCCTGCCACTGAAATACTGTCCTAGGATCGTCAAAGTTGGTTCATCTCTCTACAGCGCATTCAGGCAGGATTTCATCGACCATATTCTTCTTCTCCACATTTTTTTGGGGCAATGTGACCTTTTCGAGGTCCTCCTCCATCTTCTGAACTCAGGAAGATGGGTTGGGGTGTTTTATAGTTCCAGTGTTCTCTTTTCCATTACCTGAATTTCGGCAGAGTACCAATGCCTTAGTGGGCCCAGGGAGACCTAGGAGGTTCCTATACTGATGAGTAATACTTCTTTTTGGGTCCAAAAGTGGTGGAACACCATCATGGGTTAATTATCCTCCGAGAAGCTCCAGCGCATCCTCCTCGTCTACTATGTCGGCCATGTTGATCATGACCCTTCATGGGTGCTTGTCTTCGATGTCACCCAGCCAGTCGAGCTACCGTTGGATAAGACCGGAGAGGAGGATGGAATACCACCCAAAAACACATATTTTCACATGGGGGTGGCCTCCTTGAATATTTTGTCAAGTACATTGAAACTCTAAATGAATTATAGCTCGAGGGCCTCACGGTGACATGGTGACTCGCGGTGCAAGACCGTAAGGAGTGCAGACAGATCAACCTGACTAAATTGATTGTTTATGTCATAGAAATTTTCTTGGATCCTAGGATAACCCAATAACTGATGACAAGACCAAAATGCATCGCCCAGAGGGTGTGGAAGAACCACTCAACTACCTCCAGGGTGAGGGATTCTGGTATGTGGAAATTCTAAACTGCTGCAAGCCAGAAATTCTCAGTGATGTGTTCTACTGTGAGGATGTTCTAGAAGCTCCTCAGCTCGGATTCATGGTATGGAACTTGGTTTCCACACTCAAAAACCAGGGGTGGTTGAGGAATAGGCAGCGGTACCGAGGGATACCGTTGGGATGACAGGTTGGCCGGTGGAGAGTACGGAGAGTGGGCTTACTGGCCGACAAATCTTGAGTTGTCTGTCAAAGAGTGAGTGTCCTAGCCTATACATCGCGATAAGATGGGCTGATGGCCGTCATTCTGGTTTCAGGGGTGTGGGTTTCCGGTGATAGGCTGCAATGTTGCTCGCCCGCCATTTTTCCCCAGAATAGTTCTTTGTTATCTCTTGTGGAGGTAGACTGTGCTTCCAGCGACGATGGTGGTGATTTCATGACCGTAACCTGAAAGGTTGCAAGATTTTCATCCTCTTGGATATACATGCAGAAGGAGGAATAAATCATGTTGACCTCGTATTCTGGGAGTACTTGGACGATGTGCCTTGTTCCTGACCTGACCCTTGACTCGGATGAGCGAGGGGAGGGTTCTTGAGCTGAGTCATACTAAGCATCAGAATCTGAGAATTGGATCGGTTTGATCTCCATCTGGACCTCCTCAGAATTCTTCTTATGGCATTGATGACCTGCCATCCTACCCCTAGGAGGCTCCTCGGGATATTTCTGATTCCTGGCGTAGGGTCCTTTGGCCATACTGGTGCTGGGGTAGAGAGGGATTCCACCCAAGAAAGCCGGGGTGTGAGGAGCACCAGGACCAATGATGAAGGGTGCATGGAGGGGACCGCCCTGGATAGTACTGGAGCAGGAAAGTCCTCTGGTGGGACTAGATGGAGTGTATGGAGGACTTCTTTGCTTGGCGTCGGTGGAGCACTACTGGCCTTCACCCCTATGGTTCTTGGGTTGAGGAGGACCTTCACCGGCTACTGAGATGATGCAGGGAGGATCCCCACATTGGAAAGAGGCCGAACAAGCAATGTCTCTGCACTGGCTATCAGTGACGGGTGGAATGACTATATAACCGATGTAGTGGGCACGGGAGAGACCCCCATTCTGAGTATCACCACTATGAGGAAGACCCTCATTTGTGTTGTGGGTGGAAGGGGGCGGACCTCCATGTCGATCCTTGAAGCGGGGATGGCCCGTGCATTACATGGTAGTGGTTTGGGGAGGACCTCTTTACAGGGCGGTGTCACTACGGGTTGGTTCGCAGCGGCCACTGCTTGTGCCAGCAACCAAGAGAGTCGACCCAGCCTGCCCATGGGGCTGTTGGGGACTTGATCCTAGTTAGGCATACAGGTGCCACTACTTATTGTATGTAGGGACTTGATGGTATGAATCAGTAGTGGCTCGGGCCATAATATCCATTGAATTTGATGCACCTAGGCGGGCGTCATCCTGATGCTGGTGTTGGGTCAGACGAACTGGATTAGGTGGTGTAGGTATGTAGCTTACTGCTCCTCGTCCAGCAAGATCGGGCAACGATGCTGACAGGACTAGTTGGGATCCCTTGATGGGAGTCCCTGAATGGGACTCTGACTATGTTGGCTCGAACGTCACCTACCTCATCAGCATAAGGATAGGATTCATCCAAGCATTCCGATGAGAGGCTCCCAAAATGGTTGTACATCGTGCTGGGGATAAATGGCTCCCAATGCAGCCCTTAGGGGTGGCATTGACCGTGAGGCACGGATTCCTCCATGTTTAGGTGGGCCATATCCCTGGACGGGATTATTCTCTCCTCCTTATAATGGTGTACGAGGTCATTTATCACCCTTCGCTAGATGAACTCATATGGGGAGAGGGGGCATGGACTCCCTAGGTCCATGGGTGTAGAGGCTATCACGGAAACGGTGGAACCACGCAAGACTACCATGGTAGTGCAACCCCTAACCTAGCGCCGGTGTGCAAGAGGTTATCGTATTCCAAAAGTAGAAACCTGATTCTTAGAAGCAGGGATATTAATTCATTTGTCATGAATGGAAAATGAGTCAACGACTTGTGCCCCAGCACCATCCCCTCGTTCATGGTCAGTAAGAGGGACCTACACAGAAAACGTCACAGAACAAGATGTCCAGCGTTCTACTACACCAATATCTGGTGAGTTTCACACCAGGCCTGTTATTTTCTTGGTGGTACCCAGTGCCGAATATCTGGATCCGGTGACACGTCAATCTATTGATTCCCCGAGCACTACTAATCTACATATTGATGAGAATAACATGAAGTTTGGTTCAAAATTTCTTTTTCAGACACTTTCGTAGGGGCACATGCATCTTTCTGTGGAGGAAGCGAAACTGTTTCCCAGTATTCCAGCTTTCCAAAGGCGGGTGACATCCCCTCCTTATTCACGGATGTCTTCTCCTTGATCAAATCAAGATTATTGGATGTTGGTTCTTCCTTTCATGGATTTCTCATCATAAATCATTACCTAGTCCGGGTCTCCCTCATAGACTTAAGACGTTGTTCGTGAAACTTTTCCTGGCACCACATCTTCATGGACATCATTTAATTACACTGCTTCTGTTAGGACATTCCAATTGGTCTGGTTAGAGCAGCAACCATCGGTTAGGGGAGTTGTCATGTGGGGTATCAATAGTGTGTCTGGAAGCTGGGGGATTGGCGTTTTTGTTTCCTGCCCCTTATTATAGGTCTTCTCGAGGTCACGGAAGCTCAATGAATCCCACATCGAATGCGATGAATCCTATTCTATGGGTATGTATTTGAGGTTTTCCTCAGTTTCCCATGTTTAAAATAGGGTATGCCGTAAGTTTAACATCCAGCAAAGATGGATCGGGATGGTCAGAAAACTGACAAGAGTGGATCTGATGGAGGAACCCCCTAGAGGGAACACCAATATTGGGGCCATCATGTTGGTGGATGCCTGAATGCTATTAGATGGAATGGGGAATGGGGTGGCATGATCCCATTGGGATGTGGTTTTTTGGTTAAGAATCAGGATGGATGATATATGGTTTTGTGAGGTGGTGGTGAATGGAATGGGACCTTCATGAGGATGACGATGGTTTTGGGCTTGAGCCTCGAAGTGGATTCCCAGGAATCCCCATGGATGGGGATAAGAGTCCACATTGTTCGACTGATGGTGGCTTGCCAATAAACAAGGTGAAAATGGATTACCACTAGATGGGGTCACAATGGCTTACCGCTGGATGGGGTCTACAGTTTAACGTCATGAAGGACCAGGGGAGGAATGACGTGATGTGGGCCAGAACTGCTGGTTGATTGGCTTGAACCTCGGGGAGGCTTTCTACGTACCTTACCTTAGCAGGGATTAGAGACCTCATAGTTCATGGGGGCATGGAATTGAATGGTTGGAACCAATGGGTGTTGGGCTTGAACCTCATGGTGGATTCCTAAGTACCATAACATGACAGGGATCAAAGTCCACATAGTTTGTGACAGATTTGTGGGGATTACACTCTTGGCTATGCATGATGTTGGTGAACCGACGTGATAATGGTCAGAACAACCAGGTGTTGTGCTTGAACCTCATGAGGCTTCCTACGTACCTTGCCTTAGCATGTATCAATGACATTGTAGTTCATTGTCGGCGTCAGTGAACCGATTTCAAGAAGGAACTATGGTCCAATGGGTGGTGGGCTTGGACCTCATGGAGGATTCTTACGTATCTTGAATTGATAAGGATTAATGACCATGTAGTTCAGGATGGTGGATACAGTTTAACATCACGCGAGACGAAGGAGAACATACATGAAGGTGAACATGGGGTCCAATGGTTGTTGGGCTTGAACCTCATGTAGGCTTCCTACATACCTTACCTTGGAAAGGATCAAAGATCCCGTTGTCCAGGATGGCATTTGGGGCTTATTCTCTAGGGAGTCCTAGGTGTTAGAGAACCAATGTGAAGCGGGTTTTAATGTCTGGGTGTGGGGATTGAACCATAGGGGGGCTTCTTACATACCATTCCATAGAAAGGATCAATAACCTCATAGTTTATTGTTGGTTTCGATGAGCCGACTTGAAGGAGGACCTGGGGTCCAATGGGTGGTGGGCATGGATATTGGGGAGGCTTCCTACGTACCTTACCTTAACAAGGAACAATGTCCACGTAGTTCGGGATTGCATATGGGGATTACGCTATAGGGAGGCCCAGGTGTTGGTGTACTGACGTGAAGGGGGTCGGAATGACCGACTGTTGGGATTGAACCTCGGGGAGGCTTCCCAAGTACCATGCCTTATCAAGGATCAAAGACCATGTAGTTCAGAATATGGGGCATGGGGATTACACTCTAGGCTTCCCATGGTGGATGTCATGGTCGGTGCTTTCTCTAAGCCCATGTGAGTCGTGCACGATGTGAGAAATAAGAGACAGTAGAGACCTGATGATCACGTTGCAAAAGTTATGTCTGTGGGAAGTGGAGTGGGGCTTACACGTGATCGCATCCCAAAGAGGAAATAGGGGCATATTCATGGTTAGCTTCCCGAATTGGTTGGGACTTACTCCAGGACAGAGTCCCGAAGGTGAAAAAGAAAAGAAGAAGAGGAATTTGGGACTGAAGAAAGGAGAAGCACCATTTCCCATCATGCCCTTTACTGGCACTAGGGACCAAATAAGAAAGGCAGATTAGGGATGTTTCCTCCTACAAGAAAGCTAGGGGCCTACACTGAGATGGTTTCCCTTTCCCCATGGACAAATTCCACTCCCAAAAGGAGGATATCATCTTCCGTGGAGACCAGTGGGCATGGAGAATGTCCAAGGTGGGGGTACCATGTGTGCGAGGCAAGGGGAGAGGTCACATTTTAACGTCATGTGTTGAGGAAAAAGTTTCTTAGCAGTTTAACATCCTGTAGCTTGGACGAGGTGGGTTTTCTCCACACCCCTAGGACCTACATAATAGGTCCCCTTTACTCCTCGGTGCATATAGGGGATAGGTAAATCCATTGTGAGGGGGGTCATGGAGCGAACCATTGAGGGGCCCACATTAGCGTGGTGATGTAGTGAAGCAATATCCATTAGCGTTCCTATGAAAAGAAGCATGAGGCAAAACAACACAATGGTTATTAGTGTCAAATAAACTTTGAAATCACATCATGAAAACCTGGAGGGTTTCACATGAAAAGAAATTGCAAAGAAGAGGGGTTCATATGCAGGTGCTTCGTGAAGCTCTACCATTCCGCATGGCGGAGGGTACATGCGAAGGGGTGTGCTTTGCGATGTGGGGCTCCTCAGCAAATGATTTGGGAAAAGGTGCATATGGGAGGTGCATCTCATTTTGGAGAGGCATTCGCGGAGCAATGAATCGTAGAGAAAAGGTGCCTCGGGAAGAAACGTGTCGTTAAGCAATGTGCTTCACGATTTCTAGTGACCCTACATTAGTATGTGGACCATGTGTACATGAAGGGTGGTTTACGATGAATAAATGTTCTGAGATGACCTGGGTCCCCTTAAGGATCCCCTTCCTTCACAGAGGCCCTTAGACTCCATAAAAGGAATCCCTCTCAGAAGAGGGAATCAAAACGAGACAAAGGGGAGTCACTTTGAAGAGCAGAAGTACCTCACACAGTCATGGATCACAGAGCAAAAGGGTGTTTCGCGATATGGGGGCTAGAACGAAAAAAGGTCAGATAGTCCGTCATGTGGGATCAGGGGAGACTGGTAATTATAGGAAAGAGTCACCATAAATCAGATCTTATGCTATGTGAAGAGGGACATGGTTGATTCGTGGTGGGATCGCAAAAGTCAAATGTGTATGCGGATCATCCCGCCTCCTTGCTTCGTGGCGGGCTTGAGAATGTAAAATGATTTCATGGAGCATCCTACCTCCTTGCTTCGCAGCAGTTGACAAACATCAAATGAATTCGTGGAGCGTCCCACCTCCTTGCTTCACGGATGCCGCGGTGTGGGGCGACTCCACGAAATAGCTTTGTGGGGAAGTAACGATGCCTTTTATTTGGCTTTTTCTCTCTCCCGTATTTTGGCACCCACAGTGACACCAATCATACCCAATCAATGATTAGGAAATACCACATTACATAAAATATATTTTGAAGTTACATATTAAGTTCTCATATGATGTATGTTATACTTATAAATATAAATTTAATCCCATATAAAATTCCCTTAACACTACCATTATAATGGATAAAGAGCAAGAAAAGAAAGGTGGAAAATAAGAAGATTTATCATCTAAACAAAAATGGTTTAAAATATTATTTAGAGGGCAGTGGATAGATTATGATAATGGGGTATAGGAAAATAAATAATTTATTAATTTTTTTTTAGATTCATGATAATCATGGACAACTGATTAACAAATGAAATTAATAATATGATGTAGTTGAAACCTATGTACACATAGTATAATTTGAAGAGTGACATGAAGAAAAATAAAAACAAATATTTGGATGGATGGCTTATGAATATGAATATCTCATGGAATAATTTGGATAAATGTATCCAATATTTATTTAGAAATAATAATATTTACATGTATGGGTAGATTTTAATTTTTTTCTAAAAACCATAATACTATTGAGTTTTTTACATCAATAATTCTTTGAGGTAATTTTATAGAAAATGAGTAGAATGTTCACACATGAGTCACATAAATTTTTTAACTGGGTAAATAAATGATGGTTATGTTTTTTTCATAAATTTATTAGATAATGTAGTAATGGTAGATATTAAATTACTTTAAATAAATCACTTTGGGAATGTATGAATACTTAATTATTTCATTCATTGACATATAGTTTTTATTTCCATTAAATTAATTTCATTTCATATTTGGATGAAGATTAAATTCCTTTATCTATTTGGGAATTAATGAATGGAAATGGTTCTTTTTTCATCTTGTTAATTTTATAGAAGAATATTTAATGTGCAATGAAAAATGAGAAAATGAATTTTTTTATGATTCACAACCTTGTTTCTCGGTGCTTGGGTGGGGGGTGTGCAAACATCAAGGGAGGATCGTCGATTTCTCCGAGACATCCTAGTGGATTATTTAGAGGAGGTGATGTCCTACAAGTGAGGTACTCTAGTCGATCATTTTGGGGTGGGTAGGATACATCATGGTCTCTTCAAACACTGTGCCAAATCCAGGGTTCTTCGTCATCCTGCTCAGATCATGATGCTTCACAGAAAATAATTCTTCCTTGTTTTTTCCTCAAAGATAGAAATTATCCATGCATGGAAGAAGGCTCCCTGGTCTATGGGGTGATGGGGTCTCCACAACTCTAGGTGGTCCACGGAGGTCTATAAAGGTAAGGAATGTCTGGTAGTTGGAGTGTGGTTTAACCTTCTCGGGTTATAAGTTCCCTACCAAAATTAAGGCATTACAATGTGATCAGGGATTCTCTTGGAGTATTTCAATTTTTAATGAGGGTACAAGATGTGGATCAACTACGTCGGTGGACCACATTTTTTTAGAACTAAACATCTCTCAACCCCTTCCTAATCCAGTTTTTATTAGGGTCGAATGTGTTCATTAATTTCTGTAGGGGATGTCCTACCCCATTGTCCTCACATTCTTCTCTCACTTCCTTATATTGGGAAATTATTTGCATGTCTTCCATTATCATATTAAGAATATGTTGGGTCGGATGAGGAATTATTTAAAAAAATTAAACTTAGTTTCTCAACCACAATTTTTGGTTATCACCAATGTAAATGAAGCTCCAAGACAAAAAACAGAATAATAAAGGGGACACATATATTAACATTGAAAAACCAATATGCAGAGGAATCAAAATCCACAGCGCACCTTTATGAATATTCACTTTGAATTATATAATTCAATGAAACAAAAAATAATCCCAAACTAGAATTAAAACTATAGCATAGAAAAGCCTGTGTGAAATTCACACCCTGATACGCCTTCACATCCTCTCTGATTATAGTTCTTGAAAAAGTCTTCACCCTTTGGAGATCAAACCCAAACAATGGGGTTGTTTTAGCACCTCATTACACAAACAAATTCGTTTTTGTACACTGTCAACCACTCTTGAAACCATTTTCCACGTTTTTCGCACCATCCTCCATCCTCTATTAGTGATGTGTGTTCCCCCCTCAGCTTTTGGTTTTGTGGATGATGAAGCATTCCCACTGTAATGACATTTTATTGGCTCTCAATCCAACATAAAAAATGCGTCTCTACATGGATTTAATTTGCATGGCCATTACATGTGTTTCTCTGTAAAACATGTCCTCATTTAAAGGCACAATTAATTAAAAAACATTGTATGAACCCCAAAAATACCCCCCTTAATCCCCTCAAAGATAGAGATCACTTCCAACAAACATAGTTGGAATGAATAAAAGTAAGAATTGAACCAATTTTCATCCTCTATAGAAAATATGAAATCCCCACTTTTGCATCACTGATAGAATCGAGAAAGACCCCCTTCAAAATAAATCCAAATGATTATGTCTTCTTCATATCTATGTTTTTACCGCTAATTATAAAATAAATTATATCTTCCTCCCCTTTAATTGTAATAACCACATAATCTAGATTGCTAGAAATAATTACTTTCTCCCTCCACTCAACAGCCTCTAAGCAGTCAAAAAATCTCAGAAGATCACCCCTATATTTTATTTTCTTTCTTTCTTCAATAGTGAAACTCTCTGAAGAAAACAAATATGGTGTATGATCTACAACACCTGACCTAAAATTATTTAGCTTACTAACCTTCTTCAACATATTATATGGTATTTGGCTAATGCCCAATGATTTCATGTGACACTAATCTGATGAAGTCATCTTCGTTACTAGATTCATCACATCACCACGCACATTTACATATTCCTTATAAACCATGTAATCCATTTTTCATTGTGTGTAAACCATTGAACCTCTGATGAAATTCCATCTTTCACTACCGAATGAACTCCTGAATCCATCAGTGTGAAGAGCATAATCTGATAACAAATTACGCTCTATACCTAGAAAGTGTCACACTTCCAGAAATGATTGCGTACAACCTATATTCAAAGTGATATAAATATATCCATAAACAATGAAATCAGAAGAATATCTATTTTCCATCATAAATCTACCAAATTCACCATATTTATATGAATAAATATTCCCATATTTAGTGAAATATGGTATGATGCTACTAAATGATCCACCCATTTGGTGTAAAAATATAACCTCTGATAATCAACCCCTTCTAAAATTAAATCACCCTCGCCTTGAACAAGACTTACGCCGATATCCTCAGAATTGGAGTTGTGAACCTTCATTTCATCCTTAATATTTTTCAATTCATAGAAGTGTCTCTGTATATGAGCATCCTTGTTTGAAAAGAAGTAATTGACCTTTATTCTTGACAATGACCAAACTCTCTAACTACCACGTCCATCTACCACATCTAGAATACCGCTATTACCTGAATATTCACTACCATTTGTATTTAATTGAGTCTTTTCCTCAATAATGATGAAATAAAATCATCTAACATCAGTGTATCTTTCCCGAACAATACTGAGGTGATGAGATTATCATATGAATTAGGAAACAAAAAAAAGCCTTGTCATCTTCTTCTATTTCAACAGGCACCATGTTACCCATATCATCAATCTAGACCACAACCAAGGATAGATGCATCAGAAGTTGGGTGAACCCATCCATATGGTTACCTGACTCTCCATTCTCTAGATTTCACAAATGATAAAATAATTTCTTAAAATATAAATTATTTTTGAGAGATATTGATTTATACATTCCATCAAGATTCACCCAGATCTCCTCTGGTTCTGTCTAATTCATCACATCCCATTCTGTATTACCACCCAAATTCATATGAAATGTTCTTGTCACCTACTCTGAAATATCTATATAATCACCTATTCCCATCATCTCTGGTTTATCTAATTTTTTCTTCAATTACTTCATTGTCTTCCCATATATCATAATATTTTTAACTCTTTTCTGTAAAAGTGTTTAATTATTTTTCCCGTTCATAGTTTAATATGTGCTGGAATCCCAAAATGCGAATGACCCATATTTAATTAGAAAAAAACATTTATAACCTCACTATGAAACCATATTTTTGGTTAGAAGCAGATTGGTTTAAAAAAACACAGTTGTGAAATACAAATTGTGAGAATCACCAATGTAAATGTACGTCCAATCCAAATAGTATAATAACAAAGGGGATACATATTTTAATATGGAAACCCCATCCTTTTAGAGGAGATAATACAATGAATCCAAGCTGTAGCCAAAATTTGAATTAAAAATACAGTGTAGAGAAACTTGGGTCAAATTCACAACCCGATATGCCTTCACCTCCTCTCTGATGATAGTTCATGTCAAATGTTCACCCTTCAGATATCAGAATTGAACAATTATTTTTATTTTAGTACCTTGTTGAACAACCCAATTCACTATTATCCACTGCCACCCTCACTCGAAACTATTATCAACGTTTTTCGCACAATCCCCAACCCACTACTGGTGTTGTGTGAACACCCATCTTCTTTAGGTATAGTGGATGATAAAGAATGGAAGATGCCTCCACTTTTATTTGGCTGTCAATACAGTGTCAATAATTTTTCTCTATGTGAATTTCATTCATGCTTCCATGACATGCGTTTCTCAATAAAACATGTCCTCATTTAATGGCACCATTAATTCCAAAACATGGGTTGAACCCAAAAAGAATGGTCATAGGATACCTCTTGAAATTGAGGTGGGTAAAGAAGGTATGGTTGACCCCCATACTATCTTAGATTGAGGTGATCCTGGTGCTGGATATGGACTCCAGTGTTGTCTCTCTACCTAACTCTGTAGTGCATGCTTCAATTATTTCGTTAGTGTAATCATCGAATCTCCCTCATGTCTCCCTTCAAGGAAAATATCCAACATCCTTTCGAGAGTAGGTTCCCTTTGATTCAGGAAGGATCCCCCATATCCATGAAATCATTTTTCATTATATAATCCTCCATTTATTTTAGTCTTATGAAGTGGGGAAACAGATGGTGGGTCATAGTCTCACGTCAACTTTGGACCCTCGTGCCTTTCCCTCACCCATCAATGCTCGTCTTAGTAATGTTGCAGATATTATTGAGTGGGATATAGTGGAGTTCCCCCAGACATTGGGTTTTCCCCCTAGAGGGCTTTTCTTTTCATCTACCCTAGACCCCCCCATTAGTTTCTATAGAAGCCTCTCCACCTAGGAAGGTAGGTTTCATAAGGACATGTCCTTCATCCTCACTGTGTATTCGTTGTAAGGGAAACTATATCTCTAATGGGGATTTCTCAACACAAGATATGGTTTCCTAGAAGGATACTCAGGTGATATCTATATCAGGATCCAAACCCCAGGGGGTGAAGTCGTCCTCTCACTATGAAAAGGCTTCTAGATTTGGGGCTAGTCCTATGACACTATTCCCTAAATAGTTATTTTTCTCATTTAGAATGAATATGGAATTGGTTCCCAAATCTAAAAAAACTTCCTCACCTCAGAAATCCCTAGGCACAAGGCTACATTTCTGGCCATCCATGATAGAAAAAATACACCAACAAGATTGTGGATTTCTCTAGAAAACTCAAAATGCATGGCTACATGAACTATAACTCAATTAACCACCATATCTGGATATTTTGTCACATGTAGTGAAATGTTAACATTTTGATGATAGGAGATCAGTTCATTAGAGATAATGTGGATAAAGGACATCACTCTTTCTTCATGTCCTTTTTCTATGGGAGTTGTGACCATATGAAAGAGAGGCCATGTGGATGTATCTCACTATGTTCGACCCTTTTGTTGTTCTATGGAGTTCTGTGGGTGACATCAATGTTATTGCAGACTATATGGAGTGGAATATAAGGGGTCATTTTCTTAAGAAAGAAAGCTTATTCATTAATCATTTCATGGTGTCCATGGGGATCTCTAACCATGTATTCATGGGGGATCATTAAATTTAGTGTAACAATGAACAGGGTAATTATTTCTCATGGGGGTTTTTGGAAATTTTTTTGGATAATATACATGCCATTTCTACCTATTCATGTAAAAATGATAACTATATATTTCATGGGATCTTTAATCACTCCCCCTTTTGGACTCTATGTCTTCGGTGCAAGCGTTCCAGGAACATTTCAGATTTATCTTTCTTGAGGCTACAAGTCGAGGATATCATGTTCTGGCCAGAGCCTCCAGGGAAGAGTCTTCCTAGGGTAATAACTATTAGGACCATCATAACAAATTGTGTCAACTGAAGAAAAATCACTAGACATGGTGGGTTTTTTCCTCTAGTAAATGCAGTCATCCAAACCACCATGTTAGATGTTGATCATCTTGATTTTCTCTTAGAGGTGGAGTGGGAAGAACTAGATTTCATAGAGATCTCAGATAAAAAGGACCCCTTTAAGGAGATGATTATGATGTATGAATTCCTTTTTAGGGAGGGGGAGGATAAAATATCTCCAATACGGTTATAGAAACAATAATTTATTCCATGCATTTATTAAGGAGATTAAGACATTGGTTAATACAAATATTAAACTAAAATATTGGTCTTTCATAGAGGATAGGAATGTGGTGGGGGCATGGGAAACTCCTACATCATAAAGCTTCTCATCGGACCCATTGTTGATTTCTTAATTTGTACTAATTAGAGAGCATGGATATCATTGATGTAATTACTAACCACATTTCAGACTAGAAAACTGATTTCACAGGGTCCTTGAATGGTGACAAAGAGATATTGGATGCCAATTTTCACCTAAACCAGGATAGTGAAGTAGGTCCGGATGGTTTCCTTGATGCATTTTATAGGTATTCATGTGATACTATGAATGAGGAGTTAATCAAAAGCATCTAGGACTTCATTCTTGGAGGTAGTTTACCATGTGTTTCATGTTCTGCTACTCCTGTGATCCTTTACAAAACCAAAAATTATCATCTATTATGCATCATTTCCCTCTGAATATGTGTAATATCCCAAATAAAATTTCTTCATGTAGAATCAATTCAAGGCAGGACATTCGTATCCCATATACAAGGCTCTAATGTGTCCATCTAGCTCAATATGTTTAAGGAATTTGATCGTTTTGAATGGTGTTTCGTCAACAATGTTTCGACAGATATTAGTCTTATATCTCTGAAGGTTGATATCATATTTATGTCTTTTAGCTCTGATTTGTTCTCAGTGTCCTTCATTGGGAAAACCATTGGCTTCATTAAATCTACTCACGACCAAAGACATGGCCACTTGATCTCTCTGAGTATTTTAATCCATGTTTAGGATGTTCCGATCTACCTCATTCAAAGGAACATTAACAATTGAAATTTTAAAAAAAATTATGGATGAAATCTATGAGGGTGTAAAACATCATGTACATAGATGATACCATTTTATTCTTTAATGCAATGAGACGATCCATATTTTCCAAGAAAAAGTGTTAGGAGAATAATGTAATTGGAGTGGGCGGGTGGTCCATAATAGCCAGAGTACATTCATTATATCCAACTGTTGTAATTACAAGAGGGTTTCATCTATGAGTCATATTCTGGGAATGCAGAGAGGATCCCTTCATTTGGACTACCTAGGAACCCACATCTCCTCAATAAGGCTACTAATATGAGTTTTTGACCGCATCCATATCATGATTAATGATCAGGTGCTTAACTGGAATAATAGATTTCTTTTATTTGGATGGAGCATTTCACTATCCAACTGTTTTCTTTGAGCTAAATTGCTGAATGCCCTCTCAGTGATCGATGTCCCAAAAAATGTCATTATGAATATTGATACATCCTTGTTTATGTTCATCTGGGACCCTATCTCTGAGGGGAAATAAATCTTGGAATAAGATGGTATGGGTGGTTAGTAAAGGATGTATTAATTTTCACAGTCTCCAGGATACCCATTTATGCATGCATGCAAGACATTCATGGAGTGTTCTCAAATGACACACTCTTTAAGGGATATCAAGGAATAAATTTTTGGTGAACCATGAATAAATGGAGGGGAAATCCTATCTTTTATAGTCGATCATTGGACCCCTTGTTTTCGACCCCCACCTGCACTATGGTTATATTTTCGGGCATGGTGACCTCTCTTTCATTCCTTAGAATTAGTGTAGGGATTTTCTAGGTTTTCCTAGTTGACCAACCACCCACATATACTTTAGATAGGCCATTAATATTCCTCCTTTCAATTATATAGTCCCAATAAAGGAGAAACTGGACCATTTCAGTATAATTGAGTTGTCGTCAAACCTGGATAGATGGGGTTTTAGCCCATCTCCCTCAGGGTCCTTCACATAAAAGGATTTTCACAATATCAACAACTTTTAAACCCATGTAGATGAATGGTATGTGATTATTTGGGGAAAAATAATTCCAAATAAATATAATTTTCATACATGGATGATTTGGAAAGGTTTTGTTCTGACTGATGAGAACATAAAGATATGAATAATCAATATTGTATCTTGGTGTTTCTGCGGTAATGTGCACATAGATAAATGCTCGAGACTCTTGTTCTTTGAAATTGATTGGTAGAAGGAGGTGTGTAATTTTTTCAGTGATTTCGTGGTTATATTATTCTATAAAATTGAATATATCACCTTTATGGGTAGACGGTACCAGGGACAGGGTGATAGTGGTCTGGAAACATTGGCTCGCATAGTGGTGTTACATGTAGTTTTATAGAGATTTTGGTGGGAGAGGAATAAAGAAAAACTTGAAGGGGGTTGGTCATATAAGTTCACTCTATAATTAAATGGATGAGAAATATATTCATTGACTTTTCTCCAATTGTGCAAAACTATAGGGAGGATCCTTATCATATCTTGTTCAATGTTGGATCCTGTGATGTTCCTCCAAACAACAGTATAGTTATGAGAAACTAGTTCTAGTGGAGCCCTCCATCAAGTGGTTTGATGTTCAATGTAGATGGTTCTTGTGCCATGGGTGTTGTGAGATGAGGCAGAGTGGTGTGTGACCCTAATGGGTCAGTCTACATGTCCTTTTCGGTCTAGCTAGGTCAGGGGACCTGTTTTCTAGAGGTGGCCATGGAAATTCCTATGGGGTGTATTCATTGCGGTCAGAGGGGTTTAGGCATCATGGAAGAAAAAACCGATTCCTTGATAGTGCACTACTCCCCATAGGGAAATGGTTTTTCTTTTTGGTCAACCTGTTATATCATTAGAAACTTTAGGTGTATTATCATCAACAACACTGATGTGAAGCACACATGGTCAGAGGGTAATAAGATCATGAATCACATGTAATCACTGGTTATTTCTAGTTATGAGGACGTTAAATTCATAAGGTGGATGGCTTAAAGACTGAGGGGTTTCAATCTGATTAGAGGGGATTCCCTTGGCCTCTAGTATCTCTGGACTCCTTAGCTCTATTCCTCGGTGTCAGGGGATAGAGGGTTGGCTTCCTCTTGTACATTAATTTACATTGAAATGTTTTTCCCTGAATTGGGTAAGGGAATGTTAGCTTCAAATACAATATTTCCATCTTATTGAATATATAATTTTAGAAAATCAATTTAAAATGATTGATGATTTTATTATTAAATAATTTATCCAATGACTCTCCTTGACAATTTTCCCAATTTATGTTCATTGAATCTAGGAATATACTTGATTAGGAAGAGAAATTTTACAATACAATGTTATCATTTCCTACCCTAATTTTAATTATTTTAATGTTTTTCAACTAAATATGTGTTTGAGTGAGGATATTTTTTTTGGAAAGGGGATGTTTATAATAGATGATAACATTTTGGGTGATTTTATGGAAATATTGAAATGGATCTTGTTTTTCAATAATTATAGTAATTATTATTGCTATAAAATAAAAAGTAATTGAAAAAATTGTTTCTGTCATGGGTGATTAAAAAAAATCTTTACAAATAATATTGTCGTATAATAACTATTAAAAATTGTGTCATGAAGTGGTAATTTTTCTATCATTTGTAAAAGTGAGATTTTTCCTAAGATAAAATCCAAAAACTTTTAAAAAACAAACAGAAAAAAATTAGTTGGTCTATAGCCTTAATTTTTATTTTATTATTTCATCAATTTTTTATTGTGTTTAGGGTAGTAGGGTTATATAATTAATTATAGAGAATATTCATCCAGGTTCTTTTTATATTTATCCAATATTATTTAAGGGCATGTATCCTTTTGTGATAATTTAGTTTACATCAATTATATCCTAGCCAAAGCCTCGTATTCATTTGAACCATTATTCATAATTATTAAGATATTTTGTGATTTTTATATTTATAATGTGAAGATTATAAACTTCATCCATTCCTTCGGTAAGGGTAATGTCGTTATGTATGATCATGACTCCAATAAATTTTTAACTAGATTGATGATATAAAAAAATCGAATTGAGGTAAATCGAAAACTTGAAGGAACATTGATAATTCTTGGAAAAATATAAATGGAATTTTACTGTAGAATTTAATTTTAAAATATAGAAAATAACTTAAAATTCCATCGTTATTTTATTAAAAATATTGATTTTGAAGAACAATTTTACTAGTGATTATTCAACATTTTATCAACATTGAAAAATATTTTATTTTTTTACCATTGATATTTAAATCATGATATGGTGATAATAAATTTTAATATGATTATATTTAATAATGATTTCCAAGAATGAGTCTATTTTAGAGTATTTGATAAGAATAATTATTTTACATATTTTTTTATTAATATAAATAATTTAAAATTTTAATTAATAATGTATCCCAATTTTTATCTTCTTAAATTTTTTATTAGTTAATAATATTTTAAAAGATTTATATGAATTAAAAGGAATAAATTTTTATTCTTTTTTGAAAAATAATTTAGTTTAGAAAAATGTTTTATAGGTATACATGGAGGATTTAAATGGAACATGTAATTTACAATATATTGAATAAAATATAGTGGAATTACCTAGCTATCCATCAAAATGAGAACCCACTACCTGGAGACCTAAATGTAGCCGTAAAATCAGTTAGGGATCAACGATTAGGTTAACATATTCCCAAATTTTGGTCATCATAGTGGTGTGTAGGTATGAAAGTGTGAAGATATAGTTTGAGAATAAGTGTATAAGGTAATGTAAGCGGGAGAAAGAGGGTTATTAGCCTCTCCCATGTGGGTTCTCACAAGTGGATGATGGGAAATCACTAGTATAAGCTCAAAATTAATATGAGGTCAGGAAGACAAATCAAATATGATATAGGAGTTCTTGTATACGTTATATTTTATTTTAGATGTATAATATAAATATTACTAATTATTTATAAACAAAATGAATCTATTTTTTCTATAAGATGTGTCTCCAACCATTTTCACACCACACTGTTGTAGCTACCCCAAATATATATTCACTATTTCCACTACTATCTTTGGATAATGTTTAAAACCTCTCCCAATAGAAGGGATGAAGTATATGAAGGATATAGACTACCATGATAGCACATCCTAAGATAGATCAGGTCCTAATTGCCATTATGATTTTATTGACTCTATAAAAACATAGGTGATGAAAAATTATATGATAAATAAAGGTCCAATGAAATCCACATAATGGTAATAATGAAACAAAAGAATGGGATCATGGCCATAATTCTCTATATCGAGAATGTTTTCATTAAAGCATAACGATATATTATCATTGTCGAGAATTTACTACCTTGATCATTGTACACAATGTGTATCATGAATGTATCATGAATAAAATGTTTTAGGAGGATAATTTCATTTGATGAATATATTTTATGAGATGAATGAGTAGTCTATATGGTGATTTGAAATATTTTCCATGTGTATTTTTAAAAATATTTTATAATTCTATGATCTGGGGTATCTACGTGCATACAATATGAATTGAATATGTCATTTTTAAGTTAAATATAATCCATGTCTACATATTATAGCTATAAATTTATAGGAATGGGATACTTCTTAGAATTGATCAAAACTACTAGACAATTTTCTATCATAAGAACTACTAAAACATCATTAAATACAGATTTATTTTTTCCCACCACCTCATCTGTTGAATGTGGGGGTATTCTATATTCCTATGTAGTTCAATGAAATATATTTGAATGTTTTTTATATATTTTTTAATTGAATTAAATGATTTATTTGGTTATTGTTTCTTATCGTAATACTCAAGTATATTCATTCTTTCATTTGTAAATTACCATTTTATTATAAATGATGGATTAATAATTATAATGAACAAAACTATTGGATGAGTCAGTCCATGTCCATTATGGGGTTTGTTCAGTAGAATTAATCATGGTTTTCAGTACATATCCTATTAAAAGACCAAATAATTTAAAAATATGAACAAATATGTTTCTATGATAGAGAGTTATTATAATGGAAATAGGATTCTCCTTTTTACAATTATGAAAACATGTGGTTTTTTATTAATTAGATTATTCCTTAATATACCATTGACATGGATTTTAAATTACATATAATATTTTAATCTATTTTTATCATATATATTAAGAATCAATCCTTATTACTATTTTCATGTACTCTTTTTAATTTTCATTTATAGATAAACCATTTTTAAAAAATTATTTTGTCTACTATAACATAATCATGGTATCATCCTTTGAATCACCACAAAAATAATACCATCTGGCATTATTTTTAGTGGTTTGTGTTCAAAAATTTATTAATTTTCAGCATCCCAGAAGAAATAATGACACCTTCTAGGAATGTGACTTTTTAATTTCTCATAAATACATACTAGGTACAGAGTTATTGACTTTTATTTAGTTCCATTAAGTGAGATTTCATGTATTTTGTACATTTATATAATGGTTTCAGATGTGGAAAAAATATAATTCATTCATATGTAATGTGAAATAATGAAATTTAAGGATTTTCAAACTATCTCATGATATTTTCTGAATTCCAAATCGCATTTATCATGTACAATCATATAAGGTTTAAAAAAATTAATCATTTTTAATGGGGTTTCGAGTGCTTCAAAATAAATTAGAAATGTAATTTTTTCAGCAACCATAATCTGTGCCATTAATGGTTGGAACATGAGTAATATATTGTCCCCGATGAGAACCTTGGGTGTTAAAAGAAGTAGGTATCCTTTAAAATTTCATATTTATATTTTATTAACAGAAAAAATTATGTGAGTTTATGATAAAAATATTTGTCCTAAATTTTATTCTATGAGTGGGGTGAATTTACTTAAAATGATATTAAATTTTCAAAGGAAATTGAATTTGAATCTATAAACAATTATAAAACATAAAAAAATGTACAACATAAATATATTAAACATGTTCAATCATTTATCAATTTCATGAGGTACATGTCTCCTATAATAAATTATTTGAGGTTTCATTTAATACATTTACTATTCTAGTGTCCATGTAACCCAAAAATTTACAATTAAGAATTATTGTTAGCCTCAATTATGAAACCCAATATTGTCACATTAGTGTTAGGGGAAACTCCTGAAATAAAAAGGGATGGACGAGAGATATTGATTTAAATTAATCCAAATGAAACAAATTTTCAATTCTCACATAAATGATTATTATATAAAGAGATTAGTGATAGAAATAGTGTAATAATTATAATGAAAAAAATATCCTCAAGAGTGTGAAATATTTGTTATTATTTTTGAGTGATATATACGGTATTCTATATTCGATCCTTATATTGTGAAAAAAAAACTATATATAATAATATATTTAATTTTATTCAGACAATCAACAACTTTCCCCATGAAATTTGGAAAATTCATAACCATAGTATATTCTCCATTGAGAAATGTATTAACGGGTATATCAAAATCATCTAAATCCTTCAATTTATCATTATAGTTTAAAATCACCAAAACTTCTACTTTTTCTTCATCTATAAATAGTTGATCATAAATATCATTTCCAAATATTATTAAAATCATACATTTGAAAATGAATTATGTCATAGTTGAGTTATATTCTTCAATTAAAATATACTACCTTTATATTTATTAAATTCGTTTGATCACCCATCAAATACAATTTGAAATCATTTTTCATTTAAATCATCAGTGAAATCTCCTTTTATTATTGAAAAATATATCCATTTAATTTAGCATGAAATTAATCTCTCTTTCACATTTTATTAATTTATCTCTAGGAATTTTAAATAGTTTTAAAACTATTTTCCTCTTCTATGTAATATATTTATTCAACATAATTATGTTTCACAGTGTTACACTCAATACCTACCATTTCATAAGAATGAATCTTATAAAACATAAGCTATATAAGATTAAAACATCTTTTATTTCTATTAGTTGTGGTTAGATCCTGACGAACATTGATCAGGAAAGAAAAAAAATATAAATTAAAAGTATCTTGTCATGGGTAAGATTTGTTAGTTGATTTAAATGCCATGTTAGATTAATGTTTTCTATATAAACACAACATCATTATAATTATTGACTAAAATTAGAAATAACAGTAAAATTTATGGATAATTAATAATCATCCTTTGTTTAAATGAATAAATATGATTCCAAATTTCCACAATTTATTAAGAATATTAAAATTATTTGGATAGGTACTATTATCTTCTCCATATAAAAGATTAATTTCATTTCTAATATATTCATTTATATTAAATATTTTCCCTATATGATATTATTTAAAATTAATATACAATCATTTATTAGTTTCTAAATATATGTGTTTTCCAAAAGGCAACATCTTCTGAAAACACCATTGTATAAATAATGATTTATATTTTTAAAAAAAATCCAAATTTATTTTTCTCTTTAATTAAATAACAATACTACCTTAATTAAAATATTGTGGATTTACAATCCCACATTGATAAATCATTAAATAATTAATATAAAATCAAATAAAATAAATTCATTATAATATAAAAATGTAAATAAATAATAAATAAATAAATACCAATGTTACAAAACTAATAAAAAACTAACAACATAAATGATAACAATTAATAGAAAAAATAATGAGAGTGATTATTTAATTACTAAAACACATAAATAAATACGGAAAAGTAGAACTCAAATATCTCACTATTATTGATTTAAAAAACCAATACACAATCAACAGTTTTTTGAAATGATCAATAAGATAAAAAAATAAGTGTATATCAAGAATGAATTCTATCAACATTCTTCCAAGTATTCATAACTTGCTTTTCTCCCTATTTGGATTCATTGGGGGGATTGAATACTAATATATTTACATTTTGTAACATTTAATGACATAAATATTATATATGACCTATTAATGTAAAATTGTCCCTTAAATACTATTATTTGAGTATTTTTTGAAAATTGTAGAATTAAAATCATCCAATAATTATTATTATGATAAATATTTCCCTTATAAATTAGTTTTTGGATACATTATCCACATTTACCCTTTAATGAGGTGATAAATTTTACCATGGTTTCTATTCATGTTGGTCAAGAATAAATGGGGAATATTTATCAAATTTTAACATCTTGATTAAAAATATGGAATCTTATTTATGAAATTTAATAATTTTAAATGGACTAAATTAATTTTAATGCAAGTATGAAATATGTGATAAAAACACTTGTTTAGAAAATATTTATTTTTAAACGTAATATATGGTTAATTATTAACACATGAATAGAGAAATTTGAAATAAATGGTAAGAAATTTAATATAATATATATTACTATAATTTTATTAAAACAATTCAAAATTGTTGATTTATTTAATATATAAACTAAAATATGCATTACACCCAAAGAATAAATTTTTTTAGAAAGAAATACTTTTTAGGCACTACAATGATTTTATATAAAATTAAATTAAATTATACCAATGAAAATTGATGGATTATTAAAAAAATTATATAAATAATTTTTCTTTGAAACCATTTTAAAAATAAATTTAAATATGTACATTCTGAAAATATATTATTTTAAATAATAACAACAATTTTCAATATTTACAGAAAATGAATAATTACAAAAAAAATCCAATAAATTAATCCTTACATAAGTTTTATTTGATTATTTAGAAAATATATTTAAATTTATAAAATAAATTTTTATATTTTTAAAAGATTAAATAAATTATTTTCAGACATAAAATTTTAAATCATTTAAGAGGGATATATATTTATTATGAATATTATTACATTGAAAAAAAATTATATCCTTATTTATTAAAAATTAATAAATATATTTATATTGAGAGGGATATTTTTATATATCACATAAATTATATAATATTATTCATTCATTAACATTTAAAAGTTTTTTATAGTGGTTTCTGATTCCTGCCATGTGAGCATAGGGAAATCGTGAATCGAATATATTCCCGATGCATTGGTATTATTTTCTTCTGAATAATAAGTATGGGATGGTGGTTAAATCATACGGATCATGAATACCTCATAATAACACATGATCTCATAACTTTTAGATATTCATGTGAAAGGGTCATATGT
This sequence comes from Viscum album, assembly GCA_963277665.1. NCBI lineage: Eukaryota > Viridiplantae > Streptophyta > Magnoliopsida > Santalales > Viscaceae > Viscum > Viscum album. Next base: position 400,332,772 of record OY728120.1, read on the forward strand.
AGTTCATGTGAAAGTTCCATAACAAAATAATTTCTTCCAAAATAAAATACATTAAAATAGAAACATATACAACCAAATAATTCATGTTTCCCTTTTTAGAAGATATGATTATAAATAGTCATCATGTAAACTCCCCTTATATTATAAAATTAACAAAAATGATAAATGAAACATTTTAAAACATTAAATAATCAATAAAATATTTACTGTCAATTAAATAAGGGACAAATATATTATCAATTAAAAATCATAAATTTCCTACATAGAAATCACATCTAATTATATTAGTAATGAATATATAACATAATGATCCATACCATAATCTTATAGGTATACATCATTTAGAAATATGGAACTATAAATAATTAGTTCATATAGGATGTAAATAATCCCTAATAAGGTTTCTCATAACTAGAAACATTCATAAATATATCATACTTAGAAATATTATATTATCCAAGGGAAATGAATCTTAACAAAGGGTGATCTTATATGGTATATAGAGGTAAACTAGGGAGATAATAATAATCAATAGAACATATCGGGAACATAATGGTCCGATAACATGATAAGAAAAGTTTAAAATCATACTCCGGATATCATAGAACATAATTTCGATTCATGGCATAAAACATGGTAGTTCCAATGTCATGAATAATAATGGAATCAAGGAACATGAGTATTGTTATTATAATAATGGAGTCAGACATTTGTTTTTTTTTTCATGAACATAAGAATTATAAAAAAACACTTATTAGTCAAGGATCATTTCTATGACTATAATATTATATTGGGTTCCCTCCATAAACTGTAATTGTATTAAAAGTATCACTCCTAATACTATCATATTTGACAAGGTACGTTACTGATTCTGGTTCACTCCCCATTTCATTATTTTTTATCTAATTATATATCAACATTATAACAATGCATTGGATTGATATATTGATCCCACCAATACATAGTTATAATCTTACCAATTTCATTTTGTTATAATGTAACATTAATTATTTATTTATTATGAAACCACCATATGTGGTAATAATATATCCAACAATACATAATGTAAATTGTATATATATGTCCCACAAGATTATAATAAATTCACCATAAATGAAAACATGGGAATAAATAGGTTCTATAGAAATCTCATCATATATTATCATATTGGAAAGGAAAAACTTTTGTATAGATTTCATATTTTCATCATACCATATCCAATGGAAAAGGAATGATTTTAATAAGAATTTAATCATTTCCTCATAACAGTTCCCATGGAAAGTTAATGTCCTTTAGACAAATATGGTGATCATAATTATTTACCATATAATAAAATAATTAATATTTTATCTATGGATAATATCCCATGTAAATCAAAAGTAGAATAAATGATTTCTTCTTTGATGAATATAAATACCATTAGAATATCATCAAAATGTTCTTGGGGAAAATAACTATATCTTTTAGAAATAAACTATTTAAAATCTAATTTATTAAAAAAATTATGAATTTTTTATTATTAAATATGTAAGGAAATATGCAATGGAAGATTCAATTAATGGTGTGGTGATGATAGTGGGAAATTTTTATCAATGTATTTAATTTAATATAATGCATTCCTACTACACTATTTTAAAAAAATAAAAAACTATCCCATTCATAAAATTAATAGATGGTTTAGAATTATTTTTAATTAAAATGGGTAATAATTACTTTAACCAATCATATTATAATTTTAAAAACCAACATTAATAAAAAAAATTAAATTAGTAAATTGTTGAATTTTTTTTAAAAAATATATAAATAATGTTAATTTTCCAAAAAAATGATTATTTTCCTATTTCATTATAACATAAGGTGATTAAAAGGAAATTAAAACATTTATTTTATGAAATAAAAATATTTTAATAAAATTCATCAGTTTCTTGGTCGTTATATAATAATATTTCATCATAAGAAACATTATCTTAAACATTTCCTATGAATAATTAGATTATAACCAAAACCTCTAACCACTATGGTAAATTTTTATTCATAAGTAAAATTTATTATGGAACAATATATATATTTCCCATATAATTCATATATGGAATAATACAATACATTCATATCCAATATATATACACTAGTTAAAATAATGAAATGGAATATAAGGCATTGTCCAGTAAAAATAAAATTTAGATGAATATCCATTACCATGGGTCTGAATTTCATCATATTCATTGGAAAATCCAATATAATAAGTAAATATTTAATAAAAAACTATTATAGAACCATAATAATATATATAATACAATATACTATTTACATATAGCTTTTTATCACGAGTTTATTAACACTTGATAATTAATATAACTAGTCTGGGGGTAATCTCCTTTGTTTTTCAGGTATGTTCCAATTGATAATGTGTATCCTTAAATTTTTATCATGTTTACATCATATACATAAATTTCAAAATTAAAAATATATCATACATATTCATTTTATACTTTTTTATATCCATTCATAAATGATATAGATAGAAAAATGAATTACACATTTCATATAGATGGCACGTCAAACGTATGCATGAGCTTCGTATTCAATTTTCCATAAGAATGAAAAAAATTACATAATAAACCATATTCACATTATCATTATTATAAAATATATATCATATATATATTCATTAAATCCATCATTATCACTATCCAAGTAAAAAATAAATAATAAATGAATCACATCACATCGTGGAGGTGGTAGTCTACACATAAGGACATACGATTTTATCATCTCCTAAGGGTTTTGAAAGTTATATGGTAGATATGATATTATCACTCAATAAGGTCAATTATTTCATGATTTTCATAACATCCTAATATTCTTATTTTATCATTTTTATTACTATGATGTAATTTAATAAATTATCATTTTTCATAAAATATCATTAGTTCCCATTTAGGCACTATACATTTAATTGAAATTACAAGACATAAATAAAATGTTTTATTTCAAATATAACTCATTAATATATATATAATATTTCATATTCATATTTCAATTTTTTGTTACATATTAGATAATTTATACTATATAACTTTTATTATTTTTAATATTATTTATTATATTATATATTTAATGGAGGAATACAACATCAGTGTTTCACAAGTATTTATAGTAATTATATAATTACAATAAAATATGAATAAATTTACATTATGAAACTAATTTAATTATTATCAAAATAGAAACTACAAATCATTCATAACATGTTTTTCTCCGTCTGTGGATGCATAGGGGAAATTGTATACTAAGATTGTGACATTTTGTAACATTTATTGACTTAAATATTATATTTTCACAAGTCATGAAAAATTGACCCTTAAAAGTATAATTTGAGTATATAGTAAATAGTGTCTAATTAAAATCATCTAAAAATAATTTAAATGAAAATTATTTCGCTTAAAAATTAGTTTTAGGCTATATTATCCACATTTACTCTTTAATGAGGTGATAAATTTTACCATTGTTTCTCTACATTTTGGTCAAGAATAAATGGATAATTTTTATCAAATTTTATCCTCTTAATTAAAAATATGGAATCTATTTTATGAAGATAAATATTTTTAAATGGCCTAAATTAATTTTAACTAACCGTGAAATACATGGTAAAAATATTTTTTAGAAAAAGTAGATTTTTAAACATAATACAGGCTTTATCCTTATCCCATGCAATGAAAGATATTAATTAACTGTTAAAATATTTAATATAACATATAATATTATAATTTTTTTAAAATATTCATAAATATTGATTCATTTAATTAATAAACTAAAATATTCATATCATGAATAAAATAATTTTTTTCAAAAAAATTACAATTTTGGCATTATAATATTTTCATATAAAATTCAAAAAAAATTCTAATGAAAATTATTGAATTTTTTAAAATATGATATAACAAATTTTACATTGAAACCATTTTTAAATGTAATGTAAATATGTACATTCCTAAAAAATATTATTTCAAATGATAAAATCAGTTTTCATTGTTTTCATAAAATTAATCATTTCACAAAAATCCTAGAAATACAACCTTAGATAATTGTTATTTTTTTATTTAGAAAATATATTTTCATATATCAAATAAATGTTTTATATTTTGTAAAAATTAAATATAATATTTTTAAGTGAGAAATTATAAATCATTATTTGAGGGATTAATATTTTTCATGTATAATATTAGAGTGCAGTAAATATATTATCCTTATTTATTAAAAAAATAATCAATAATTTTTCATTGAGTGGGAAATTTTTATATATCACATAAATTATATAATATTATTCATTCATTGAAATTTTAATGTTTTTTATAACTATTTTTATGCCTGCCATGTGAGCATAGAAAAATCATGAATGAAATAAAATAAATGGTATTATCTTCTCCAAATTAAAAAGTATGGGATGGTGGTTATATCATGTGGATCATGTAAATCTTATAATAACACACGATTTCATGAATATCAGTGATTCATGTGAAATGCTCATATATAGTTAATGGCCTTATAATTATCTTGTGATGGAAATTTCACAAACCATCATTCTCTTCCATCAGAACTCGAGAAGGGGTTGAGGATCCCAATGATTTCCTAGTGACTTTTCAAACCTATTTCATATGATCATATTGGAACACCATAAAAATCATAAAATGGAAAAAAAATTTCCTTCTTATTATGTGATTCCATTCGGCTCCAAATTCAAATAGAGGGATTTTAAATGATGTTTATATCATATAACCATAATACTTATTTTTTATTACATAACATAACAAGGGAAAATATAAGTACTGTTTATGATAACTCTTTCACATCATGAAGATACACATCATTGGTAATGTTACATATCATAGACAAGAAAATTGATTTTCTTTGATAAATAATATAAAATATCGCAAGATTACTTATCCTTGTATGAATGGAAGGAAAATAAAAAAAGAATAGGTGGAAGCATCATAAGAGTGGTATTTGTGTTGTTTTTCATTTGGGCACTTTAACAAGATATCTTAGTCTTGTAATGACCCCTTAATAATCCAGTGTGGTCTTTCCAGAGGCCCCAAACAAGACATCTTGAACAGATGAAAGTCTATATAAAAAGACTCCTATATAAAGAATATTACCATTAATAACTCTATGTAAAAAAATATATGGCATTGGATATGAAATATTTCACTCGTGAAGGATCCCAAATAATATATCTTAGTTCACAAAAACCCCTTTCTACAAGCATTCTGATCATAAAAGGTGTCTGAGAAATATCAGTCATACCATGTAAAACCTATTCGACACATTAAAATGTCTAGATGAAATCCCCTTTATCATTTTATTTCTAATAAACATGTGGGATGTAAGGACATTATTATAATCTCAAAATATCATGTGATTCCCCGTAGATAACAAGCAGTAGGATAATGTGAACCTTGTGATAAAAATATCCCTCAACTAAATCCATAAAATATATGTGAGATATATTCCACATCAATATGAATATTTTTTGAATAAAGGGTACTATAAATGAACCCATGTCCATAAAAAAATAATAAGACTGATAAAAAACATTGAAAAAAATGCCAGATAGAGAACATGAGAATAATTATCATAGAGGAAGGTCACATGATCACAAGGATTTCTTCCTAGTAATTCCTAGTTAATGGTATAAGGGATGAGGATGCATAAATATGTTCTTTATTTGATGAAATTATTGATCATAAAAAGTATTTCAATCATTTCTTCCAAATTATATAAATAGGTTCCCACATTTCTTATGTCTCATATGAAACCAAAAGAGGCAAGTTCATAATAAAAATGAGACATATTTTAATTAAATAATGTTAACAGAAGGATGTATAGGCCAAGATAGATATGATAATCTTCATGAGATTCAAATTACTAACTCAAATCACACAATGATAAAATGTCATGTTTTTTAAGACATGTGACAACCTTTAGTCATAACATCTATATTATCTAATGTTGTCTAGATATGTCATCCATCTCTCACAACAACCTTGAGGAATTCAACATAGTTATTGTGGAGTCCTATAAACATGTTTACAATGTCTTTTGATGTTCTCCATATCTGTTATCACTTTCTCATAAAGTCTCCAAGACATTTCAAGAATTTCGCGTGGCTACATCAAGGCATTCCAGGGTCGATCATATGACAACCTCCTAGACATGCAATCAATTTCAGGTGATCGAACATTTCCATTTCATATAATTCATGTTATTACCTTCAAACATGTTATCTAGGTGTCTCAAATTTAACTATACCTGGGAATCATTTCATGCGGTAGAAACAATACATTTTTATGGTGATCATATTAGAGCCTCCCAAACATTTCATTTTTTATTTCAAATCCCGCCAGGCTTGCCGCCTATGTTTTGTGACTCTCACAAGAAATTTCCTAATGTCCCAAAAAAATTCCAAAAATACCATGAAATATGTTTTGAGAAATCCAATAGGATCATGTGATTGTATATGGATATGTCTGTAAGAAAATTAGGATATTTACAAACATTTTTAGATGTGTTTGGAAGACAATAAAGACATGTGTTGAAGACACCAGGGATGTGATAACCCTTCTAAGGATACATACTCGAGAATACCCCCAAGAAAAATGATAAAACCCCTAATTTTTGCTATAATAAGAATAATTTGGATGTCACCCTAAAACATGTGATCATTAATATACCCACCGATAGGGTTACCATAGTGAATATGTCCCAATTACATAATTAGTGGGATTTATTACTTATTAGACCTTGTCTCTCACAATGATCATTGATCATGCGTGTGAAGGGATTTGAAATAATCATATCATTTTCATCCAAAATATTTCCTAGCTGCGGAATCCTTAGTGTGTAATCCCCATTCATTGCATAATATGACCCATCCTCCCAAATACAGGCATCCATCTCAGAGTAATTCATAGGGGAGAAATAAAATAACGATCACTTTGATTCCAACCATTAATGTGATTATTAAGAAGACATAATGAGGCTCCATATTAACACTTGGTTCGTATGTTCTCATATATACTCCATTTTATAATGATATTAAACCACGTGGATCAAAATAAATATGTGTATTTTGATTCTTATTATATTCAACATATGTATAAAGCCTCAAAAATTAACAATCCCACCCTCACAAAATTTGTCTCCTCCTAGGATGGGGGTATAAAATAGAGTTCCTAGTTATACAGTTCCAAATTATAATAATATATCAATTAATTGGAAAATAATGGATAACGTAGGATAAATAACCATGGATTCGTTAATATACCACCTTTACATATGGAATGGTCAAACACATGATAGTTTTATTAGGCAAATAAGTAATGTATAATGATTAGGAAGATATTCAAGAAAATATCATAAATAACTAATGGGGTCCTTAATTAAGAAATAATTCTCCCAAAAGTCAGTAATGATCCTAAACTCAATAAACTTGACCAAATTGAGTTTTAATGTGTTATTAGGTCTCAATCCCCAATTTATCCAATAAATTTTTATAGACATTTTGTAGTCATTTAATAATGTGTGGAACATTGGTTGGTTTTGTGGATGGAAAACATTGTAAAACTACCCAGAATAATTATAACATACAATAAAACCACATCAAAATAAATAATCCAAAATCTTGAGATCCCTATTCCCAAAAAAGAAATATGTTCATCCTAATATGAATATCTCAAATGAATTAAGAATCCTGTTGAAAAAAATGTAATTGTGATTCACCTGAAATAATCCCATCCTCACTATGAAAAATCCACTCCAATAGAATTTATCAATTGGGAATATGAAATTAAAGTCATGTTACCTCTTTATATCGAATTGATCATGTATATTTCCTCCAAGTATTCCCCGATATACACATTTTTCATTATTTTGTTCACGAATTTTGAAAATTCACATATAGAAAGCACCCCATCCCATGTTTATGTCATCATCAAATGATTGTTCTAAAAATTATAATATTAATACAACTCTTTCTTGCCATATAACTTCCTCACCCACCCAATATCATTATTTTCATGTTGAAAATTCAGTATTCCCGAAATACCATCAACATGGATAATATAAACCGTTGTGTATGAATGAAATGTTCTACCTATAGTAAACCTAATGAGTATTTATCATCCAATGAAAAATTCATTGAAAATTATGGCACTAAATGATATCACCAATAATTTTAGAATAATATCGATGGTATAAAAAAATCACCACCTTTAGTATCTGATGAATGTGGAACAATGAGTCAACTACAACTACATTTTGGTTTAGGGGCCACTGAGGAGGGATCATGTGAAATTTTTTCACCAACACAGTCACATAGATTCCCCTCTATCACATACGAATTAAACCAACCAACCGATTTCCACTAATGAATCCCGTGAAAAGAAACCAAGGAAGACACATATGGTGTATAAATAATTATAAGAACCAGGATAGGGTATTATCCCAGCATCCAATGACAACGTCCGTAATGGAATTTTGGATGTAGAAAGTGGGCTATATTACATTATTCCAATATCTACGAATGAATTTTAGAATGTTTTCGTATCATTCATGGGGGAGACACATATCCCTACATCCATACATGAATTCTATTGACATATTCTTATATTATAAGGACAATAATAGTGTCCTCATAACCCCACTACAATTAATGATATTGTATGGTGTATATTTGATATGGAAGAAGTGAATGACTGGATTCATGTCCACAAATTTCATTAAATCTCACTGAATTATGGAAATAGATGCTGAAATCATCCAGAATACTTTGGAACTGGTACATATATAGGGATAAATCCTTATTGTTCTCCCTACATCTATGGTATAACAATACTCTTATCAATAAAAAGACGTGGTTTCCCAAAAGAATGAAATTTCATTTATCTTATATATATGGATTTTCATAACATTCAAATAATGTATGAGTAAAAAATAAATGTATCATGTTATTGTTAAAACCAAAAATCACCTACTGAGAGCATCATATGACTCAGGACTTGCACCAATTCCTATAAAAAACACTCCAAAGGAAACATACTTGACTTATATTTTCATTCCAACCAAGGATCACCATTTGAGATAAAAAAAAATGATTTTGGATTGTCTCATATTCATATCAAAAGAATATTAGAGTCATTCCAAATAATATAAAAATGATTCCTTTATAGTACCCATGTTCTCTCTCTTTCTCTCAGCTTGGTTCCCTTTAGGTTTTCCTCATTAATCTCCATTTGTCTCCAGTGATGGTGCATCATATATTTTACCCATATTGCATTTCCATCCCCCTCAACTCCCCTATACCAGTTTATTTTTCTTCTCATTTCTTCCTCACCACATCCCCCATATATGGATTCCTCCACTACGAATCATCCATTTTCTCTTCCCTGTAAGTTATTTTTCATTATACTTCCTCTACATATCCCTCATCACGTATCTTATCACCTAGACATCATGTCAGACTCCATTCTTGGACTAGAACGATGGTGCAGATGGAGGATTGGTATTGTGATATGTTTGTTTATAGGGGGCTCAATTGTTTCATGTTTCTTTATGGATCCCATAGATCAGATCGTCTATCTCACAGAGAGTTGTTCGTTTGTTCATCCACTTCTATTGCCAAAAAATTTTCCACATCAAATCCCATTTAGTTTTGTGTGATGACCATCGTTGTTGGTCTGGGATGTTGAAGGTTGAGTGTTCATATTCAAAAATGTGGTACCATCAATTCCTGTATCTTCCACCAGAGGTGTTGATGCAGCACAAAGTTGATGTTGGGATGGTGTATTGGAGTTGTCTCGATGACAGTCTATTTCATATGGGTGGTTCAACATCATCTATGAGATTTCTAGGGGGACTTATTGGAATTTTATATTCTTTTTATCTTTTTATGTTACTCTGGTAATTTTCTTACTATCTTTGATTGGTTTGTTAACTGATTTTGGAGTTATAGTGTTCAATGTTGGTGGATGATGAGGGACTTTTGACTATGGAGCTAGTAGTGTTTTTCACTTTGGATTTGACTCAGGTGGGTTTTGTGGATATTATGCTCGGAATGATAGATTCCATCAATAGTCAAATCATTTTTTCATAGATGATTTCTCTGCTATTTTTTGGGGGATTAGTTGGGTGTTTTTTTATTATTGTTTTAATTATAATTATGATGGAATTCAGTATCATCCTCGCTGGTGATCTGGTTTGAGAGCTAGTTGATTTGTGTTGGGGTATGTGACATGCGGTGGGTAGTGTCTTAGAGTATTGTGGTTTTCTAAAATTTCAATAATGATTTTTGAAATTTTAATTTTGAATATTGAGGCAGTTGTTTTGGTTTTTGTGGAAAAGTGGTTTTGTAATCTTCCCACTTATGATGTCGTGGGCTGAGATGACACATAACGGGAGCCCCGATCCCAGTGGGCCACATGGATCATCTCCTCAAACACCAGAGGATGTTGAATACCAAAAAAGGACTAGGGTGTGTCTTTTCAAAGACTATTCCCACATTAGTACTGTATAGCACAATGAATATAATATAAAAAGTAGTAAATAGAAGAAGAAATATAAATAGTATAAATATAAAATTAATGAAAACTAATGCAATAGATAAAAAAGATTAATAATAACTATATCTGTTGGCCTAATGATGACGTAATGGCATGTCATCATAAAACATGAAAAAATAGATACAAGATATCAGTCATAACATGTTCTAAAAATTAAAAGAAAACAACGTCTACTCCATGAATCATGGAATGAAACTCAGTCATCTACAATCAAATTTCATCATAACAGAATGCAATCAAATTTTTTATGTCGTATGCTTCCCATTGTCCACACCATCAACCATGTAATATAATATATGTACCAAGTGGTGCCTAGAGAGGGTTTGAGATAAATCTCAATGGGCCACCACCAATGGTGTCTATAATATTGAGCCCATGTAATGGAATATATAAGTGTGTATGCATGTATATAATGTAATGTAAGCAGTATAATTTAACCAGGTACATAAGTACCTTTTTCATCCCTTGGCTAGTGTCTGAACATGTAAAAAAATCATTAATTACGTAATCAATATTTAATGTTAGTAGGTAAAGTTTTGAATATCTTCCACTGACATCACCTCATGATAAAATATACAGTGAAAGTCCCATGACATAATAATGAAACCTGAAAAACACATCTCGTGTGGGATTTTTAGGGTAATAACCAAGGTGACACAGATCTCAGGGAATGATAACTCAGTGGTATCTGACTCCAACTATGGTGTGAGAGTGTTTTCCAAGGATCATAATCCAAGGCATTCCACAATGAGGTGCCTACCGATTTCATGGTGATCGACCTAGGTAAAATGGGGATAAGTGAAGATAGGCCCCTGTGGGCTTTCACCATGGAACATACTATTCAATGCTGGATCTAAGGTGTGTATTTGAGGTATCATGTACGAATGTAAAAGTCCCTATAGTATTATATCGGGCAACTGAGTAATATATAGGAACCATAGTCTTGGTAGGTATGAACCTATGAAAACTATATCCTTGAGTCATAATGGGGTTACTGAGACCCAATGTATTCTCCTATTAGAATCCATGGAAATATTAAGTCAGACCATTCTTATTTTATATTTTAGTCTTGTAATAATTAATTTGTTTCAAGTCTTGAATTCCATTTGTGTGGATAGGTCTAGTAGAGTGTCAAACATTTATATATGGGTAAAATATTTATCTTCCATTAGTGCTGATAGGCCACGTAGTGTGGAAAACGTTTAATTAATTCATAATTAACCATTAAGGCATAGTCAATTAGAGAGGTTCACTATTCTACCTTCTATTAATATTGAAAGGGGTTCTACAGACAAGGAAACATTATTCAATCTCATTTTTTAGGGAAATTTTATGTACATTGTATACATTCTATTTCACATTTCACATATAATAACCATTTAGAACCACTTACCTTAGGCGGGTCATGTGGTGAGTATACATGGAACATGCCACTACACACCTATCATTAACAACAAACAATTTATTATAGAAGGGCTCACCTTGAGGAATGTAATTCGAAGGCACACCAAAAAGGTGGCTTAAACGTTCCAACACACATAAAATACTAATATGGAATAACCATCTACATGAGGTGGATTCAGTTGTGGGTGTAACCGCTAACTACTAATCCTATATTTTGGAAGGAGAATAAGAATGTTATTATAAAAATTATAATCATGTAATTTAAATTTAATAAAGGATTTCGATGAAATATGTGAGCCCCACATGCATAGTAAAAAAACAATGAACATTAAGGATATGTTATAGAACACCCACCTTAGGGTTGTATGATCTTTCTCCTTATGGTATCAGCCCTCAATTTTCCTCAGATCAGAATAGATATATGAAAAGTTGAAAATACTCCTATAAAGATACCTACGTCCAGAGAACGATAGAAGAATAACATCTAAAGAGGTCTCGAGTACCAACTATTGTCCATCTAGTTTGTTGAACATAAGCTCTATTGGATGACAGATGAAGGAGATATTTTAATCCTCAGCTTTGGCCTTCCAAATATCTAAAAAAGAAGATAATAAAAAGGGTTATTCCTACTAGATCTTAGATATAGGGTGGAAGGAGGAGGATTAATAGTTCATTATGGTATAAACAGAAGATTTATAGTGGATTTTAGCCTGCACATGGTTTTTCTGAATGGTTTTCCAAACCATGCACAAACTGTGTGAGGTGATGCTACCTGAAAATTTATCCTCCACACAGATTGATCAATCCATTTGAAATAATACCACAGGTCCCAGGAAAAAATGGTGGTGTTCTAAAGGTTATGCCGCATGGACGTGCACCAACCATGCGAAAATACCATGTCCAAAAAAATCACCGTCTTCACAGTTTACACTAAATCATGAGCCACACTAACCTTCCCCAAAAATATGATTTCCAGGATCCGAACAAAACCCATATACCATTAGAAGCATTAATAAGTCATTAGGAATACTTATTTGACACAAATTAAATATTTAGAGTGAAAATTAAAGGATCCATACCTGAGTGAAATATCGGGTTCTTATAGTCTTCCTCCCCTCATTGAACTCACCCCAATGTTCTACTTCCATGGGTAATGAAACATTTCCAATGAAACACTAAATCCACATAGTCCATACATCATCTTCCCACTCCCAAGTCTCATCCTTTACTTGGTCCCTCTTCCATAGAACTAGTACGAGAGGGATAAACTATCCTCTTTGAGCCTTCATGATTCGACCAATGATGTGTATATGATACTCCCAAAATGTAGCATCAGTATCTAACTCAACTTCCACATAATAAATTTAATGATATGGGTCGAAATTATGTTATTGAAGCTATGATAGCTAAATTACATCTTTTGTTTCTTGGTACCACTAGGGTAGTTGCAACAATTAGGCTATCATCCCAACTCTATCTAAAATTTCAAATGTCCAGTCATAATGAGGTGACATTTTTTCCAGTATTCATAACTATCTATTCCCTTTGATGTGAAATACCCAAAAAAAACACATTCCCCAACATCAAACATAATATTTCCTCGTCAAAGATTGGCATATTATTTTTGTCCAGACTGAGCAGTAGACTTACGCTTCCTGATCAGCTGGACCTATTCTAAAGTCTCCTAAACGATATTAGTACCTAGTAGGGCTACCCCACCTTCCTCTAGCCAGAAAAAGGGTGAACGACATGGGATACCATAAAGGGACTCAAAAGTATCCATCTATATCGTCACAAGAAAACTGTTATTATAGAAGAACTATATTAAAGGGATATAATTCTGACAATAACTACTGAAATCAAGGAAACATACTCAAATCATATCCTATAGAACATGTATTGTCCATTCTAATTTTCCATCAGTTTGGTGGTGAAATGAGGTTCATAGAAGCACCTGCGTCTCCATGGATTTCTGAAAACCTTGATAGCACTATGAAGTGAAACAAGCATCGATTTCCGATATGATAGAATGTGGAACCCCATGTCGTTATATAATCTTAGAGAACTACAATATTACCAACTCACAAAGTGTGAAAGTATCTCATATAGGAATGACATGGGATTACTTTATTAGTCATCAATGACTACACAGATTGCATTGTTACCTCTCACTAACCTAGGTAAGACAAATAATAATTACATATAATCATCTTCCCATTCTGATTATTGGACTAGAAGTGGTTGGACCAAGACTGCAAGTCTTTAGTTCTCCGTCTTCACCTAATGATGGGTGGAACACCTTGTGATAAAGACTAATATCCAACATTTCATTATAGGCCATGAATATTGGCATCACATATCTTGATACATCTTCGAGATTCTAGGATGAAATTCCCACTGAGAAGTGTGGGACTCTTCCATCAACTCCTCTCTCCAATATTCAATAAACCAGGTATGTCCATGTAGACATATTAGGTCATCTCTATCCACATCATAATCTGGTGGTGGGTTTCCTCCTTATATACTCTCATGAAGAACCAAACCTTTAGGAATTGGAAATTTCCTACACTTCACCATCTCATGGAGGGAAGAGGTAACTGTTAAGGTTGAGAGGTAAGACATCTCGTGACTATCTTGAAACCCTAGATGAAGTTCAAAAAGGAGGTCCATTGACATAAATTCGTCACTAGAATCATGTAGGCCTTGTGTTTGAGTTTTTTGACTCAATGCATCAGTGTCCACATTGCACACTCCAAGCATATAAACAAGATCAAAATCAAATGATTCTAGATATTCATCCCATATCTGATGTTTGAGGTTCAATTCACACTGAGAAAAGATATAAATTAGGATCTTTTGATCTGTATACACCAAAATGTGATCGACCAATAGATAATTTATCCCAAATTCTAAGCCACAGACAACTGCTACTTGCTCAAGGTCATGCATAGGGTAATTTATCCTATGAGGCATCATCTACCAAGATCCATACATAAGGAATTTTTTTCTTGGTTCATCACTAATCCTAGTCCAATGGATGATGCTTAGTTGAAGACTATATAACCATTACCTAGTTCTGGAAGAATAAGAATATGTGTCGATACAAGCCTCCCATTAAACTCATGAAAGGATTTCTCACATGCTTCTTACCATGTGAACATGAAACCCTTTTGTGTGATACCAGTAAGATGTGATTAATGAAGTGATAATTCTTATATGAAAAAAATTTAATATCCTTCAAGCCCTACAAATTACATGATAACATACTCATTATTGGGATTCTCCAAAGAAACTATAGCACAAACTTTTTCAAGGTCAACAGATATGTCTGATTCTGAGAAAATATGACCTAGTAAGTGGATATTGTCAATTTATATGATACACATGGAAAACATGAAATAACGATGATGCTCTATTAGTGTAATTAGAAAGATCTAAAAATGTTTGTCAAGGTTGTTATGATTACGAGAATACACCAATATTTCATCCATGATGACCACAAAAAATATTCAAAATAGGGTGTGGGAAAACCTATTCATCAAAGCCATGAAAATTGAAGGAGAATTCATAAGACTGAAAAACATAACAAGATACTCATACAAACCATACATGGTGAAGATATCTGTATATTCTATGTCTAATGGTTAGAATCGTAGTTGTTGATAACTCGATCACAGTTTAATCATAGATAACACCTTTTCTCCTCAGAGATGGTCAATGAGATCAACTATTCAAAGAAGTGGATACCAATTCTTGACCATAAGCTAGTTCAAGAATCTATATTCCATGCAGAGAATAAAAGTTCCATTTTCCTTCTTAGAAAAAATCACAGGTGAACCCCAGAGGATGTATTATGCTATAAAAATACTTTTTCTTTAAGGTCCTCTATCAGTTTCTTAAGCTCTTGAAGATCAATAAGTTCCATTCTATATGGTGTAATGGAAAATAGTGCTTCTCCTGGAACAATTTTAAAAGTAATTTTAACCTCTCTATTAGGAGTTATGCTAGAAAAGACCTAAGGAATGACTTCCATAAAAAATAAACCTCAGGAGGGAAATCCATTTGAAGTAAATCCTCATAATCCATGAAAAGATTTGAAATTTGGGTGGTCACTTCACCTATAGCAGGATGCTTCAGTCCAAATATCCCAAACTGTAAATCCCACTCACCTTTCTAAATATAATTGTTTCATTCTGGTGATGTAAAATAAAACCTCTGTTGTTAGCATTCTAAAAAGATTTGATAGTGGACAAATGATTCTATCCCAATAATGAAATTGAATCCCATCATCAAAAGAACAATTAAATTCCACAAAAACAGTTTATTTCCAACCTCAAGGGGATAGTCCCCCACTGGCGTATGCCCTCCGTCTATATTCCCAATGGTGTATCGAGGGATATTACACTATATTGATATTGTATCTCTAGTCCAAGACATTCAATGACAGATACATAACTAAAAGAGTTTGAAGCACCTATATTAAACAAAGTAGAGAAAATTATTGAGGCTACTAGAATAGTACACCGTACTGTAGATGTTACCACATCATGATAAATAGATATTTCATGAAAAGAATGAAACTGAACAGGTATATGGCCATGTGAAACAGATGGACAACTACAATCAAGACTTCTCTGTGGGCGTTGCTGGTGATCAGGGGTCAAACTACAATTACCACAATCTTATCCTCACCCAAAACATCTGGTGCTATTCTAGATCACTGTTTGACATGGTGGAAACGAAATCACTCATGTAGGTGGAGTTGATGCAGATCCATTTCCACTCAAAGTATGGGAAAAGGTCTTGTAAATATCTTGAAGATGATGTATTTTGTAGAAAGACCAATACTCCATAGGGTCTCTCTCAAATTGAGGCATTTTATCCCTCAGTCATCTCCACTAATGAGACAACACCTGGCTATCAAAATGGATACTTTGGATAATCCATCCCTAAAGAGAAACCTCGAGAGATCATCTCCTACGATCGGAAGCACTAAATTCCTAAAATAGCATTGATCCAATTAACCCTATACATGTTTCATCTCTTATGTTAGGTTCATTGATAAGGTCTGGATCAACTTTAGAAGAAGAGGGAATAAGGTGAAAGACATTCACATGAGTTTTGATGTTGTATTGGAGCCCATCCTGAAAACTTTTATCATGAGAAAGCTCATCACTAGATATAAGAAGTGAATAGCACTATAAATAAGAGATGCATTGTGAATATTCCATCACTGAAATAGAACCCTTCACGAGATTCTTGAAATATTTGGATCTATCAGCTCTCAGCGACTGAGGAATGAACTAATCAAAGAAGGTGGTCTGTATGTCAAACCATGACATTCCCTAATGAAGACTGGCCTAGGTAACCACATCCCACCAACTATTGGAAAAATCCCAAGGCATGTATGTTGCATGATTGAATCTATGTAGTGTAGGCATTTCTAGATTCTCAATGATAGACATCATGACCTCTATCCATGAATTAACAGACTGAGAACCACCATCCCTTAAAAATTTAGGATAATGCTACTGATAGAACTCACGAGTCGAGTCATCCATCATAGGTGTATCCTATGGAGCACCATGCATGGATTACATCAGATGTTGGAAACTACCATGGAAGTGAGCATCAATGTTGGGATCAGATAAAATAGGTGGTTCCTCAAGTGGAACTCCTAGAGGTATGACTTGTAGCTTAGGGCCCACCATGTCTGGAGCATAATCGTCACCACCTTCCTGGAGAATGACAGAAGGGTGTTGATGCAGCATTTGTCTCAAAATTTCATGAGCACACCTTATAACTAGCATAGAACTATGGAAAGAGAATATATAATGAAAATTGAATGCAACAAAACTCACTACCCAATGTTTACTAACCAAACTACCCTCTTTGATGGAAAGGTATCAGTATGTGCTCAAGTATAAGTTTCATATCATTTCACATTTACTTACTAGGTTCACTCCTTTAACGTTCATAAACATGACAAGGCGGGATATATATGTGCAACCTATTCATATTATATTTCATGATTCAAACTAATATGGATATCCAATTCTAATGAATCAGTACCCATAAACCTATCACCAGAAATGACACACATTTATTTGTAGTATAATGGCTTGACTCAGAAAATTACTCATCCCAACCCATGAGGTCCCATACAAATCATGAATTAAGACAAGAAATCTCTCAATAAAAGGCAATGTAATACATACACCAAAATAATCACAATACCAAAAAATAGTCACATTCATATCAAATAGGACAAGGAAATGAAATGCAGCTTTATGGCATGGAAATATGCACGACATGAGAATTCCTAGGTGCCTATAATGATGCATGTTGAAATTCCCCTTTCACTCACATAATAGGGGTTAGGATGAAATAAGTTCTCAAAATAGTAATAATCAACAACACCACACAACTTGTGCATTACCCATCATTGAAATAATATCATCTGTAATTGAAATAAGAAGAATATAAATTATAATATAGGAAAGAGGGGTTTGACCCCGAACATGGGTTTGTGATGCCCAAGAATAGATTATGACCATGAAACAAGCATTCCTATTCTCCAATATATTGTATTCAAATATTATAGTGAGAAAAGAAACCACCTATGATACAAATTTGTGATGTCCCAAACATGGATTCCACTTAATGGATTCCCCAAGCCAGGAGGGCCACATGGTGTCAAGCACATATCCACGAAAAAACAGGGGCCACCAACTAGTAGATAGGCCCTAGGGTGTTTCCATGGGATCATTATGCCCCTATTAGCAGAGTTTATCACAACTGTGGGATGATAAACAGTAGCAAACTGTGGAATCAATAGAAATAGTGAAAATAAACCATGGAAGAAAACTGATGGAATAGATAAATGAGAATAATAATAATTGCATCAAGTAGACTAAAGATGACGTAATGTAATGTCACAAAAAACTAGAAAACCTAGATAGAAGAGAGTTGGAATAACATGTTACACAAATTAAAAGAAAAAAAGTCTACTACATGCATCCTGAGATATAACTCGTTCATATGATATCAAGCGTCATCATAAAATCAAGTAATCAACTATTTGAAGTCGTATGATTGTCTTTGTCATCACATTCAACAATGAATTATACTCTGGGTACGAAACGACACATAGAGAGGGAGTGAGATTAATATCAGTGGTCCACCACCAATGGTGTCTTTACCATCTGGCCAGTGTAATGGAATATAGTTGTGCGAATGCATGCAAACAATGTAAATAAAGTGTTACAATATGACTAAATACCCAAGTACCTGCATCAAACCTCATATAGTGTTTGAGCATTTAACCATTTCATTAATTAAGTAATCACCATTTTATTTTAATAGGTAACATGAGGCATATCCAGAACTGAAATCACCACACAATAGTATTAGAAGTCAAGGTCCCAAGACATGACAAGGCCACCTGAAAATGATATCTAGTGAGGGAGTTATAGGGTAATAACCAAGGTAATGTATGTCTCAATGAATTCTAACTCAGTATTATCTATGTCTAGATCAGGGGTGATAGTGTAATAAAAGGTGTTTAATCCAAGGCATTCCACAATTAGGTGCCAAAAAAGTCCAAGGTGATCATCCCATGTAAAATGGGGCAACACAAAGACACGTTTGTATGGTCTTTCGCCATGGAAGCAACTAGTCAATGTAGGATCCATGGAGTGTATCTGAGATATCATGTAATAATGTAAAGGACCCAATGATTGTATACCGATAATTCTAGGAATACACAAGAACCAATGTCTAGTTGGATATCAACCTAAGCACACTATATCCTTTAAGCGGGATGGGGTTCTCGAGATGCCAGGTATTCTCCTCTCCGTATACAAGCTGATCTAGAGTCTGTCTATTCCTCTTTTATATTTTAATCATGTAATAATTCATTTGGTTGATGTCTTTCCTTCTGTTTGTGAAGATATGTCATGTGGATTTGAAACCATTTATTTATTCGACAATGCTTTGTCTTCTATTAGTGTGGATAGGCCAGGAAGTTTTTCCACCATTTAATTATGTCTTAATTACGAATTAAGGCATATTATATAAGATAGTTTCACTATTCTCCATTCCATTAACATGGAATGGTGTGATATGACTATGTATCATTTATTCAATTTCATTTTAAGGCCATGTTATAGACATAGTATACATTCCATTTCACATTTCAAATTTATTAATCATTTGTAAGAACATACCTTAGGAGGGTCATTTTTTATTAACATGATTTTATTTATAATAGTGTGAAAACAATGATCCTTTTTCACACTTAAACATGATTTAGTTTTCCATTATCCATATAAAAGTTTATTATGATGAACCTATCTAATTATTTTGGTTTTTTCTAAAGTTAATATATATCATCCTTCTTTAATAAGATATTTCATTTTACATAAAATATTCAAAAAATTAAATTTATACATATACTATTCGAATGAAGTTTTCCATGATTTCATGAAATGATATTTTCGTTTATATCAAAAAATGTTTTTCTCATTCTTTATTTATTATATGCCCCATTTATAATAGTCCATATTCATTCTATATATAATGTATGATCTTGTTTTATGGCTTCCCTCGTTATACTTGTTCAATTCTTGTGGGTTAATTATTTATTATGTAATTTTTAATGTCTATATATTCTAGTGAAAAACTTATGTATAGAATACCATTTTGTGATGGGATGGTCTAAAATATCTCTAAATTGAATTAGATGACTTTTATATATCATGATGTCAATATTAATGTGTGGGAAAAAATTTATGTTCACAATGGTATGGGTGGAAATTATTAATCTAACTGAAATTATATTTTTAGAAATTATTATTACAATAAAAAATATACATTTGGACATTTCTGTTATGTTCAAAACTCCATGAGGGATTTTTTTTGTTTTTTAAGTTGTGGGAACAATATAAGGTGGTCATGTTAATTCTAAAGATGTGTTTTCATTAATTAAATTTTATATACAATAATCATATAACATAGAATGAAATTTTTGTCGATTATATATGAATAATAACAATTAAATAATCATAGAAAAAGTGATACCATCATTCATATAAAATTTATAATTATTTTGACAACAATAAAAATTCCTCAACTATGAGTTCTTTATTATTACTTTTTATTAATCTTTTGATCATATGTTTTCTTTTTAAATTGTACCATAGAGTGAATAAAATATATAATCACACTAGTAGAAATCCACATTCCACATTTTATATCACCATAAGATATTAATTTATAATTTCATTCAATAAAATAATCTGTTTAATATCATGCTTCCCATACAACACCAAATAAAAATAAACCACAAAATATTTTATAATGATTGAAATTTTTTCATATAAATGATGGGTAAAAATATATATAATTGAATTATAAATTATTTTCAGACAGAAAAATGATCATTATAAATACCAAATTACTAATGATAATTCATTAATTGTTGTTAAATCTTTAATAAGACAGATATATTCACTAAAATGTAACCATTTTAAAAATTCATTTTTAAGAGTTTTGTAAATATGAATATATATTAGATAAAATATATTATTGATATGGATAATATATTAACATAAATATTAGTAATAATTTATTGGGTAGAAGAATATTTATATTAAATATTTTTTAAAATATATTTGATTGTGAAAATATTATTCTCTATTTTTTATGTTGTGTTTGTAAAAGATAAATTCAATACATCTAGAATATGGATTTTGAATATTAAATATATTTTTTATATAGTCTATTTATATATTAAAATAATATTAATTTTATGGATTCCACAAAAAATAATATATTTTCGGGTGAATGATGGGAAATAGTAATTTGTCTTTTTATGTTTCTTTTATAAAATTGTGATTTTACAATAATGAGTATTTATTTTTTAGAATATTTTATCTATAAAAATATAAATAATTTATGCAAAATATTAAATTTAAAAATAATATTCTAAATAAATATGGCCCACATTTAATTTTTTGGAAACATAAGTAAAATTTTATAATAAATATTGTTTTTATTCACTTATATTTGTTCTACTAAATAAATTAGGACAAAAAAATTGAATTCATATTTTAGATACAAATGATTATATTAGGTATATATTTCCATTTAATTACTGGTCATAAATATATGATTACATTAATTTATATTAATGACCATGATAATTGTAAAACTAAAATTTTAATAAGATTGTTTTATTAAAATTGTTTAGTCATTATCTAATAACGTAAAATAATATCTCTCAAAATGTCACCATAATATATTATTTTTTCATATATTTTATAATTTTTAACTCAATAAATATTTAATTAGTACATATTAAGATTAAATATACTTAATTATTAAAAACATTTTTCTGTAAAATTTATTTTCTATATATAAATATTTCTTAATTTATTGTTAATTATTTATTCGTTATGAATTAATTTACATTAAATAGTCATTAAATTTTAGTTTACAAAGACAAAATTAGTTATTATGTGTTATTTAATTTTCTTATTAATATATAAGTTAGTTTATTAAAAATTAGTTCCCATATAATGAAAAAATTTTATGAGTAAAAATATTAAGGAATATCACGTAAAAAATAAATAAAAAGTTTCATTAAATACATGGTTGAGAATTTTTATACACAATAATATAGAGAACAATGTTATTTTATACATTCTAGTCCATTGACCCTCGAATATTGTAATTTATTATTGAAAATAATTGGTTTTAATAATTATTCTCTTTTATTACAGTTAAAATGGGGGAATTCAACCCCTTCTTGTCACCCACATTCATTTCAACTTCATTAGAAAACTACATCATTTTTTATTCATATAAATTTATCTTTTGTTCATAATCCTTTGGTACAAATAATTTATATTATTCCATTCATTTCCAAGGATACTTCTAAGATAATGATCATGGTCCCTAAGTAAGTATTACTTAATCTGTATATTTTGACTCTTATTCATTCGCTTAAAATCTTACTATAACCATATTAATAAATTACAATAATTTCCATTAGAAAATTAAATGTAATTAAATTATTATAGAAATTATTATTTATTCATCCCCTACCATACGAATAAAAAAATAACATCATTTTTACATTAAATGGACATCCACCACCATGAAATTACATTTTGTCATTTTTTCATTATTTTCATTCTTAGAAATTAAAACAAAAATAAAACTCAAATAATAATATTTTCAAAATAATATAAATAATATACTATTATAATTATATTATACACTTCTTCAACAATATTCTCCATTCGAGATAAATTGTTTAGATGTTTATGGTTGGGTTGACCACCTTTGAACAAAACTATTAAACTCTATCAGGGATTGAATGAGAATATAGATAATAATAATATTTTATGTTAAGAATTAATTAATTAATTAATTATATAATTTAGAAACATTTTACTATTTATTTAACTTATTATAAATATATCTTCTTTTACAACTGAAATTAAAAGTATAATCTGACACAGATTCAATTATCGTGAAAACATAAACAAAAACAATATAAAAATTCAAAGGAATATTTTTATAATTATAATATATTATGATAAATATAGATGAATAATGATCTTTTTAATGAATCAATTAAACATTATTTAATTATTTAATATGGTAGGACCATAAAGATAACTAATTATAAACATTGATATAGTGTGTGGAAACATGATTTTAATCAATTGAGTTGGAAAATTTATTATTGATATATGTTAATCTATGTTTTATTTATTCTTAAAAATATACTTATTGAGGTTTATCTCGTCCCTTATATGATTTTTTTTACAATTGATCCATATTAACTCAATGAAAAATAATTGAGACCTCAATGGTTATGTTAATTATAACAGTTTTAATCCATAATTTCAAATCATTAATAAATGATTATATTAAACTCCATGATTTATATTGTACGATGTAGTTTCTTTGAATTTAATTTTTTTATCATGATCCCTCAATTATTTATTTTATTTAATGTTTCAATTTAAATCATAACCTCCAAGGGGTTTTTATTAGAATGTTTTTAATTTCTAAATTGATTCTTATTCCAAAGATAATTTCATAAGGCCTATCTAATATTAAAAATATATAATTTGTTTGAATTATTGTCTCAAATAGGATTTATGTATTTTTTATAATCATCCTAAAATTACTGATTGTATTTATTTATTCATTTAAAATAATATCTATCAAGGTATTTTCATTGTAATTTGTTTAATGTTGATGGGGTTTTATTTAATAAAATTCTCATTCATTTGGTTATTGATTCTATTAGATAAATATTAATTTCGAGATTTATTTTTTCCTGCAATTCCAATTTATTAAATGTAATTATCTATTTAATGATCATGGAAATTATTTCTCCAATTCAATAATATCCCCATTAAAAAAAACCCAAAATTAATTTTTAGTGTTTGTAAAAATATCCCTCATTCTTAATAAAGGATAATTTCTTAATTATATATATTTTAGTTCATTTAAATATTTATTTTTCTATTTGGAAACTAAAAATTGGGTATATTATATGATCCTAAGAAAATCCATGACAACTTTTAATAAAAAAACTGTATTTTCCTAATTATGATGCGGGTTTTCCAAAAAAATTGAAATTCTTAATATGTTTTATGTAACATGTATATATTTCATACCATCTAGTCCATGTTTTCACTATAAAACATATTTTATTTTAAATAATCCATTATTGGAGGTTAAATTAATAAAATTATTATTTAATAAATCAAAAAAAATTTACATCGATTTTTTATTTTGAAAATATCTTTTCAAAAGAAACAACAGATTTTTTCTTAAAATTTTAAATATAAAATTTAATGAAAAATTATTTTTAATGAATATTAAAAATACCTTGATTGAAATAATTTTGAATATGCATTTCCATGATTCATGTTTTAAAAATTAAATTAGATTAAAAATATTAAAAAAATTTTATTTAAAAGTTGTTTTCATCGATAAAGGTTAATTTTCATGTTTCTTTTCCGAGTATAATTCTAGAATTCATCTTACAATATTATTTATATACTAGTTTATTCATGACATTTTTTTAATAAATGAAAAACATTAAATATCTATAAGAAAATTAATATATCACTACCTTTATCTTGATTATCATCATCAGTGAATAAATATAATTCATCCTAAAATGTCTTTCCCTTGTGCATAACCTATATTTAATTCCATTGTTTGGGGGAATTTTCACATGGATTAAAAAAATCTATTGATAATAGAAATTAATAAAAAAATCACATAACTGCTATGAACTGACCAATTCCAAGGCACGAGTTACAATTACCCTAATCCAGCCTCTAATGGCCAGCTGTTGGTGACCAGTGCTGAAGGCATATCTAAACACGGGAGGCGTTTTCTTATGTACTTGTACGCACATGAAACCATATTGATTCATAATTATGAAGGGACAGTGTAAATTATGCAATATAACTGTATTGTAATTTGTGAATTCATAACCATTAGGGTGTATAAGATTATGAATCAAAGTGGTGGAAAGCACAGTGGCATGTGGAACATACAGCAAAACTCAAAAAGGTGAAAAGATGCCGAGTTCTGGTGAATCAAAACTAAAAACCAGGATTTTTTTCTAGATCATCTATTTTGGGCTAGATATAGGGTCAACATAGAAGTGTAATAAATGGATTTAGGTATTGGAATCGGATCTCAGAAAACTATGAAAACCCAACTACACACCATTTTCAATGATAAAAACATGGCGTGTATCCACCTTAGTGGAAGTGGCTAGGCTTTTGGAAAATTTACGGTTGAAAAAACATGTATTCATCCTACAATTCAGGTACACCTTCCCCTATTATAAAATATTTTTAGAGGATCATGCTAGTTGGAACCCATGTGGAAGTGCATTGCCATGGTACTCTATCACACCCCGAGATTTTGGGAAATATATTTTTTTGAATAAATTAATTTTCATTGATTTATTTCATTGCACTAATTGAAACATTATTTTAACATTACACCAATATAGCTTACACTACATGCAACATCTACTTGTCATTTTTTATAAAAAACACCAACTCGGAATACATTACACACAACACTGAGTTTCTAAGAATCATTATTTTGTTGATATTTTTATTTAAACAAGATAGTTATAACAGTATCATTAAACATTGTATTATAAATAGAAACATTATAATTTTAAATTATTGTTTATAATGGTGTAATATAAAAAATTATTGATCATCAAAAATATAATATGTGGTAATGTCTTTATATGTTTAAAAATAATAATCTTCTCAAATGATCTTCTTTTCATGTACTTTTGTGGGAAAAATTAATTTTTGACTCATATATAATATTTTTATTAAATAAAGATAATTTATTTAATTTATAATGTCTAATTTATCTTAAGCTGTTTTTTAGGGATTTTCTGAGAAATATCATTTTTGGATGAATAGTGAAAAAATATGAATTTTAATTCCAAACTACGTTTTCCTATAATTTATTTAAATAAAAAAAAATTTATTTTAAAATATGTTAAATTTATAATTTGATAAAATATAAATAAAAAATTCCAAATAATATCATTGTAATGAATTTCAAATTGAAATTTGATATAAAAACACATCACAAATTTAATCTTTTTGACTTTAACAATATGTAGTGTCGTCCCGACGAAGACATTAATTTTATATTAATTTATACCTATTATATTTTCAAACCTTATAAAAATGCATTAAATTTTTTAAAATATAATAATCTATAATTTCCAATAAGGTCAACATTGTTTTTTTTTAAATATTACAGAATGCATTAAAAATTAATTATATTGTTAACAGAAAAATTAAGCTTAACAATTGAAAAACATCATACATAAGAGCTCAAATAACATAGAAACATGTTCATAACCCATTTTATGGCCATTAATCATCCCTTAGCTTTCCATTGTTTAGTTTAGTTAGTTTTGGATGATTGTTTTTGTAAAAACTTTGGTACACCTGATTTTTTTTCTAAAATACCAAATGAGTCATTTTATCACCCTTTAAATGGCTGCCACCACTCCATATTCCTCACACCTATCAAACCACATAGTTTCTGACAAAATCATCCAAATAAATTTCCCAACATACACATCTTCCTAGTTTAAGACTCCATTTGGGTATAAATTAATCCACAGAATCCATTTGGTGAAAAAAAGTATTTACCCAAAAAGAAGAAGCTTATATAAGTATGAAAAGTGTCAAGACATAAGGTAAGGGGATTTCAACTAGATTTTTATTTCTATGATATAAATTATTTATTCACAACCCATTAATTTATTGTGGTGTGTATACTTCCCATGTATTTATTCTATTATTCATATAATTAAATTTATGGGTATTTACTAATCGATTTGATGATCTTTCTTTTATGGGGTTTATGTTAGAAAAGTTACCAAATCGATAAATTAATTTTGTCTATATATTGATTCTTTGAAAAAAAAACCATGTTATGCATATATATCATTACATGAGTTGTATATAATACCGTATACATGTTATATCCTTAATATCCATATTTTAGGATATGTTAAGCTTCATGTAACATTATTCATTCTATTTCATTATGATTCAAATTTAAAAAATTTGTAAGTGTTTATAGATACAGTATCATAGTTTATTGAGATTTGTTTTTGATTAAGATCCCAATTATTAAATTTTATGATCTATCCCTTAATAAATATCATGAGTTTTCTAACCACTAGTTATTCATGTAATATCCAAGTAATGGCACCATTTTTTTCAACTATTTGGTATATAAGATGATCACGATATTGTTTCTATGAAAGTAAGGATTTACCTCTATCTTCGGTTATATTTATATGTCCCATAGAATCCATGTTTTCAAAAATTGTTTTCAATATTTAATAATATTCTCATATGATATTTATACGTCATTTTTACCCATGTCTTATATTTAAAAAGGGGTTCTTAAAATTGAATCATCTTGTCACTCTCCAGTCCGTCAACATTTATAAAAATTATACGGTGTAAAATATATGTTCTTTATGTATTTATTTACACATCATCAAGACTATCATGCTCTTGAAGATTCCATTGCAATATTAAAATGGAATGTTTTAAGAAAATTTTTCCCTAATATTCTAGAAATTAGTTTTTTAAATTTATTTTCATTGAAAAATGATTCATTATTTTTTATTATTTAAAATCATCTTAAATACTTATTTTATATTTTTAAAAATTAATATAAAATAAAATGTTTCCAGAAGGGTTTACGTTTTATCAATATTTAATTCATAAATTAAATGATATTTTCTCCACAATTTTTTTTAAATGACATCTCAAAAAAATCATCTTAGACAACATCCATTTTGGTAACTCAAGCCATTCTGGTATATGATCTCATTGTTTCATTCATATTCTTTCGCTAAATGGATTATTATTTTAAGGCATGAAATTAATTAATATTCATTTCTCTTTCATCAATTATATGTTTATTAAAAAAATTCCTCTTCCTTGTGTTATATGATTTTGGAACTCATTTCTATTTAATGAATAGTACCATGATAAATTATTGTGAAACCCGATTCATATGATTGGTTTTTTAGAATGAAATGATTATGAAACATATATATTTTAAATAGATTGTGAAATTTTTAAATGTTTTTGAACCCCATTAAATTGGTTAGGAAATGATCTCTTTTTTTTGGGTGATGATATGATTCGAGTTTTATTGCCTTATAGTACATATGTGTATGAGTTATTACAGGATGGGAGGGGAATATATCCCCCACCAATGAATTGTGTAACAATGGATGGATCCTGAGTATGAATGTTATGCATCTACCTGATTTCATGTTCAAAATGATATGCATGGAGATGGATTCATGTCCGTAAGATTATATATAAACTTTATTACTTGTTCACAATGTTATGAGTGAACATTATTTTTTGTTCATGTTGTTATAAGTGAACTTCATTTCATGATAAAAATGTTACGCTTGGACCTAGTTTCATATCCATAAGTTTATGTGTGAACCTAATTACTTGTTAACAATGTTATGTGTGAACCATATTATGTGTTCATAATGTAATGTGTGAACCTAATTACATATTCACAATGTAATAAATGGTCCTGGTTGCATGTCCATAAGTTTATGTGTTAACTTTATTACATGATCTCCATGTTATCCGTAAACCAGATTTTATATTCAGAATTTTATGCATGGAGCTGTTTTTCATTTCAATAAGTTTTTTTAATTGCTTCATTTCATGTCATTAACATTATGAGTAAACTTATTTCTAAATATATATTTTCATGATTTTATACATTGATGTGCATGCAACAATTTCAGGTCTTAATTATATGTTATACGTTCATATATTATGTTCCTAATTATCTTATAATTCAATTCATATGAACTTCTAATAATTATTCCATGATTCATATTTATAATTATTGATATGTAGGGTATGATATTATTAAGAAAAATCATGTTCTCATACCCTTTTGATCATATAATGCTTATGTATTATCATTATTTTACCTTACTAAGTGTTTTAGGTCACTTTATTCTTATGTTTCCTTTCACCGAGTAATAAAAAAAATTTCTTATGAATAATTAATAAGGATCAGATCTTTGTGGAAAAAATTGAATATATTTAACTGAGTTAATGTATTTGATTCTATGTTTTAAAAGGAACTAAAATAATATGGTCTTTGGGAATCTATTTTTTTGTATTTTATTATGTATTCAACAAAAGTTGTGAAATGTTAATGTATGAAAAGGGAGGTTTTTTAGAATTGGTATCAGATTATCAGAATTTATATGATCCTTAGGAAATATCATTTGTGATCTTTGGATGATGCATGGATCTTTTCCCAAGGGATTCATAAGGAAAGTGCATCCATTGGGGATGTTGGTGTGTCCCACCAAGGAGGTGTACCACCCATGGGGGTTTTTGATAGGTATAAATTATATTCAACTTGAAATAATTATATACCATTATAGATGGTATCAAAGAAAAGGATTATAGAAAATTTGGAAAAAGGATGAGATATTTATAGTGACATACCTGGGTATATTTAATGGAATATTTCTAGGGATGTCTCTAAGGATATGAATAAAGATGAGTTAACAATTTGGAAAATGTCTTGAAATTTTGTTAAAGGATATAGTGAGTAGTTTTCTAGAAATAAATAACTAATTGTATATTACAAGTGGATTTTTCTCTGGAATAGTTGTAACTTGGAGTAACAGCTCAGACATTGTGTGTTGGTCCTTTCTCAGCATAACCAGATACATGACAATGGGCCTTGCTGCACACCTAGTTTTTCAATCTTAGGGGATATGATTTGGGATTCACAAACTCTTCATGAACCATCATGAATGATTTGAAAAAACAATTTGGATGTGAATAACCTAATATAATTCAAGGATTCCATAGATTAAAGAATGTGTCATAATTTACACATCCTATATGTTTTTTTTATGATTATGTGGTTCCCCACTATGAAAAATGTTTCTTACATTATAATGTTTTGTTTTAGTAAAGGGATAGAACCAAAATGAACCATGTTAAAGGTTACTATGATTTAAATTGAAATGATTTTCATCCTTTGAATCTAAATTATATGGGAGATATAATGTAAAACTTTATTGTTATGCTCACATAGATTTCTTATGCTATGAATTATACTGAGCTTTTAATAGAGAAATTGAGCTAAAAATGTTTTGGTGAGTCCTTCTTGAGAAAACATCCAACATATACCAATAGATCTTATGATTCACTATTTTCTGAACACTAGTTCAATAACATTGAAAATATATTCTCATTTTCAGGTGTTTGAATCATGATAATGTCTTTTCATTTGTTTAATAGTTATAATGTAAAGTAGATAAATAGTGGACCCAAATCAAGAATACATGGAAGAAATATAAAATTTAACCCATAGATTTGGATTAGTTTTGAAAATAATTATTTAATAATTACTTTCCTAATGTTATTCATATGATGTTGGAATATGAGTATAGTGAGATGAAGCAAAATGATGATTAATTTCTCATCACCTTGAGGATAATTTTTTAGGACTTGCGGGGCTTTCATATGGTTTTATCATTCAACCTAAAATTATTGTTGATAGGTTCTTAGATGGAATAAATCCAAGATTTAGAATTGAATTTTTCATATGAGACTTTAGTAGCTACTAATAGATTGTGTGTTGTGTATACAAATTTGAAATTGAGTTTGGATTTTTGTATCAATGACATGGTTTTAACAAAAAAAATAAAGGCAAAGGTAAAAAGAAAATATAAATAAACATGTAAATAAGAAAATGATTTCAAATCCTACTTTCTAAAACAAAGTGAATGTTAACTTAGGAGAGTGTGTAAAGGGATCCAGAAGGTGTTTTTAGTGTGGTAATTCTAGATAGAATGTAAAATAATGTAAAATTGATCTGGAATATAAATTAAAATAAAGGATTGGGAGATATATTAATTGGATGAACCACCCACACCTCACTTTTTCCAGTGCGTGGAGTTTTGTAATTATGATAATAACTTCCTCAATCCATGAAATAAAACTGATAATAAGACACAAAAACAATAAGAAAAAGTAAAATGGAGAATCTTATGAAATCACAGTGGATGATGTGAATGATGATAATTTGGAAAAGCATATCATTCCCCCCCTAGTTTGGAAATTCTTATCTCATTTTGTTTGAATAATCCTATGATAATAATATTTTTCATACTTTTGTGAAGTATGTTGCGATTACATCCCTCTACATTGATTTGTCAATAATAAAATCATATTCAATGTCTTATCGGTGCAAGGATGAACTTGAGTATCTAAGAAAATTTGTTTAAGATAGTAGCAGATTTATTGAATATGTAGTGAATTATATTTTAGAAGGTTTATATGGTTAATCATTTATAGAAAGTTTAATTTAATCATCAAATAATGTTTTTATGATTAATGTATTATCTCACCACATGATGACTTATACATATTGGATAACCTATTCATACCACAATGTGTTGATGGTAACTAAAGATTGATTGGATGACTTATTGTGGATCTCTTCATCTGATAGTTCATCAAGAATAAAAAATTTCCCTTCATTTACTAGCGTAAGAGACAAAGTGTAAATCTATCAAGGAACAAACTATGGGTGATATTTTTCATATGAAAAGGAATAAAAAAAAGTAAGTTCATTTTTCTTAATGTTCTCCGACTATAGGAAAAAATGATCTTGAAACCAAAAATGGTATCCTAATTACGTCATTTTTAATGAATCAACGGGATCCATATATAATCATGGATTTATAACATTTTTATTTTTATATTTCTCCTAACTATGTTATCTTTAAATATCCATTTGGACGTAATAGTAATATTTCTCTTATATGTCCACATTTTCACTTGCAACCTATGTTCTCCAATGTGGGAAACAAGTTATGAGTAATATTGGGGGGAGAGTTATGGCCCCAGATTTCTTTTATTAAAGAATATTTTTTAGTTCAATTTTATTATGTGGTATATATTAAAGGAATATAAAATTATTAAACCATTAATAAACCAAATGATGTTTTGGGAAAACATTATTTTAATGGGGGTAAAATGTAACAACCCAATATTTTGTGAAGTATTTTTTTCAAATATATTAATTTTCATTGATGTCTATAATTCAACTATGTCTAAAATTCCACTAACATGGCACAAAATTTGTTTCCACTTCCAAAAACAATAACTTGGTGTATATTACTCACAACACCGACTTGGCATACGTTACACGCAAAGTTGAGTTTCTAAGAACCATTATTTTATTGTTATAATTATTTAAATTTGATAGTTATAACCTAGACCATAAATATAATAATATAAATAGTGAAAAAAACTTCAAAAATAATATTTATAATGTTTTTATATAAATAAAAAATATTTATTATTAAAAATATAATTTTGGGTAAAGACTTTATATGTTTAAAAATTAATATCTTCTCAAATGAACTTATTTTCATTTCTTTCTTGAAATACAATAAATTTACTTTTATAAATACATAGAAATTTAATTTTTTAAAATAATGTCATTTTTTTAATTTCTAATTTCTAATTTATCTTAGGCTGTATTTTTTCGATTTTTCTTGGAAACATTATTTTTTATATGAATAGTGAAAATTACTAAATTTTAATTCAATACCGATTTTAATATAATTTAGTTGTATTGTTAAATTATTATATAATTCGGTTATAACTTATAATTATATAAAATATAACAAATTTAATCTAATTTAATTCATTAAAACAAATTTTAAATTGAAATATGATATAAAAACCCAAGAAAAGTTTAATAATTTTTAATTTAAAAACTCACAGTGTCATCCACGCTATTTGATGAATTTTAAATTAATTAATTAACATTTTTTATTATAATTTGAAAAAATGGATTCCATATTTGAAATTATAATAATTTATAATTTCTAATACATTCAATATAGTTTTTTACCAAAAAAATATTCAATAACATAAATTTCAATGATTGGGGTGAAATGAAGTTTATTTAGAAAATAAACATTAAACATATAGTCCTAAATATCCCAAAAACATTTACAACACCCATTTACTAGACATTATTCTTTTGTTAACCTTCTATTATTGAGTTTTATTGGGTTTTTATGACTTATTTCGGTAAAAACATGGGTACACCTAACATGTTCTCAAAAATACCAAATGATTTCATTTACTCTACTATAAAAATCCCCCACCAATATCCATTTCTCAAACCTCTCAAACAAAATAGGATCAACCATAATCTTCCCAATACACTTCCCAAAATACCTACCTTCCTCATTGTATCCTCCCTTTTAACAGAAAGCAGTCTAAGGAATCCCTTTGGTGAAAAAATGGATTTACCCAAAGAAAATTAATTTTGTACGAGTACAATGAGATTGAAGACATAAGGTAAGGGAATTTCATCTCACTTTTTATTTCTGTGAGATACATGCTTTATTCACCACCCAATTATTTTTTAGTATTTATATTTCCCACAGGTGTATTCTTTTATCCATATAAACTAATTTATGGTTATTTACATATCCATTTCAAGAATTATCTTTCAAGGGTTTGATGTTTCAAAGGATACCAAATCGGTAATGTAATTTGGTCTCTATTTTCTTTCTTGAGACACATTACATGTTATGAACCAATATTTTTCCATGATGTTTATATTCTTCCATTTAAATTTTATATCATGAATCTATTTATTTTCATGTTATTTTAATTATCATGTAACTTTATTCTTTTCATTGACTTATGATTCCATGGTACCAAATTGATAATATTTTATAGCTACAATATCACCATTTATTGAGATTGTTTATAATTATACTATCACTAATTATATATTGTGATTAATATATTAATAAATCTCATGAGTTTTCTAAACCTCTGGTAATTCATGTTATATCCATGCAATGTTATGATTTTCTCTAATCATTGGTACATAATATGGTAATGAATGTGTTTTTATAAAACTATGAATTTACCTCTCTCTTCGTTTATAAATAAGTTGTCCTTCAAAACCATAATTTCAAAAAAGTTTTCAATAAAATATTATACTCTTCTCTTATAATCTTTAAAGTTATTTTTACCCATGTTTTACATTTTTATACTAAAGGGTTTCTAAAAATGAATCTTTTTCTCATATAATCATGAAGGAACATTTCTATAAAAATCACGGTTTAATAGGAATGTTCGACATGTATAGATTTAACCACCACCATGTACATAATTCACATGAATCATCCTTTACAATATTATGATGTAATTTTTTAAAATAAAAGGTTTACCTAATATTCTTAAAATTTATTGTTTTAATGTGATCATTAATGAAAAAATTTCCAAAATGTTTTATTATTTTAATTGATTTTAAAATATTCTATTATATGATTTCATGGTAATTTAAAAAAATGGTTTTCAGAAGGTTGTATTATTTAAAATTCCTGATCAAATAGAAAAGTTATTTTCTCATGAATTTTTTTTTAAAATATATATCAAAATTATAATCTATTTATGAATACAAATGTTAATTTTACTCAATCCTTTATGGGAATTGATCTAAAGGATTCATACATATTATTTCTCAATATGGTCTATCCATTTAAGGCTTGATGTTTATGAAAACTCACATCTCATTCATGGGTTATATGTATGTGAAACTCCTTCCTATTTTGTGGATTTTATGATTATGAAACCTGTTTGTTGTCAAAGAGTTATACCAAGATAAATTATTATGAATCCCAAATCATTTCAAGGTTATTATAGGTTGAAATTATTAAGAAATGTGCATATTTTCCAAAGGTTCGGATATGGTTAAATTTTTTTAATACCCATTACATGGGTTATGATATGATCTATATTTTTGGGTAATGATGTGATGTGAGTTTTATTATCTTGTGTCACATGAATGTATGACTTATTACATGTTGGTTGAGACCTATATCTCCCTCTAATGCTTTGTATAATGATTTATGATTCAAGAGTATAAATGGTATGTATGATCTGAATTACATGGTCACATTGATATGCATGGACATGGTTTCATGTCCATAAGATTATGAATGAACCTAATTATATTTTCACATTGTTAAGATTGAACCCATTATGTATTAATAATGTTTTGTGTTAACATATTTACATGTTCACAATGATATGAATAGACCTAGTTTCAAGTCCATAATTTTATAGATGATTCTTATTACATGTTCTCAATGTTATATGTGTACCTTTTAGGTGTTCATAATGTTATGTGTGAACTTGATTACGTGTTAAAAATGTATTGAATGGACCTATTTGTATGTGAATATATTTATTTGGGAACCTAATTAATTGATCATAATGTTATTTTTTAACCTAATAGAAAATTCACAATGTTATGTGAGGACCTGGTTGTATGTTTACAAGTTCAAGAAAGGTTCCGATATCATGTCATAAAATAATTGAGTGAACATATTTCTACTTTTATAAGTTCATGACGTTACACACTTTTATGTATTCCACATTTTAATGTTTTATCATTTGTTATGAGTTCATGGATTATGTTCTTGGTTATCTTATGATTCTTGTCTTATGAAATACTAATCTTTATACCATGATTCATTTTTAAGATCTTGGATGTATAGGTTATGATCTTATAAGGATAAAATCAGGTTTACATAGCCTTATGATCATTTTGTGCTTACGTATTATCATTATATACAATTATGGAGCATCCAAGATCACCAATTTCTTATGATTCATTTCCCCATATTATGATGAGTGTTTTTTAAGTATAATTACTAAGGGGATGATATTGTTTGGACACATTAATGATCTTTCACTGAGTTAGATGATTTTTCATCCATGTTTCCAAATTAACTAAACCAGTATAGTCATTTGTCCTTTGTTTGTGTAATCTATTTATTATTTTGAGAATGTTATGATATATTAATAAATAAAAATGTTGGGTTATTATATACATGGTTGGGTACCTGAGTACACCAACATAGATATGTCACATGATCAACACCCCATGTGGGGTAACACTTCATGTACACACCAAACAGACATGAGGCCATTACAATGACACGAGGTCAGGCACACATACAAAACCAATATAACACGACCCAATCCCTGTTATCTTGGACACATTGTGTATTCCACCTACATGACTTGTACTACTAAATTGATAAATAGTTTTATTCCATCTAGGGACATGGATAGAATGTGGATTGGGGACACATGTCATGTAGGTCCTCTAATAAGTATTATACCGCTTAAGATATTTTTAGGAATCTTCAGTATTATGTATCTCCATTATTTGAACTCATATTTTTTCTAGGGATTATCCAATCCTAATTGTTCTTAATCTGGAACATGATGATTCCCAATGTTGTGTGTTTAGATAAATTATGTGAAATATTCTTAGAATGTTTCTTTCTCAGGGGACACATGATGTTACTGGTGATCAAGAAAAATAACTAGAGATCACAGAGTTATACCCTCTAGTATGGTTTGGCATATGAGTCATTATCATTTATAGTGAAACCCCCCATCAGCATGGGAGTGGATTTTATGTAGCTAACTCCTGAGTAAAACCCAGCTTATATACTTCATATCAGTTTGTTGATGACTATAGTGGAACCCCATATTGTACCTGGGCATTGTTCCATGACTCCTGAGTGGAACCCCCATACCTGGTAGAGTGTGGGTCCTCATTGACCAGAAGGGAACCCCCTCTTTAACTAAGGTGATGTTCCTCTACCTTTATAGTGGGAAACCGGATCATGATGGGAGACATTCCCCTACATACTGAGTGGAACCCCCTATCATCATAAGGGACATGCCCTTATGACACCAAAGTCGATCCCCCATCGGCATGCTCACAAGTACTCCAAAAAAACTAATACAAAATAACCCCCTTTTGTGCTAGGGATTTTCCCCTCTACTTCTATTTTGTGACATATTGAAATTTTGGCATAGTGATGTAGTGTAGAATGACTTGGGAGATTACTTTTGTACATATTCATGATTGGTTGGGAATCTTTGATGGACTTTTGGAAATGATGGTTATGCTTTTTTCCTTGGCTGATATGTGAGATGATAATCACCTTAATCTCTTGTTTGGGAATCATTTTAATTATAATATTTATTCTTATATATATATAACATGGATTTGGTTACTCTCTTCCCGCATAGGAAATGATGCATGAGGTATTCCACGTACATTCTGTGTCTAGCTTCTCGTGGTAGGATGAGCCTACTATCCTATTATATGTCATGAAGCCATAATGTGTAGTTTATCAACTCATCCTGTCCTTCTCCAAGTTTTTGTATGAAGTTCAAAACATTTTTTTGGGTTTTATATGTTCTCTTTTACTTTATATTGCATTTAATATATTCCTTTCATTTTAATTCTCTGGGTGTGAGAATTATAGCTCTCAGTTGAGGGGTTAACCCAATAGGTTCTTCTTGAGTTTCCTATGGGGAGCACTTCTTTTTTATCATTCATATATCTGATCTATGAGACATATCTTAGGGATATATGTTCATGTTGGACAATTTTTTTCATGATGATGGAACACAATGATGTCATCTTGGGTTTGGAATGGATGTCATTGAGCTAATCATAGATTAACTATCAACACATACAAGTCAAATGTATATTCACTCATGTGATGAGATTTTCCAATTCTATAAAGAGGGACATCATGGAATGGAATGTGGGTTCTATGATAAGGATTTTTCATCGCATCAGCCATAATATAGAGAGTATATTCCTTGGTGTAGAATTCCCTTTAGGCATCTAGGTTCTGTCAGTTGTAGAGGATTATATGGTCATATTCCCTGAGGACACTCTAGGACTACCTCCCTGGTGGGAGACGGAGGCTTACATTGACTGTAATATTGAGACCTCTATGATATATTATGAAAAAAATAGTATTTCCCCTACCAATCATCAATATCTATAGTTGTGGATGGAGGACCCTCGGGAGAAATATTTCTTCAGACCTAGTTTGTCCCCCTAGGATGCTCTGGTGTTGTTTTTGAAAAGGGAATACATGTGCTTGCAGCTATGAGTAGATTATTTTCACAATAAAAAGTACATGATAAATAAAAAATTCCACTTTACAAGGATTGAATTCATCTTTGACCAATATTGTGGTGCAACTTAGTTCTTGAAGATCGATTGAATGCCCGAATATAAAAAGTTTAGGGATTTTGAGGTTGATATTCCAATATTTTCATTCTTATGTAGATATAGACACACAAAGTTCCTACTGCTGCACTTTGGGGTGATAAGTACCCCAAACATATTTATTGATATGATGAAATATGTTTTCCACATCATTTTTTTTGGTCGCCTTCATCAAATTCATACTCCTATACAATGAATTGGAGGAGGAATATTTACAGCATGTGAGGATGGTCTTATATTTTCCTTTTGAGCCCCTGATTTATGAGAAACACTCAATGCCCCTTTTGAAGATTAAAGAGGTTCCTATTTTATGTAATTTCATCTCTGGGCATTGTTTAGTCAAGGATCAAGTAAATATCTATGTTTTTCATTCATGGGATCCACCAACGATTGTGTCGAAGGTGGAGAGAGTTCTTCGATTGTAAGGGTACTGCATGTTGTTTTTCATATATATCACTAGAATCAGAACCCCTTTGATCAGTTTAACATGAAAAATTTATATGTTTACCTAGTTTTATAAATGATAGATGTCCTTTGAGTAGTTTAGGCTAAGACTGAAATGTGATCCGGTTTTTATACTTCTATGTAAGGAATGGAGTTGGTAGTGTGTTGCGATTTTTTAAAATTTGTGATAAGATGCGTGTTTATCCAGTGAAAGGCATTTATCACAAATGGTTCAAGGCACTTGAGACCCAATGATCATAACCACATGGCTTATGATATAGAGCCTACATCAGTAGTAATCACCTATAATATGTGGAGGAACTACCTTTAGTGGATCACATTTTGGTCTACTTGGACCACCAGAGTCTCATGTACATATTCAAATTGACATACACGAATCTTATTCAATTGAGATGGTTAGATTATATACAAGACTATGAATTTTATATAGTCTATAATATAGGGAAGGGGAATTTTGATAACGATTTACATAGAAGGATGTACCATTCCCTCTTAGTGTAGGACGCTTTGGAGCAATTGGCCTCATTGCAGCAGTCCCTGGTGGAGCAGGAGGGTACAACTTTTCAGTAACTGATGGTGTTGATGCCATTTCATCTCAATCAAATGAGGGAGTACCAGCTAGGTAACATTGAATTTTATGTATTAAATTCTTGTATTACAAAAATAGATTCCTGATTTGGATATTATAAAGAAGTGAACCACATTATCCTTGTCAATGGAATGATTATGGTCTCGGTTGTGTTAAAAGAGGAGCTGATGCTAGAGTTACACACTTCCACCCTAACTAGAAAACCTGATGTGGCAAAGTTGTATAAATCCAATCATATGCAGTTTTTTTGTTCTACGTGAAACATATCATAACAGATATAATCTACTGATGCCTCACCTTTTAGCAAGGTAATGATACTAACAATGTTCTATTAGGTTTGTTGGATCCCCTTGAGATCTCGAGGTGGAAATGTGATGGAATATACATGGACTTTGTGATAGGTATTCTGCACACTATGAAGGTTAATGAATATATCTAGGTTATTATTGATTGGATCATGTAGTTTGGGCACATCCTATAAATTAGGGAGAAAAATTCAGTGGAGAGTTTAGGGTAGTTGTACATGTGGGATATTTTTTACTTTCATGTGGTACCCTCAACGATTGTCTCTGATTGTGACCTGCAGTATACATCAGAATTTTAAAGAGGCCTATAGGATATATACCAGAACAAAATAGGGATGAGTAATACATTTCACCCTGTGAATGATGGGAAGACCAACCACACTATCTTGGTGTTGGGGAATATATTGAGGGCTGTCATGTAATATTTTAGGTATATCTATGAGGATCACCTTTCCTCGGTATGGATTTCATACTACAACATTTAACAATATACCATTGATTTGGAACCATTTTAATCCATGTATGATAGACTTATATGGTCACCCATGTGTTGGAACATGATTAGTGTGACATCTATTATGGGACTAAAGATGGTGCACATGATGTTGAAGAAAGTCAGATTCATTCATAAGCAGATAAAGATAACCTAGAGCCAATAGAAATCATACACAGATCATCATCATAAGACCTTGGAGTTTGAAATGGGATACCACACTAGTTTGGTAGACTCCCCATGATGAAGATTTCATAGGTTGATTCGTGAGTTATGTTATCCCTGAGGATCATTGGGTTGCTCGAGATCATGTAGAGGACTCGTGTTGTTTCTTACCGCATCACCCTACCAAAAACGTTGGAGCGGGTATACAATTTCATCTGCAAGTCATAGATGTGGCAATATGTGCATGTCCCCTTGCATGTTATCAGTTAGGGGGGGCATTAAAAATAGGATGGATCCATCTTTTGGGACCACCATGTGGTGATTGTGTATCAACAATATAGGACCATATGTGGGTAGACCATCCCCTTAGTCTGTGTGTTGTGGTTGTATGGGAATATGCAGGAGGGTTCATATGAATGGGGGAGTCATATGTGGGATCAGTATCCTGAGTTTTTTGTTTAGTTTTTACTTTTCCAGGATGAAAATATTAAAGAGGGAATGATGTATAGACCTATTTTTAGATTTGTAAGACTTTGAAATATTTATATATATTTACTGAGATATCCACAAATATGACATTTGATTTTGAGGCCCGATGTACCCGAATATAATTTTATAAAAATATACAATATGTATCATATTTCAAATTTATATCTTATTAAATAATATTGGATAAATAATAAAAAATTATTATACTAGAAATATAACACTGTTTTAGATTTCAGAGCATGGTGTTTACCATTGGAACGATAATAAATGGTTGAGATTTGGTAATTTCGACTCCACTCTTGTTGGTTGTAAATTTAGTGAACTAATTAAATTATTGTTTAATTAATGTTTTTATTTTAAAATAGAAGATTATATTATAAGAATCATATAATTTTTTATTCTATAGGTTTATTCTAATAATCCTTGAAAACACCAACAGTGCTATACTTCCTCCTTCTGTTAGCAGATCACCTCAGATGATGAAGAAACACCAGATCAGATCTTATCATGACGTAGTGAACAAAATGTGTACTATTGATAATTGGAGAACATGTTATTTATCAAATAATGATCTAAAATCTACATAGTACAATTGAATTAATTTTTTACACCCTTTGATTCATTTTTTTTGAGATGATCCATCTTTTTTCTTCGATATTCAATAACTATTTCCCATTGAATTTACCCATGTATTGAAATCAAAATTTACATTACGTATTTCTAAAAATTGAATGAACATTCTTGATAATTGGTGAATAATTATTTTATAATGGTCATTTAATTATTTTGTGGTACTTTTCACAAAATTATTCTTTGGGTTATTCATTAGGAGGACCTTGCGGTCCCCATTCGAAATTTTAATGCAGTACCGAGAAAAATCAGACAACTAGAACAATGATTGTTCCTGAAACAAAGAATAAAATGATTAATTATGGCCCTATATAGGATGTTAATTAAGAGTGGGAGATAATTTTGATTCTTTGAGTACGAATCCAATGTGGTGTAAGGAATATTGGAATCTAAAACAAATAGCCAAAACCATGATTTTATGTAAGATCTGCTATTTTTTATATAGATGGTGTTGAAAAAAAAATTACCATATTCCATCATAAGTATTAGATTTGATAAAAAAATGAAAATATTGACTACACACAGTGTAAAAGGATTAAAACATGAAGTATATCAGTCATAGTGGTGGTGGCTAGGGTTTTGGAAATGTTATGGATGACATGGAGTGTAGCCCTCCAACACACGATGTGCCACTTCCGTAGTTGGATAGCCCATGTGTAGGATCACACA
The DNA here is from genome assembly GCA_963277665.1 of Viscum album. Classification (NCBI taxonomy): domain Eukaryota; kingdom Viridiplantae; phylum Streptophyta; class Magnoliopsida; order Santalales; family Viscaceae; genus Viscum; species Viscum album. Next base: position 400,375,375 of record OY728120.1, read on the forward strand.
GATGGGAAACCCTGTTGAATCGCATTTCCAGGTACATGAACATTTTCTAGAGTATATAGGCAAGTCTTGTTCACACGGGTCGCACCCCTTTTGAGGAAACACGCCATGTATAGAGTATTTGGACATGGGGTTAGTAGACAATCATGGGGTATGGAACATGGAAAAAGGCAAAAAAGACTAGAAATGATCATGGTTATCATGGGCATGCCTTATAGTCCACCCACACGTTGTGTTCTACTACATGGATAGGTATTGGTCCACTATCCATGGATAGAACAATGCAGTGGAGTGGGGACACAAGTTTAGTGGGTCCCTTGACATGCCATGTACCCCTTGAACTCCTCTAATAAGAACTCGATCATCTATATACACTTCTTTTTAACTCTTATTTTTTCAAGTGATTACTTTCTCCAGAGCTCTTTCCACATAACATGATAGTGACCATAATTGTGTTTTTAGAGTTATGATGTGAAATATTTCGGGTGAAATGCTTATTAAGGTGATGCATAACACTGTAGAGATCATGTATAATCCCTAGATATCAACATGTTTTACCCTACATTAGAGCATGGTAGTAGACTCCACAACCATTAGAGTAGAACCCCAATCACTATGGTTGAGGGTCCACTATAGCTACCTTTTCTGTGGAACCCACTTCTATACTAAGGCGGGATTCCTTGATGACTAGAGTGGAACCCCTTATTGTACTAGGGCATGGGACCTCAACTTCAATGTTTATTTCCCTAACTAGTTGATCATGGGTCCTTGATGTCCATAGTATATTCTCCCATGTTTCACCAATGCATAATTCTTCAACCATTAGAGTGGAACCCCCCCACCCATCAGTAAGGGTTTGGGATCTCTACCTACTAAGTGGAGGAACTCTATTGGCATAGGGTGTAGGTCCTCATGAAAATAGAGTTCCCCCCAAGCATGTAAGTATGCCCTCTATGGATACTTATATACTACAATACCCATTAATTACTAGGGTCCAGGTCCTATAATAAGAGTTTGTGGCCACATATATTTTCTACATAGTGACATGGTGTGGCTTAACTTGGATGGTTACTTCTAGGAAGTCACATGAGATATCTGGTATCCTTGGTGGATTGTTGGAACTATAGTATACACTTCTTCTTGGGATGAGAAATTATATATCCCTTCACTATCTCATCTATTTTTCATTTGTATATGCATATATATATATATAGTAATATATATTCTTCTATATCCACCACATAGATTTGGCTAATCTCGTTCCATGAGAGGAAAATATGATGGGGTACGCCATGTTTTTTATGTGTAAAGATTCTCATGGTTGAATGAGTATAATATACTATTCTAGGTGGTGATTACACTACTGTTAGTTCACATACTAATGGTATTCAGCCCCTTATTTATGGATGTGGTAACATAGACTCTTGGTTTGGGATGATCTAATCAATTTGAATGTATCATGAATCTACATTCATTATTTTCCTTTTATATCTCTAACTCCTCTAACTGTAGATTTTGGGGTCTCTTATTGGGTATTTATATACTCACACCAACATGGGATTTTTCCACAAGTTTCATTTCCTATGTAGGGTCCACAGTTCCTTTAGAGGATCTTAAGGATACAGGGTGCTTTGGATAGCATTAGGTGGTATTAGCTTTGAGATCCCAAGTAAGGATTTCTCAGCAAATTACCTTACATATTTTTCTGGGTAGGGACATATTTCTAGTTAGTTATGTATTTTTTCCTTTATTTTTCAGTTTTTACTGTTGTAATCTTATACACCATTGAGGTTATGCATGCTTTGATTACTTTATAACTATGTTAAATCTTTAACTCATTCTCTATGAACTAATCCATCAAGATGGATATGTGTGTGTGAGTAGGTACTTAAGAAAATTTATCCTTGAGTTTTGTTGTGCCTTGATCCCTAGTCACCATCCCTAGAATATAGAGGTGGGCATGGGAGTGTTTGTCCTCGTGCCCCATCATCGGTCTGCTCATGACACTACCCCTTTCATGAATGCTATTAGTTTGAGTAATTACTACATATAATTTTATTCTATTTATTTTTAGGGGAATTATATCATAGAAGTATAGTTTTTATTTTAATATATATATATTTTTTGATAGATATATATATTTTTAGTATTTTTTAAATAATTTATTACTTTATATAAAGAAAATATTATATATAATTATTAATATGTAGTGATGAGTAAAAAAAAACCCCTCATGGCATTGATAGATATCAAGGGACAAACAAGCATGAGAAATTTTTTCCTACCAAAAAAAAATAATTTATAGAGAAAATTAATTTACAATATGATCATGATGTATAAGGACATGAAGTCTTCGATTTCTGTGTATAATTACTTTAAATTCATTATTCAACTCATCATTATGTAACAATTTATTATTATCTATGTGATCTTTTAATTTCAATTATTATCTATGGATATATTATGATTTCAGTTTCATATTAATATGGAATTATTTATTGTAATCAAGATGTTCCATAATATGTTTTATCATCTTATTCTCAATTAGGATCTTCAATTCCAATCAACTATATTTTCCCTCACAAATAATTTGATTCCACCCTTATTGTGTTTCAATTTTACAAGGATATTAATAAATGCTTTAATAATTATAATTCTATTAAAATATCTTGTAATATCCCATATTGTTTCTAAATATATCGCTTTTTGTCTTTTTTGTTTAATCCTTTGTGGTGGAGTCATGTTCGGAGAAAGAGAGCCTTTATTAAGGAAAATTAACTATTGTTTAGGGATGTATTTTTTCTGAATTAATGGATTCAGGATAAAACATGTTAAATGGTTTTATGTGGGTTTTCCAGCCTTAGGAAGGATTTGGAGGTGTTTTGGGTCCTTTTTTGATTTTGGGTAGAAATATAGTATTTTGGGAAATTACATGGTGTGCACCTATTACATGACTTTTAGCTACTCCCAAACACCGGTCATATACATGTACGTGGTGTGAAATGGTTACAGATTATATAAACCAATCAAGCCATGTAAATTTTGAGTAGAGTTAAATATAATCTATGGTGAGTGGTTTTTTAGTGTGTCAAATTAAAATGGAATGAACAAAATGAAATTGTATTAAACACCATTTAATATATCACCCTACTATTATATGGTGATTAGAGTTTTATTTTCTTCTAATTCCATCATTGAAGCTTCCTCCTCTTAATCTTGGATTGTATGCTATGTGATTTTGGATTCCTTTCCTCCTTTTCAGACAACCTATTTGTATGATTGATCCCTATTAAATATTTGGCTTTGGTATTCACCTCCTCTTATGTAGTTCATTGTTTGGTCAGTGGACTCTTTAGATGACATAGGTTTATTATCTTGACATGGTATATTTTAGGTTTGTATTGTAATTGTATACACTTTCTTGCACATTAGTGTTAGCCTTTGGAGGTGTTAAAGGAATATCTAAACACTGACAAATAGTTTGTTTAAGAGGACATAAGTTTTTTTTAGTTTCATTATATAGATTCACATTGTCTTGACATGATTATTTAAATAGAGCGAATATTATTGTTTTATAAAAATTTTGTAAATGAAATGTGTAATTGAAAGATAAATACTTATTTTCACAATTAACAATTGATCCTTAAGATGATATATTTTAATATCCATGCTATTATGAGATGTTCTGAAACTTGAGGAAAATATTACATACTATGATTGGTAGTGATACATGATGAAATTATTATATACCAATATAGGAACTGATAGATTTTATAATGCTTATATACTGAGCAAGTCCCTGATACATGATCAAATGAATATATATTATTCGTGGCCTAGATACATGTTGTTATTATTATATTCACAGATCAAATATAATTTATTTTTTAAAATCTTATAAAGTATTATTCACCAATATTTTTGTGATCTATTCCATTTATATATAGTTACAGTTGACCTGGTTGTGAGACAGGATCCGAGATGTAACAACATGGTGTTGAAGCATGTTATATGGGTTTTTGGTTGTGATTGTAATGGTTGCATTACCTGATCAGATATATTATTGCATGGTTAAAAAGTTTGTTAAGGGGGTATTAATTTAGTTGTTTAATTAATTAGTAAACCAATATATTTCGTTATTTCATGACCATATTATTATAATGGTTATTTTTAGACATATAGGTGTGGAGCTACTGAGTTATACTTACACCCTACTGAGGTCTCTCTTTGGTACTTGAAAAGATTACATTGATATTGTATTTTACAATGGAAGGGGACCATATTGATTATTATTTCTTCCTTGATGGACTTTAGTTTGGAGAAGGAATCGACATAAGGTTCTGGACAGGGGTCTTCTGAGATTCTTTATGTCAGCTAATTCATGTATTGTATCACATTCATGTTGACCTTTAGGTAAATATCTATATGAAATTAAATTATACCATTAATATTTATTATAATATTCATTAGGATTATTTCATTGTTTTATTTGTTCCTCTATTTCCCAGTGGTAAGAGATATTGTTTCCCTCTAACTATTACTATGATTATGATATTTTACTATTCATTTACCTGGCTCTGTAACTCTATACTAATGGATATAGTGTCCCTAATTTTATGATCACACCATTGTTTCTAGTCTATAGCCTATCGGTTATGGGGAGGCACACTTTGGATTTCATAACCAACCCTTTCCTTTTGTGTGATATAGTGTCGGGCTGGGGGATGTTTTAAAGTGGTATGAAAATAGTAGTTTTTTATTCTATATTTATTACTCTTTGGGAATATTTTAATGGTTAATAAGATATTTCATGACACGGTAATGAGTGTTTTCAATGGAGTATCTAAACCATGTATGGGTGAATATCCAAGTGCTCTGGATGGGAAATTTATTTATACTATCTGTTTGTTACAGTCAATGAAATTACTCATTGGGTGATTCACATATTTTATGTGGTTATTATTTCATGTGGTTATTATTTCATGATATTTATACTCAATTAACAGTATTGAATCAGATGACCATTCATGCATCATGATAGACACATAGGTATATATATTGAAATGAATTATTCCTGATAGGGAAATATTTATTACATGTGATATATACATTTCTTTATGAATTATGAAATTAAATTCATATTATATCTGATAAATGAAATAAATGAACTGATATATTATGCTAAGACACTTTTATTCCATGTTTATAGAGACCAAGAGTCATTGGATATAATTTTAGTCATCTTTTGACATTGACCAAGGAATATCCATTGTTCTATAGAGTGTTTCTATCATGTAGAGAAAAGAAGCATCATCATTTTGGTGTTGAGAATACAAATAGTGGAAATAATAATATCCTTAACATATGTAGATTCTTGTGGCTCATCAGGAATAGATGGATGTTCAATAACACAAAATATTACTAAGGGTCATGTTAACTGTAGAAATGGATATTCTTCACACTATTCCTTCCATGTCTGAGATAATAATAGTGTTCCATCTATAGAATCCACCTACATTCACTTGGGAGGGTGTAACACCCCAGGTAAATAAAGAATATGACATTTTATTATTTATCCATATTTGTGAATAAAATATTGATATGACTTTAAAGGGGGCGCTATTCTCGATGGCGTACCCAACACGCAACAACGAGTTTCTTGGGAATCTTACGTTGCACTCTAATAATAAAATAATATTATTTTAAATGGTAGTTAACATGTAGTCGTTGTATTGGCGGGAATGGATATAAATAACTAAAATATTATTATATATGTTTTTAAATGTTTTTACATTTATCCAATAAAATATAAAAGCATAAAATACGGAAAGAATTCAATTTTAGGCTTTTATACCCTAATTTTCACTAAAGGTTCACTTATCGCCTTTTGATGGCGAACTGTCATTAAAAATAGTTTTGATCACTCTTATACATTCTTTTGGACCAAATAAAACTCTTCTTTATAATCGGGACATCAAATTTTACTTTGTATAAATTTTTGGTATTTTTTCGATAAAATTCATTTTTTTAATGAATAGTGTAAAATGTTGTATTTTAATTCAAAACCTCATTTTAATCTAATTTATATATATGATTATATTATCTTTTGAATTGGTTTTAAATTGAAATTAGAAAATATTTTTACCATTAAATCCAATAGTGTTCGTTGGAATTAATTTCACTTTGAAATCGGACTTAAACCAGTGTCAATCTTTTGACACTTATTGTTTCATAAAAACACGCCATTTGCTCTAACAGCGGGTATTAATTATTAAATTAATTAATGTGACTTATATGTTTTGAATTTTGTAAAATATACTTCATTTTTGAATTCGGAATATCAAATATAGCTTAGGGTGAATTTTTGGGATTTTTTTGAAAAACATCAATTTTTGATGAATAGTGACACCACTAAGTGGTAATTATAAAAACTGATTTTTCCGTTTAAATGAAAATTTTCCATATTTGTAATTTGAATTTCAAAAATCCGACATACATGGTTTTCATTAAGAAGTAAAATGTGGTTCAATGGGATAAAAATAATTTTTTGGTGAATAGTAACTTATTAAGTTTTTAATCGCGATTAGTGGTAATTAGTGTAGTTTAAGGTAAAAATAATGCTTTAATAAACTAAGATGAGCTTGACACATGTCCTACCATCATTTTTTGTGTCATGGCCGACCAAGACAGTCCATGGGTCAACTTGGGGACCCCATGGATCCACTTTGGTTGGGAAATGACATAAATAACTTTTTATTTAATGTAAAAGTAAAAATGACACAAACATGATATGTTTTACTAAAACAATTTTTAAGTGGGGTTATACAAGTCATATTTTTGATTATAAATAGTAATTGGAAAGATAAAAAGATTTCCTACATCATAGTATTTTTGTTATAATTTTTAGACATTAAATAAATTAAAATATTTATGACATAATAATGATGCAGCGATGACATCATTATTTGACGATTTAAATAAAATGGAAAGATAATGTAAAATCTATGAACTACACATATCCAAAACTTATTTTATGTGTGGATTTCGAACCCTTATCACCTTATCCACGAATTATATCAATGGGGGACCTTTTAAAACCGAAAAACAATTTTCAAATAAAGTAATATTTCTTACTTTCCAAAAGTGCCCCTCCTCTCCTCTTATAAAAGGCCCCAACCTCTACCTCTTTTCACACACTCTTCAAGCCTTTGGCTCGGCCAACCCCTGACCATTTACTCTCTCCACATCCCTATCCTCATCTTAGAGGATTCCCTTTGGGAAGAATCCTTTCAAAGGAATCCTTTAGGCTCAAATCAAAAGGAGTTACACTTTTAAAGGTAATTCATTCTCTCATGTTCATTTGTTTTATTTTGCTTCTCCAACCCCCTAAACTCTTTTTATTTACTTCTTTTGTAAAAACACCAGTATCTTCAATATACTAGGATGTTGTTATAAGATTCATTCGAGCTAAACTATCACACAACTACATCAAATGGTTAAAGAACATACGGTATCCGTGGATGGCGAAAGTATGCCTCCCGAAACGATGATTGTTCAATACTCATTTAACACCTTCAAAGGTGGCCATTATGATGTCACTATTTTTATATATGATATATAATATGTTTATTTTTTCCTTAATCTTCTGTTTTTTTTCATTTTGGGCATACCTTTATGGTTTCCATTATGGGTAAACGTGATATCTGCATTTAAGGAAGTGCGGACTACCGCCCCCTCAAAGTGATTTGATTCGTTAAATACCATATGTGGGATGTATAAAGGATGGAACTATGATATTATATATGATATTATAATGGAAGTATAATATACCTTTATATCATTATTATTCCATTCTATAAAATACGAAATAGAAATGAAAGTAGAGTTCATGCGTACGTACGGCTTACCGTCTCCATGAATGGTGCATATCATTTCTTACCTCTAAATGATTATGTAATGTTATAAATGCATGTATGTACTGGATATATATGACATATATGATATATAAATCATGAATACAACTCTGGATATAATAAACAATTGGACACACGAACAACATGTAATTGTAAGAAGTCCACTTTCGACTTAAGAACCAAATATCGGCAAAACAAATATTATTAACTTAAATTATGACATAATGTTTATGACATGGTAATAAGTGATATAAAAGGAATAATTAACATGAAAAAGGTTCTTAAGGAAGCATAAATTAACTCAAGTTTATTATTCAGGAGATTAAAGAATGATCGAGTCAAGTCGGACCCGAGGTAAGGGATCCTACTCTTCTCTTTCTTTTTAAGTACACACTTTTATGTCATTCCTTTTAAAGATCATCTTTCTTGTTATTGGGATGATCTTTTATATTACACTTACTGTAATTTTTATGTTCATGTGATTAGAGACCCTATTCTATCACATCAATCCATTTTGGAAGTTTTGAGTGGCGCCGTTAGGCTTCCGAACTTTCGTAAGAGATCTAACCTCTCTCTTTCTTTTTAAGTACTCTCCTTTATGTCACTTCTTTTAAGATCCTATTTGTAATTTTGGGGGATATTATTTTATATTCCTCTTGCTGTAAATTTTATTTTAATGTGATGAGATACCCTATCTGATCTAATCAATCCATATTCAGAAGTTTTATGTGGCACTGTTAGGTTGCCGAGTTTTCGTAAGGGATTTTTCATCTCACTTTTATTCATGTGAGATTTATGCTACATTTGCCAAAAATTCCATTGAGTGGTGTATGTACTGTACATTATTCTACTATTTGTGTAATATAATTTCGTTTATGAGTATTTACATCAATGATCTATTGTCCTTATTTCATGGGGTGTATGTTTTGAAAGATACCCAAGTCGGTAAGGGAACCTTTCACCCTCCTCTTTTTTAAAAGACTTCTTTTGTTGGGTCTTTTAATTTACATATTGTTATGTTCGGATATGTTCTCATATATCCTTATTGATGTAAATTTTATGTCCAAGTGATGAGATACACTTTTTATCTCTCATCAACTCATTTTGATGTGATGTCGTTAGGCTGTCAAGGGAACTTTTTAACCCAATTTCGATTTCTATGGGTTCCACATGTAGTCATTGAATATGTCATCCATTGAATATGTGTGAATGACCTTTTATTTTTTTACACTTAATATCCACTTATATTGGGTGTATTTATATTTTTCACACATATTTTTGAGATTTATTTGTCCTTAATTTAAGGATACCTTCTTTATAAGGGATTTCATCACATTTGACATTTCTATTGAGGGTTCATTGTTGTTATGCACCAATTCACTCGTATATGGTGTATATACTGTCCTTTGGAGTATTATATCATGAATCCATTTATTCTCATGATATTATAAAGTTCTGACTAAATTTTATTCATCAATTATTGTATTCAAGTGTCTTTAATTTTGGTAAAAACCCTTTAACCAAAATATCACTTTAAATGTTTTAATGATTTGTTCTTATTAATATCCATGTTTTCAAAATGGTTTTAAGGATTTATTTATATGGATATTAATGGTTTAAATTATTAAAATCTTCAAGGTGGTATGGGACACTTTGATTCAAAATTCTATTTATTAAATGTTTTAAGTGGTTTTGGAAATGGTTTCTTTTTGAATGGATTCATTATTTCAATATACTAAAATGTTATATTGTGATTGAAATGTGGAAATGTTATGTTTCCTTTATGCATGTTTTATGTGAAACATTTATGTTATGGTTCTTGGGCATTGTTATGAAAACGGTTGGTTCCGTGATAAACTAAGGGCGGGTGAGCCCGATATAGCACTCCAATGCATTGGGTAACGCAAAGGAGTGAAACGTTAAGGTTTCTCCAAAGAGATTTAGGGAATATACTGTGATGGGTATTCCAAACGTAACCAAGAGGGTTACTCCCTACGTAAGAATGTTATGAATGCCTCAAGTTACCTTTATGTATTTTGTTTTCTATGATGTATTCATGGTTTGATGAGGTATGTTAAAGTGCCTTTGTTTTATGGGTAAAGTATGATTTCATTCTTATGTATATATGAACTCATGTTTCCTTTCCATATTTTTATAACCCTTACTGAGCTTTTTATGCTCATCCCAAGTTTTTGAAATGTTTTTCACAGGTCAAGGTAAAGGTACATGATGTGATGATAGTGTCAAGGATGTGTAAAGAAATAATCCATGTTTTATTTTCAATATGCTTTCATTGATGGGAAGAATGAATACTGTCTTTTATGTAACCACATTATTTAAATGTGGAATGTAATGCAAGTTTCATGATCTAATTCTCTAAAACTCTAAACCTGAAAAGATCATCATTGTGTAATATTGTAATAACTCAAGATTAAGTAAGGTTTAAGGCTGGGGCCTTATAGTTGGTATCAGAGCCCGGTTTAGATAACTTTAGAGGTTAGGGTATTCTTTAAGCATAAGTGACATTACCATAATGGTTAGGATTTCAGAAAGTGTCCTTGTTTTAGATAAAGTGAATGAGTAAGTATATCTTAGTGTTTATCTTCCTCATTAGTACATGATGGTTATGTTGATATACTCACACTAACCTTTTTGGTTTTAGTAAATGGCCGGATCTAGCAGGCACCAAAGTGACAATGGGTTTGAAGGAAACTATGGTGGTTCTCTGATTAAGAGACTGGATGTGATGGGGGATTCAATGAGGAATCTCATGGTTGTTCTAAACCAACTATCAAGGATTCATGATCAACCACTTCAACCTTGGTGTGTTCTCTAATGCATCATGTACGAGATGGCCAACTCGATGTGGAAATTCAGGTAATAATTATTAAGGTAACCATTAGGGTTTATATGATCCTTACTTTTTAGGTAGTTATGGGTTACTCTATGATATGATGGAAAATGAAAGGAATGAGATAAACTTGAGGTTAAAATATGTTATGATCATTTTGGAAGATTTTATCTCGTTTTGGGGGATGTTTTAAGAATTATATAGTTTTGGAAAAAGGACAACACGCAGACCGTATGACAACCCGTCGCGTCGGACAAAGCTGCGGGAATCGAACCCACAACCAAAGTGCGACTGGTATTTATCGCCTACCACTGGACTACGTGATGTCCCTGGTTAGTTTGACTGATTCTTTTTAGTTATATGATTTTATGAATTAAGAGTAAGTTGATTTTGGGTTATTTATGAAAATGATTAACCTATCATGGAGGATATGTGATTAGGTTAATTACTTTTCAATGCGAGACTTTAGAAGCAACTGATGTTGTTTGGAGATAAATTTTACGATTTAACTTGGAAGACTATGTGACTAAATCCTTCAAATATTTGGGTTTCAATCCTAGATTGGTTTACTTTGAATAATTTTATGGAAAAATTGTTTATCTAATGGTCCTCGTTGAACTTTGGGTTTTGTTGGAAAATTTTGGAGGTTAAGAATAGATTTTATTTTTATAAAGGGTTATACTTTTCTGGATTATCTGACCTTGTACTAACCTTTCTGGTTTTGGTTTTGGTTAAAGCATAAAGACATGGGATGTATATAGTTCTCTTTGGTGGATTAGGTGATTCTCTAGAAGTTGATTATAGTACTCTTAATGTGAACAAGTCTCCCTAAATACTCGTCTTTTGGAAAAAATATGAGTTTGATTAAGGAATCTAGTAAAAGTTGAAAGTCAACATGATAAGTGATTATGTTTCCTTATGAATAAATTCCTCAATAAAAATTATCTTAAAACAAAAATGTTGTCTATTAACTTTTCCTACTGGGGAATCGAATACCGTTTAACCCATCACAAGTTTGTGATTTTCTCATGGTTAACTTTCTCCTAAACATGTTTTCTATCACTCTCCATCAGAACATGGCCCTTTTCTTTTTCTTCCATGTCCATGTTTTCCTACACATAATCCTATTATGGGTTAACTCGGGTGACCTTTGTACTTATCTTTCATTATTTTAAAGTGATTGTTTTACCGACTCTTGTTCCGATGTGGGACTTTCAAGGATGTTTCCATGCTCAATTTTAAAAATTGCGAGGACGCAATTCCCAAAAGGGGGGAAGGATGTAACACCCCAGGTAAATAAAGAATATGACATTTTCTTATTTATCCATATTTTTGAATAAAATATTGATATGACTTTAAAGGGGACGCTATGCTCGATGGTGTACCCAACACGCAACAACGAGTTTCTTTGGAATCTTACGTTGCACTCTAATAATAAAATAATATTATTTTAAATGGTAGTTAACATGTAGCCATTTTATTGGTGGGAATGTATATAAATAACTAAAATATGATTAGATATGTTTTTAAATGTTTTTACATTTATCCAATAAAAGATAAAGGCATAAAATACGGAAAGAATTCAATTTTTGGCTTTTATACCCTAATTTTCACTAAAGGTTCACTTATCGCCTTTTGATGGCGAACTGTCATTAAAAATAGTTTTGATCACTATTATAAATTATTTTGGACCAAATAAAACTCTTCTTTATAATTGGGACATCAAATTTTACTTTGTATAAATTTTTGGTATTTTTCCGATAAAGTTCATTTTTTTAATGAATAGTGTAAAATGTTGTATTTTAATTCAAAACCTCTTTTTAATCTAATTTATTTATATGATTATATTATCTTTTGAATTGGTTTTAAAGTGAAATTAGAAAATATTTTTACCATTAAATCTAATAGTGGTCGTTGGAATTAATTTCACTTTGAAATCGGACTTAAACCAGTGTTAATCTTTTGATACTTATTGTTTCATAAAAACACGATATTTGCTCTGACAGCGGGTATTAATTATTAAATTAATTAATGTGACTTATATGTTTTGAATTTTGTAAAATAGACTTCATTTTTGAATTCGGAATATCAAATATAGCTTAGGGTGAATTTTTGGGATTTTTCTGAAAAACATCAATTTTTGATGAATAGTGACACCACTAAGTGGTACTTATAAAAACTGATTTTTCCATTTAAATGAAATTTTGCCATCTTTGTGTTTTGAATTTAAAAAATCCGACATACATGGTTTTCAATAAGAAGTAAAATGTGGTTCAATGGGATAAAAATAATTTTTTGGTGAATAGTAACTTATTAAGTTTTTAATCGCGATTAGTGGTAATTAGTGTAGTTTAAGGTAAAAATAATGCTTTAATAAAATGAGATGAGCTTGACACATGTCCTAACCTCATTGGTTGTGTCATGGCCGACCAAGACAAGCCATGGGTCAACTTGGGGACCCCATGGATCCACTTTGGTTGGGAAATGACATAAATAACTTTTTATTTAATGTAAAAGTAAAAATGACACAAACATGATATGTTCTACTAAAACAATTTTTAAGTGGGTTTATACAAGTCATCTTTTTGATTATAAATAGTCATTGGAAATATAAAAATATTTCCTACATCATAGTATTTTTCTTATAATTTTTAGACATTAAATAAATTAAAATATTTATGACATAATAATGATGCAGCGATGACATCATTATTTGACGATTTAAATAAAATGGAAAGATAATGTAAAATCTATGAACTAAACATGTCCAAAACTTATTGGATGGGTGGATTTCGAACCCTTATCACCTTATACACTAATTAGATTAATGTGGGACCTTTTAAAATCGAAAATTTATTTAAATAAAGTAATATTTCTTACTTTCCAAAAGTGCCCCTCCTCTCCTCTTATAAAAGGTCCCCACCTCTACCTCACTTCAAACACTCCTCAAGCCTTTGAATCGGCCAACCCCTTCCCATTTACTCTCTCAAAATCCCTCTCCTAATCCTAGAGTATTCCCTTTGGGAAGAATCCTTTCAAAGGAAGCCTTTAGGCTCAAATCAAAAGGAGTTACACTTTTAAAGGTAATTCATTCTCTCATGTTCATTTGTTTTATTTTGCTTCTCCAACCCCCTAAACTCTTTTTATTTACATCTTTTGTAAAAACACCAGTATATTAAATATACTAGGATGTTTTTATGTGATTCATTTGAGCTACACTATCACAAAAATACATCAAATGGTTAAAGAACATACGGTTTCCGTGGATGGTGAAAGTATGCCTCCCGAAACGATGATTGTTCAATACTCATTTAACACCTTCAAAGGTAGCCATTATGATGTCACTACTTTTATATATGATATATAATATGTTTATGTTTTCCTTAAGCTTCTGTTTTTTTTCATTTTGGGCATACCTTTATGGTTTCCATTATGGGTAAACACGATATCTTCATTTAAGGAAGTGCGGACTACCGCCCCCTCAGAGTGATTTGATTCGTTAAATACCATATGTGGGACGTATAAAGGATGGAACTATGATATTATATATGATATTATACTGTAATTATAATATACCTTTATATCATTATTATTCCATTCTATAAAATAAGAAATAGAAATGAAAGTAGCGTTCATGCGTACGTACGGCTTACCGTCTCCATGAACGGTGCATTTCATTTCTTACCTCTAAATGATTATGTAATTTTATAAATGCATGCATGTACTGGATATATATTACATATATTATATCTAAATCATGAATACAACTCTGGATATAATAAACATTTGGCCACATGAACAACATGTAATTGTAAGAAGTCCACTTTCGACTTAAGAACCAAATATCGGCAAAACAAATATTATTAACTTAAATTATTACATAATGTTTATGACATGGTAATAAGTGATATAAAAGTAATAATGAACTTGAAAAATGTTCTTAAGGAAGTAGAAATTAACTCATGTTTATTATTCAGGAGATTAAAGAACGATCGAGTCAAGTCAGACCCGAGGTAAGGGATCATACTCCTCTCTTTCTTTTTAAGTACACACTTTTATGTCATTCCTTTTAAAGCTCATCTTTATTATTATTGGGATGATATTTTATATTACACTTACTGTAATTTTTATGTTCATGTGATGAGAGAACCTATTCTCTCTCATCAATCCATTTTGGAAGTTTTGAGTGGCGCCGTTAGGCTGCCGAACTTTCGTAAGAGATCTAACCTCTCTCTTTCTTTTTAAGTACTCTCCTTTATGTCACTTCTTTTAAGCTCCTATTTGTAATGTTGGGGGATATTCTATTATATTATTCTTGCTGTAAATTTTATTGTAATGTGATAAGATACCCTATTTGATCTAATCAATCCATATTCGGATGTTTTATGTGGCGTCGTTAGGCTGCCGAGTTTTCGTAAGGGATTTTTCATCTCACTTTTATTCCCGTGAGATTTATGCTACATTTGCCACAAATTCCATTGAGTGGTGTATGTACTGTCCATTATTCTACTCTTTGTGTAATATAATTTCGTTTATGAGTATTTACATCAATGATATATTGTCCTTATTTCATGGGGTGTATGTTTTGAAAGATACCCAAGTCGGTAAGGGAACCTTTCACCCTCCTCTTTTTTAAAAGACTTCTTTTGTTGGGTCTTTTAATTTACATATTGTTATGTTCGGATATGTTCTCATATATCCTTATTGATGTAAATTTTATGTCCAAGTGATGAGATACACTTTTTATCTCTCATCAACTCATTTTGATGTGATGCTGTTAGGCTGTCAAGGGAACTTTTTAACCCAATTTCGATTACTTTGGGTTCAACATGTAGTCATTGAATATGTCATCCATTGAATATGTGTGAATGACCTTTTATTGTTTTACACTTAATATCCACTTATATTGGATGTATTTATATTTGTCACACATATTTTTGAGATTGATTTGTCCTTAATTTAAGGATACCTTCTTTATAAGGGATTTCATCACATTTGACATTTCTATTGAGGGTTCATTGTTGTTATGCACAAATTCACTCTTATATGTTGTATATACTGTCCTTTGGAGTATTATATCATGAATCAGTTTATTCTCATGATATTATAAAGTTCTGACTAAATGTTATTCCTCAGTTATTGTATTCAAGTGTCTTTAATTTTGGTAAAAACCCTTTAACCAAAATATCACTTTAAATGTTTTAATGATTTATTCTTATTAATATCCATGTTTTCAAAATGGTTTTAAGGATTTATTTATATGGATATTAATCGTTTAAAATTTTAAAATCTTCAAGGTGGTATAGGACACTTTGATTCAAAAATCTCTTTATTAAATGTTTTAAATGGTTTTGGAAATGGTTTCTTTTTGAATGGATTCATTATTTCAATATACAAAAATGTTATATTGTGATTGAAATGTGGAAATGATATGTTTCCTTTATGAATTTTTTATGTGACAACTTTATGTTATGGTTCTTGGGCATTGTTATGAAAACGGGTGGTTCCGTGATAAACTAAGGGCGGGTGAGCCCGATATAGCTCTCTAATGCATTGGGTAACGCGAAGGAGTGAAACGTTAAGGTTTCTCCGAAGAGATTTAGGGAATATACTGTGATGGGTATTCCAAACGTAACCAAGAGGGTTACTCCCTACGTAATAATGTTATGAATGCCTCAAGTTACCTTTATGTCTTATGTTTTCTATGATTTATTCATGGTTTGATGAGGTATGTTAAAGTGCCTTTGTTTTATGGGTAAAGTATGATTTCATTCTTATGTATATATGAACTCATGTTTCCTTTCCATATTTTTATAACCCTTACTGAGCTTTTTATGCTCATCCCAAGTTTTTGAAATGTTTTTCACATGTCAAGGTAAAGGTACATGATGTGATCACAGTGTCAAGGATGTGTCAAGAAAGAATCCATGTTTTATTTTCAATATGTTTCCGTTGATGGGAAGAATAAATGCCATCTTTTGTGTAACCACTTTGTTTAAATGTGGAATGTAATGAAAGTTTCATGATCTAATTCTCTAAAACTCTAAACCTGAAAAGATCCTCAATGTGTAATCTTGTAATAACTCAAGATTATGTAAGGATTAAGGCTGGGGCCTTATAGAGGGAGGCCCCAAAGCTGCCATGTTCTGGATTGAATCAGTCCAGATGATATTTATGCATCTTGATAAACCAACATATAGGAGGGTGGAACAACCTATTTTTATACATCATAGACAATCCACGAATTGGATGGATATTGAAGAGAAATAATGGGATGAGTTATCTTGAAAGGACTTACAGATAATGATCAAGATACATTTCTATCCCAAGAACTTGAGGAATGACATGGATTGTGAGTTTAGGCATCTAACATATAAGGGCATGTCAGTGTTGTAATATGCCAGATTCTTCACCAATATTTAGTGCATTGTACCATATTTTGATGGTGATGATATCCATAGGGAGTGAAATTTTCTGGTTGACCTTCACTATGATAATAAGTCAAATGTGAATGTGTTCCATCATAGTAGTTTTTTATATGTGATGAACCAAGAAATCGTCATATAAGGGAATTTGAGAGACGCCTCGAGTGGTGGATAGATTGTTTCATTTGGTCAAACTGAGAGCTATTATTCTGGTGGAAAGAGGAGAATCAATGAATGTTATTCCATGGAAATAGTGGGTAGATCAGTCAGGTAAATGTATATCCATCTCTGGATTATATTCCATTGAAGTGATATAAGTGTGGCATGATGGGACATCAGTGACCTCAGTGTATGTAATCCACATTGGAGTGTCAGCATTTTTCTATTATGGGACCACAATAAGTGTTTTTAGGGGAATAAAATAGAAGATTGGTGGAAGGGGACTATGGAAAGTACCATAGTCTTGGAAGGACTTAGCTACTCCTCAACAGATAGGTTGTTTTTGTTCCACATGATGTTCAGGTCAAGGCATGGGATGTGGTGGCCTAGTGAATTAATGAAAATAAAAGGAAAAGTGATCAACACAAGGGATTCGAACTGGATCTCGGGCATGAGGGTCTAGTCAGCTTCACATTATTCATACCACTCCGGAAATGGTAGAAGGAGAGTCTACTAAAATATGTATGATTCTTATTTCACCTACCCTTTCTTGTGATTTTTTTATATAGGGGAATCACATTCCTTTTTATCATATCTTTTTGTAAATTTTTTTTGACAGATGCGGAGGGATTATATGATGCTTTCACAACTAATCCACCATTTTCAGATTGATCGGAGAATATCAAACATTGCACAGTGTGTTCTCTTTTGTTTTGTGGATATAATTTGTTTCAGGAACTGATTGTGCAAGAAAATAAAATATTTGATTTGATTCATTGTAAGGATTGGATAGATATATACCAGGAACATACCATATATTAATATAGTAGATATTCATTTTTATATATAAAATTATGTATCTATTCTCACCATGGTGATTTTGATCTTATACTTGGTCATAAAGGACCAATTTACTGTAGATTGGATTGTCTCAATGATCAAATATCTAGTCTTTCTCTTGAAGATGAAGTAAGATTATTTTCCTACAATGGTAAATAGTTTTTATTATGTCTTTCATGAACAGTTCTATTGATTACTTCCAATGAGAGTGATTGAATTCGTGATTATTTTTTTGGTAACAGAATATCCCATTTATATCTTTTTGTATATAATGTGACTAGATGATCTACAGATGTTTAATTTTTTGTTGGAATATCTAGAAACTAATGTTTTGATATAACCTAATATGACTCCATGGGGCTAACCAATTCATTTCATGAATATGTTTTATGTTACCTTGTTCTATGTTTTCTATTATCGTAGATTTAACCAGTTGATGATCATGAACATTTATCTTCTCTTGTGAATCTATGATATCTTAAATTTTTCTAGAGGTTCTTTGATCTTGTCAATAATTTATTTGATATTTTGATACCACCATTTTATTTTGAGATCATTGAATATTCCTTATACTTCATTTTGGATCATGTATGTCTTGTATTAGTTCTTAGTGATGTATTTTGGTTTGACAGATTCCCTAGTGGTATTCATAGCCTTGGTGAATAATATCATCCATCCTTTCCTGGACCATTTTTTGGAGGATTTATCGATGAAATCATAGTGCACTACTAGTCAAAAAATGATTTTTTCAAAAATATTTACATCATTTTGAGTTTAAATAGTGAGAATCATCTTTATTCCAAGCTAACTAAATATAGTTTAATGATTCATAAAGTGAATTTCATGGGTCATGTTATCTCAGAGTAAAGTTTTTTAGTGGGAACATAGAGGTGCCATTCGGTGTATCATTAGAGTGACCCAATAATGACTTTTATATTTAGAGTTTTCTATTATATAATGGTTATCAATGTAATTTTATCGAAGAATTTTCTCATCTTGAAGAACCAATTCGAAGCCATACCAACAATGGAGTGAAGTTTATTTGAGAAAACACATGTGAAGGAGCGTGTCAAAAGCAGAAAGAAATGCCATCCTTGACAAATATCTTCGAGTTAACCATTCCAGGTATATTGAATACTTTTAATTTGATGCATTTAGAGTTGGACTCAGAGTAGTTCTATTGTAGGAGGATCCAATGGTTTCTTATTTCTCTAGAAAGAAGCGATGGCATGGGAGGAATTACCATAATCATGATTTGGAGTAATCTATAGTGGTACATTCCCTGATATTCTGTATGAAATATCTCATTTCTGAAAGGTTTATTGTTTACAAAAAACACAATAAGATCGGTTACATAATTTCTTAGTGTGACTTGATCCTTTGGGGTAAGAGGTAGGTTAGGTATCTATATTCAATAAACATTGATTTGGCATAAAAATTGGGATGATGAAATATTTATGTTAATTCTATGAGCTGTATGATACACTATAATTGAGTGTCGGAGTCCTGCAATGATTGTAATATGACAGAACATGTTCTAGAAATGCATCTAGATGTTCATGAGTCTCTTGGATGACAAAATCTAACATTCACATCTATTATACTTGTTATTTTGGACATGATCTGGATAGACTATTTATCTGATCTAGATAGAAAAGTTTCGAGATAAATATTATATGGTTTGGAGACACCAAAGGGATAGTCTATTAGCAGTTTCAATTCTTTTATTTTATGTGGATAAGAATAGTTTCCTATGGGATTGATCAAGGAGATAGTTATAGTGTTTCACTATTCAAAATGAGTTGTACATCCTAATTTGACAAATATTTATCATGATATCCATAGACAGTGCATCTAGTTAGGAATGATGAAGGTTGTAATAGTTTTTTTGATAGATATTTCAAATGTTAAGTGCTAATATGAATCAATCAGTTAATAGGATAATTGGGAAATTGTTCTTCCTTTTTTAGACTAATGATATTATTTTATATGGATCATTTGAAAATATATCCTGAGTTGTTTTCACATTTTAGGTACCCTTACCTAATTTTATTTGTATGTTATAATATGAATTTTGAGGAATCAATTATCTAAATTTTGAAAAATGTAACAAAGAATGATAAAAAAATATATTTTCTATTTAAACACATAATATGTTCAATAACATGCATCCGAAACAACATCAAATTAAAATAAACCATAGAAAAATTTATAACTATTAATAAGTTTCTATAAAAATGATAGATAAAAATAAATGCAACTGAATTATGAAATATTTTTTTACATAAAAACGGTATTTATTACCACTAATTAATTGATGATTGGTGTTACATAATAATTAATAAGAATGGTTTTTTCTTTTAAATTTAACCATTAAAAATTCACATTTTTGATGTTTTAAGTATATAAATATATTATGTATAAAATATAATATAAATATAAAATTTATATAAACACCATTTTTTGTAATTTTTTGGAAATAATAATAATAATAGTTGTAAATTTAAAATTCCATTTTCCTATAAAAGACATTATTTATTTATATTTAATTGTATATTTATTAAAAAGATCAGTTAAAAACATCAATAAATTCAATTTTAACAAGCATAAAACATGTTATTATTAATCAAGTGAATATTACCTTATGATTCATTTTTAGATTTTTCTAAAATAGTTAATTATTTTAATTGGGTAATATGAAGATGTTACAACTACCATCAGTTTTATCACATTATTATAACGCACAGATAACATAAATGTTTGTAAAGCCATTTTTTAGAAATTATCTATTTGTATTATTAATAAATCATATTAAAATAATATTATGAATATACTAATCCAATGAATAATGTTTTGTAATCTTATGTAATATTTTTCTCCACAAAAGTATTTTATTATCTTATATTAAAACCTAGTTTTCATCACACATAATAAAAAAATAAAACACTGTGGATTTTTTACTTCAGACCAACATTGTCACAGTATTCATAAGTATAATCTCTATTTTTTTCATAATAGTATGATTAGAAAAATTAAAGTTAATGACCATGATAATGTAGAAACATTAATTTTGAAATAATTTTTTTAATAATGTTATTTATTTTTATATAATCAAATAATGTAATATATATTCAAAAGAATAATTTTTAACATTTTTAAAAATATATTTAAATAAATTTCCACAAATTCATTTGAAAATAAATAAAAATTATTATTAAGAACAAACAATGTTTGAAAAAATTATTTTCTAAAAAATTGGTTTTCTAAATAAAAAATGATTTGATATCAATGTTTATATTGTCATAATTTGAATCATATTTAGAGAAACACAAATCATATTTAAGATCATGATTCCTTAAATTTTATAATATTTTTTATATTATTTTTTATTCAAAAATAAGTCACATGGGTTAAGAATACTTGTCCGAGTAAAAACAAAATACTCAAAATAAAAAATATAATAACATCAAACATCCAATCTGTTTAAATCAAGTTTGGAAATATTTTTTTAGTCTTAATAAACATAATTTAACCATCAAAAGTAAGGTTTTTTATATATTTGATGCATTTAACTTTTAATAGTGTCATTTCATTATTACAAAATATTGTATCTTCACAAAAATCCCTTTTCTTCATATATAATAGGGTAGAAATCGCCCACTTCATTCCATACCCATTAAATAGAATTTATTATTAAAAACCACTCATTTCTCTCCTCCTATAATCCTTTATCATGTTGAGAATCCTCTTATAGAAATTATTCTTCCTAGTTCCTTCATTTACAAGGATATATATAAGAGAAATTACAAGGTCCAAATATTAGTATTACATAGTCCATATACTTTTCTTCTTATTCAATCAATTACAGAAAAAACCCTAACCATTGAAATTTTATTAACTCATTATAGTTAATATACTGAATTATATTTCTATTAATGGAATTAAAGTTATTCATTCCTTCCCAAACAATTATAACAACAAAATAATGTTGATCATGTGATGTGAAAAATTCCACCTCTATGAAATAACATTTTATTCATTTTCATTATTTATACATTCCACTTAATATATAATTGTAATAAATATAAACATATTAACAATAAAATTATAATACAACTATAATTACATTATACACTTCCATTACTATACTCTTCCATAACGATATCCCATGTTCAGGTTTATGGTTGGTCTGGCCACCAATTTGAATAATTCTATTTAACCATGTCCTAAAAGAATTTGGGATATAAAATAATAATGTTATTATAATTTAATAAAAAAATAATTACATTATTTTATTTATGGAATGTTTATATTATATATTTTACTTTTAATAAAATTTCATTATCATTCGTGAAAATTACCAAAATAAGCCGACCCTGGTTAAATTTTTATGAAATTGTAAGAAAAAATATATAATAATAGTATATGTGTAATTAATATATATGAATAATTTTTCTAATAGTAAATCTAACAATACTAATTATAATATTATTGAATTTATTTACATGAAAAGAACAAACCAATAACAATCTACATGATTATAATAACTCAATTTTCATCCATCGAGTTACAAACATTCTCATAAAAAATATTCAATAAATAGTTTTGTTAATGCTACTAAGTGAATATAGAATATATTATTTCCTTTATACTTTCTCTCATTCTTAAATTATTCCTAATAACCTGAATATAAAATTATTTTTTCTTCAAATATTACATTCAATGTAAGGGTTCATTGTCCAAAATATAAATTCCTTGAGTCAAGATTATGTTATACACCATGATTAATGTTTTATGGTGTGCTAAATTCACATTTAATTTATTTATCATGATCCTTTATTTATTTATGGAAATTAATGTTTCATTTGAAAGAATATCGTTCAATTTTATTCCCCTAAAAATCATCTAATATTTTAAGAGATTGTTATCTAAAATTTAATATCATGAGATATATTTCTAATTGTACTCCATGTTTAATTTGAAATGGTCCATTTAAAACCTTTAATATTTTATATCATGTTTATCTAATTGGTAATTTTATTTTATCATTCAACTTACATTATATCATTCATGAATTTTTCATTCAAATTATTCTCATGTTGTAAAATTTTCATTAACTCAATTACTAATACATTGGGTTATAGTATTTCATATTGTAATATACATATAAATCATAATTTTCCCTTGGATTCATCAATTTTATAATTTATTTTCTATTTTTCTCTAGGGATTGTTTTTCTCTTCATCAATAACTTCAACATTTGTTGAACGTTTGCTGAAATAAATGAATTACATTGGTAATAATGAAACATATTCATGGCAAGTAATTGTTTCTAGTTTTTCCAAAATCTCAACCACGCTAATGTTATTATCTTCTTATGGAAAATAAATTAATAAATAAATCATTTGATCCTATAATTATTCACATATATTTTTAAAATGAATATTTTATTTACCTATAAAATATGTTGGTTTTTAATAAATGTACCACAAAATATAAAATGGTTGTGTGTATCATGGATATATTTTATATCAGACATTCCAAATTTTTACTATACAATGCTTGAGTATTTTTGAAGACTTCATTATTTGATTTTTCATTAAAAATAAAAATATTATAGTGTATCTCAAAATTTCAATTGTAAATTTTTTTTTGAAAAATGAGTTTTCAAAAGAAACATTTTTCTTTTTTAAAGAGGAATTCATTAAAAATATAAGAGAATAAACATAATTTATTTTCATCAAAAGAATATATTTCCAATAATTTTGAATATTCTTTCCCATGTTTCATGGTTTTGAATTAAGAAAATCATATATTCAATGAAATTTTTGTACACATGTTTTTAATTGAATAAGGTTCAATTTATTGGTTAGAGTCAAAGTAAATTTATAATATTATTCTTAATTTATTTTTATTCAAAAAGTCATTCATTAAAATTATTTTACAAACTAAATATCATTAAATATATATATATATATAAGTATTTATTAATCAATGCCATTGTATATCCTAATCATCATTGGTGTATAACCATAATTATTCTTCAATTTCCTATATTTTGTGATATATTTTTTAATAATATATAAAAGAGTTCACCTTGAATCCATTATTAAAATTATTATGGAAATTATTGACATAACACATTCTCTATATGGTGTAATTTTAGTTCATCATATTTAGAAATATATCCCATTTATATATTTAGGAAATAATGAAAATCGACATAATTTTATTTCAAAATATAATATTTATAATTACTATTAATTGTTAGATATATATTTGAATATTTTATTTATACCTTTGTATGATAAAAGTGTTATAATTAATTAGGGATGTTTTTGTCCCTATATCTATAGACCCTCGATAAATTGATAGGACTTTGGAGACAATAATTCATGGATATTTTGGATTATTCCTTCCTTGGAAAAAATATTACCTAGACATAGGGCCCTAATTGTTATATCAAGATGTATTTACATAGGGAAAGAAAGTAGAAATCTTGATTTGTTAATTTCTTCCATATTTGTCTAGTTATTGTAAACAATTTGACCCATCAATTTCTATTATTATCCCATTATCATATTAATCCTTCAGATTCATTAAATTATATAAGTATTTTTGGTTATCTATTTATTTCATATTATTTGTTCTTATATTAATCGCATTTATGATCATTGATATCTATTTCATATATTTACCCTTAATTATACGTTGATCTCACAATTCCTATATTGAAATTTCTATATTACATGAAATGTGTTTATCATGATTTTTTTAACCTAATAGCTTGTGTTGAGAATTTTTTAGAGATATTGAAGGATTGTTGTTGATTATGTAGTTTCTTATATTGTGGAAAATTTCCCATTAGATGATAATGAAATTAAATTATTTATTTAATCTTTTTCCTAAATATAAAATAATCAAATGTTTAAAATTTCATCAAATGATTTTTAATAAACATTTTATAGTGATGTAGTAATTATTCATTCATAAAATCGGGTCACATAGGTTTATTTCAAATATGATATATTAATAATGTATTTATGAGTACTAGATCATTGAGTGTAGGTTTGGGGAATTGTGCCATAAAAATTAATCAGCTTGGAATGTACTCATGGAGCTAGTATAGTGGAATTGTTTTTCATTTATCTATTGCCTCTAACTGAAAAAATATCCCCCAAAATTGATGGTTTGATTCTTGTTTTTCATTCTTAATAAGGTGAATTATGTTTAATGTGATTCTTTCAAGCTTTCAAGGGACCCGAGGAATGTTCATCATTGAAAGAGTATTCTCTTGGGGGGGAATTGTTTTGGATAAAATAATATTTCATAAACTTTTTGAGATATGATGTTATCAAGTACATATAAATATAGGATTACTGGACTGATAATTACAAAGCGAACCTCACCCAATATATTTATTATTTCCAAACCCCACGTCTAAAAATAAATATATTCTTATTATTTAATTGAAGCATGAATGTACCAAATATAATATATATGTCAATAATTTATTTAATATGTATTTAAATTAAAATTTTATATCATTTATATTACATGGAGTCACACATGGAATGTACACCTTCCTTTGAACATATTAATCCTAGAATAAAAAATATTATTCAATCATTAAATTAAAAAAAATTAATAGTTTGGTGAATAAATATTTATTTCACTAATAAAATCACATAAAATAGTAAATAAATATAAGAGGTCCAAAATTCAATAAAAATATTATTCCTTGGTTATAAAATTATATTTCTTCAAATAATTTATTATGAAATGAATTTTACTGAGATCCATGGAAACACTACTTCTGATTCCTTAAAACCCTTTTCCTCAATAGAATTAGGTAGATAAATGTTTAATATAATAAAATAGAAATATGTTATATAATTAATATACAATTAATTTATTGATTAAATTGTTACATGTGCATATGAACAATCACTATGTAATATAATTACCATCCCACAATATCTAATCAAGATGTAATCACAATTCGTTCATCAACCCATGTTCTTGAAATGACCTTCATTTACTTCCTAAAATGAATCCATCTATAAATGGTGTACATATAAGTTATGTATATGGTATATTTTTCTGAAATGGACAAAATATAAACCTATATAAATATGTAATGGTCAAATCCTTACTCAAACAATTCAATAATAACATATCATTTTTTATGCACCCAATATATAAAACATTACTATGGATATTGGTCATTATGATTTATCCTCATTCATTTATGTGTACTACTCATTATATTTGTTGATAATTATAATAATATCTATATATCATTACAAATGACCCAAAATAAGAACATATAATGGATTGATAACTAATGAATTTCCTACTAGTGGGTCAATAAAAATAATCTATTATCTTATGGACTATGAACTTCTATTATTACATGATAGGGTCTCATCCAATAATTTGTAATAACAAATGATAGCATGAATTATCTACATCCAGAAAGATGATTCCATATGAATATAAGATATATAGTTTAATTATATAGTCATAACACTTCGCAGTTGTCATCAAATTACGGTACAACATTAAAAAGATCCAATGAAATGGGTTCTTAAGGATATTATACCAATAATGTTATTGATAAATAAAATCAATAATGAGATAAATAATTTATTAATATTCATGATTATTCTTATACACTAATTATATTGAAAAGTCGTCATTTTTAGTGAATAAAATCCAAAAATTATGTTCCCACTCAACTATATGTTGACACATGTCTCACAATCATTCATTATGAACCTAAATTCTCCTACATGTTAATCATTCCTAATAATCCATGTCCTAAATGATTCATTTAATCTCCTCATGGATCTATATATTTTTAATACCATGTCTTATTCCATTGAGTCACAAATTATCTTGGTTTTATTCTATATACATCTTTTAGAAGCTATACATTATGAAAACTATATATAAATTGATCATAAAAATCTAGATGTTCATGTATATTTTAATGCAATGTATAGTTATGATTTTTTTCTACATAGAAAATAGAGAATTATTTTATAGTTTATTTCATGAATTTATTTATACTATTTTGTAACTAGGCACACATTTTAATTTATGACTTAACTATCAATATCAGGTTGGTTCATAAATACCCTTTTGAATCGAAAATCACATATATCAACTATTGGTAATAAAAAATAAAAATATTGTTTTGGAATATAGAATCCATTTAAAAATTTAGTCCTTATTTCCATTTTACATATTCTAGCCCAATTAATTTTCTCTTTTAGATTATCATAACATCATTATCAACTAATAATGATTAACTATTCTCAGTGAATAGAAAAACAATTACTATAGGTTCTTTATCCTCTCATGTAGTCATTCATATTATTTTTGTCTCTAGAATGTCCTCTTCTATTGGGATTTTTGGAATCTATTCACATGCCAACTCATTTGAATCTTCATCCACAACTTCATAAAAGGCTATCTCAATCCCACTATCTATTTTAGAGATGTTATCAACCACGTGAATATTGGAATATATTTTAAACATTCACATGTTATCTAAGTGTTATTAGATGTTATATTAGTTGTTTTCCATATGATATCCAATTAAGATACATAATGTTTATTAAGGATGATGTTTATTTATATAGATTTCCTTGAAACATTCTTCACAAACTCATAAATGTAGATTTTAAAAAACTAGGTTCTTTATACTCCATAACATAAATAGATAATATTTTAACTCGTTATTTGTAACTCTTCCTAGTAAGTTCATATATTTCCCTAAGGAAAATCCCAAATATGACAATAGATTAATTTTATTACTCATCATTGGTATCACTATGTAACGTAATATATGGTTCCCCTATTCTCATAACCCAATTATGGGTTACAATGAAGAAAATGTAAGTATTAGATCAAAAAATTATTTTGATAAAAAATTAAATCATGTTTATGATATTATCCACTAACATCTAAAGAGTGTTTCTTTATTTCTTTATCCATTATTTTAATTAAATTCTTGTTTTCCATTAAATTATTATTGAAATATAACTTCTAACCAGTCATGTAAACATATCTATATCTTATAATGTCATCAGTAATAGTTATGAAGTATTATTATCAATCCATTGAATCGACTATTTTGGCTTCACACACATTAGTATGGAATAAATTTAGAATAATTGTAGCCCTTTCACCAAATTGATTATATGTGCATTTGGTACATTTCACCTTAACAAAGGCAAGATATATTATGAGTGGTTTTAAATAAAATTAAGATAAATATCCATTATTTTATAATATAGTGTTCTTATTTTGTTGTGTACATTTTATAATTGGTGATTTCATTGTTTGGTGTGGCATGGGTCAGGTGAACTAGATTTATCATCATTATCCATTACATGTATTGTGTAATCAAACAGATACCTTTTTTAGGGGTACACAACCCTTACTAATGATTTTTTTTTAATTTATGAAGATTTCTTCTAAAAAATTAAAATAAATATTTCTATATAAAGTGTGTAAAAAAAATAATTTTAGTGTAACTTATAGAATGTAATAGTTATTTTAATAAAAAAGAAAGATAATTATAGTTACAACTGTGGGTTTGTGGTCTTTATTAAATAATGTAGTGATGTTTTACCCATAAGGGGCTCGTAGATTCACCTAAACTCATGAAACTATTACAAATTTATTTGTTTCTTGAAATTGGATAAAAATATAAACACTAAATTATATATCTAATATAAAATTTATAGAAACATCAAGACTTCACTTGATAACTGAAAAACATGATACTTCTACAAGCATCTTTATTTTTATGGATTTATTTTTCTTGTGTCCTTTCCTTGCACATAACAAAATTCCATCTTAATTATACACATTATAATATCACAGATTTTACAAACCCAGTTTTGAATGATATATTTCATTATTGGTATATGTATCTAGAGTTACAATTTGTTTATATTTCATAGTTGTCATTAAAGATAAGATACATACCTAAGCAACATTTGAAAACATATCATACAAAAATGAAACATTTTTAGAACAAGATTATTCCCTCCATTATAACCATGATAATTACACAATGTTATCATCTTGTATTCTAAGTGAATAGAAAAAAATTGTGTTGACCTTATATTTTTATTAAGGAGTTAACGAAAATGGTTGATTATACAAGTACCAAGACTTAATACATTACATAATCATGAATTTTAGACAATGACATACATTACTAAGAATTTAGGATCTGTTAATATTTATATTTTTAGGTAATTATGAAATAAAACATACATAACATCTCCTAATCATACATGTGGATTCTATTATGACATTATCCATTTTCAAAAGTATAAAACATTTCAAATAAAAATTATTATATGAAAAATATTTGAGACAGTTAATTTTACATACTTATTTATATTACACATCCTTATATCATGTTAAAAACATTTTGAAACATGGGATGAGCACAAAAAATATGAGTCATGGATATAAAGAAAGAAATCATCAGTAAACTGAAAACATAAAAACAAATAAAAACCATTTCATAAAGATCATTATCATGCATATAAATAACATGTAGATGTCTTATTACACATTTACCATATCAAACATATAATCACCCTTACACATTGAATAACCATTCTGTCAAATTCCATCTATGGAGTACCCAATGCATTTGAGGGCTTTAATGGGGCCCACCCATCATATATTGAACTATAATGGGCTCAACCTAGCATATCTTTATCTATAATGGACTAAAAATATAAATAAAAAATTAATCGCACAAATAACCTTAATACCATATAATGAATAAAGTAGAAGGTTAACCCAATGAATGAAAATTGGTTTGTGAATTCTCTTACATTAGGATGGTATTTGTTGAAATATGTTTATACCTACTATATAATGGTTAAAATAGAATTATTAATATCTTAATGAATCACATTCTTGATTATTATTTCTTATGTGATAATTTCATTACATCATTTCACCATTTAATTATTAGTTTTTTTCCTTCCATTTTTTCGGGTGCATTATTTACGTGATTTCCACTGCCGGTTTGTATTCGAGTATATTTTTGTATGGAGAAGAAATTAAATAAGTTGAATGAAATGGTATTAGTATTTTTTCAGAATATTAAATGATTCAATAAATCATTTTGGTAATATTTAATGAGGATTAATCAATAGATTAATCTTTACTGATATCTATTTAGATGATTTTGGCGGTTCATTGATAATCATGACCTAGTTTCATTATAAAACATAATATCATGTATATATGTTAACTCTTGAATGTGAAAGAGGATATATCATAAAAAGTAAAATATTTTCCTACCCTTAAATTTTTTTTATAAAAATATTTGTACAATGTAAAAGAAAATTAAGACACATCGTCCATGATGTCAGTAAATTGACACATCATGTATGGATATTTTATTTTGAGAATAAGAGGGAGATGAGAATAAGTATGATGATGATTTTTTCCATCAACAAGGTAAAAATAGATTATATGTAAGATATTTGAGCTGTAATTATTTTTGGATAAGATGAATGGATGATATTATAAGAAAAAAATAATTAAAAATAAAACACAAGAACAAGGAAGAGGAATTTTACATCTTGATCTCTTCACCTTGAGATCCTCTTTAAGGCCATTGCTATTGGATTATTGGTGAGACCAGTAGGTTTAGGAAGTGGGGAAGGGGTTTGGGAAGAGAATTACTCAGAATGTAGGAAATGCTCATTTTTTAGTGTTGTGAGATGAAGAGGGGGTTAGGGTGGTATTTATAGTGTAGGAGAGGAGGGTTTTTATGTTATTTAAATAATTAGTTTAATATTTTTTCTAAAGACTATGAATAGTCTTCATTCATGTGATCCAATGTAGTAATAAGTGCCTTTGATCTTGAACCAATGGCAATTTACATCACCTATGACTCACGCATGATGCAAAAATTCATATATTTATTATATTTTGTTACTTAATATATTTCAATATTCACCCAAAATTCAAGTACTTTATAAAAAAACTAAAAAGTCACCGTTAATTTTTTTTGATGTTTAGAATTAAAAAATTAACTAATTTTATTGAAAATAATATTCTATATATGATTAGTTTGATTTATAAATAATATCATAATTTATATGAAACATAACAATTTTAAAATAATAAGTCATTTTATAACACATTGAAAATTTTTTCAAGGTCTCATAAAATTATATTATAACCCTTAGAAAATGATATAATAATTTTTGATATCCTTTCATAAAAATAAATTTTTATATAAGTTATTTAATTGATCGTATTATTTTAAATAAATATCTATGACTTATAAAAACACCAAAACTTATTAATGATCATATGACCACTAATTAGATTCCCTTCTTATTATACATTCATGGGAGAGGAATACATTTTTCCAATTTACTATTCATAAGGGATTATTAATATTCACAAAGGTATGTTACTTTTCATAAGTATATGTTACTATTCATTAAAAATTAATTTAGTAAAATCAGACTCAAAATAACTTACTGATCACAACTGTGAATGTCCGTTTTTCGAAATTCAAAACATAGACGTATCAAAAATATGTTTAACAAATAGTTTATAAATATAGCCTTATAAACGTGTAATTATGTAGAGACTAACTATTTCCTGAATTAAATTTAATTAATTTGTAAAAAATTGGGGTGTTACATACACCCCACCTTCTAGAAATTGCATCCTCACAATTTTTATTTAATTATTCAGCAAGTGAGGGTACCTTTACCTCCTAGAATTTTTAGATTCCCATGTTGCTTTATCAAACTTGTGGTTTCTGGACAAAACCATTACCTCTTTGATTACATTATCATGCAATACATTCTCTTTGTGATCAAGAATCATAGTTGGTCTCTCTCCAAAATAAAAGTTCCCTTCTAGCTAAATTACTGTTGGGTTAAAAACAAGAAATGAATTTTTCACATAAGTTATCAATGTGAAAACATTTAAAAATTGTGTAGCTAATAAAAAATCAGAGGTAAAGATACATGATAAGTGACTGGTCCATCATTATCTATGATTCTATAAGGTCCAATGAACCATGGAATTATCATTCCTTTTTAAAAAAATGAATAAAACTATTACCAGGTTGAGATTTTAAGGATTACATGATCACCCACCACATAAAAAAATTATTTCCTCCTATTATTTACATAACATTTCATCTTTTATTGTGGCATCCCCATTTTTTTCAATCATATAAAATTTTTCTACCACTTCCTCAACTAATTCTAGTTACATCTACTTCATTTCCTAGAAATTATCCCAAACTTCTTGAGTTTGACCCATCATTCCATACTATTCCTCACAGGGTTACATCTTTATACTAGAAAGAAAGTTGTTATTGTACGAAAACTCAACTAAAGAGATATGTTGATCCCAACTTCCCTGGAATTCCATTAAACACGCTCAATTCATATAATCCAATATTTGAATTTTTCTATTCGTTTATTCCTCAAATTGAGGATGAAGAGTAGTGATGACAATTAATTCTATGACCAATGACTTTTGAAGGACATTCCAAATGTTAGAGGTGATCCTCAGATCTCGGTCAAATAAAAAGGAAAGAGGCACTCCATGTAACCAAACATCCTCTTTGAATTACTATCGAGAAATATGATCTGAAGACATTGTATCGAAAATAGGAGGGAAATGTGATGATGTTGTTGGCATGGGTAATTTCTAAAGAATCCACTTTGGAAATTTCCACTCGTCTTTAATGTTTTGAAATTCCAAACATTTCACACTAAAATCAGTAATACCTATTTTCATTCCAACCCACTATTAATACACTTGATGATCTATGTACATCTTTGTGCTGCCAGGATGAACTGAAAACAAGGAACTTTGAGCTTCACAAAAAACCCATTCTACAATGGATAATCACACGGAACACATAATATCTTACCAAACCTCAAAAAAAATAACTATGAAGGTTAAATTCTATAAAATTATCCATTTTAAATAATTATTCCTTTTATGTAACTCATTGTAATCTATCTACTCATTCTTAATTTCGTCTAACTGAGATGAATGCACTATTTCAGAAACAAAACTGGGGAATTTCCATCACTAAAAAATTCAATCCAAAGATTGTAAAATCATTCACTAAAGTTTCTTGTTCAAAACGTATCATGGTTAATGTTGCATTACCTTTCCGACTCAATCCATCAACCAATATGTTTTCTTTTCCAAGATGGTATGGAATCGTGCAAACATAATCCTTGATTAGTTCGAGCCAAATTTCTATCTCTTTATTAAATCCTACTACATAAATAAATACTTCAAACATTTATGGTTAGTATATATTTCAAATTTTATTCCATATAGATGGTGCCTCCCAATTTTTATGAAAAACCAATAGCTGCTAATTCCCAATCATGTGTAGCTTAATTTTACTCATGAAGGATCCAACTGATGTGGGGAATATGAAATTTCTTGACCATTCTACATCAGATCACTATGATGTCACTTCAATGAATCATCATTATAGACGACAAATTCACCATGTCTAATAGGTAGGGTCGAAATTTGATAATTCAACAATATTATTTTCAATTCCAAAAAAAATCATCACATTCATTTGTTCATATGGATTTAACTCCTCTTCGAGTTAACCCAGTTGATGGATTAGATAAAAGTAAAAATCATTTAACTAAAATTGGGTAATATTCTTCCTAACCATGAAAACTAGTAATGTCACTTATATTTTTTCGTGTTGGGAATTGTTCAACAACATTTTTTTGGAAGGATCAGTAGTTACTCCATCGTTAGAAACAATCTGCTAAGGAAACATATTTTTTATAAAGATAATTCACTCTTTATGAATTTTTTATAAAATTTATATTCTTTTATGGATTTTAGAACAACTCATGGATGTTTTTCATTCTCCTCATTGATTTTAGATTATACAAAAATATCATCACTAAACACAACCAAAAACATATCCAAGAACTCATTAAATATTCTATTCATAAGATCCATGAAAAAAGCAGGTGAATTAGTTAAACCAAATGGAATAACTTGAAATTCAAAATGACCATATCTATTAAAAAATTCCATCTTCAGGATGTCTGCTTCCTTTACATTAAATTGAAGGTACACCAACATCAGGTTAACCTTCAAAAAGAAATTAGGCTCCCTAGAGGTGATCAATTAAAATGTGGATATGAGGAAAACGATTAATTTTTAACCATGATGTCAGTCAAGGCTATGTAATCAATGAAAAGACGCATTAATCCATCATTATTTTTAAAAAAACAAGATAGGTGAACCCCATGGTGTTGTGCTAGGGTGAATGATACCTTTATTTAATAATTCATGGAACTAATTTTTTTATTCTAGCATGTCCATTTGAGCCAATTGATAAGGTGGTTTAGAAATTGTCTTAGAATTAGTAACTACGTTAATAGTAATCTCAACAACTCGATCATGAAAAACTCCAGGAAAATAATCAGGAAAACATCTATGTATTATTTTACCTCTTGTGCATCATTAATCTGGATGTTTCCCTTATCTGCAAAAATATGAGAAAGATAACATTCATTTCCATCTTTAATCAGTTTTGTAGCTTTCTGATATGTTATCAATTGAATGGGTTCATTATTGTACACAATCTAAAATTCTTTCTAGAAAAACAAATTCTTTTTCTGTACAATCTATCATACTAAGTAAATATGAAAGCCTATCCATACCCTAAATAACATCTAACTCCACAAGAGGCAATACAATAATGTTTGTAAGTAAACTCTTTCCACATACAATTATAGGTGGAATATTATAATTTCATTTTTCAACAATATTTCCTCTAGGTGATTTTAAAATGAGTTCTGGTTCCATTTCAGGAGGTTGAATTCCCAATTTTGTAGAAATGTTCACCGAAGTGAAGGAATGCGTGGACCCGAAATCCAACAATACATTTGAAAAATATATAAAAATAACTAATTTACATGATACGACCACAATTTATGGCTCAATATCTAATGAAGTGGTTGAAAATTATTTTTCCACACCCTTCGTCTTCCAATCCTGTAGATTTATCGCCTATGTTTCTTGCTTCAGACACACATTAGAAAAATGTCACAATTCTTTACTGTTAAAACAACTCATCATCAAAATCTTATGAATTATTGGATCATTTTCCATAAACTCATATGACATGATACCAAACATTCCACATAAGTATAATTTTCCAGAAATTACAAGACATTCACCCGAATGCTTTTTTCAACACCTTTCACAATAAGGAAAATTGATTTTCTTACCTCTAGATTTCTTTGATGAATTCCTACCCAATACCTAAAAACATGAATGATCGATATTGATGTAATCATGAGTAACATACATGTCAAAAAACTCTATATCTACTTTTTCAGCATAATGATCATCTTTCTCATAGAATTTAAATACTAACGAAGCTTAATCACTTCATAATTTTTTTTCAAACTTGAGAAAAATTGATTATTTTTACTGTCAAAATCCTAAGTAAATTCTAGTATGTACCTGGAAATTATTTTAATATTTTATTTATATTATACAAAAAAAATAATTATCATTCTACTTCTATTACATGAATGGTATCTCAATTCATATCCAAATAATTCAGGGAAAATATTTTTCCAAAATAACTCTTAAAATGAGCCTATTCCAGACTATCAAGATCTTCCCTTTCTCTCAAATTTTTATCTAGATACTACCATTGGTCGAATTAAAAATAAAAATGATAAATGGTTAGTATAAAATTTTGATGTTTTGAATATCCCATGACATCGAATATATTTTCTAGAGAATTGATTCATCTGTCATTTATCACTGTATTTGTGGTTTCACAGAATTATGGAGGATATTGCCTCATAAAATGATACAAAAAATACAGGTTTCTTCATGGAAGGTAAGGTTACTCTCTAGAATGGATACTGACACCATTTACATCCAGATTCAAATGGGCCATTAATGTCACAAACTGATGTTTTATGATTCCTAAGATTCCGGGATGCAGATTTATAAAGATATCAGCCTCATGGTGTCTTCCTTCTTCAGCTTACATGTTTCATCTGCAGAAAACCATTCTGAATAGACATATCATAGACAAAATTATGGTAATCTATAAGTTATATATAATTATAAATAATCCATAATTTAAAAAAATCATTTATTCTATTCTATTATCCTCATCCAAGCCCATAAATTTATCAAAACCATCCTATGATACGAATTATAAGGACCCACCCTTAATACATTACATAATCCTGATTTTTATACAAGAACATTCATTCTTACACATTTATGATATTTTCTGGTATATAGTTTTAGTTAATTAGGACAAAAAACATGCATAACATCTCATAATCAAACATGTGAATATTATTTAATAATTATCCATTTTTTCAAAATGTTAAACATTTTAAATAAAATATAATATCATTGAAAAATCTTCAGGAATTTTAAATCATCTTCTTATTTAACTTATAAATCCTTATAACCTAGGGAAAATACTTTAGAAACATTTGACGAGCACAAAAATCATACTAAGGGATATAACGAATGAAATCATTAGTCAAGTGATAACATAAATACCAATAAAACCCATTTCATAAAATTCATTTGTATGCATAGAAACATCAGGTAGTTTCCTTAGGACATATTTGCCATATCACATATACAATAACCCTTACACAAGGAATAACCATTTGGTAAACTTCCATCATCGGAGTACCCAATGCATTGGCGATATATTGTAACACCCAAGTCTTTTATGAGAAATATTTTGTTTTTATGTTATATAAATCATCAAAGGAATATTTCACTACACACAAAACTAGATTGGCTTGCTTTAAACACAATCACGACCTTCCTCGATAGCTTGCGTCGTACGCAATACCGAGTGTCACTAAACAACAATATGCTATTAAAATATTATTAAAATTAGACGTTATGAATAGTAATAACCACTTTTTGAAATTTTTTAAATTTAATCTTTCAAAATGGACTTCATTTTTGGAT
This sequence comes from Viscum album, assembly GCA_963277665.1. Classification (NCBI taxonomy): domain Eukaryota; kingdom Viridiplantae; phylum Streptophyta; class Magnoliopsida; order Santalales; family Viscaceae; genus Viscum; species Viscum album. The sequence continues at coordinate 400,412,617 of OY728120.1, forward strand.
TCAGAAGATCGAAATTAGCCTAGGGTGAAATTTTGGTATTTTTCTGAAAACTTTCAATTTTTGATGAATAGTGAAAACACTGGGTTACTATTTAAAAACCGAATTTTTATTTAAATAATTATTTATTTTATATAAATTTATTTTAGGTCAAAATTGACACATAATACCTTTATAAGTTCTAAGTAATTCATTGGATTCATTTTATAATAATTTTAGATATATAAAAATTTTATCGAACTTTTCACCGTCTTTTACCCACCTCCTAGGAGAATTTGCAAATTTACATAAAATGTAATTTTACCACTTCTGTGAGAAGAATTTAAAAAATCCAAGAGACACGGTTGATGTTAGTAAGTAAAATGTGGTTCAATGAGATGAAAATAATTTTTGGTGAATAGTAACTTTTTTCTTTTTTTACCACGGTTAAAAGTAAATAGGGTAATTAAGGGTAAAAATGATATTATTATTACCCTAAGACAAGTCCTAATTCTATTGGATAAGTTTAATGAGACCAAAAACAACCTTAGGAATAAAATATGACAATTTAGGCTCACTTGGTTTAGATTAGGACAATTATTATTAATTTATTTAAAGAAGGGTTAAAATAGTTAAAATCAATGTTTAATAACTAAATCATTTTTAATATAGGGTTATACATAAGATAAATTAGACAATAAACATCCATTAGAAATATAAGAATATTTCATACATAATGGTATTTTATTCGTAATTTTTAGACAATAAATAATTTAATTTATTTATGACACAATCATGATGCAATAATTATCTTATTAATGAAATATTGACATAATTGATGTTATAAATACCCAAATAAATGTAATTTCAGACTTTTTATGAATTAAAATAATTTTATAGGTTAATATGACATTTTATTATTTATTTAATTAACTTTTTTCGAACTAATCTTTCTGTTATGATTTTCACAAAATTCAATTACAAAATAGTGTCACAATGGACATAAAATAGTTTCTAAAACTAATATTATATTATTAATTGTTATTTTATTCCTAAAAATCTATGGTTCGGAAAAATGACTTATATAAGGTTATATATATTAATAATAAACAACTTGGGGTTCGTTTGGCTTGTTATATTATATTTATTAACCTTATAGTGTATGAAAACAAAAAGACACAGTAAAAGTAAAATTACTTAACATAATGTTAAATCTAAATGATAAGGTTAAAATAGAACCCTAAACTTATATAAATTCTATTGTATTGGAGGATTTAGACCCATACCCACCTTATCTTCTAAATAAATCAATTTTGAGCTATTAAAAACCGAATATGTCTTTATAATAAAATAATAGTTTTAGTTTTTCCAAAGGTTCCCCTCTCCTCCCTTATAAAAGGGCACCTCCTCCCTCTCTTCCTCACACCACAATGAGCCTTCATGCTCGTCCAAACCCTGCCAATTTCTCTTATCCACTTCCCTAGAAACATCATAGAGGTCCTGGTCTTTTTCAAATACAAATTTTAGTGCCCTAAGAGGAGGTCTCAAAGAGGCTATTCAAAGAAGAGGTAATGTCCGTTACCGATGCTTTAAACTTTATTTATTCTTCCACTTCTTCTTCTTAAGTTATTTCATTATGAAGTAATAAAATCAGTATCACTAATAAAATAATTTGTTATTATAATTATGAAACAACCCTATTTCACCATCTATCCATCTTACGAAAAATGAAATCACCACGCGTGCGTACGTACGGAATACCGTCTCCACGCCGTGGTGTAATCTATTTTCCACCACCACCTTACTTGGATGGGTATAATGGTGTAAATAATAACTATATATGATTATTGTAAAGTGATATTGATTCTAAAATAGTATACATACAATCCAATATAATTCCACAATAATGGGAACGATATCATCGCTCGTGCGTACGTACGGAATACCGTCTCCACGATGTGATGCAACTCGTTATACATGATCTTCATTTCATAATGATTATATAAATGAATTGAATGAATTAATATTATATATACTACACTAATAACATTCTGGAAATGAGGTATCTTTAACCTAATGAGAAGAATAAGAATTTATTCATCAAAACACGCATAAGAACAAAAAGTAATGAACACACGAATAACAAGTAGCAATGAAATATTACTAATAAGAAGCTAAGAATATGACCATATATGATATCATAACAATGATTATGATTGTGGAATAAGTAAATGACATTATTTAAATCATTATACAGAAGTTTTGGACACATACGAAGCAAATCAGACCCAAGGTAAGGGAAAATCTCAGAATCTCATTTTTATACGAGATTGTTTATACTTTGGTATTTACTAGGTTGTATTTTATCATCCACATACATGTTTCCTCAATATTTAATATTATTTCCATCCACCTATAAATTATTTAAATCCAATTTTACCCATAGGTGAGTTTTTAGTAAAATATATGAAAGGAATCTTTTGTCATTTTTCGTACGAGGTACTTTTTGACTTTTCTGAAAAAAGTACGAGAAGAAATTTTTTTTAACTTATACGACATGAATGGATTTTTAAAACATTATTTCCAAGAAGATTCCTTTACATGTTTTCAAGATTATTTTTAATCAACTTCTTTTAGTTTAAAATTGTATGACATATTAAAAAAGGAAAATGTTTTTGAAGTAGAAAGGATATTTTCCTCAAGAATGGAGTTCAAGTGTTTTATCAAAATTATTTTCCATATATGATAATATAGGGTTCTGTTTCTATCCCTATTATTACATTGATTTGATTATGTTGTGATGGAATTATTTATATGAATTCCTTTATCTTATATGAATTGTTTTATGATGTCACGATGTTTAAGAATCCCAATTTATTTACAAGGGTTATGTTATGATGTATGATTTATGATTTTGTTGCACACATAAGAATGGTATCATTATGAGATGGGTGGGACCTATATCTCCATACAATTTATTGGGTAAATATTTATATCTCATGATATAGACATGGCTGTAATGGCAGGTTAAACCGGTTAAGTGAAACAAGACTGAAACAAGGAGTGAAGTCGGTTTAGAAATGGAATTTGTCCACTAAGACAGTCATGGAAATGAGTCTTGACTACTATGAAGTGATTCTCTATGATTATGTGTGTATGCTAAAAAGTTTCATGTTTTATGTTATGATTATTGGGATTACATTTCACTACTATGATTTATCTCATGTTATGAAATTATGATCTCTTTTGCATGTTAAGATTTCCAAAAATGTTATGTTCTTATGAATATGATGTGATTGATATTTCTTTTGTATACCCTTAATGATAATTTGAGCTCACCCTTTTATATTTTTTCTTTCCCCAGGTCAGGAATAAGGTTATTAAGTTGGATATTCCAAAAGGGACTGTAGATATGATGAAATAAATGGGAGACAGTGTAGATGTTTTATGAACCATTTGTTTATGTTTCCTAGTTTCCAATGACATTATACCTATACGGTCCTTTCATGGTTTTGATATATGTTGTAATAAGTGTACATCAATTTTGAAGTACTAACAATGTAGGTAAATTAAGGGTCGTGATAGTTGGCATCAGAGGAAAGGTATAGTCAACCTTTGGAAACTAGGATGTGAAATCCTTAGTAAGAACCCTAAGGATAAGTCTAAGCATAGAACACAATCTTAGTGTTTTAGAAATTGCCATGAATAACCTATGATAAGGCCTTAAGTGTAAAATTTTATTCCTGATTATGTGTTTTTTCTATTATAATTAGTGTTGCTCACACTATTCTTCTTGGTTTTAGTCAATGGCTGGAACCCGAAGGAACCTTGTTAATGCGGAATGAGACAGGCAATGTAATGATTGTCCCGCTGGGCAACCAAACGTTATGGGAGATGGAATGAAAAATCTTGTAGCCATTCTCACACAACTTTCTCAAGCTATGAATCATACAGGACTTCCAAACGAGCAAAGGAAGGAGCAACATTATGTTGAATCCTTCATGAGGCAGTGTCCTCCTTCATTCAGCGGGTCTTCTAATCCATTAGTGGCTGAACAATGGATCAGTACCCCTGAAAATATATTTTCAGTTCTTCAATGTTCTGAACATGATAAAGTCATCTTAGCAGTTTATCGTTTGAAAGTTGATGTTGATCAATGGTGGAATCTTATTAATAATATGAGGCAAAGAGATGAAATTGAGTCCATGGAATGGGACGAGTTCAGGAACGCATTTTTCAATAAGTACTTCCCTCGTATTCTCTGAAAAAAGATGGAGAAGGAGTTTCTTGAACAAAATAAAAAGTATGATGAATCTATTGGTACCTATGAAGAAAATTTTACAAGACATGCAAGGTACGCTTCTGGTATTAATATCCAACCTGAGAGTAAGATCGATCGATTCTTTAGTGTCTTAAAACCAAGTCTTTGAAGGGCGTTATCCATAAGGGACTTCAATAGCTATGAGGAAATTTTTCGATGTGCTCTCAAGGTTGAGATGGAGATTGGTGTAACCCATCTGTCATATGGGTTTCATAAGAAGAGGAAAATGGAATTCAAAGGAAAATCTAAAGGGCACACTAAAAAGAAGATGATTTTCCCTTATGCTAAAAGTGTGGAAAGAAATATGGTGGAAATTGTCTTAAGGGGACAAGAAAATTTTATAAGTGTGGAAAAGAAGTTCATCAGGCAATTGAATGTATAAATAATGGGAAGAAGATGTCTAATGATGCAAACAAAGGAAGGGATGTGCAGAATGAACCTATTACCCTTCAATGTTTCAAGTGCAAGGAGATGTGGAATTATGCCAATAAATTCCCAAATCCAAGGGTTGATGATGATGATCAACGTCAACAAACTCTTAAGTCCAAATACAATGGAAAGTCACATGAAATTTCTATCAGCGATGTGGAGTGCGATAACGAAGTGGTGAAAGGTACACTTACCATCCACTCTAAAGTAGAAAATGTTTTATTTGATTCTGGATCCACCCACTCTTTAATTTATGAAGAATTTTCTAAGGGTATCACCGTATTACCTCAACAATTCGATGTTGAGTTATCTGTGACACCTCCTAATGGCACAACTGTCGCATCAAAAGTTTATAATTCTTCTCCGATTGATGTTTGTGGGAATGTGCTTCCTGAAAATCTTGTGATCCTTCCTATAGTGGAATTTTATGTGATTCGTGTCATGGATTGGATTTCTTTATATGGATCTCATATCAATTTCCAAGTAAGGGAAGTCACATTTCATATTCCAGATCAATCTATGATCGTCTATCGATGCAAGGATGAACATAACCTTCCTGTGGAAATTTCTCCCATCGTATGGGTTTTGATCCCACTAAATGAAGGTTATTTATCTCAAATTGTTGGTGAGAAACTCACGATTAAGAATATGCTCATTGTAAGAGTGTTTGATTATGTCTTTCTGGAGTAATTGTCGGGTCTTCCCCCAAATCGTGAAGTTGAGATTTCAATAGAACTCGTACTGGCTGCTTTTCCTATTTCAAAAAAAAACCTTATAAAATTCCCCAAATTGAGTTGCAGGAATTGAAGAAGAAACTCCAAGAGAATATTGATAAGGGATTCATACTCCCTAGTGCGTCACCTTGGGGAGCACCTGTTCTGTTTGTTAAGAATAATGACGGATCAATGAGACTCTGCATTGATTATCGAGAACTTAACAAGATCACTATCAAGAACAAATATCCTCTGCCACGCATTGATGACTTATTTGACCAACTACGCGGAGCTCAATACTTTTCCATGATTGATCTTCGTTCAGGGTATCATCAATTAAGGTTAAAAAGGGAGGATATAACAAAGACGACTTTTCGTACAAGGTATGGACACTATGAATTTATAGTTATTCCATTTGGTCTTACTAATTCCCCTTCTATCTTCATGGATCAGATGAATAGAGTCTTTAGAGACTATCATGATCGGTTTGTGGTAGTCTTTATAGATGATATTTTTGTATATTCAAATAGAAAGGAAGATCATGAAGATCATTTGAGAATTATATTGAAGACCCTGAGAAAGGAGAAGCTTTATGAAAAATTTACCAACTGTGAATTTTGGCTTCAAAAAGTTGCATTTTTGGGTCACATAATCTCAAAAGAGGGGATATATGTGGATCCAGCAAAAACAGAGGTTATCGAAAGATGGTCGAGACCAACAACAGTAACTGAGATCCGATGTTTTCTTGGTTTGGCTGGATATTATCGATGTTTTGTAAAATATTTTTCACAATTATCAAATCTAATCACTATGTTGACTCGAAAAGGAGTTAAGTTTGTATGGATGGAGGAATGTGAAGAGAATTTCAATGAGTTGAAAAAACGGTTTTCCAGTTCACCTGTGCTCAAACTTCCTTATAGTGGAGAAAGGATTTTGCTCTATAGTGATGCATCCAAGAAGGGATTGGGGTGTGTTCTTATGCAAAATGATATGGTGATGGCTTATGCCTCACGATAGATGAAAATCCTTGAGCAAAATTACCCAACTCATGATATAGAGTTAGATGCAGTAATCATTGCATTAACGATTTGGAGGCATTATCTTTATGGAGAAATGTGTGATATTTATACTGATCATAAAAGTTTAAATTATATTTTCACAAAAAAGGAGCTGAATATGCACCAAAGAAGATGGATGGAGCTGATTAATGATTGTGACTGCTCAATTCATTACCACCCTTGGAAAGCAAACAAGGTGGCAGATGCATTAAGTCGACAAGACCATGCTAGCTTATCCATGATGAGGATCACAAAAGATCCAATATTTATGGATTTACAAAGGATGGATCTTGGAATTATAATGGAAGGGGAAAATTGTATCTTTCTCAATTGAATGTTCAACCATATATACATGTGAAGATTAAATAGGTGAAGAAAGAAGATGTAGAGTTACAAAAGAAGACGAGAAATATTCCAGAATTAAACCTTGATTGTGATGGGATAATAAAGTTCGGGAATCGGGTTTGTGTTCCTCCCATCCCAGAAATAAAGAAGGAGATGCTGGATGAGGCTCATAGTTCATCATTCTCTATTCATCCTGGAAGCACGAAGATGTATAGGGACCTGAAAGAGTACGTCTGGTGGGATGTCATGAAATGAGATGTTGCTGAATATGTCTCTCGATTCTTGGTTTGTCAGCAAGATAAAGCTGAGAGACAGAAGTCCAAGGGGATGTTACAACCATTACCCATACCCGAATGGAAATGGGAAAACATCACTATTGAATTTGTCACCGGACTTCCTAAAACATACAAAGGCAATAATGCTATCTGGGTCATAGTTGATCATCTTACAAAGTCTGCACACTTCATTACTATTAGATAGGATTCCTCTCGGGATCATATTGCTAGGATATAATTAAAGGAAGTGGTAAGATTTTATGGAGTACCAATTTCTATTATATCTGCTCGGGATTCGAGGATTACCTCAATGTTTTGACTAAGTCTTCAGCATACTCTAGATACAGAGTTGAGTTTCAGCACTTCTTATCATCCTCAGACAGACAGTCAGTCTGAGAGAACAATTCAAACTATAGAAGATATGTTGAGAGATTTCTCGATGGATTCCAAAGGTGGTTGGGATCAACACCCACCTTTGGTGGAATTTTATTATAATAATAGATTTCACTCCAGTATTCAGATGGCTCCTTATGAATCTCTCTATGGAAAGAAATGCAGGACTCCAACTTGCTGGGATGAAGTTGGGGAAAGAAAGCTATTAGGACCTGATCTTGTTGATGAGATGGCAGAAAAGGTCAGATCTATTCAACAACACATAAGAGCAGCTCAGAGTCAAGAAAAAAGTTATGCCGACAACCAAAGAAAAGACCTAGACTTTGAAGTGGGTGGTAAAGTGTTCTGAAGAATATCTCCCTGGAAGAGGGTCATGAGATTTGGAAAGAAGGGAAAGTTGAGCCCTAGATATATCGGTCCTTTTGAAATTCTGGATCGTGTTGGGAAGGTATCTTACTGATTGGTTCTTCCACCGAATCTCTCCCAAGTTCATGATGTGTTCCATGTATCTCTCCTAAGAAATTACATAGCTGATCCTTCACATGTACTTAGCTCAGAGGTTGTACCGCTAGAACAAGATCTTTCTTATAAAGAACAGCCAATAGAGATTCTCGATCGTAGCAAAAATGTCCTACGGAACAATACCACTCACTTGGTGAAAGTTTTATGGAGTAACCACCAGTTAAAATAAGCTACATGGGAGCTTGAGGATATGATGAGGGAGAGGTATCATCATATGTTTGTTAAAAAGTGACGAATTTCAAGGGAGAAATTCATTTTAAGGGGGGTAGAATGTAAAACCCAAGACTTTTATGAGAAATATTTTATTTTTATCTTATATAAATCATCAAAGAAATCTTTCACTACACACAACACTAGCTTGGCTTGCTTTAAACTCAATCTTGACCTACCTCGATAGCTTACGTCGTACGCAATACCGAGTTTCACTAAACAACGATATGCTATTAAAATATTATTAAAACTAACTGTTATTAATAGTAATAACCACCTTTTGAAATTATGTAAATTTCATCTTTCAAAATTGAAATCATTTTTGGAGTCGGAATATCGAAATTACCCTAGGGTGAAATTTTGGTATTTTTCTGAAAACATTCAATTTTTTATTAATAGTGAAAACACCGGGTTATTATTTAATAACCAACTTTTTATTTAAATAATTATTTATTTTATATAAATTTATTTTAGGAAAATATTGATACATAATACATTTATATGTTAAAATTTATTCATTGGAGTAATTTTATAATAATTTTAGATATATAAAAATTTTATCAAACTTTTCACCGTCTTTTACCCACCTCCTAGGAGAATTTGAAAATTTACATAAAACATAATTTTACCACTTCTGTGAGTGGAATTTCAAAAATCTGAGAGACACAGGTGATGTAAGTAAGTAAAATGTGGTTCAATGATATGAAAATAATTTTTGGTGAATATTAACTTTTTACTTTTTTTACCACGGTTAAAAGTAAATAGGGTAATTAAGGGTAAAAATGATATTATTATTTCCCTAACAGATGTACTAATTCTATTGGATAAGTTTAATTCGACTAAAAAAACTTAGGAATAAAATATGACCATTTAGGCCCGCTTGGATTAGAATATGACAATTATTATTAATTTATTTAAAGAAGGGTTAAAATAGTGAAAATCCAAGTTTAGTAACTAAATCATTTTTAATATAGTGTTATACATAAGATAAATTGGACTATAAATATTCATTGGAAATCTAAAAATATTTCCTACATAAGGGTATTTTATTTGTAATTTTTAGAGAATATATAATTTAATTTATTTATGACACAATGATGATGCAATAATTATCTTATTAATGAAATATAGACATAATTGATGTTATAAATACCCAAATGAATGTAATTTGAGACTTTTTATGAATTAAAATAATTGTATAGGTTAATATGAAATGTTAGTATGGATTTAATTAACTTCTTTCGAACTAATATTTCTGTTATGAGTTTCACAAAAATCAATTACCAAATAGTGTCAAAATGAACATAAAATAGTTTTTAAAACAAATATTATATTATTAATTGTTATTTTATTCCTAAAAATATAAGGATCGTCCAAATGACTTAGCTAAGGTTATATATATTAATAATAAACAACTTGGGGTTATTTCGGCTTGTTATAGTATGTTTATTAACCTTATAGTGTAAGAAAAAAAAGGACATGGTAAAAGTAAAATTATTTAACTTAAAGTTACATCTAAATGATAAGGTTAAAATAGAACCCTAAACGTGAATAAATTCTATTGGATGAGAGTCTTTCGACCCATCCCCACCTTAGCTTCAAAATAAATCAATTTGGAGCTATTAAAAACCGAATATGACTTTATAATAAAATAATATTTTTAGTTTTTCCAAAGGTGCCCCTCTCCACCATTATAAAAGGGCACCTCCTCCCTCTCTTCCTCACAACACATTGAGTTTTCATGCTCAGCCAACCCATGCCAATTTCTCTTCTCCACTTCCCTAGAAACATCCTAGAGGTCCTGGTCTTTTTCAAAGACCAATTTTAGTGCCCTAAGAGGAGGTCTCAAAGAGGCGCTTCAAAGAAGAGGTAATGTCTGTTACAGATTCAGTCAACTTTATTTATTCTTCCACTACTTCTTCTTTAGTTGTTTCATTATGAAGTAATAAAATCAGTATCACTAATATACTGATATGTTATTATAAGTATGAAACAACCCTATTCCACCATCTATCCATCCTACGGAAAATGAAATCACCACCCGTGCGTACGTACGAAATATCGTCTCCACGCCGTGGTGTAATCGATTTTCCACCACCACCTTACTTGGATGGGTATAATGGTGTAAATAATAACTATATATGATTATTGTAAGGTTATATTGATTCTGAAATAGTATACATACACTCAAATACAATTCCCCGATCATGGGAACGATATCATCGCTCGTGCGTACGTACGGAATACCATCTCCACGATGTGATGCGACTCGTTATACATGATCTTAATTGCATAATGATTATATAAATGAATTTAATGAATTAATATGATATATATTACACTAATACCATTCTAGAAATAAGGTATCAATAACCTAAATAGATGAATAAGAATTTATTTGAGAAAACATGCATAAGAACAAAAATTAATAAACACCCGAATAACAAGTAGAAATGAAATATTACTAATAAGAAGCTAAGAATATGACCATATATGATATCATAAAAATTATTATGATTATGTAATAAGTCAATGACATTATTTAAATCATTATACAGGAGTTTCGAACACTTACGAAGAAAATCGGACCTAAGGTAAGGGAAAATCTCACAATCTCATTTTTATCTGAGATTGTTTATACTTTGGTATTTACTGGGGTGTATTTTATTATCCACATCCATGTTTCCTCAATATGTAATATTATTTCCATCCACCTAAAATTTTGTTAAATCCAATTTTACCCATAGGTGAGTTTTTACTAAAAGATATGAATGGAATCTTTTGTCGTTTTTCGTACGAGGTACATTTTGACTTTTCCGACAAAAGTACGAGAAGATTGTTTTTTTAACTTAAATGGCATGAATGGATTTTTAAAACATTATTTCCATGAAGCTTCCTTTAAAAGTTTTCAAGTTTATTTTTAATCAACTTCTTTTAGTTTAAAATTGTATTACATGTTAATAAAGGAAAATTTTTTTGAAGTAGAAAGGATATTTTCCCGAAGAATGAAGTTCAAGTGTATCAAAATTATTTTCCATATAAGATAATATACGGTTCTATTTCTTTCACTTTTATTAAATTTATTTGATTATGTTGTGATGGAATTATTTTTATTAATTCCTTTAACATATATGAATTGTTTTATGATGTCACGATGTTTAAGAACCCCATTTTATTTACATGGGTTATGCTATGATATATGATTTATGATTTTGTGGAACACATATAAAAGGTATCATTATGAGATGGGTGGGACCTATATATCCCTCCAATTCATTGGGTAAATATTTATATCTCATGAGATAGACATGGATGGAACGGCAGGTTAAATAGGATCAGTGAAACAGTACTGAATCGAGGAGTGAACTCGGTTCAGAAATGGACTTTGTCCACTAAGATAGTCTTGGCAATGAGTCTTGACTACTAAGAAATGATTCTATTTGATTATGTGTGTATTCCACAAAGTTTCATTTTTTAAGTTATGATTATTGGGATTACATTTCACTACTATGATTTATCCCATTTTATGAAATTATGATCTCTTTTGCAGGTTAAGATTTCCAAAATGTTATGTTCTTATGAATATGATGTGATTGATATTTCTATTTTATACCCTTACTGAGAATTTAAGCTCACCCTTTTGTATTTTTTCATTCCCCAGGTCAGGAATAAGGTTATTAAGTAGGATATGCCAAAAGGGACTCTAGATATGATGAAATAAATGGGATACAGTGTAGATACTTTATGAACCAGTTGTTTATGTTTCCCAATTCCCAAAGACACTATACCTATACGGTCCTTTCATGGTTTTTTATATGTTGTAATAGGTGAAATTCAATTTTGAAGTACTAACAATGAATGTAAATTAAGGGTCGTTATAGATATAATGTGGATAACTAATTATATCTTGAGCTATAATGGGATCAACCCAACATATCATGAGTTATTATGGGAAAAAACCAAAATATCATGAGCTATAATGGGATCAACCCAACATATCTATGTCCAAGGAACATTTAATAGTAATAAAGTAACATAAAATCAGGATAATCCAATCATTCCATATATACAAAAAACAATCCTTTTGAATTTCATTGAAGAGAGTTTTAAATACATTTTAAAGGAAAGCCCCTTAAAAATATAAATGGATTTATAATTAATGGAATGGAATGTATATGTGTATAAAATATAAATAGACATAGTAAAACGTAATATAAATAAAAATTCATCACCCAAACAATCTTAATACATTATAATGAATAAATTATAATGTTATCCCAGATAATGGAAATTGGGTTGAGAATTCCCTTACCTCATGTTCGTATTACTTAAAACAGGTTTAAACCTAATGTATAAATGTTAAAAGAGTGTAATTAATATCATAAAAAGTATTGATTTTTATAACACCTTATATTATCATTTCATTACATCATTTCATCCCTTAATTATTAGTATTTTGTTCCTTTAATTGTTTTGGGTGCATTATTTACAAGATTTCCATGGAAAGTTTGTATTTGATTTTCATGTCAAATGGAATAGAAATTCTAATAGTGGAATGAAATGATATTCATATAAATCAAGAAAATTAAATTATTCCTGAAATCATTTTGGTTATATTTTATGAGGTTGAATCATTAGATTATTCTTTAGATTTATATGTTTAGATCATTTTGGTGGTTCTTTGAAAATCACTAACTTATTTCATTATATAACATAATGTTATGAATTTATATCAAATACAGAACATGAAAGTGGATATATAATACACATTACAATAATTTTCAACCATTAAAAAGTTTTAATGGATTGATTCTAAGGGAGTAAATGAAAATGAATACATATTGTCCACAATGTCGGTAAATCGGATCATTAATGATAAGGAAATTATTTAGAGAATAATATGGAGAGGAGAATAAGTATAATGAATAATTTCTCCAAACACATGATACAAATCATGCATAAATAAGATACTATAGATTTAAGGCCTCTTGTATTAGGGGAGGGAATGAGAGTACAAGAAAATAAAAATAATTAACAATAAAATAGAAGATCATGAACGATGGATTTTACATCTCGATCTATTCTATTTGAGATACTCTTTAAGGCCATTGGTATTGGACTTTTTGCAAGGGAAGTTTGTCTAGGATGAGGGTAAGGGTGTTGTTAAGAGTTTTTTATAGGACATTGTCAATTCTCAAGAATTGAGTGGTGTGTAAGGTTGAGAGGGATAGGGTGGTATTTATAGTGGAGGAGCGGAGGGGTTTTAAATTATTAAAATCATTAGTTTAATATTTTTGCTAAAGACAATGAATAGTATTGATTCATGTGGCACAAAATTGTAATATGATAATTTGAGTTCGAACCAGTATCCATTTATATCATCCATGACTCAAGCATGAGGTAGAAATTCATTTATTTAGCATATTTTGTTAATTACCATATTTCATTATTCACCAAAAAATCATGTATTTTAGAAAAACACAAAAAATTCACCATTCCATATTTGGAGGTTTATAATTCCAAAATGAACTCCTTTTTAGAAAATATTTTTCATAAATTGATTAATTTAATTTTACAAATAATTTATAATTTATTTTAAAATTGAATATTTTAAAACTATAACACATTTTATAACATAATGAAAAACTAATCAAGCTCTCAAAAAATTATCATATTACCATAATACAATAAATTAATAATTTTTTATTTTATTTTCTGAAAATATATTTTTATATAAATTTTTTAATTAATCTTAAAATTGTAATTAAACATCTATGACATACAAAAATACTAACACATGTACAATGATAATATTATAACATATATGATTATTTTATTATTATACATTCAGGGGTGATGATGATATACATTTTTCTGATTTACTATTCATAAGGGTCATATTACAATTCATAAGGGTATGTTTCTATTCAAAATGGTATGTTTCCATTCACAAAAAATGAGGTAGTTAATGTGAGACTCCAAATAACCTACTGATCACAACTATGTATGTATGGTTTTCAAAATTCAAAATATATAAGAGGAAAAATTATGTTTAACGGTGAGTTTATAACTATATTTTTAAAACAATGTTTCATTGTGTAGAGACATAGTGTTTCATGCGTTAAATTAAATTCACATGTAAAACCGTATAGTGTTACAGCTTTCAAAAAATAAACATCGCATAAGTGATATTGAATTAATAAATAAATAATATTAATCCATAATCAACTTATACTAGGGGCATGTTATATCCATGAAAATAATTGGAAACATGGAATAAAATAATAATTGATCTCACGCTGGTGGAAAGAATAATTATATACATCATAAAATATTTTCAAGGACACGTTCCAAGATACCATCAAATCATGGAATGAGGTATACACCAAAACCCAGCTTGTTTTGTCTCATAAGACTTGTCAATGTATATTGGGGATATATAATTCTGGTCCCTTCCAATCACAATATTATGTCCATTGTATTCCCTTAAGGGTTAACAATAAATTACATAAAATTACCCAAGGAACCTATCTGTGAATAAAAACATGTTAATCAATACATTGAGAAATACAAACATCCAAAACATCCACATTAAATATAAGAATGTGGATTTCTAGTAGAATATCCCACACCCAAGGAAAATAACATAACAACACATCCAATTTACAAATTTATTAACCTACAATCAACTGTATAAGTGGTGAGATAGGTCAAACAATGATGAGAATGTGCATAGACACTAGGAATATCCTTTTGGAATGAATGTTCAGGCCGACATGTTTAATAGTGATTATAGACTTTTAATTATAACCATTAAATAAATATTTAAAATGACTAAATACATTATCTAAAACTATCCAAGATAATTAAATTAATCTATTGAGAAAACATACGGAGATGTAAGTGCTTAGTTTTTCCATCTATTGATCTATATGCAATGCCAATAATTTAATTTCCTCATCTGAGTATTTATTAACAAAATTATCACCAATTCCAAATTAAATCAAATTTCTATTAGGTATCCTTAAATGATGATAAATATTATTCTATTTTCACAAAAATATTCCATCATTTCAATCTTTTATTTGATGAATAATTTTCACTAATTTATTATGATAAAATCACATGGTTAAATGGAACAACTCATTTCTCACAAGTAGAAGTATCTATATATCCGAGGTTAAATTGAATGAGTTATTTATAATGTATCAACCATATAAATAATATGGTGAGTGCTCAAAAATATTAATTTTCAATTAATATATTTATTTATTCAGCATTTCCTCACATGAGATTTATAATTCCCCCAATTGAGCGATCGAATTTGGGAAAAATAAATTTTTTCATGATCTCCAACTTGTAATTACATACTAGTGTCTCAAAAATTAGAATCAAAGTAAGTGTGAATATCCCAAATAACATTTAATTAAAATGTAGATATAATTATATAATTAAGCATCCAATGGAAAAAGTAAATTAAATACTAAATAAATAACTGTTCAGAAATAATGGCATGAAGTAGATATCATGTTCTATGAAACTCTAACGCGAAGAATATTAGTAAACCATCATGAAAAGGAATCCCATTAAAAAATATATAAAATATATCATTTATCTGGTCAATACGAACATCACCAAAATCTACCATATATGATGGCCCAACTATAACCATCACCCCTTGATTTAACTGTGAAGAGTAAATATCTAGAATCAAAGAGAATCCACCATGTATGTCAATGTCATGTGAAATATGAAAATAAAAAACTTACAACCGACATGGTTGATTGGGTGATATAGCGAGTAAAATACAAGGGGTAGGCATCAGGTGTGGATATCGATGGAGGCCTTAGGATTGTATAAGGAGTAATATTTGGCGGGGTGCTTCCCTAAAGGAGGCTGATGTGATGAATATATGTTGGAGGCTTGGGTTTGTGGGTCGCAGCATGGTATATCAGAAGACGGAGAGGGTCAAGTGGTCACCAGTTCATTGTCTTCTGTATGAGGAGTAAAGGAGGAGTAACCCACTGGAGTGGTGATGATTTAGAATTATAGGTCTCCAACATTGGTTGTTGCTTCCTATGTAGATAAGGGAGTTATGAATTGATGTTTCAGATGATTCATGGAAGTGGTGCATGGCATACCAGTGGTGCGTGATAGAGGATGTGTCATGGGAGGTCAAGTCACCCTAGAGCTAGGTATTAGGTCTCTATGTGGTTTTCTGTATAGAGGAGGAGACCTCCAAGATTGAAGCTTAGTGGTTTTGGTGTTGTGAAAACGGTGGATGGTCACCCCTAGTTTGTTACCATGAGAGGAGGGAGGCCTAGAAGGGACTCTGGCAGTTACGGGCCAGTGTGGCTTCAAAGGATAGAGACGATGGTGGCTGCTTTCCTCGGGAGGGGGAAGGAGGAGGGAGGTACTTGGGTGGTGAGGAGGTTTTCTGGCCGCACTACTTAAGGTTCTAATGAAGCCCCATCTTGGTTGACAGTTTTTATTAATACGTTTTCTAAAAAATTATTAACCATCATAGGTTTAATTTTTTTTTAAATTATTCCACAACGGGGAATCATCGATTCCACCTTTTCCATAAAATAATTTATTATTATTATTTTTATATATTTATAACTGTAATGTATTATTATTATTTGATTGTGGTCATATATATAAAAATAAATAAACGTTCAATGGAATTTATCTTTTATTTTAGTAATTGAGGTTTCTAACATATAAAATATAAAATATAAGACTGATATAAATTAAATTTTAAACTTTTATTATTATCATAACAATTAGTCAACAATTAACTGAATTTCATAAAAAGTATTGATGAAAAATAATTCATAAGCTTTCTAATCCACATAATTGAAAATAAAAATGAATCATGTACATGAATTTACTAGCCTATAAAATATAAGCTATATGACCTATATTAATGAAATTTTAAAAATTGATTTAACATATAACATGTGGTCTAAAATAAGAAAAATATTAAACATATTTATTGAAAACTAATTTATATGCTTTCTAATCCACCAACTTGAAATATAAAAATATTTCAAGTATGTGACTTTTCTAGCCTATAAAATATAAACTATAATAATAATATGAAATAAATTTTGAAATTTGATTAATCATATATCATGTAGTCAAAAATAAAGTCAATTAATAAATAAATATGATGACAAATAATTTATATGCTTTCTAATCCACATAAATGACACTTAAAAATGCTTCAAGTATGTAACTTTGGTAGCCTATAAAATATAAACTATATGACCAAAATGAATTACATTTTTAACATTAATTATTCATATAATGAGTAATTGAATTTTTAGTTTTTATTTAGATGGGTATTATAGTTTAAATTTTATAGGATTTTAAAGTCAAGTAGGTTTCATAGGATCATCCTAAACATTAATTATTTAACTCTCTCACTTAAGAGTTTCATTTCATACATTCCTTTCATTTTCATTTTTTTTAATTATGGAACTCTTTATTTTCAACAACTTTTTAGATATTTAGGGTATCTTTTAAAAAATTTTACATTGTTTTTATATTGTACATTATATAATATTTTAAGGTTATCTAATAGAAATTTAATAATTATTCATATGTTTCAATTAGAAAACATTAAAATCTTTCAAATATAAATTTTGCCTAAAATATAAATGAAAACTAAAATACTAGATAAACTTATCAGATGGTCTGATAGTAATAATATTATTTTCATTTATGTTGACCTAAAACAAATAAATGAACATGTGCAATCAATTTTTTTTTGCCTATGATGAGTATATTACATCCCACATGGTGTTTGTTGAATAAGACTTCTATGTCGAGTTCGAAGTGGAGTCTGATGACTTGGTGAAGGATGATCCTTGAGCACTGGAACAACACCGTTGTATTCTGCATCTATGTGTCAGTTGGAGGAGTTATCAACTATATCTCAAATTGACATCTCGATCCTTCTCCCACCTGGGTGGTATAAGGTCATACCATCATCACAGTGGGGAACCAACCCTCTGATAGAACAGTACCCCAAGACTGTGATGGATCTAGATCTCATGGTTACAATGGATATAGACTCAAAGGATGTGAATTATTTGGACCCCAAAGCTACGATGGTTTTGGACCCCAAGATGGTGGGAACTGCATTGATCCTGTCAAAAAAGATGGTTCCCATTCCACCCGAGGCACATCCTGAATCGACAGATGTTGGACTACAAGAGGACTATCCTCTGCCTATGGAATAGGTCGGGCCTTTCATGTAGAACGATGCTATCTACTTCACAGTGGTCATGGATCCTCAGATCCAGCAGCTAATGTAGGTTGTTTCTCTAGGGAAGGATCATCCTCACTCTCGGATGGATTATAAATGGTGCTCTTGGAAAGTTCACAAAAAGATTCCCTCACCTCTAGCACTGTAGAACGGATGGAAACTTGGATAAACACCCCCTGCTCCTCTTCATCACTCATGCGAACAAGCTACTCTATGTGACTTCCTATATAGATATTCAAATAGAATTATAAAATAGTTGAATAAAAAAACTAATGTACATTTTTTGACTCACCATCATATGCATCTCTCTACCGTGTTGGGTAATATATAGTATAAAATTCAGTCAATACTATGGATCATACTCAACATGCTCTGAAAGAAAGAATAGATTCATTAGTAGACCCTAAATATGAAACTATGCAGGTTTGTGCCAGAATATGAGAAAGAAGACAGGTACTCGGCCCCAGTCCTCATCTTGCCTCCCTGTTAGCTTCATCCCATAAAGATGATTTGTCTCTCTCGCTGACAATGGAATCATCTGAGCACAATTAAATTGGTGCATGACTCTTTCATGCTATTTCCTCCCAATAATATGGATGTTAATGAGGGGTGATACAGCCATAAAATCTTCAAGACCAATAGTGCAATATACTGAAAACTGGTAAATAATACTCTATTATGGAAGACATGAAATCCCGAATGACATGTTACACTGTCAAAAATGAACCTAAATAAAAACAAAAATTTATTTTATTATTAAATTTGTTAGATAATGAAATATTGTATATGCATACATGGTTATGTAAGAGATATTCCAAAATGATGCAATATATGCCACAATGGTGTCTTATAACTGTGTCGATATTGTGTTTTTACACCACCTATAAAATACAACATTGATAGTGACAAATAATATGAAATTAATTTGAATAACTCACAGTAGAATTAGAAAACAATTTAAATGAAGGACTATACCAGCTTCCATTCAGGGTGTCTTGCATCACCTCCATCAGGATCAGCAAACCAGAAAGCTCAAGGAGAAATGTGAGGATGCACTCCCATGGCCAAATGTTAAAAAGGATGATGCATCCCCTGAGACATGTGTGTTCCATGTGGGATAACCTGCATATAGCAGTATATGTGTACGCCAAGAAGGATGATCCCTAGTTGAACATCCCAGCATGATCAAATTCCTCTAATAGGGGTAGAGACATCATGTACATGTGAATCCCCAAGTGATCAGTACATATATTCCCTCTATGAGACATAATATATATGCACTCCCAAAACGCATGATAGTCTACTCATCGGCATCATTGGGTAAATGTCGAATTTGTGCCTCCAACCAAGGCATGGATATGGATGCCCCATCCATAGCCCTACAATTAGACAAAATTCTGACACCTAGAAAGCATTGAACTAGGTTTTTCCATGATGCATGAGTGGGTCCAATAATCGGTATCCCTTGGATAAGAAGACTGAGAAGCAATGCCACATCTTGGAGGGGGATGGTAATCTCTCCCTTAGGAAGGTGTAATGTGTGTGTCTCTGGTCTGCACCTCTCAACAAGGTCCACAAGAAGATATTGGTCTATAAATGTTAAATCTGATATGGCTATGTTTTGGTAGTCAGCATAGTGCACTTATGGTCTAATGGCATGCGGAGGCTCCCTGTGGTGAAAATGGTGCACTCGAAGAACCCTAATCGATCGATCTGCACCACCCTCTAACATGACCATATAAATATGTGTACTCTTTTGAGTGAGTAGTATAGTATCATCCATCTTTATATAAACAAATTAAATGACTCGTAAGAGTAAAATTTAAATATAATGTTATGGGAAGGATAATGTTATGACTTTTAGATTGCAAAACATGCCATGATTATTCACATTGTTTAATGATGTTATTTTACCAAATGAAATATAATTATCCCAGTAATTTTTTTTCAATGAAATAAAAATAACAATTGGAAGGAATAGAAGAAAATAGATAATTGTAAAAAAATACATTTTATAATTTTATTAATCAAATTGTCATTGTAAGAATAATGTAATCTATATGTTTAATTTTTTAATACGATTTCATTGTGGATTTTAGAGAATATGTTGAATGGAACCAATATCCCAGAAATGTAATTTAGTTAAAAAATTAAAATCTTTAAAAACACATGATTTTAGGAAAAGGTCCCTAAATATGATCTTAATTTTGAGAAAAATGAAAAATGATATTTATCGGATGGAATTGGAGACAAATAAATTATATAATGATTTCGTAAAAAAGTAATGCATGATGGAGTTCATTTCCTTTTTTGGACTTATGAAATAAATTATATAATCTATGATTTTATTTAAATAATATAGAGAATGTTAATTCATGAAAGTATGGATGTTTTTATTAAGGATTTAAGATTAATAGGGTATTTAGATATTATGTATCTGTCACTATGATATACATTTTTAGATTAATTGTATATTGATTTTTATAATTGTAGAGACAATATATCTAAATTTCTGGGTCATGAATTTGTTTAGACATATTTTGGAGATGTTTTATGATTAACTAATTAGTGATTGGATTAAGATAAACCATGGGAATTAATAATTATTTCATAGGAATTTATATATTTATTTATATTGTATAACTTATTCTAATCATTATGATACTATTATTTCGTTATATAAATGTTTATTAAAATATTTAGACATATATCAAAAACCATGGTAATGGGTAGATGTGTTTTGGTTTACAATTCCTGTTTTAGGTTTTTGGATTTATAGATTATGGTTTAAGATATTGAATTTTGGGTATAGCTTTTTTGATTTCGTGTACTTTTTTAGGGTTTAGGTTTATGATTTTTGGGTTAGGGATTAGTTTTTTAGGTTTTGGGAATAAAATGATGATATTAATGTGTATGAAATATGTACTTGGGTTAATGTTTTGCTTTTGGGTTTATTGATTTAGAAAACCATGAAAAAAAAATTGGAGATAAATAAAATATAATTTACAATATGAGAATGTCAGAATGAAAACAATACATCATTGTGCCTAAGAGTGTGAAATCAACCCAAAAATGTTAGTTCATCATTTCTGGTAATTAATTTCTTGAGGAAATATGGTGCATCTCAAACTCTTACCCTGTTCTTGAGGCTAGTACATCTCATTACGCATCGTAATGGCCTTCAGTATCCCATGAGGATGCAACCGATTGATGGCAGGCTTCACTATCAGCTTGACATCAGGCATTGGGTAATAATGAAAATCCATAATAAGCATCGATAGTGTAGCATAACAGTCCGAAATGTTGTCCATCTAGTATAGTAGATCGACATATTGTTCTGATGAAATGTTCATAGGGACACATGTTGGGATGTCATGTGAGCCTGGAAACTATAATTCCAGAACATTTTTACAATGACATTGCCTTGTTTCCAGTAATACCACCATTTTTCACCGATGAAATTTTTTATGGGGTCTGAAGGCTCTTGAACATCAAATTGAGAGACTTCTCGTCGAAATAGGTAGACATGATAACCATATGCTTCATTAATATTCTATTCAATCTCTCATTGAATGTGTCTTCCATACCATAGTCACTGATGTATTATGTCTGATTCTAGTTTTAGTCTATCGACAATGTACATCAGCAATCGATATAATATCTCCTGGACTACGGCGGTTATAGGTATATTTCAAAGCCCTTTTAATACACCATTAATGTAATCCACAATTTTTGTGCTCATATTTTTGTACATCTTCCCCCCGTCATATTCCAATGTACATTTTTCATTAGGAATCCACATTATATAATCCATAACATATTGATTAGACAAATGGATTAGTTCAAAAATTTCTTCAAAATACCACTGATCCGAATCATATGATACACATAATAGATGATATTTCACATAATTTTATTTTATCTTTACATGTAAATAGTAAAAAATAAAAAATACAATGCGTACAATGACTCATTATTTCCTTAATCATTTGTTCGTTTAGGAATTTTTTATGCACATTGCTAGAAATATTTCTAATGAAGAACGGATGAAGTGAATTTTGGTATCACTATGTATTAGGATCCAAATTGATATCCTCGCTAATTTCCCAATGGCAATTATATATCAAACAAGCACCCCAAATGGTTGTGAAATGGTTTCTAATACATTCTTGAAACGAAATCAATAATTCATTTTTTATATTTATCTATAATAGAAAAGAAAAGTATAAGATGTGAATGGTTTCCATCTTGGGTTGATGCGATAGTCAATACACCCTTGTATTTTTATTATCGAAATGTTACATTAATCTTAATGAACTGATTTCTGAATCGAAATTCGGAGATACTGGGGAGATATTCCTAGAACAACTGGTAAAATTGAACATGAGATGGATCAAGTCAGTTACCGTTAGACACATATTATTTTGTATCAATATGGAATAAATCATGGTAATGATACCTCAGTATGGATATCAATTGCAGAAACACATAATATGAGTCATCCCTATCATCATAGACCTTCAAAATTACCTTCTGTTTTTCTATTGATGCCTTATCATAAGAAATCTTTTAACTCATTGTATGGTGTATCCTCTATTGCACAAGGAATATCAGAACATATTTTCTTGTCATAATATTCTCAACAACAATGCACAACTCAAATTCTACATTCAATGAGGTATGATCTTGTGTTAGGCATGTCTTAACACATGTATAAGCGGCCTCGATCCTCGATATTATCCAATATCCAAATGCAATGTTTGGAATCACCGTCATGAAAAATATACAATCATCCCCCTACTTCTCACACCATTTGACATATTTACTATAGCGTCATTCATGAACTATATAACTATAGTGCCTCCCAGTGTGAAATCTCTTTAGTGTTCTTTTTAATGCATCTTTATTTGGAAAATTCCATCAAACAAAAACGATTTTGACCATCTCACTATAATTATCTAGTACAGCTCTGTGGAACTCAATTGCTGGGGTGATAACATTATTGTCTAATTATGGCACATGTGAAATTGCTTTAGACCAAGATGCAATGATTAGTGGACGCTTTATTTTTGGTCCAGGTTGTTGGACAACAAATTCATTTATCAAAACCTCCTCTCTAACTTCTGATTTTCCCTCCACATCATCATTGTTATCACCATCTGATCCATCATTAAGAAACTATTCATAAGAAGTCGAATTGAAATGTATATCCAAGAGATCATCTATGTTGTCCTCTTCTGCATCATTTGGAATTGGCTTAATTTGAAGGGGAATATTATCTTCAACCTCTCTTGTATGTCTACGTATTCGTACAACTAGACATTAAAGTGTTATAGTAGAAACATCAACATATAACTCCATCATGGTACCATTTGACTGTTGAGAAAATAAATTAATTGCTTTGACCCACTGCACATCAGCAACCAATTGACAATCTACATGCCATTGTTTTTCCAAGAATTGAAAATTTTAATAGCTCATAGACATCATCTATTTATCGGGTCCACAATTTAAGGAACCACAAATTATCACTTGAATGACAATTTGGGTTACACAATCAGTTGTACTAACCATTGTTATTGGTTGTCTACTGTAAGATGCTCCTTATTCTGTTTGAATATCCTCTCCATAGAAATAAAAACATGATAATATGACTCTATACATGAAAAATGTTTCTTTTATCAAATTTATGATCGAGTAGCAAATAAAAACAATGATTGTCGATTATATAATAGTTATTAGAATGTAATTCTAGGACACCTTTATACCCTAAAATATGACAGTCATTATATGGATTCACTTTTTAATCCTATTTTATTTATTTATTATTCTATAATTAATCCTTTCTAATAATAACTATGATTTCTAAACTATATAATCTTTATAATACTAACATTTAAAAAAATTCTCCATTTCATTTTATATAATTATAATTGAAATTTTACCAACTGATTTTTTTGGTACAATAATTAACTAATCTGTCATTCTGTAATCACTATTTAATAATTTTTAAATTATTATTTACTTATTTATTCTTTAATCATTAATCATGTTATATTCAATAGTCAATTACTATTAATTAATCATACATTTTTATTTTTAATAATATCACCTCATTAATTAAAATATAATTAATCATTACTAATAATAATTTTTATTTGTAAACTATATATGACCAATTAAAATACTTAATAAATAACACCTTTTAAACAGAAAAAGAAAAATAATTCAATTAGTAATAATAAATTTCATTATTTAATGATTTTTTTTCCATTCGTATTTCATTATAAAATATCATAATTATCATTTTATCATTGATAAATACACTGATTTGATTTTTCTTCCCAAAGGTATTTAAGTAGTTTATAAAAAAATGAATAATCGTAAGCATGTATATAGAGAGTGTCAAAATAGGACTGCAGGAAGGACCATTTTCATGCACCAGTTCCCGTTAGAGTATACCTCAAAGCGGTGTTTTTGGTTTTTAACCCTAGGTACATATGTGCTAGAGCCACAACAACTTGTTTGTATCCAAAAAGGAATTTTATTTCATAGACAAACCCATAATCTTTATGCATCCAAAAGTTCACAATACATAATCCTAAGTGTTAATATTTAAAAAATCTATACTTAATCATTACTAATAAAAATTATTATTCAAAACTATATTTAAAAAATTAAACTACATAATGAAATAAATATTTGGAACTAACAAAAATACATAAAATGAAATATTTAAAACTAAAAAAAATTCAATTAAATACAATAACATTAAATTAAAAAAATCACCTCTAAATGATTGTTAGAAAAAAAACCACCCTGTTAAAGACCTTCGTCTCCACAAAAAGGAATTTTTTTAGGTAGAGAAGTTGTGGATTTAAGAGTAGTGAGGGGAAAATATGAGGTGGAGAAAATGGGGGACATTCCCTATTATAAGGAGTTGAGGAAAAGGTAGACCCCCCACTACTTTTGCAAGTTCATCGATCAGGGTCAAATGTGGTGCAGGAATGGAAGGCAGCATCAATGATGCTGCCGTTCTAGCATATATAAAAAAATATTAAACCTATATTTTTTTTCAAAAAAACCTATTAAAATATCCAAGAATGAAGATGGAGAAATCATGAAAAATAATATATATTAAAGATTTTATTATATAATAATAATAACACCAACAACAACATTAACCAATATAAAACATATTAATTAGAATAATATAAATATATATTATACTAATTATAGGAAAAAAAATTAGATAATGTTATCAATATAAATATAATTAGGTAAATTAATATTATACGTTATGTAATTAGAAACAATTATAAAATTTTCTTAATATATTAATTCTAATATAAAATACATATTAATTAATAATAATAAATTAATATTATTATTATTAAAACTACTAATATTAAAATGAAATAAAATATTATATAATATAAATAGATAAAGTTATTATAAATACTAATAAATACTAATAATATAAAACAACACAATGAATATTAACTAAACTACAAAAAATAATAAATTTTTTTAGTAAAAGTTAATACAGAAAATTTTTAATATACAACATTATCAAAAATAAAATGGGTAATATTAATATAAAACTAACTAAAAAATAAGAAAAAATAAATAAAACAATAGAACTAAAATAAAAATATTAAAAATAGATAAAATTATTAAATAAAACAATGTTAAAAACCATAAAATGTTACTTAATTTCATTTACACCAAATCAGCCAGACTAAATATTTTTCACTCTAAGGAAAAATAATCATAAATAATACACAATTAGACTGATAGAAAAAATAAAACATCAAAATTACAAGTTCTATAATTTTTAATCTATTTTACCCATGAAATGTAATTTTTATTTAAAATTAAAACTTGAAAATATTTTCTCATCCCCAAGTATTTTTTTTCCAAAAAATATTACCTACACTCTTGCAATATTTGACCTGCCTAACCATCACTCTCATCACCCACAATATTTTCCCAAATTTTTGATCAATTCACGATCACATGAATGCTTACCACAGTGTTTCCAGGAATTTTTTATCTCCGCTAGTGGAAAAAAAGACACCCATATCAGTTACTTCAAAATAGGTTCAAATGTATTTTAGGATACAGTATGGCAATACATAATTATTTTCACTGTTTGGGGAAAATGTGAGTTGAATCATAACATAAATGCAAGATAACTACTGATCCCAATGTCTCCCTAAAAACTCACACCACCAATCCTAAAACATTATTTTCTCTCAAGCATATGAAAATCTAAATGTCACTATTTTTTTAATTTTTTAATTATTTTTTAACAAAACAACCCACACAATCATAATAGAAAGGTAAAGAGGTGAGTATCAGTGATCAATCCCAATGAAACATATATAAGACAATACACAATGAAATGGTATATATGTAGGTCATACGTAGAATAATATTAGGGAAATTCAGTCATATAGAAAACTCTTTAGGACCTATAATAATGACTCATCACTTTTATAGGTATCCATAAATGTTAGGTTTAGCGTGTAATGACCACATATATACTCATTTTTTGAACCAAAAAGAATATATATTCTCATATAAAAATATATGAAATTCCTGAGGCTACTATGGAGTATAAAATAGATAATCCTAATAGTATAATATCTATCCATGTGAATTAAATGACTTATTTACCATCAAAAAACCCTCTCATGAATAAATATCTCCTCCAAACATTGATTTATAATCGATGTAAAAATAGTCATGATATTAAGAGGGAAGGGTACTGAATATGGTATCATTATAAAAAGGACTTCTTCCTAGATTAAAATGGATACAAGATGTAGACAATGTATAGGTGACTTAGTGGGACAAAGGTGATAAATACTTAAAACAATTTCTTCTGTCATTTGAGGGAAATTTTCAAAATTATTATCATTATGACTATAGAACATGTCACGTTATATAATACATATCTCTATTATAATTCACTGAAGAAAAAGTGAGACATGTTATGATGTAAAAATGGGTCATAATCCTCCTTGGTATGGAAATATAATTTGGTACATCATAGATGTGCATGAGTACAAACAAATTTTTAAAAAATAAATATGTTTTCCAATAAAAAATTAATGTATGAAATAATATAAAAACCATCAAGTCATGTAATTAAGGATCATAGAATTATGAACTATAATCATGTTGTAAAACATGCAGTGTATGGTAGTGGTAGTTTCCTGAATGTATTACAGAAAAACACAACAACTATCATTTGGGTTCATTAATGATATAGATGTATGTTTTTTTAAATTTTCATCCAATTTTTATTATTATTGTTTTATTTGGATATTTTATATATTTTTTGATGCATAAAATATTATATAAAATAAAATTCATTATTGAATAAATGAATAAGATGTGAAAATTCGGTTTTTATATTTTAATGCTTCATTAATTTTGTACCTATAAAATATACACATATAAGAAAAAAACAGACATATTATTAAATATATAACACAGAAATAAAATTAACCTGTTGATTGGAAGAAATATTTGATGAATTAAAATCCACTATTGTTCTAGGAGAAAAAATATATTACAGAAAATGAATAAAATTTTATTTTCATGATAAAAATTTTAATGAAACGAAATTCAGTGAAATAATAACAATCTAATGATCAATTTCCTCCCATTGGGCACTAAATTTACAAAATTGCTTTCCAGTCACTGATAAAACACAATTAGGATCAAAAGGACATATGTACCATGCATTTTCTATGTCATTAGTGAATGTGTGGAATTCATTCATAGAAAATGAAATTATCTTTTAATATAAAAAATGTCTCAATATAACTTTGATAAAAATATGGATGGGAGGAATGAAAAGATAATATCCTAGTTCATAAGTTAATGAATATACCTTAGCTAAAGAAATACTGACCCAAAAAGTGATTTTTTTGAAAATCATATCATAATGAATATCATGGAAATTAAATTTCAGATTTTTCACAATAGAATAGATTCCCTTACCAGACTATTTTAAGGGTTATATTATATCCATTATATCCATGAATTTAGAATTTGGTTTGATGATGTATCAAAATTCATTTTCACCACAAACTAGAAACATAGGTAAATTGATGAGATTCTCACTCACCTTATTGTCCATAGTTTCATTTATTATACTAGAGTCAAGATTATTTCTAAAATATATGGGTATTTCAAGGGAAGTGTCATTATCCTTGATGCATGGAGAAAGCGTGGTGTGCTCAATTGGAGTTGATGACTCCATTGATTCAAGAATGAAATCTCTTCCAAATTTTTTTCAATATTACCCTTATCATACTTCTTCATTAGCACATGTGGAACCATAAACACCTGATCCTATAGGAAACACCACCCTTATATCATTTCAATAAAATTATGAGTGATCTCTACCAAAATAACTGAATTATTTTCTGACTCATACAGTCTTTCAGATATCTCTATTTTGGAAACAGATTTACAATCAAAATTATTTTTTGAAAGATATGATTCTATGACAATTGATTTGATTTAATCATTCATCTGTAAATCCATGGTATACTAGTTTAATTATGAATATTTTTTTAGTATGTAAGGGTCATATTTCAATGTCAACTTCAGACTAAAAAGGTGTAATTTTGTAGACATTGAATGCTTCCTTTTTCTCATTGGGATTGATGGGTAGGAATCCCATATAATAATGATGTAAAATTATATCTTTTATGGTCCATTATTTTCAAACAAGTGTAATATTTATCTCACATATTCTTGAAATTTATTTAGATAGTATGAATATATTATTTATGGGGAGGAGTCATCAATGGTATGATAATAATAAGGACCAATCAATGTAGTGTCACTCTCAAAATTTGGAAATGGATGTTTCCAAATGGAATCTCTACTACACCATCATCAAAATACATTTTTTGAATTGGACCATCAAGTGGTAGCAAGGTGGCTAGTTTAATAGGATTAGAAACATGATTTTCTAGATCATTCATCGATGAATGAAACATTGTATTATTTTCATAATGAAGCTCAAGCCATCAATTTGTCTTCCTGATAGAAAAAAATGTTCCAAATTATTGAATCAATTTTTTCAAATGATTTAACTACTTACTAAAATTTGTTAATGATTTGAAATAAAAAATGATTAAAATATGTATATAGAATTTTTTTTCAAAAAATGGATGAGTATTCTTGATTGGATCGTAGAACTACCAAGATTAAAAAATATAAAATGAAAAGGAATAACCTGAATATATAATTTTCAATCAAATATTGTATTTCATACCATGGAATGTTGTTGGGTAGGTTGGGCATTGGTTATAACAATATGGTGTGAACCAAACCATTACAAATTGTTATTATATTGAAATGTTTTCTTCTATGAAAAAAGTAACACCCCTAGAAGATATAATTTTTTTTAGTTTTTTTATTTTTTACATAAACCACTCTTTTAATGAAAAAAATAATGATTCTATTATCCCATGAAATGGTTCCAAAAATTTGGAATGATCATCTCAGGGTATCAATTTTTATAATTTATTAACCAACTTACTACTATAGAAATAATGAGTATGGTCGATCCAAAGAGATAATATCTATAGGCACTAAGAATATCCTTTTTGAAAGATTGTTCAAGAAAATGAGTTTCTAATTTTATTAATGAATTTAATTGTAAAAAATTTATTAACTATTTAATAATGAATAATAAAATTAACTAAAAATATCAATGCGAACTAAATTAATCTATGGAGAAAATATATGGAGATGCATGTTTCATAGTTATAACTTCCATTTAGGCATATACAATTGATATTTTTTAATCACCACATCTAAATATTTATTCATTCAATTATCACTAAATACAAATTATGTTAACATACTACTAGGTCTCGTTCTATGATGTTAGACATCATTCTAATTTTTGCACGAATAATCCATCATTTCTGTCTTTAAATTTTTAATAAATTTCACTTCATTTTTAGTATCAAATAACATGGTGAAATGAAAAAAAACATACCTCTTGTAGTCAAATTATCCTTAAATTTTAGGAAAAAGCACATGAGATTACTTATTAGGTATTTTCTATGTAATTTTCATGTTTAACACCAAGAGAGTATCAATTTCATAATTAATATGTAAATTTATTCTAAATTTTCTTGCGTGTGATTTTTTATTCTCTCATGTATGGAATCACATTCAAGAAAAATAAATTCTCTAATGATATCACACACATGATTAAATATTTGGTATCGAATGAGGATTCACCAATGTAGGTGTGAAAATAAAAAATAAAAAATTAATTTAAACACAAAAATATTAAAAATGTTTCTCATCCAAATAAAAAATTAAATTCCAAATGAAATAAAATATAATAAAAAAATAATGTAATGTAATAACTACCCCATCACTAATAACTCTAAGAAAAAAAATATTATCCATCTGTTACATAAACATGAAATGTAAAATAATAAATACACTACATAATCATATCCATGTCGATGAAATTATCACTGCAAGATAATGTAAATGATCACCAAAAAACTATCTTTGCTCATCGGTCCCTAAAATGATGATGTGAACCACTAAGAACATTATTTTACATTAAAAATACCTAGATCAAATTTATAACTATCCATGTAGTGGAAATATTTAGAAGAAAATTAAATCCACCACATGTTTTGATGTTACGAGCATCATAAAAATCAACAACCATATACCCACCTGGGTGATGGTGCGATGTAGAAATTACAACTCAAGGGGTTGGATTCGGTCATGGGGGTAAGTGGATCTATAAGGGTGCAATATGGATTCATTTTGGTTGTGGTGTTTCTCTAATGAAGGATTCCACGTTAGGGATATGATAGTGTCTAGCATTGGTGGGTCATTGCCTAGGGAAATGTTGGTTGCTGATGAGTAAGAGTCGCAAGTGGGTTGTTTGTTGTATAAGGAAAGAAGGAGGTGTATGGTGGTGTTGTGATGTTAAAGGAGGAAAGGAAAATAGAGTCGAGGGTTGCTTTATAGTGGAAGACGAAGGTGGGATATGGTGTAGTGGATGATATTGGAGAGTAGTGTTCAGTTTGTTGGTGTTGCAATGTTGAGGAGGTGTCTGATGAGGTCATGCTTCCTGTGAGTTGTAGATGAGGTCTTTTCCTATTTTTTCATGGAGGAGGAGTCCTCTAGGAGTGAAACACGATAGTGATGATATAGTTTAGATGGAGGAGGTCCACCACTGGACGATTTTTGTGAGAGGAGGGAGGCCCTATAAGGGATTCTAGTGGATCCTAGTGGGTGTGGATTAAAGGGATGGGTAAGATGAAGGCTGCCCTTATGGGGAGGGAGAAAAATATGGGAGGCTCTTGGGTTGTGTTAATATGGATGATATTGTTCGTCATGGTGTGGTGGTGGTGCTCTTTAGCATCTAGAAGAACCTCCCTCTTTAATTAATAAAGAACTTTTTAAAATTGATATATATATATAATGGAATAAAATAATTATAATAATATATACAAAATTATAATAACTAGAGTTATATAAATATATTTTATACTGATTATAGGAAAATAATTATTATTAGATAAGGTTAGAAATATAAATATAAATTGGTAAATAAATATAATACAGTTTCTAATAAAATAAATTATTAATCTTTAAAATATATAAATATACTCATATTAAATAATAATATAAAAATTATAACAAACTAATAATATTAATACTATTTTTAATAATTCTATTATTACTAAGACTAAAAATATTAAAATGACATAAATATATATATAATACTAATATTATATGTTAATATAAATAATAATAAATATTTAAAATAACTAATATAGATAAAATAACTGTAAATAAACAAAGTTTTACATATTAAATGTTAATAATCCATACAAATATTATAAACTGGTAATATAAATAAATAACTAATGGAAATATAAAATTAACTAAAAATAAAAAACAATAAAAAACAATTGAAAAAACGAAAATTATATTTAAAATTGTTAAGATAATTAATTAAAACTAATCTATAAAACCATAAAAATGTTAGTGAATTCCATTTGAATCAATCAGCTAATAAGTTTTGGGGTATCATTAATGTATGTAATAGATCTATTATCAAATTAAAATAAGGGTGTTGGTACATTCAATTTGATAGATTATCTAATAAAAATATGAATTGGGTCCTGTATTTTTCATTATTAGGAGACTATGGAAATGGTACGAAAAATATGTCATCATGGTCTATTAAGAGTGTGAATATTTTAAACCATATCCCTCGAGAGTGTCTCACATGGTGTGTAGCCTTAGGCCTAGTAATTGTGTATTAGAGTGATGAGTGATTCAAATATCAACCAACTCATTTTTTGAGTGATTACCCCTAGGTGAGTTTTTTCAACAACCATATCAACATTCTAGTATCTAGATAGAGATTTATTTTCATGTAAATTACACACCATTTTACATTATCAACCTAAAAGATTTTATTTTCACCATAAAAATATTGTGATTTACAAAAGATTAAAAATGATTATACATAATATTATGATTTTATGACAATATAGAAATAAAAATACCATAAATTTGATGACTCATATGGTAAATGTTTTCCATGTATATGTGTTCAATATATAAAATGAAATTAGTGCTGAATATAAAAGGATTCCCAGATAAAGAAAATTGGAATAGAAAAATACAACATATGGTTTGGGTAGGAATTCAATCAAAACCCCATGAAATATTGGAATTTAAATTTATCATTGAATATAATTAATTAATTAATTTAACAATTTAACATATAAAATAGATTTTATATAGAAAATATGAATGGAAGTAGGTTCATAATAATAGATAGTCCAAAATTTAGGAATCTGAAACAGAAAACCCTTAACTATTTTACAGACTTACATGATATACATTAACCTCTTGTATTGAAAAAAAAATATATTGTAATATATTAATTCATAACCTTACTCATATGATATATCATTTATAATCTTCCAAATTATTCATTTTCTTTTTGATTTCTATATATTCCTCACTTATAGTGTTTATAGTTTTGATAATTTATACTAGTTTCATAATAGTGATGCATGTACTCATTAATATTTAAATTATATTAAATTATATAAAATTTGAGATAATAATTAATATGATTTATAATAATATTTTATGTGTCAAATTTCATTTATTGATGTTTTAATCATTATCCTTGATGATAAAATATAAAATAATCATGTTCCATTGTGTCATGATGATAAAATAGTGTTTTCTTAATTATTGAATTAAATATTTATAAAATTAATCTATAATAAAAAGTCATTATTTATAAAATTTTAATATATTATATCATTAATTATGTTACCAAACTAATTTATGCTATAAATTTATAATATTTTTCAAGTTAGTGCTTAAACACAACCATAGAGGAACATACCTTGATTTTGTTGAATGAGTGTGTGGCCATATTTTTAAATTATCACTATACCATAGGAATAATGATCATATTTTATTTTTCTAGTTTGTTATTTAAAAATTATAACGGAATTAGATGAATAATTAATGGATATGAAAATATTAGATAATTTTAATAAATTATTTTTCAGATATCACGCTCATTCTAAAATATTGAATTAATAATGTTTGTTTATTGAATATATCATTAAAATAGTTAATAATTTTTCCTTATTAGTCCCAAGTTATATATTAAAAATCATATTACCTTATTAAACCATTTTTGTAACTATCTATTATGGGTGGTGATAAAAAATGTATTTTGTTGCTTGTTATGGTGGTAGACAACACTTACATACAAAAGTTGATTAAATTTTATATAATGGATTGAATAAATGATTATGAAATGGAAAAAAACATAATATAGAAACACTATGATATATAAATGATACTAATATATTTAAATTAGTTTTGTCTGAATAAATATGAATGCAAATTATAAACAAGAAAAAAAATGTAGTTGAAATAACTCAAATTAGGGACTTGAATTTTCCATTGAAGTAACCATGGTAATGAAGGCCTTTTGTTAACTGATGTAGAAATTGAGTAATATAAAGCTTTGGTGGGTTATAAAATTTTAATTATGAGGTTTTTTCTAGATAAATTCGATGGGTATTTTTATTTTCATGTTGTGTACATTTAACCATATTATAAGTTTGATGTGGGGTTTCCTTGAGATTAAATATTACATTTTCAATAATGTAAGGTTAGTAATCTAGGATCAGTGGAAAACTGGAAAAAGGGGGAGCGTTATAGTGATTTTTGGCATAATTACCCCTCAAAAAGTCCATTTAGAGACAAAATTGGTTGTTTTAGAGAATTTTTTATAATCCTTTAACTTTAGAACTTATTTACATCAACATTGGTGATAAATTTCTTACATTAGTAAGAAAAAATATTATTTTAAAATGTATAATAATATTCCATAAATTCATATTTAATTACATATAAATTTTACTAATATTTCCAATCAATAATATATAATGATAATGCTATAAAAATTATATGTTTCATGAAAATTTTACTTTTTACTAAAATTGGTTATTTATGAAAAAGACTAAATTACATATTTTATTAATGTTGATTTGATGAATTTAAAAATATATAATATTTGGAATATTTAAAATTATTTAATTTAAAATATTATTAATGTTTTTAATAAAGTATATTTAGAGTGTTATAGTTTATGATATGGTGTATATCATATATTATAGGGTCTGAGAAACAGAATTCTACCAACTCCAAATAATTTCATCCTAAAAATGATGTTACATTTCATCTTTTTTTAAAATTTTTATAGTCCATATACATGGATTATTCATCCCCCTATATTTACTATTTTTTTGTGACTTCTGTATAGGATTTTCACAAATCAATTTTTTTGATTTTTCAAAACATTCTCTCTAGTGTCAGATATCTTGACACACTCTTCATTTTAAGACAATTCAATATCCAAATATATTCAAATTGATGTGACCATTTTCACTACATATGGAATTTATTTCCTCGTTATAGAAACATAGAAGATGTCATTTACAATATAATGGATTGTAGAAAAATCCAATCAAAATTATATGGATTCAATTCATTCATGTAATTGAAATATCCCCAGGTAGCTAGGAAAAAAATCCCTTTTCTTCTGTATTCTACAAATACTTTCCATGGTGAAACTTTTATCAATGAAAAATACCCAACATAAAATTACATGTATTTCCAATGTTTATCAGTAGATCTATATTCTCTACTTTGGAATACTTTTATATTATCCTGAATAGTCCATACATTAATAGTGTTCCTATCTACAAGATATTGAAAAAATAACATTCTTTTTATCTCTAACTTATTCCCAACTAGTGGTTGTACTACACCACTTCCTATTTAATGATTTCTAGGGTTCCATCTGGATTATAAAATGGAAGATGTTATTGGATAAAATTATAGAATTTTTTTTTATGTTCCAACATAAATTTGAAGTCAATATAACATTATCTCAACATTTATTTCAATTTTTGGATAGTCTATTCAGAATACCCATACGTGTGGGGATGATAAAAATTGGTTACCTGAATTTTTGTCTCATGATCCATTTGAAGAATCATTTAGAACTTCAATAAATATTTTGGGTCATGATCTTATAAAATCAACAGAGGTTCCCCATGTATCCTTATAATTTCACTTATATAGAGTCAATAACTGTTTCTAAAGAGGTTGATATTTTCTTTTTTCTGTCAAATGTTTTGGCATTGTAATATTATCCATGATTTCACATATAGGATTGTTATTTCATGGAACATTAGGATTTTAATGAAAATTTCCATTAATTTGCTATAACACTTCTATATTTTTATATGCATTGGTTTCGTTAATCCCTTATCATTTTGTCTTTCAGACATTTCCTAAATGTATATTAATCAATTGGAATCACTTCAAATTGTACACACTCCATATCATCACACCATAAATATTCTCTTGAATCACAATAAATTATTATTCTACCAGGGATAATAGATACATTTAAATAAACTTCCTTGTTTAGATTCTCCCGCTTATATTACTTTATGGATGGAATGTGTAACCTATTCCCAAACAACAACACCCCATGTTTATGGATGTAGTCTGTTAAATTTATTTTATTAATATCATAGTATTACTTTTTTTAATCGTCATCTTAATGAGTCTTGTTTATCCTTTCTATTATATATGGTTTATAAATTTCTTAAAAATGGAATGACGGCTTCCCATTACTTGAAAAACCATTTCAATCTCTACTAAGTCTATGTATATTATATCCATGATAATCCTAATAAATCTTATAACATAATAGTCATATCTACTCATTTCATTAACTTCATTGGATACCTTTCCAAGGTGGTAGTATATTGAGAAATCATAATCCTTAAATAGTTCCACCAATAATTTTTCCCTCATATTTACATACTTATGAGAGAAGATAT
The DNA here is from genome assembly GCA_963277665.1 of Viscum album. NCBI lineage: Eukaryota > Viridiplantae > Streptophyta > Magnoliopsida > Santalales > Viscaceae > Viscum > Viscum album. The sequence continues at coordinate 400,449,620 of OY728120.1, forward strand.
ACATCAAACTATTGTGTTTAGTATATATATATATATCAAATAATTTTTCATAGAGGATGTGTCTAAATAGTTTTAAAATTAAAGACTATGGATTCTAGCTCAAGGTTAGCAGCTATAATGTTTTGCTCGAGGATTGTCAACTATAATGATGCACATTAAATCAAAATGTCCTTAGACAGCCATGTCCTTTCACTTATCTATCACTGTATATTACAAATCTATACATACCATATGGTATAGTTAATATTTGTGTAATAATTAATCTCATCATTAACTCTCAATAAAATTACACAAATTCTATTATCCTACTGAATTTAAACCCTTTATGTGTTAACGTGGTTAATGGGTTATAAAACTGGGAAAATCTTCTGTAAAATAATAATAATTACTAGTTATACTTATGAAATACCATTTTGTTAGTTTTATAATTCATTGTAGGCCACTCTAGGGATACCATATCATTAAAATGATCAATAGATATTTCATACATAGGAAAAATATGGCCATGTAATGGAGCTTGACTGACCTACAATTCACACTTCATATATTTCCAATATAATTCAACTATTTGGAGAGTTTATAGAATTATTTTCAGATTAATCTCATGAAATTCATATATTTTAGATCAAATCAACATAAGATCAATGGATAACAATAAAATTTTATCAATATTATCCCTAAATAATCTATTAATCAAATCTATAATGAAATATGGTGTATGTTTTAAAACCAAAGGCATTAAAATAAAATTCATATTTCATATACATTGATTGAAATTCCATCTTCCCTATGTTATACATCCTCGCCATAACTAATTACAACAATATAGAAGATATATTATTCCAAAGTGTTAGTATACTTTGAGTTTATTATATACATCATTAATGTGGGATTATAGATATATATTATTTATAATAATTCCTTTGATCTCCCTATAAAATTTTCAATGCCTTAAGGACCCATAGTTCTTTTTCATGAATATATATAAGGTTCCATAGGATGAAACACTGGGGTATAGAAATCACTTACCTAACAAATCCTCTGGATATTTCATCATACCCCCCAACTCCACAAGAATGATTTTATAAATAAGATTTCATGTAAATATTTTATCAAGATTTATTTCATTTTAGAACTCAAGTTGATGACGTACAAGTTGACCAAAAATTTATTCAATGAAAACAACAATTAAATTTTCTACCATGTGTAAAAACTCAATTTTTAGGATATCCTCCTCATATATAGATCACATTTGACCATAAACATTACCTATATTTATAATATGCTATGCTATTGTGGGAAGATCCCAATAGGATTAAAAATGTGAATTTCCACCTCAAAAGACATGATATTCCACCTCACCCTAGAAAATCATATTCTCATTATAATTGTAAAAAAAATTAATTATATATTGAATAAATTTCCATACCAAGGAATATATAAAAATCAAATATATGTATAATAACCATGTTTTCAAGTAGGTTATTCCTATGAATCATAATTTGAATTTCGTGATGTATTTATTTTTCAAGAAGATTCTCTTTCAATGTATTAACTACTAATGACCTTCAAAGGGCAATAGATAAATATACAATGTTTTTTGAAAAAAAGAATACGATATAAATGAGTTTGATTATCTATAATCAAATAAATCCTATGATAAATTTATATATACGATCAAATTGCATAAACTATATCATTACAATTAACAAATTTCATTATGGTAATCATATAAGATTGAATTTTCTCCCTTATAATATTATATGGTACATTTCAATAAAATATGTGGAATTGGTTCAAAAAATATACCTTATACCAATAGTTAAATAATTGAATATCAATAAATTAATCATTGACCCATCATTGTTGATGTTGATCTCCTTTTTCATCACACCTATATTTAACTCTTCACCCCTTCTTATAACCCACTAGTTAATCCTTCCCAATGTTATAACATATGTGAAATCCCATCCATAAATTCTTCCCATTTTCAACATTGTTCTTCCAATGATTATCAACAAAACTCGTATTCATCTGATAGTCCCTGAATATATACCTCCTATAAAACTCCATTTATATCATAATGAGACCTGAGACTATATCCTTATATTATTAAATGTTTTAAGAGGGAAATAAACATTAAAGAACAATATATAACCCATTGAAAAATTAATCAATATTGTTTCTCAGAAAACATATATAGTCTACATCGTGTTTACAAATCCTTGTAATGTTATAATCATACTCAACATCAGTATCTATATCATTTTATATATAATTGAGGAACTATCATTCTGTATTACCATTTTCTCATGGGGAAAGAATTTTTCACAAATACATTCATACAAAATCTCATTTCCATGAACATTATCTTTTCATCCACTCTAGATTTTTGAATTAGAAACCACTATTATCATATATCTCCCTTAATACAATAAAATTTCATAATGATGATTTTCATTCACTAAATCCAAATGAATTAATGATCTTCTCATGGCACATGATCAATGGTTAAGATAATCATTGACTAATATATCAACTGCATTTATGATCATCATATCCCATGAAGGGATCCAACATAGTTAAAACATGTTGTGGTGTATTAATCCTCCTTATGTATGAGATATTATTTGTTATAACCAATGAAAATTACAACAATATGTTTCTGAACTAATTAGCCTCAAATAAATCATCATTAAAATATTCATGGTGAATATCCATTCATTAACTACATGGCTTGACAGGGATCTCATTCCTCTTCTTAGTCACCAACATTCTACAATGACATATATATGATCAGCTCAAGATATTGAATTTTAAAATAAAATTCAAATTACACTTTCTAGAGTGTTCCTAGGATATCTTGATTGGTTATCATATTACTTTTTTTTATCCCTCATGGTTCTTCAAATTATAATCACAAATGTTCCTAATAAAATCTATTTGATACAAAATATATCATCCCAAACTCTAGGAAACCATAGCCAATAGTTTTAATTAACTACTAGTACCTATTACAAAATCACTTGTAGGATACAATAACATAGTAGTATTAGAGGAATAGATAATTATATAAATAAATTTTTGAAATAAAATTTGCAACATAGATACACTGCATGAAGATTATTAGGCCTACCATCAAATCATTGAATACAATAAAAAATTACTCTAGTTTTCCCATTTAAATTAAAAAAATAAGTGTGAGTTGAGATTACAACTAATTAGTTTCATATTATAGAAACATTGGTACCATAAAAATTGAATAAGTGATATAGAAAGAGGTAATAAAAAATAGGAATCCCCAATCAACAAAAATTTAGTGAATTATATATCAATTAAGAAAAATTAAAACATTGGTTATAGTAATCATTAATATCCTAATAATGGAATGAATAATTTTAGATATCAAATGGGGATGTCAAGTCCATGGGATATAATGAATTCTTATTATGGTAAGAGGTATACACCAAAATTGAACATGTCTTATCTCCTATGTCATATTGATTGATCAAGGGGATATATATTTAGGGATTATCTCATTACAAAATAAAATAAAATTGATTTCTATAAGTGTTTATAAGACCATCATTAATATTCCCAAAAGAAACATCTCACTGAATGAAACATGGTTATTAGTCTAATGAGAAATATAGAAATTAAATACCTTCCAATAAAATTTTAACAATGTAGATATATATGATAACATATTATAATTATCATAAATTATATAGGGTACCATTAATGTAATAGGTTATATTCTTATAAATGATATATTGGGATAAGGGACTATTATTGCACTGTATTCTTCATGGAAGATAAAAATTTGTAATGAATGAATTCATTTTTAGGAGACCATGGAAATTTTATGAAAAACATTTTATTCTGGTTCATTGAGATCACGTGAATATTCTGAATCATATCCTATGAGTTTGTATTAAAAAGTTTGCAGTCATTTTCTCATTTGGTGGGAATTAGGGTGATTATTAAGTCAATTCTCAAAAACCCCTTATTGGGGTGATTCCTATAGGTTCATCTTTTTTAAAGATGAATCCAATTTTTAGTATACATACAGTGATTTATTTTCCTATAAATTACAAACTCTATTACTTTAATATAACATAGAATGATTCTCCACAATGATAGAGATTAAATTTATTGTTGTTTTATTGAGGTATAGAAATATATAATTGTCAACCAAGTATGTTCCAAGAGAAATGTGGTCAAATTATTCCATGGAGATATATGAACCACATAAAAATAAATAGTTAATGAAAATATTATGGTTCCAAAGGAATGAAATGAGGGATGGAAACACAACATATGGCATGGGAAACATTTCGATAAGAATTCCATGAAAGTGTGGGATTAAAATTGACCTTTAACATTATATGAATAGATAAATTTTATGAATAAAATATCAAATAATCCTTATATATATAACTAAATATAAATTAGAGGCATAATACAAAACATGTCCCAATGAGAATAATTTTATTTGATGATTCCTTACCTCTTATACTGACTACTATAAATATTTAATAATATATTATAAAAAAAATTGATATATTAACCACTTAATTAATAAACTTATTCATATCCATTTTTATTTTTACTCTTTGAAAATAGAACTTTTTTATATTAATTATTCTCACTTTTCACATATTGTGTTTATAATTATGATAGTTTATTCTAGATTCATACAAGTGTTTTATATATTCATTCAACACCTAAATATCATAATTAACTAGTCATTAATGATATAGTTTTGTTGTATTTATAATAATGTAAGATATTTAAAATTTATTTTGATGAGGTTTTATTCATTATCCTTTAAGATGAAATAGGTAACAAACATGCTTTGGTGTTTCTAAATGATCTGAAGGCGTTTTATTATTTTATGAATTAAATAGTAATAAATTTTAACCATAATGAAAATTAAATATTTATTTAAATATTTATTTGATATTTTGAAATTAGTTATTTTCCCATAGTATTTCGTTATTTAAAATCATAGTATTTTTAATGAATGTGGTTAAACTGAACCAAACATGAACATTCCATAATTTAATGAATGATTTATGGTGGTTTATTTTTATTGCAATTAAAATATAGTAAAAAATATTATTTGGAGTTTATTTATATGATATAATATAATTTTAATAGATATAGAAGAATAGGTTATTGATATGAAAATATTATTAAATTTAAATAAAATATTTTCCTCTTATAATAATTTTTTTATAATTGTATTAACATTGATATTTTATAAATTAAATCCATAATAGGTTCCAAAATTTGACATAACAAAAACATTATGACAATATAAACAACATATTTAATTATTGAACAATTCTATGAGCTATCCATTAGGGGCAGTAATGAAAAATTAATTTATTTTTCTCATGGTGGTGGTAGTCTGCATGTACACAGAAATAACAATTTTATTTTACTTATTAGAAGGGACAGAGAATTTATATTGATAATACCCTAAATAAAGTTATATTACAGTTTATAAATGATTCAAATAAAATAATATTAGTAGGGGTTGGAATAAATTTAATATAATTTATTTAAGATGAAAAACTATGTGGTCTATATTACATAAATTGAGCACATTAATTTTCCATATAATTCTCTTTGGAAATAAATGACTTTGTAATATCTCATTACCTTATTTTAGTTATTCCATGAAACCTTTTCACATTTATTGTGTAGTGTCTTTTTTTAGTCATTTTTGGAGAAAATCATAACATTAGGGTATTATCATTATATACCACATAACATTAGGAGGATTTTCAAGAATCCGACGATTGTTGAATGGTTTTCCCAAATCATACACCCCCTAAAACTTGTCAATTGCATGGTTGGTTCATGATTTCCCAAGAGGTGTGCCCACCTAAGAGAAATAGTTCACCTAAAATAGTAACTTCGCATGGCTGGAACATAGTTTCCACTAACATCGTGTCCCCCTCTACCTAACCATCCACACGGTACTTGAGAGTTTTGAAAATTAATTTAAAATATCAAACCACCTATTTACAATGAAAAACCCCCCATTCAACCATAACTCTATTTCATTAGTTGTACTGCTCTCTAAATGTGATTTTGGATCCTCAAAACCATTCCCATGGTGGATCAAATTAGTATTGAACCCGATTGATCTCCTCTAGGTAGGTTGATCTCCACTCATAAAGTTTATTCCAATTTTCCTTATTATCATCATTGGAGAGTCTTAGATCATCTTGTTCTTATGAAACTAAACTCCATTTGAATGGATATAATCACTACCTTGTTAGATCTTTATTCTAGATATGATATTTATATCTTATTAAATGTTGATCATTTTTGGTCTATGTCACACCCCCTGGTCTATGTACAGAAAATAAATGTAAATTAGAGACATAATACAAAACATGTCTCAATGGGTGTAATTTATTTTGATCATTCCTTACTTCTTATACATACTACTATGAACGTTGTGGAATATATAATATAAAAAATAGATATATTAACTACATAATATATAAATATATTCATATCATTTTTTAATTTTTTCTCTTCTAAAATAGCATTTTCTTATATAATTTATTCTCACTTTTAACATATTGTGTTTATAATTCTGATAGTTTATACATGATTTATAAAAGCAGTGTATTTAATCATATAAATTCATAATATTATAAGTAACTAGACATTAATGGTATATTTAGATAATATTTAAAATAATGTAATTATTTAAAATTCCTTTGACGAGGTTTTAGTCATTACCCATGAAGATGAAATCTATAACAAACATGCTTTAGTGATTCTTGATGATCTCAATGCGTTTTATTATTTTTGAATTAAATATTTATAAAATATAACCATAACAAAAAAATCATTATATAAAAATTTATGTGATATTATGAAATTAATTATTTTCACATATCCATTTATTATTTAAATTCATAGTATTCTCAATGAAAGAGGTTAAACTGAACTAAATATGAACATACCCTAATTTAATGAATGATTTGAGGTGGTTTAATTGTATTCCCATTATAAAGAATAAAAAAATAATATTTTGAGTTTATTACTATGATATAATATAATATTAAATGATATAGATGAATAATTAATTGATATGACATTATTAGGTAATTTAAATAAAATATTCTTAGAATACTTTTTTTAATTAATGAGTTAACAATGATCATTTGTATATTATATCTATAATAAGTTCTCAATTTTGACATAACAAAAACATAATGATATTAGAATCCGCATATTTACTCGTTAAATCATTCTATGAACCATCCATTATCTATTTTTTATATATTATATATTAAAAATCATCATCATAGTTAGTATAAGTGGTAACAAATCATCAAATAAAATTACTCTCATTGGGAATTATTTTTTATTATATCTCTAATATAGTTTATGTTCTATTTATAGAAATTATACATCTTGAAAGGTCTGTATATTCATGATATTTTGGACTATGGAGTGATGATTGTGAATAGTGGAGTTGAGGTCCATTTGTTACCCAGGTATGTATTTACTTTTTATTGTTTTTAATGGTAATTTGTGTTTTGATTTCATTTAATTTGTTTATATATCAATTTTGGTACTTTTAACCTATTTGAATTTTTGTATGTTCACCTAGATACATGTTGATATAGTCACATGAATATAATTATCTTTAAATTTTTTTGAATAACCATTCCCTCTTTATTCTTTTATCATTCTAGGTGGAAGTCACAAACTTGTAGGGAACTGGAATGTCATTTGGTCTATGTTAACGTCATCCCATTTATTAGGGTACCATGGTATCTATGATGGTTTGTGAAATTTTGGTATCATAGGAGTTGTTTAATCAACTTTCCTTGATGTTTGTATGTAGTCTATGATGTCTTGGTAGACCTGATGTTGGACTTATGGGACTTCATAGGTAGTTTTGAGCAAGTTCCTTGACAGATGTTGTCACAAAAATCATTAATTCACCATGTGTAGAAATGTGAGTTGATGAGTATTCTTATCATTTTTTACTATTTTCCATATTTTATTAGTCTTCTGAAAATCCATTAATTTTTTATCTTGTTAGTGTTGTTTATATGAGTATACTTTTTGAAATTTCTCTTATTTTCTGATGATGGTGTTTAGCATCATGCCTCTGAGAAGATGTTTCATCCATACTATGGAGGGAAAAATTGATGAAATATTACAATTAAACCCTCTAGATGAATTGAATCTCACTGAGATAGTGGAATGTGTTTTCCATGAATTGGGATAATAATCCAGACACAATTATGCTCAAACGCTTGATGTGGAACATATAAGGGAATAATATAGAGATCATGCACAAGCTTTTATTCTCTAGAAGAAATCAGTTCTCAATGTCTCTAATGATCCTCAGGAGCTAGATTATTGGTTGAATGGAATTGAGTGACTACTTGATTTCTTGTAAACACATCACTCAATTAAAGTTATGTATGCTAACAACAATCTTGTGGGTTCAAGTAGAAGATGGTGGGAATTGATGGGGAATTTATATAAACATGTAGGATTTGATTTCATAGAGTTCAAGGTTCCATTGGATAACTAGTTCTATCTAGGGTATTTGGTTTTTAAAAATTCTATAGAGTCGCTTAATTTATAGAAAAGTAAAAAATTGTGACTCAGTATGAAGACTTGTTTATTGATATGGTGTTATTTTCTCCCTATATAATGATTAATGAGAATATAAAGGCACACATATTTGATATGGTACATAAAGATGATATTCAATACTAGGAAATCATTCTAAATCTAAACATTCATGTTGATGTACTGGATAGACCATTGATGGTTGAGATTAACATAGCTGGCAACTCAATGTTAATGGGGGTTCCTTTTTTCCTAGTGGATTTTTTTTAGTTCCGATAAAGAAATTTGGAATCATGATGATTCTCATGTAGGATAATAATATATGTGTTCTTTTATACCACCTACAATTCCTGGTATAATACCTTTAACTTACTTCTATTTTGGTAGGGTTGGGAATTTAAAAGGGAGTTTCAAGGAGGCACCCATGATCTATAGTTCCTATAGATGATCAAGACACGCATATAAATTATTTTTTACATTTTATAATCCACATATTTTCATGGGTTCATTATCACATGCATTTAGTATTGTACAATCAAATTCTTCATGAAAAAAGGGGATCTAACCATATTAATCTTGAATCGTTATTCTTTATTAAGTGGAAGAGTTTCTTAAGGATGTTGATAATGGTCTAGCAACTATGATAGGTAACATCACTATAGATTCAACCTAAGTGATTTATTTATTTGATACTTGTGAATATAACTCATTAATATCAACCCATATTGTTGATTTGATAACTCTACCTAAGATGTATATATCTTATGTGATCTATATTGATACACCCCTTTCAATTGTAGAGAGAGAAATGTCTACATTGTCTTTATTATGTTTTCTCTTTCTAAGAGATTGAGCTTTCCATGATTTTTTTGGATCTTGATATAAGGTGTCACAATTATAATATTAGGAATTATTGGATTATTGTTTCTCATGCCTAGAATAAATGTTATCTTTAGTAGGTCTCATTTACCATGCATGATAAGGAAGGCCAGTAATTTCATAGAGTGTGGGACCTGAGATATATTATAGAAAATCCTTATTTTCTGCAGTTGGGAAGGATAATATCAGTGTTTACCTTTTACATGTTTATGGAGTCTTTATTGAGGTTCTACCTCCATTTTTCAATAGGATTGTCGATGTCTTATTTTTAATTTATCTACCTTTATAGTAATATAAGTGGTCGAGGTTTATAATGATTTACTCCACTAGTGACTTTTAATTTTTACCATATAGAACCAGCTAAACTAAAAGGTTTTACGACTCTGTTGGTTTTTTGGATAAATGTTTTTACACATTTGATGTCACTTTGGGTGGAACCTATTATCTTTGAAATTAAACCTGGTGGATTCTTCCAAAAAGTGTTGATTATGAAAAGTCCTAATGAGTTACAATAATGTAAAATAATCCATTTCCTTAGACAGATGGATTATTTTACTATTTAAATTGGATTAAGTGGTTCTCAATGGTTAATCATATATCTTTTAACCACAAATTACAAATTAAATAATCTGACCTTTCAGAGACCACCTTTAGATGTAAGTATGTAAAATATTAGTATATTCCCATGATTTTTTGTCCAAACAAAGCTTCTATAAAATTATTGGATTTGATGAATTGGATTTTCCATGTGTACCTCATCGTCTTCATTGTATTTTCTGCAAATGAAATCTTTACTTAAAAAAATCAAGGAGGATCATGTGTATCATCTTATGATAGTGTTGGGAAATTATCGAGATCATTGAATTTCATTATCAATTATGAAATATTATTTATGGATTCAAGAAGTGATTTTTTTGGATACATGGTGTCATAAAATGGGGTTTCATATGAACCTGATAAGGTGATTGTTTTTATGACATTGTAACACAATGGAAAAATTCAGAATCAAAGAATATAGAGTTTATTGGGGTATTAGAACAGGTTTGTCAATGATTTCCTTATTTTATATTCCCACAATAACTACTCTCATTCCAAAATGGATGATTTATGATAGGTATGACATGTTTTAGAGTAATTTTATTTGGCTAAAATGTCTTTTTACTTTGTTGCTATTATAGATTATTCCATATAATGAAGAGGGATATTTAGTCTTATTTGATATATGAGGTTAATGTTTGGTTTGCGTTCTCATGTTGGGTGAACTCGTCAATTACATTGGATTTAGTAATATTATCCCACAATAGAATAATTATTTTACTCATGTTATCAAATTCAAGACTATGATGCACGCCCTTATTGGTTTTGAAATTACCTTTTAGAGAATTTTTTACCAACAATTCTGATAAACTAATAAAGAGTTATATCATCTCTAAAAAAATTTAATCTCAATCTCAGTCATTCGGTAGAGTACCATATATCATTCCATTTCATCATTTCTTATAACCTAGGGAAAAGGAATTTCATCACTGATTCATTGAGTAGGTTACGTCAATCCCATTCCATGAAGGAAGAATCAGAGGAATGGAATTTGATGGCCCTATTTTCTTAGTTTCATTAGAGAGTATAGTAAAATGATTTTGAGGATATTTTGACCATTTTTTATATGAAATACACCACTCTAGAGATGATTCTATGAGATCAGTATCTCGATGATGATTTTTGGGAATTAGGAACACTCTTTTTGGTGGGGAGACCTTTGTTGAGTGGTATTTTACAATGGAGGGTATTCTGTATATCTGGAACCATTTCATTGTTTATTTTTCTATCATGATTTCTGGGATGGGATAATATCATTATTCTAAGGGATAGTTCACTTGGGTATCATGAAGATGTTTTATGGAATGTGGAAAAAGATCTGGTGGCTAGGTATTTGGAAACATATCAACTATTTTGGTTAGTATTATCATAATTTCCAACATATCATGGTCGAGAAACAGAGACCATCAGGTTTTCTCCATCCCATTACAATGTCTCCATGGATGTGTGATGATATTTAAAATTATTTCATGGTGGGTTTACCCATAGTAGTTTTTATAATGATGATAATATGGGTTGGGGCTGATTAAATGACCAATTCATCTCACTATATACCCATCTGTAACATAACAAAATTGGAGGACATGGAAATATATTACATATAGAAAGTAATCATGTTTCATGGTGTTCTGTCTGTGATAGTCAATGATAGATATCCCTCCATCACTTATTTATGAGAGGCCAGCAAGGAGGAAATGGGATCTCAGGTGATCATGGGATTGACATATCATCAAAAGATGTATTATTAGGTAGAATGTGAAATACATATTTTTTAAGGCATACTATATGTTGGCATCCTTTAATTTTTAGTTCTTCATATATACATTTGGGAAATGTCATGTTTTAGTATAAGAACTGTTGTCAATCTACAATGACGATGGATCATTTTGAGGCCTTGTATGGACGACCTTTCAAATATATATTTTTAAGGTTAATGGATGGTGAAATTTATTTACGTGGAAAATGTAACGTCGAAGAGAATACATATAAGATTCAATTGATGTTTCAAAGAATATTGTTAGAACAAATATGATATAAAACATAGGATGACATGTAGGTCACCGCTGGTGTTCTCATTTGAAGACCATTTGTTCTTGTGATTTTCACTATGTTTGGTTTATTAAACGATTATAAGGAAATGGAATCATGCTCCTTGATTTGTGGGACATTTTGTGGTCATTTAGAAAGTAGGAAATATGTTATTCTATTTACATTGTCCACTATAGTTGACATCAATAAATAATTTTTTCCTTGTTTAATAGCATCATAAGTATATTTCTAACCAAAATCATGTATTGAGGTAGGGGATCTTGATGTTGACCATGATTTATCCTTCACTAAGAATCTGGATAGGATTTTTTATTCCAATATAAAGGTACCACACGGGATGATTATACCTTTGGTCTATGTTCAATGGAAATATTGTTCTAATTTTCAGGAAATGTGGGACCTAGATGTATTATTGACAGAGTATTGGCCTCATGTATTTAATATATAATCTTTATGATTGTATTTTTGGGATATAATGTATTTATTAAAGGGAGGTTATAACATCATGTTTCATTTTTTTATGTAGACCTTGACCTAGGTTTTAATCTCCTTTGATTATAGTCTTTTTCTTGGGTCATTACAGGAGAACATGGGAATTTTTTATGGCTTTTTGGGTAGTGAAAAATTCTCTCATGGTTTTACCAAATTGTGTGCCCCTACTGAAAGCTGTGAACCCCCTTATGGTGAGGAAATACATGGTAGTGGCACAACTTCCCAAAATGTGTGCCCATCTATGTGAAACCATGTGGCCTCAACATCAGTTGTTCTTTCTTGGTCTAGAACATCCTCTAACCATATTACAACTCAATCTAACCATATCAGCAATATTTTCATTTTCAAAAAATTAATTTTAAAATCCCAAACCCCAATTTAAAATTCCCAATAACCATATTTGACCTTAACTCAAATTGATTATTTATGAAGGCTCTATAGAGTTGATTTAGAATCCTCTAAATTGTTTCCTTTGAAGTTCAATGTGGAATTGATATTGATTCATCTCTTATGGGTAAGTATTTCTCCTCTCCAATAGTTTCATTTTATCATTATTATTCTCTCATATATAGATAATTAATTTCACAGTTTTGATGGAGATAAAATGTGTTTCAGTGGATCAAATACTTTTCTTTTTTAGATCATGATTCTAGATATGATTCATATATCATATTTACCTTCAATCATCATTGGTGTACCTTTTGTGGTTGTTGATCTTTTTTTCTACTATTTAAATGTAGGTGGTTCTATTTATGACTTAACATGTAATAAAAAACATGAATTTATTGATTTTTTTTGAAAAAATATTCACGTGATTAATAAAATTTTGATTTGAAATTAAATAAAATTTGGTTTTTTAAATGGAATATATTTCGTGAAAGCCCCCCACTTCCAATGTATTTTCAATTCTGGCATAAATTTTTAAAAAACAGGGAATTGATAAAATGAATTGAGAATTATTTTGAGAAAAATTTATTAAATTGAATTTTTTTAAAACCAATTGTTGGTTTTCTATTAAAAAGTAAATAAATAATGAAAAACCCTTGTTTTGGTTTTCTAATTGAATTGGAATATTGATTCTAAAAATTGGTAATTCCATTTAAATGATTTTTTTACTTGAAAAGTGATGATTCCCCCATTTTTTATTGATTGAATGAGAACATCAGATCCTGGATAGTTAGTGGGTTATTTGGGAAAATCACACTACCATATTGATCCCACATAAATATATTGGTAATGAAAACTCAAACAAAAATATAGTTTGTAATAATTATCCATAATGGGATATTTATGAGGGTTATTCGACAATAGCCTAAGGGATGTGTGTAAACATATTTAATAGTGATCAGTTATTTGATTAGTCTGAGGATCATATAGACAAAAACTAATGTACTTCAAGAAATATGATCACATTTTGTGTTATGTATGTTTTTATTTGATAATCAATTAATTTTAGTTTTGTCTTTCTAATCAAAAATTATTTACATAAAATAATTTAAATGAAATTTTTATTTAATCCATGTTTGCAATTTTTTACCGTCAATTTAAATGAAAAAACCATTTTTTTAACATGAAAATTATAAATTATTTCAATTTATTATTTTATTGAAACTGGATGCATGATTGGTTTATTATTATTTCATCTATTAGGAAATTCCGGGTGAGACCCTATAAGGTTTCATACCCTACACACTACCATTTCCTTTTGGAGTTTATATATTTTCTTATTTTTGGTTCCCAGTAAAGAAGAAAAATCCACTTGAATGTGCTGGATGTTCTTGATCTATTGATAATGGAGTGATGATATTAATCAATGGAGCAATGTTACACTTGTCACATATGGTTTTGAGACTTTTTTAAAATTTTGTTTGATGTTTGGTTTTTGGTTTCATTTGAGTTATTATTTATCTTATTCAATACTTTTTCCCTTTTTACAACTAATACATTCTCCTTTAGTATTATTGATATACCGAATTCTATCATTTTACATTCCTTTATATTTTTTGAAAATCATTCCAACATTATACTTGTATGATTATTGGTTCCTTCTTCCAACCCATGTATATTGGGATTGACCTTCGGGCTATATAAATTTCAGTTCAGGTATTAGGGTACCATTGTATCTGGGATGGGTTGTGAAATCCTTATTATAAACAAAAACTACCTAAGATATAATAATTTCGTAGTTATAAATTAGAGTATAAAAATAATATAGTTTTAGGGAGATATTTTTTGGATATTTGAGTCCTAATGTGGTGGAGATTTTACCTTTTATCAGTGAGTATAATGGTTTTTTGTAAATAAACCTTATATTTTCAATAAATTATTTATATTATTATAAGGTCAAGGGACACATAATAGAGAATATAGGTTCATATTTTTATTTTGGGTCAAAATTAACATCAACAAAACATTTTTAATACAATATTGATTGTTTTAGGTGTTTCATTTTATCTATTAACTTTTACCGTAATTTACTTTTACAATTATAATTAATATGTATCCTTAATAGTTTTTTTATTGAAAATTATTAAGGTTAACCCTTAAAAACAATTTAATACTTATCATTTAATAATATCATTTTAAAATATAAAATTTATTAATTTTTAAATGTTTAATTTTTAAATAATTACATTTATTCAAATAAAAAAATTTGATTTTCAAAATATAAATTTTAGGCATTAAATATTAATATAGGATGACAAAATATTAGGTAGTGATTTTGTGGAAATAATTAAATAAATTATAAAATAAATAAATTTTTTGATTCATTCAAGAAGATCAAAAACTGACACTCGCATAATAATACTTCATTAAATGTAGAAACTCAAAACATTTTTCTTAATGTAACATTGTTATTAGTTCTAAAAATGATAAAAATTGGATAAAAAGATAAAATTATATTGAAAATTTTTACTAAATAAAAAATTTCTTTATTACATAAGAGGTTTTTTTAATTAATCTAGATCATTCTTATATAACAATTATTTTATAAAAATTATATGTTTCGTGAAACCGTATTTTTTACTAAAAACCAACAGTTTTAGAAAAAGCTCAAAAACTATTAAAATATTTATTTTGACATGATGAATTTAGAAAATTATGTAAATTTTCTAAATTTAAATTCTATTCTTTAAAATTTTTAAAAATACCTGATTAATGTATCTTTATAGTGTAATAGATTATTATATAGTGTTTACCGTATACAATGGGGTCTGAGGTATTACCAATGTAACATCCCAGGTAAATATAGAATATAACATTTTTATTTTTATTAAAATTTGTGAGTTAAATATTAATTTTACCATAAATTGGGTGCTATTTTTGATGGAATACCTGATACGCCACAATTGGTTTCATTGAAAACATATGTTTCACACATTGTTGAGTTATACTGAAAACTATTAATATGATATTATTATTTTTAATGGTTGTTAATGGGTAGCCATTTGACTAGTCGTAATTAAAACCACTAACCGCATTATTATTAAATATGTTTCTGAGATGATTTTACTTTTATACAAAAAAAAAATTGAAACATCAAATAAGAAAAAAATCTGATTTCAAGAAAAAATACTCTAATATTCATTGAAAGGTTGATTTACCACCTTTTGATGGATATCCATGTTTAAATATAGCTTTGGTAACTTATATATTTTCTATTGGAAAAAATAAACTTCTTATTCAGATTCGGGAAATCATAATTTCCTTTGGGTAAATTTTTTGGTATTTTTCTGATAAAATTCATTTTTTATGGAATATTGAAAATACAGTATTTTAATTCAATACTGCCTTTTAATATAATTTATTTATAATTCTAGATTGCCTTTTTAAATGGTTTTAATGTGTAATTATATTATTTTTTTACTATTTCATCCAAATTTGGTCATTTGAAGTAATTTCACATTGAAATTAGACATAAATAAGTGTCAATCGTTGGATTGTTATTCTTTCATAAAAACACGCATTTAGTTTTGACAGCAGGAATTAATTTTAAATTAATATCTTCCACTTATATGTTTAGAATTTCGAAAAAAATGGATTCCATATTTGTATCCTGGAGGTCCAAATTCTGTAAATAGGAAAATTTTATTTTTATACATTTTGAATATTTACTTTTAAAAAAATATTATTTACCATGGTTAAAGGGTAAATATGGTAAATAAGGGTAACATAATATTATTATAATAAGAATAAATTACTATATCATGTGTCCTAATTCTATTTTTTGTTTCATGTCTGACCATGGGCATCCTTGGGTCAATTTTGGGACCCCATATAGACACATGGTAGTGATAATGAGACATGATATTAATTAATTTTATGTAAAGAAAAAAATCACTTAAACATATATCATTTTGTAATCAATTTGACATGGGATTATATAAGTTATCTATTCGACATTAAATATTAATCTAAAATTTAGAATGATTTATCACATCATTATATTTGTTTCATAATTTTCAGACATCAAATAAATAAAAATATTTATGACACAATAATGAAGCAGTGTTTACCACATTGATGAATGATTTAAATAAATATGATTATAAAGATTAAAAAAATAAAAAACCTATCCAATTATTATTGGAAGATTTTATTTCAAACATGAGTCATCTTATAATTGACTATAGTATGTTTTGGACCTTTATAAAAGGAGAAATATTATATAATAAAATAATATTTTCAAACATTCCTAAAGAGCCCATCCTCCCCCTTATAAAAAGCCCTCACATATAGCCCATTCTCCACACTTCTAAATCCCATTGGCTCATCCAAACTCTACCAAATTAATCTCCCTACATACCTCTCCTCCTTGTAAAAGCCTTACCCTATCTAGAAAGAAATTCAAGTAAACCTTTTGGTTCAATCCGAATGGAGATACACAATTTTAAGGTAACACCTTCTGTTAAGTTCTTTTGTTTTATTTTACTTGTCCAACCCCAAAAAATCTTTTTTTTACATTATTTTATAAAAAAACCTTTTTCCAAAATATAATAGTATTTTTTATTATAATTATAAGAACTACACATAGAGGCATCTCCATTTAATGGTTAAAGAACATATTATTTCAATGGACGACGAACTACTGCCTCACGAAACAAGGATTGTTCAATTATCTTCTACTAACTCTCATAATAGCCATTATGATGGCACCGTATTTATATATGATATATATTATGAATATTTTTTCACTCCTTTTCTATAATTTTTATTTAAACACATACTTTTATTCTATCCAATATGTGTGATTACGACAATATCATTTGAGAAAGTGAGGACCACCGCCCCTCAAGGTGAAATGATCTCTTCATGACATAAATGGAATGTATAAAGTATGGATTTAATGATATTATGTAACATATATATCGTATGATATTATACATTAATTATAATATACCTAGGCATCATTAATTTTTCATTCTATTAAAAATGCAATAGAATTGAATGTAGTGTTCATTCGTGCGTACGACTTACTATCTCCATGAATAGTGCATTTAATTTTCTATCTCCATGTTTTATGTAATATTATAAATACATACATATACAGGATATATATGATATCTAAATCCTGAATAACATTATAGATATAATGTAATTTTGACCACATGAACTACTTGTAATTATAAGATGTTAATTTTTGACTCCAGTACCTAATATCGACAAAACGACCATTATTAACCTAAATGATTGAATAATGTTTATAACATGATAATAACTCATATAAATTGAATAATAAACATTAAAAATGTTCTTAGTCAAGTAAAAATTAACTTTATCTTATTATTCAAGAGATTAAATAATAAAAGGGTCATGTCAGACACGAGGTAACGGGTTTCTTATCTCAAATTTAATTCTGTGATATTTCTATTTTTCGCCAAATATTTATTGCATGTGGTGTATTATGTACTAACATTTCATATATATTATCATTATTATCTTCATATTAATGGTATTTTGTGATTCATTTTGTATTTTTTAAGTTTTTGTCATACGACTCGATTTATTAAAACATGGTAAGGGGTTTTCATCTCAGTTTTTATTCTCATGAGATTCATGCTATATTTTCCACTATTTCCTTTAGTGTAGAGTATTTAATTAAAATGATTGTATTAATTGTGTAATACACTTTAATTTATTGGTATTTATGTTTTCATCATATGATCCTTCTTTCATGTGGTGTATGTTTCGTATGATACAAAAATGATGAGGGAATCGTCCACCCTCCTCTTTTTAGAAGACATCATTTATGTTATGTATTTTAATTTCCAGATTATTTTGTCCGGATATGTCATTCCACATCCTTATTTATATAAGTTTTGTGTCCAAATTATGATAGAATTTCTTCTCTCTCATCAACTCATTTTCATAATTTTAAAGTGACGTCATTAGGCTATCAAATTTCTGTAAAATAACTTCTTATACAAATTTCAATTCATTTGGTTAAACTTATTCTTCTTGATTATATCCTGCACTGAATATGTGTGAATTTCTTCTGATTGTTTTACACTTAATATCCACTTATATTGGGTGTATTCTTATTTGTCCCACATAATTATGTCATTGATTTCTCCTTCATCTAAGGATATGATCTTTGTAAAGAACTTCGTCTCAATCTCCTTTATCTGAGGCATATTATTTTTTATAAATGACATTACTTTATACAGTGTATAAACACCATTGACTTTTCATTTCATTCAAAGGGAATATTTTTCTACGAAGCATTTTACTGAATGAAAAAAATGAATGTTTCTTTTTAACGTAAGCGGTGACAACGACCATCTCCACCACCATGAGTATTATTTGATCTTTTTCTTCCTTAATATGCCTAATTGTTTTAAAAAGGAAAATAAATACCATATACTCTTTTACATATTTTGGTGTTGAAAATTATTTTGATAATGGATGTGTTATGTCAATATATTTAAATGATATATTTTGATTGAAATGTGTAAATTTTATCTTTCCTTTATGTTTGTTTTATATGTTATGAATGTGTTATGGTTCTTGGGAATTGTTTATGTATATAGGTGGTTCCATGATAAATCTATGGTGGGTTAACTCGAGATATCTCTCTAATGAATTAGGTAACATGATGGATGTAAATGTAAATGTTCCTCCTAAGAGATTTAGGAAATATTCTATGATAGGTATTCCAAACGTCACTCCCTACGTAACTATGAGAGCTATAATTTATGTGTAATATGGATGTAACAAGTTACCTTTATGATTTATGATTTATATGTTTGATTCATAAATCATATGATTTCATGAGGTATGTTATGATTGAAATGTATGGTTTCATTTATTTTTATTTATTCATGCGTTAATGTTTCATTTTCATATATTGTAACCCTTACTGATATTTATATGCTCATCTCTAGTTTGTGAAATGTTCTTCATAGGACATAATGATGTATAATGTCAAGGGCGGGATCAAGGAAAAGTCATACTATCTAAAACATGTTAGTTTACTTGTTTCCTTTTAAGAGTTTTTATTTTACAAAAAATGGATATGGAGTAATATTCTCTACATGTAATTTTTAAGATGATATGAAATAGTTATGCCCTAATTTTATAAAACTATAAACCTGAAATTATCCTCAATGTGAATTATTCATTTAATTCCATATTATGTAATGTTTTTAAAGGAAGGTCCTTATAACAAACAAGACTCATTGTCGTTCATCTCTATGATGGGGTTTCAAATAATTCTTTGAAATAGAATCATTATTTTGAATACTCAAATTTTCATTATTATTTTTCACTATTTGAATATATTTCTTTTCATACATATTATCTTTATCAACCTAGTAAAGAAGAGATAAAAATATATGGGATAGATCTATTAGAGTTATTCATATTAAAATGCACAAAAAAGATGATGAAACTCTGATAGAGTGAAGTTTGTATGAGATTTATGTGTAATTATTTAGAAAATATAAAAACTATAATCCCTTGATTCTCAATGTAGCTAATCTTCTAGAATATGTGAGATTTAGCTAGTTCATCTTCATCAATTCATTCATATAGAGTTTCTAGAAATATGAAACAAAACTCATCTAGATCTCCCATGATATGGATCACATATATTTTTTTGTATGATATATAAATCCATAAACTAATAGTAATTATATATCTCATTAAGAAAAGTGGTCAAAATAAAATAATTTAAATAATTTACATCATCCTATTGATTTTAGTAGACACAACCCACTTCTTCTCTCATCTCTATAACATGCTCTAAAATTATGTATTCTGTAATGTAAAGCATACGTTCTCTATGGAATATATTGTGAAAACCTATAAAATTCATTGATTTTTCTACCTATAAGTTTATTGGGTTCCTATAGAATTTACTTTTAGGGTCCGGTGGCTACAGAACACAGTATTTTACAACAATGGTATTAATGTAGAATTAATTTCTTTTTTTTAGATTTCAGAAATCTAATAGATGAAATAATTTATTTATATTATTATTATCTCTCTAAATTCTCATGTAATATCTATAACACCATGAAAGTCTGTTAATAATTATTTTCCCAATAAATTTATTGTAATCCATAAAATTTATTACAAGAAACACAATGATTTATTAAACAACAATAAATTATTAATATTATTATTTAAGCATTCCTATTATAATGTAGTGGTTAAACATGGATTTATGAAAAGAAATGACCAAATTTGAAAAAATTTATATAAAATTTTATATAAAAAATATATTGATAAAAAGTATTTAATCTTAATTATAGTATATATGTTCTTCAATGAAAATGTTTTCCCGTTAAATTATTTTTATTGTTTTTTGTGAAACAATAAAAAATTTAATTTTTTCACTATTAAGAAATGTATTTTAAAAACTAAAATATTTTTTTAAATCAAAATTTCAAAAATAGATTTTACTGATTTTTTTGTTTTTTTTTTGAATGTTTTATTTTATAATGAATACGTAAAAATACGGGTTTTTATTATGAACTCCATTTTCATTTAAGTCATTTATAATTTACAATTTTTATAAATATCTAAAATGTAATTTTTTCAATTTTATTATTACAAATCTAGTTTGAATCATTGAAATATATTATATGTTCGATTTTATTATATTTAGTTTATATTTAAGATACTTTTTCATTGGAAAACTGTTTTTTCATCATGTCATTTAGATAAATTTTAGATTAAATTATACCAAATATGGGAAATAAATTTCGACAAATGAATTCTGTATTTGGAATAATAATAAATAATAATAAATAATATATTTATCTCTTTTTTGTAATAATGAATATTAAAAGAAGAAAAATTAAAATCGTTAAGGTCAAAACAGGTATACGAGGTGTTGAACTAAACTGATAAGGGAATGTTTTCCAATGAAACATATCTAAAAAATTTATTGACTTTTATAAGACATATAAAATTTAAAATTATAATACATTTCCATTTTGATAAATCTATATTAAGAGTTTATAAATTATTTTGGATTCCATTGGGAAATTACCAAGTAGATTCCAGGTTAATTCCTTTCCCAACTTGTAAATTGACATCACATGTACTCTCTACTCCACACTAAAATTTTATTTTTGTTATATAATTACCTACCAAAAACCATTCCAAGATTCCCTACCATTTTTCTAGAGGACATAGTTAGATTAGTAAACCCTCATAAGAAATCATTAGGTATAAACAAAATAGAGGATTTCTAAAGAAGATGTATACAACTTAACCATGCATTTTTTTCGTCTTCTACCTAATAGAATCATTATTCAACTATAATGATATACTAACATTCGTATCTCCCATATACTATGATTCTTTCATGTTAATATCAAAAGTTATATATATCTCCATTTCCATCAAATTTTAAATTAAACCGTCTATTGTGTTTATGGGGGACTGCCGCCTCGCGAACCGATGTTATACATTTTCAATCACTCCATCTTATTGATGGATGTAATATTGAATTTAATGGTTATATATGTTATTTATGAAATAAGTATTATTATTAAATTATAATAACACATATATCATTTTAGCTTATAATATCTTGGAAAATTATAACATCGTTCACAGAAACATGTGGACTACCACCTCTAAGAAGAAATGTGATATTTTTTTCATAATATTTTGATATGTATGGTAAAAAAGATATATTTATTAATATATATAATATATATGATATATGGAATATTTTTTAAAGGATATTTATTATTTACATTTCTTTTTTCCATCTAATAAGAAAATTGAAATGACGGTCCTGTGTTTGTATAACCTACCATCTACATGAATGGTTTTACCAATTTTCCATATCTGACATTTATAAATAAAACTAAATATTTATATGATGAATTTATTGTGATATTTATATAATTATTAAAATTCTGTAGATTATGGAATCACAATCAATATAAATTGACACATACTACCAAACCAAAATATACATGAAAACTGAAATAGTTAATCCTTAAAAAGTAATTGTAAAAAGGAGTTATTAATAGATGGATATTAAAATATCATAAGTAAATAATATAGGGATCTAAACATAATATTATTTTCTAATAGTTTTAAAAAAGTCCAATATTTATTATAAATAATTTCCAAACATGTACAAAGGTTCTTCAGACATGAGGTAACAAATTTGGTCTCAAATTGTCATCGTTGGGACATATGGTATGTTTTTTACTTATTGAATTTTTATAGGATGTATATATGACCTCATTAAAATATTATATCATTAATTTTTATATTTTAATTATATTTAATTTTAATTTTTCTTTATTCTTTCATATTGATTACGATTTAAAATTTACAAAAGCAGTTAATGGATTTTCATAATACTTTTATTTTTTGGGAAAAAAGCCTTATACAACACTTGTTTCTTTTTTTTGTATAATATAATGACAATAAATGAATTTTATGCTTATTATAATGAAAATTATTGGTTTTAAATTTACATATATTGTTTCTCTTAATTCCCATGTCTTATTATAAAAATTTTACTAAAGAGGAATGGGATTTATGGTATAATCTCATCGCTAATCAAGATTGTTTTAGATTATACATAAGATGATAATAGATTATTATATATATCTCAAGAAAATAATTGATCTTATTATAATTTACTAAATTAAGTAAAATAATTTTTTTCCATTAATTTTACTTTTTTTATGTAGTCATGATTTTAAGAGAAGGTTTTTATGAAAAATAAGATGTTACTTCGCACTTCATTGAAATATACTTTTTCATTTATATTCATTTTTCTTAAAATTCAATGATATTTATAACATTCCTATACGATTTTCTGAATTTATTTTCATCAACGACTAACATTTTAATTTTTATAAAAGGAATAAAGTCATCATTTTTTGAATGAGATAATTTTGACCTTCTTATGAAAATGTTGATGGAATATTTGGTTTAATGATTATGAATTGAATAATATTTATTTTCATCATTACGAATAAAATATTTTATGTTTCCCCAAAAGTTTTACAATATTATTTTATGATAAAAAATATTATGTTATATTTAGGATGTTATTATATAATAACTTTGTTATTCCAATGTAGAAAATATATTTTCCACAATAAATGACCTAAGAAATCTTTTAAAATAATTTTATATCTAAGATAAAATCCTTTGGTGATAAAAAATCATTACTAGTGATATGATTCATAGATACCCCCTATATTCTCTCTATATGGTTTAAGATTATGATGAAAAGTTTTGTATTAAATGTGTTCCTTTTACATGTGATATAATTTTATGAATTGAAATTATTTTATGAAACTAGTTAATTTTCCTTGATTTATGTAATGAAGAAATGATGAATTGTTTTTGAAACACATTCAATTTAAATGATTTATACAATAATGTATGTTTTATGAATCCTAATTATTTTCCATGGGATACCCTATGAAAAAATTATGAAATGTTTATGAAACCTATTTCTATTCAATGGGTTGTGTTATGATGGAATGTTTAGGGAACCAATTTATTTTCAAGGGTTCTGATATGATGAATGTTTTATGATATTATGGAATAAATATGTTTAATTTTCATTATTTTATGTGCGGGACCTATATCACTATCAAATGTTGTTTTCAAGACTGATATCTCCTGAGATAAATACGAGTGGAATGGGGAGTGAACCTAGTTCAGTGAGGGAATGTTTTATCTCTAGTAGTCTTGGGAGTGAACCTAGACTACTATGATTGGTTGGGTAGTGTACCCATTACACTATATTATCATTGAAATGTGAATTCACTACATTGGAAATGATTTTATATGGACATTTTAGTGCCACAAATCCGTGTATTATTCATATATTAAATTCTCAATGATCATGTTAATTGATTACATTATGATATATGCGTTATGAAATACCCTGATTTATTCCATGGCTCATGGTTATGTTATTTTAAATTCAAGTTTTTGTTTGAAATTATTGTTCTCATGTTCTAATACCATCATTCTAAATCTATTATTATGTGATTATTAATATCTCCCTTCATTATCCTTATTGGGAATCAAATCTCACACTTTAATAAGTTTCACCTTTACAGATTATATTGAATGTTTTTATGTATGATTTTTCAATAAAGGGTGATTGTTATGAATAAAAGAGTGGAAGAAGATGTATTACACATAGAATAAAATTTCTTATGTTTCTATGATTCCAAAGTCACTAGACATATATTATTATTGGGTGGATAGTTATGTTTTTAAATGACTAAAAAAATAATCAAGGGAAATATTTATGTATGAAAAGTGTGGGTCTCAATAGATGGTACTAAAGAGATGATCAGAGATCCTTTGGAAACCGGTATGATAAAAAATTAGTGTGAACATTATGGATAAGTCTATGTGTATGAAAAGATCATGTATTTTTTATAGTATATCAAGAGGTTTTTCTATGAAACTAAATCCTTATCTAGATAAAACAATTTATAAGTATCTCCAGAATAGTTGTATCTTGGGTAAATAACAATAAAAATTGCGCATTGGGCATTGACATGATTTTCACCTTGTGCACGAAAATGGACCTTTCTATAAATATGGTTTAACGGCCCTAGGGGATATGTTTTGGAAATACACAATCTCCTTCTGAACCATTGCAAATGATATTAAAAGATAATGACCAAGCAATAACATAGTTGAACCTAAGGTTTTATAGATTAATAATATGGTGTAATTATTTGGACATCCAAAAAAAGTTGGATCACTCTGTTCAAAGATACCAGATATTCTTTCAAACCTTTTTGGTTTTACAATGGGATTTGAGATAAAATATTGTATTTGAGGTGGTAAAATGTGTTCTCAAATATTGGTGTACTGTGTTTCTTCTTATAATTAGTATTAAGGAATTCTAAATAAAATACTAAATTATTAGTTTTATATTCTCAATTAAAATCCAAAATGTTATGATGATATCATCTAGTCTCTAAAACATATCCAGTTGCATGTTCTGGAAATGTGATTCATTAAAATATCAATTTTCTCCTCTGGTTTAATTTTATGTCATATTTGGAATTTCTTGGGTATTATCCACATATATCCCACATCAATTTCTAGGGAATCGAAGTTAGATTTAACAATCCAGTCACAAAAATGATCATTTGTCAATGTGATTGTAAATATATACTTCAAATGGATAACATACATATTATAGGGGTATTAATTAAAATTCAAATAGTGAAAATGTCATAGATGGTTCGAGAGAATCTCAATATTGATTACATGCCTATTGTGATAGAGTTTGTTGATGCCTTTTTGGAAGTAATTCCCAGTATTCCACTAAATCCATAGTTTATTTCCCAATAGCACTCGTACTTGGTGGTATACCTATTTAAAATACTCATTGTAGAATATTCCAATTTGAGTTGCATGAATTGAATATGAAACTCCAAAAGAATCTTTAAAATGGGTTTATTATCCATTTTTTCTTCCTTTTGGTGTATCTAATCATTTATTATAAATAATGACAGATTTATGTTCCTCATTAATAACTATATAGAATTTAATAAAATTAAAATAAACACCAAGTATAATAAACAACATATTGATGAATTTTTTGATGAATTGTGTGGATATCAATACATTTAAAATATTGACCATAGTAATTGATATCATCAATTGATGGATAAATTAGAAGATATAACAATGATAATATTTAATATAGTGTATAGACACTATGAAAATATAGAGATTCTTTTTTTTATTACTAATTCCTATACTATATTTGTATATTTATTGAATAAAATATTTATATATTTTCTAGAAAAAGTATTCCCTGTCTTTATAGATGATATTATTATATATTCAATGATAAATGAAGAGAAATAATATGACTTCCAAATTGTACTGAATACCTAAATTAAGGAGAAATTGTTTGTAAAAATTTAAATATGTTAATTTTGGATACAAAAGGGAACATTTTTGGGTCACATAAACTCAATAGATGGAATATCGGTAGATCCACCAAATACCAATGTTATTGAATGATAGACTAGAACTACTTTAGTGATTGAAAACTGGTGTTTTATAGAAATTTCAGTATATTATCGAGGCTTTGGGGAAAATTTACCATGACTATCTAATACCCTCAATAAGTTAACTCCAAATCGATCCATGTTCCTCTGGATGGATAATTGCGAGGAAAATTTCAATTAAAAAAGGAAATGTTCAGACAATATATCATTTCTGACATTAACATATACTATATAAGATTATTTATTCTATTTTTATGCATTAAATAGTTGATTGGTATGTGTTGTAATACTTAATGATTTTGTGATAGATTATGCCTCATGATAATTAATGGTCGGTTAGAAAAATTATCTATTAGATGATTTATGTTACATGGGAAAATTTATGCAATAAATATATGAATAAATTATATTTATGATGAATGGTGTGAAAATTATACTGATAATTAAATTATAAACTATACTTCCACATAGAAGGATTTTAATATTCACCATAGAATATTCTTTGAACTTATTAATGATTATGAATACCTAATATATGACCACACTTGGAATGAAAAAATCAGGGTTAATTCATTGACTTGAAAGTACCATGATAGTTTATCTGTGATGAGGATCATAACATATGGAATATTTTCTAATTTTAATATGATTTATATAGAAAAATTGAAAGAAGGGGAAAAATTTTATATTTTTCAAATAAGTGCTCAACCATTTATCGAAGTAATATTAAATAAGTTCTTGAGGGTGATGTAGATATAAAAAATTAAGGCTTGAAATGTTACTAAGTTTGATCTTGATTATGATGAAATAATAAGTTTAAGAACTATTTATGTGGTCCATCGATGCAATATTTGACAAATATTTTTGGGGAAGTTAATTGTTATTCATCAACTATTCATCCTGTTTTTACGATGATATATATAGATATGAAATATTATTTATTATGGGATAGGAGGTATAGAGATATTTCCTTGTTTTTATCTCCATTATTGGTATGTCATCATGTTATAGTTAATGGAAAAAATTCAAAGGATATAATACAAACATTTCATACCCCATATAGATAATTGGAATACATGACCATTGATTTTTTCATCAGACTACCAAAAATTTAAAATGGGGATATTGTTATATGGGATATTTTCAATCCAATTAATAAGTAAGAAAACATCATTTTAATATATTAGGATCTATTAATTGATTTAAATGAATAATTATGATTTAATAAAGAGGTTAGTTTTTATATAGGACCACATTCTATTATATATGATTGGGATATGATGTTCAAATCAATGTTTTGGAGAAGCGTTCAGAAATATATTAATAAATAATAGAGTTACAGAACAATGTATCTTCCTTAGACATATATTATGTTTGATATAATATTTTTATACTCTATAGGATATAATGAGATATTTTTCTATGGATTTATTGGGTTTTTTGGACCAACATATACCTAAACTTGAATCTTTCATAAAATAATATCTTCAACATAAGATGTCAGATGTATTTTTATGAATCCCTATATGATATAAAGTATTGAAATATATTGTGGAAGGATGAATATGGGGAAATATATCTATTATTTCAAAAAATAACAGAAAAAATGATATATAATGATAGATCTATTCGGTAACACATAATGTTTTCACAACATTTATAGAAATTTAATGTTGATAACCGTTGATTTAATATGGAATTTTAAATTGTTTAGAAGATTTTTCTATCAGATTTTATAATCTAATGAGATCATTATATTCAAGAATAATAGAAATATGATAAAAAGGTACATTTTCAATTTTGTTATTTATCATTTTGTTTGGATGGTTTCTAATCACTTGGTGCTTCCACCAAACCTCTCTTAAGTCCATGATGTTTTCCATGTATCTCTTCTAAGAAGGTACATATCCCATCTTTCACATGCAAAAAAATTAGATATCATTCCATTGGATACGGATCTCTATTATGAGGAATAAAAAGTAGAGATTATATATCCAAATGATAATTGAAAATGAATTAAGACCACTCAATTATTTGTGGTTTTATAGTGTAACCACCATCCTTTTGAATCATTATAGTTCCATGAGAACATGATGAGGTTGAAGTATCCTTAGTTTCTTGTATTAGTTTAATGAATTTGGTAAAGAAACATATATTTTTATGTGGTGTAGGATTTAACAAACAGATATTTTATGATATATTTATTTACAGAAAACGTAATTTCACTGATATCTTGTGTTGTATATTACATCGAGTTTTGGGGATCCAAAATATACTATTTATTTTATAATTTAAACTTGATTGTGATAAGATGGAAATTAAAATTTGAAATATGAATAGAAATATACAAATTTTTAAAAATAATTATAACTTTTTTATACATATAAATTTTTTTAAAAAAAATTACTAAATTATTTGTAAATTATTTATATTCTATAAAAATTATTTTCGTCAAAAAAAATATTTTTTTAATTATTGTTTTTAAAAATAATATAAATTAAATAATTTTTATTATCTTATAGATGATTAAATTTTAAAAATTAGTCTTCATTTTTGGAATAAACATTTCAATATTATATTATTTTTTTTATTTGTCTCATAATTTTATCTTTTTAATGAAAAGTGAACTATACTTCATTTTTTTGAAAATTATATTTTTTGTTAAATCATTTTAAATGTAATATTTCGTTTTAATATGATTTTAATTTTATATTAGTAATATTATATTGTTAGTAAATCCAATTTAAGATATTAAAATCAAGTATATGTTAAATTTTGATAAAAACAATTTTATAGTTTTGAAAAACATTTTCATTGGACAACAGTTTTTCGTAGAGTATACAAGTTTAATATTAATTTCTATTCAAGAAAATATATGAATTGAATTTCGAAAAATGGATTCAATATTTTCAATCATAAAAATGAAAAATATATAACATATTCTAATTTTTATTTTTCATAATGAAGAGTAAAAAGAAAAAAACTATTTTTTGTCACTAAGGATAAAATTGCTTTACCAAGGGTCAAACATAAATTATAAGGTTATTTTTTTTCAATGAAAATAATATAAATCATATTTTATGTCCATATTTAGAACTTATACAATACCAAATTAAAATATAAGGTCAATTTGGATTATTTTTCGATGGAATTACATTAACATTTTGAATTATTTTGGGAAATTTCCTAGTAGTTTCCATGTGGGTTAATTTCTCATATAAAAGTACATTTCATCTTCACTCCAATACCAATACCAAGTTCCTCTAGTTTTCTTCAATAATTACCGTTAAACATCAATTAATTTCATCCCCACATCCTATATTTATTTTATTTATGAAATAATTCTACAAAGTCTTTAGGAATAAATCAACGTGGCTTTTCAAAGAAGATATAAAATTATTAACCATGTATTTTTTTATTTATTCATAAACATCCATAAAAATTTATTTTAATATTATTTTATAATTACATAATTATATAACATATAATAATATTTTACTATGTTAATTTTGAAACCTATACACATCTCCTATTCCATTGAATGGGAAATGGAATTTTCGATGATGTGTACAGTGGACTACCACCAAGTGAATCGATGTTTTTTTCTATCACTGCCTATGAGTTCTTCTGATAATGATGGATTTAATATTTTTATATTATATTTATAAACAAATGATAAACTATAATTATAATATCACATCTATCTTATTATCATCCAATGTGCTGGAAAATGATAACATAACTAATGCATGTGTGTGAACTACCGACACCACGATGTCATGCAATATGTTTTTTACTTTATTTTTATATTGATGGAAAAATGGATATATTTAATGATAAAATATTATATGTATGATATAAAAATGTTTTTTTAAAATTGAATTAATATTTAACATTATTTATGTTCATCTATCGAGAAAATGTAAATAACGATTATGCGTATGTACGACCTACCAACTCCATTAACGATGTAAACTATTGTTTATCTATATCTTTTAGAAATGAATATATATATATATATAATTAAAAAATATTATATTTTTATCCTTATTTAAATAATGTATATTATGTAACCATAATCAATTTACTAGGACCAATACCTTCAATTGAAATCATACATGAAAAACGAAGTTGTTATTCTATAAAATGTGATTTTAACATGAAATTGTTAATAAACTACTTATAAAAAGTCATAATTAAATAATACATGGTATTATGTATATATTAATTTACCTAGAATATATGTATCATAAAATTATATTTATTTTATAGGTTTTTCTAATGTGTATGAGGGATGTCGATACTTGAGGTAAGATATTTTGGTCTTGATTAGTCTTTTTTGGAAATATATTACATTATAAACCAATATTATTTTATGAGATGTATATAAAAAAATTTAAAATTTATATCATTTATATAATTATAATAAATATATTTTTATTTTTATTTTATTTTATTCTTTCATAGGGATTATGATTCAAATTATACCAAAGTAGGTATGTGATATTCATCTCACTTTAATTTATGTGGGACACAACCACTATATGCCACTTGTTAGTTTTTTGTGTAGTATATTATACCATTTAATGAATTTTATGATTCAAAATAATGAAATTTATGCCCAATAAATTTAAATATAAGGTTATATCATTCATGTGTCTTATTATTCAAGAGTTAGTAATATGGTATGGGTTTTATGATACGATTTAATTATTTATCAGGATTGTTTTTTATAATGATTTCGATGATGAAATATTATGATTTTTGTGTTATGGAACTAAATAATTTTCTTCCCATCATATTATTTCTATAAATTAAAATTTTTCCTTTTATATACCACTCATTATGTACTCAAGATTCTAAATTATTGTTTTAATAGAAAAACTGAATTTTTCTATTTAATCAAGATTCATTTTCCTTCTATATTCATGTTTTCTAAAAATTAGTGCATGAGTCATGTCAATATTCATATATAATTTTTTAAATATATTTATGAATATATCTTAATTTTTAAAATTATCATAACATGAATCTTCCCATAAATTTACAAAAAAATGAACATGTGATTTTTTACAGAAATTGTTAAATAAATTCTTATCCTAACAATTACGTCATGAACAATATTTCCCACCATAATTACTAAAAACGGATTTAATGATTCAATTACTTCATTATAAGTTAATTTAAAAATAAAATGTTTTTATTAATATTTTTAGTATATTTAGTTTTTAAATAAATTATATTATTATAGAAATTATGTTTTCTTCAAGAAATGAACCTAGTGAGCTTTTGAAATTATTTTCCATCAATGATGGCATCCTATGTTGATAATTACGATTTATTGAGGATATATCCCAATGTATTTATTATTTATTCTTTATTTTTTTACTTTACTATTATGACAAAAAATTTATAATTAAATTCCTTCCTTTTCTATAGGGTATGCTACAATTAAATAATGATTTTTTTGAAACTTTCTTTTTATCCATTGGTTATGCTATAATGATATTATGAAATTTTTCATAAAATCATTTCCCTTCCATGGGTTATGCTATGATGAAATAACTAAATGTTTATGAATCCATTTTTTCCATATGTTATGCTATATTGAAAGGATTTTGAGACCCATTTCTTTTTTATTAGTTTTTCTATGATGAATCTTATATGATATTTTGGCACATATATATATTATTTTGTTTATATATTCAGTTGGACCAATATCTACCTCTAATTAATTGGTTAAATACTTATTTCCCATGTCATAAAAAGAAAATTAATTGGGAGTGAACCAGATATATTAAGGTACATTTCCCACAACAATTTTATTGGGAGTGAACCACTACTAATATGATGGTTTGGGGAGTGAACACATTCCTCTATTATTTCCTTGATAATGATAAGTCACATGTATTGAAATGATTTTATACACTTTTTTATTCCAAAAATCCATGTATTATGCCTATTTTATTCTCTCATGGATCGTGTTCTTGGATAAATTATGATTCATCTATTATGAAGTACCATGATTTATTATATGACTCAAGGTATATATAGGATACATATTTAAAATTTTATACTATCATTATAATACTATTATTCTCATTTTATGATTATATGATCATTTATAGATCCCTTATTTATCCTTATATTGTACTATATCTCACTCATTCTTATTTATCATTACCTCTGGGTGTGAAGAAATGTAAGATTTAAGATATATCTATAAAGGGATATTGAAATGATAAAATTAGTTCCAAGAGATTTTGTGTTCATATGAACTAGTATTATATGATCCTATGTTTCTAACGAAAGTAAACATATATAATTCTATCACGGATCAGTATGTTATTAAATAAATATCAGTCTAATAAGATATTATATCTTTTTATGAAAAGTGTGGATCACAATAAAATCATCAATCACCATTGGAACAAAAAGGTTTGATGATGTTGATATTTTAGTAAAAAGGTATCTAAGTTCTTTCTCATAACCAAGACTTATCCTAGAATAATTATTTTTAGGTATTTTGGTTGATTACCCTTCTAACAGCTATATTGTAGTTCTGTGATCCACTAAGTTACCTCTAGAATCCAAAAACCCTGTTTGGGATCTCTTAAATATATATATCCAACATGGTGTAAAATTTAATTTTTCAATTACTCTAAATAAAAATTTAGTTATTCCAACACATTCCATTCAGTAAAATTTCTTGATAATTGAGTTTTACACAACATTGGCATGGTTGAAATTTAACTAGGATAGTTTCTTAATTTATATAATTGATGAAATATTTTTTTAAATTTTACAAGATGAATTGACATATTATATATAATAATATATTTTCAATTTTATTAAAATTTTATTTAAAAAATAACCTTTTATAAAGGAATTATTTTATATTAAATTTATTTAAATTCCATCTTTCATTATTATTAAGTGATATATTTATGTTACAGTGACAAATTAAAAATAAAAATTTATCATGAAATGAAAAATATAAAAAAATGGAATGATGATTTTCATTCCAATTAGATGTTTATTTAGAAGATGATAAACTAACCCTTGACATTAGTGGAATAAAATCAATGATTAATCCTCAATTATAGTCGTATCATTCAACCATCATATATTGTATATTTTATGTTTATTTCACCTAGATATTGGTGTTGAAAAACCTCCACTATATGTATCTCTATCCTATATATTTGTTTAATCTAACGCATTAAAGTGGAACCATTAAAATGTTTATGGGGTTTACATAATATAAATTATGGCCATTTTTATACTATATATTAAATTGGACTGATGATATACATCCCATTAATTATGTTTGATATTAAAAATCATGAATTTAAATTAAATGAAATATATCAAATACATAAGTCATTATATAATCAGGAACATCCATACTATAATTGGATAATAATTTAATTTAATATAATAACATTTATTTCAATCATTATTTCTTAAGATAATTATAAAAAATAATTAATAATCTAGTTACTTAATTAATTAAACAATCTTTTTTCTAACCAAACTATAATAGAGATTCAAAACAATTATAAATTTAATGAAAACAAACTAATTTATTTTATTTAAAATTATATATGTGCACAGTGCCTATATATAGGAAACACAATGGGTAAAAGTTAAAAATACCTAGCATGTTACTTTTAATGTATTGTGCACCCACTTTTCATCTATAAAACATGATATACTATAAGATCCCAATCCAATCCATGAGGTCCAATCATGAATTCCACATGTCCTCATGCATTGCTCCCCATATGTATGATTATTTTAACTACCAACAGGTTACATTGATTTCTATCTCTATCCACCCAAGCCCCATGCTCCACCACTCTACCATCCACCATAGGACCCTCTCACTACATCATATATTTGGTCATAAAATCTAAAGGTACATAAAAATTCCAATGTAAGCTGTGAGTAAGAATTACAGCAAAATACCACAAGTTATGCCCAACAACAAATTCTCATTATATATTACAGTGTATATCATGACACTAGCAAATGATAAATAAACATACATGTGATGAGTAATCACACACAGACGAAACCTCTATGTACAATTACCTCACCAGCATGGGCTCATTATGGGTAAGAATGTACAAAACACTTATACCTTCATCAAGGCCTTATAGATCACCCTATAATTCTAATGATTTTTATAGGAACATCACAAGTTTTGTTTGGTCTATTTTCGGTCTTTTTATTTTTTTAATCACCAATAAACCAAGATTGTAGGAATCTGTGACCGATATCCACCATCAATACAAGATTATTTCCACTCAACTATGGTAGCCCAGTCCATCATTATGGATATTTGAACTATGTGACGATGGGAAACCCGCCACTATACTTCATAGCTCTCACCTTCAAGGATCCACCTATAAATCTCATTATCCTTCAGCTGGACACTAGGCTTTCCCATATATAGAGTTATCTAAGAACAATATTCAGTACGTTAGGAATGCGTTAGGATGGCAAACCTCATACACAAATCCTCAAGGATCCACCTGAGTATCTCAATACTTTCCATCTAGTCACTATGCTCCCCCCATATAGGGGTATCCATGCCCACCATTAAGGACCTTAAGACTGTGTCAGGTTGGGTTACCTCCTACATAAAACATCAAGACTCCACCTAAGTATCTTGGTATATGAAACATAGTACCAAATTCTAGGAAATACTCACATAAAAAATCTATTATATCAAGTAACTATAAGACACGACAATATTGATGTTATCATAATTCCACATAAATAAGTACATCCATGGATAATCACATACCGACATGATTCTCGAAACAACCATGGTTTTTTATAGAATAACATCATATCATGATTACATCAAAAGTATGTAGGGCCCATCAATATATGGAGTCACCTATCTCAAATATGTATTCATCAATAATAAGGATAAACCACCTGATGAGGCTAGATATGTGGAGTGGAAACCTCTACGTTAATGAACACCACATCACACCCATATTATCCTAAACATTGAGATGTCAATGCTTGATTATCATCAATATTTCCTATAACGAAAACCTGTTATTTTATTTCAACAATAAAATAAAATATTGCATGAGATTATACTTTCTCTTTCCTATATAATGTCTGAATTATCATTCTAGACAAGGGCATGCACTCGTAATATTCTCCAATTATATTTTGATAATTTCTCATAAATTATCCTTTTATCATTATAACTTAATAATTTATCATAAATTATATTTAATAATTATATTTTTATATATTCTTATAAATACTCTTATAATTATCTAATGATAATAAATTACTCCATGATATTTTTTATTCTACAAATTTTACATTGATAATCTGGCAATTATTGATTAATATGTTTTAATAATTACCATGGATTTTCTCTCAATTATTATTTAATAACATTAATAAATATCAATTGATAATATATCCATTATCATTTAATAATTTTCTAGTTTTTCTTTAATAATGTCACCATTTTTTTTTTATAATTATCCTTCATAATCATAAAATTATTATTTGATAATTTAATCAATATCATTTAACAGTCTCTCAATTATCATTTGTTATTTTCTTATAAATTATGCTCTCAAATTTTCCACAATTATATAAATATAATTCAACAATATTGAGCATTTATAATAACATTGGATAATTTGATGAAATTATAATTTTTAATTCATTATAATTATCTTTCATATAATCACTAATTATCCATGATCATTTATTACCAAAAATTATCCTAAACATTATAGTTTTATCAGGATTAATTATTCCATATTTTATTAATTAAATAATAAACAAGAAAATCAAAAATAAATAATTAATTAAAAAATAAAACTCACCTTGTCTTCCAAGAGGTAGGTGCATTAGGTAATCGCCAGGAACATCGTCTCACACTACATGGTCCCCTAATAAGAAAAACAATGAAGGTACATTCATCGAAGACACACAATGGGATATATGATGGTGATTTGACTAGACTTCATCCTTATGGAACCACAACTATTTTTTTGGTTTATTTGAAAACCCTAAAGTTTCATGTTCATCAATTCCAAAATTAATACTCATTTTAAATCCATTATTCTACCTAGAATTGAACATCGAAAACTTGTTTTCATCTAATTAAGGTTTTTAGATATTTATTGGGTCAAAACAGGTATATATGAATGTTTTTATTTTTTCTAAGAAAGAAAATTGAGAGTTTCTCATTTTTCTGGTAGTCAATGAACAATGAAATAAATTTTTTATAATTAAAATAATAGTAATATTATTAATTAACATAATATTATGTGATATCTGACTATGCAAATGACGTGCATAAAGGTTAGCTCATGCCTACCATAAACCCCTTGTACAAAACCTAGTGGGGGTCTAAAATTTCAAAAACGACACACCGTTTTAGAGATATTAATTTTTTTTTAAAAAATAATATTAAATAACATGTCCTCACTTGTGACCAAACATAATGTCTGACAAACAAAAAATTTATACACACCTATCATATACCATATAACGTAGAACTAACTATGGACTCATATTTTCTCTCACAATGAACCTTTTGTAAGATATTCATTTATTTTGGTAAAAATATTATGTGTTTAATATAATATATCTAAATTTTTATTCTATATGAACTCCGCCTCTGCTGGTCTCATATTCCTATAATATCTCATCACATATCTTTTAAAATATTCAATAGAATATTACAATGTGTTAATGATGATTTTTTCCTTACACAAATCACATTAAATCAATAATTAAATTAATTTTATTTAAAAAAAAATTCAATTTCACATAAAAACCACAGATTGTTATCAATAAGGATTTTTGTATTCATAAAAAAAATATTAAAATTCACCCATCTATTTTTTCTCATACCTAATATGTATCTCTAGTGTTCTTCATCAAATAACTCTAGGCACGATTATTGAACTTCATTCTCATTATCCCACATATCCAGTGGGATTTTTCCATGTGACCATGGAAATTTAAATGAATTTTACCAGATTTCCTCATAAAAACTATCTACGTGATCCATAATCCATGCCCAAAACTCCTAAAAGTTGAATAATATTCTAAATAATCTTCCTAATAGCCTATTACATGCACAATATCTGGAATATACTTCTGAATCTATGAAACATGGAATCAATTATGCATTCCTCAGTATCAGATATCAAATTCCAAATTGTACTCCAATGTCCCCTCCAGTTTAGTGATCCCCAAAGGGTCCTATAATATGTGGTGATATGTAACACCATAATGATATACTATTAACTATAATTATAATAAAATAACCATTATAAAAAATACATTAAATTGGAGGGAATGAATAGTATTAAAATGTATATATTATATATTTTATAAATTGTTTTTACATTCATCAAAATAATTTTATAGAAATATAATAATTATGAATACAATTTTACACATTAAAGGGTATATTTTTTAAACATATTTTTACTACCTTTTAAGAGAATATTTGATTTAAAATTAAAATTTGACCCTATTAAAATTATATTGATCAAAATAAAATTACTTTTTAAAATAATAAAAAAAAAATTTAGGGTGATGTTTTGGTATTTTTCATAAAATATATATTTTCCAGTAAATAAATAAAAAATATCAATTTTTAAAAAACCATCATTTCCATTATATTTAGTTTCTATTTATGATTTGAATAGTAACATAACATATGCATGTTTAAATAAAACTTATTAATCTTATAAATTTTAATATTATATAATCATATCATTTTATAAGTAATTAAATGTTTTAGAAATTAATAATTAATTGTTACTATTTTTATAAAACGTTAATTTTATTTTTTTATTTTATAATTAATATAATAATTTATAAATTATTTTTATCACAAACTAATATTTTTTGTCTTATAATTATTTGACTATTTTATAAAACCTTAATTATTTTTTTAGTTTCATTAAATCTGTTACAATATTAAAATCTATATTTTTTAATAATCCATGATTTTATTTAAAATTTTAATTACTCTTATTTAGAAAATTATTTTCATAAAATGATCTTCATTTTTGAAGTCTAAATGTCCAGAGGGTTAGAGATATTGTTTTGTTTTTTCTAATATATATGAATTTTTATGAATAATGAAATATAGTAATTGATAGTATAAAAACATCATAAGTGATGTACTTTATTCAATGATTCATTGCTTATGTAATCACTATAATCTCAAATACTACTTCATTAATTTAATTTATTTAATTATAATACTAAAACTATTCATAGTATGAGAAAAAATAATAAAAAAATGAATAAAATATTCAAAAAAGATCCATCTACTCTATATAATTACCACTCATCACTACCTCTTCTCCTCACACCAATTAAGTGTTGATGATTGTCCATTTTCAGACCATTACTCTTACATATCCTCTTAACCACATACATGAGCCTTTGGTCTCAACAGAAGACCAAAACCAACTTTCATAATTAGGTTCTCAAGGGGAATGAATGAAGAGGTAAAATCCACCTTCTTTTTCATTGAGTATCATTTCTGTTGGTCGGAGTAGACACTCAAGAGGGGGGGTGAATTGAGTTCCAATTAAAATTTCTGTTTAAATATTATCTAGTTAAAATCCCCCGATTTATAAAATAAGTTAAACTGTAGTGAATTTATACAGATTGTAAATGTTCACTTAGCTTCTCAAAGATTTATTAGGTCTCAGTTAGTTTAACCACAAGATCAAACTAACTTTTGAAACTAGTCTACAGATTTACAAAAAGTGTAAACACTTTCTAATTTAACTATTAAAGTAGCATCAAAATAATTTTTTATTTTAAAGTAATAGCATCGGAATAAATATAATATATGTCATATACATTAAACATAAATTAAATATGCACAGTAGATATAACAAGAGGTTCAGTCTCAAGCCGAGACTTAGTCCTCTCAAATATATATAAGAATTTGATCCACACCCTGGATCAGGGTTAACAACAGTTTTACAAAAATTGTCCAGGTCCAAGACCTCTACCACTGTTATTCGTGGGAAACAAAACAACAGCAAACCAGCTGTCCAAGTCACACACGACCTCTACCACTATCCCAGTGGGAAATAAAATATGTAAGAGTTTGATTGAGGATTTACAGATCCTCCAGTTAAAGTTCAAGAGACAATGTGTGTGTAGAAAGATAGCAGATGACACACACTACTTGAAAATTAAATAATGAATCACATAGTAGAGATGTATAGTTTTGAAATGGCTCTAGGGATTGTTAATGTAGTTCTGGACTCGTTGGATTAAGCAGGAATGCTTCGGAGTCCTTATCCGGTTTTTCTATTGAAAAACAGAGTGTCTTAGTTCAGCTTGTGTTCTACAGTCTCTTGATTCGTCGTGTCTTCTTCAGAAATGTAGTATTTCATGTATGGAACTTCTTTGAGGATCGTGCAATGTGTTCCTCACAGTTGTGCTCCGGATTATTCTTCGGTTCAGTACAGAGCTCGCATGTATTGTATTATATGTGTCGAGACGTGTCAAGCACGCATGTTTTCTCTAATACAGCTCAATATTCTTTATATTCCACAAGCTCTGGTGGTAGGAATGATTCCATTTTCATAGGTACGAGATACGGTTTCCTGTCAAGCCAACAACTAACATTAAATAAAAATAATTGCATTAAAAACAACAAATATGACCGTTATAATCATTTAAAATAATATTGACAAAAGCTTAAGAAACGATGTCACAATGATCATGGAAACGGTGTCTTCTTCACGGTGTCGGATCACGGTGTTTGGGAACGGTGAGTACTTCACAGTGTCTGGGTTCGGGTGAGTGGTCATGGTGTCTGGTCACAGTGTCTGGTCACGGTGTCTGGTCACGGTGTCTGGTCACGGTGTCTGGTCACCATGTCTGGTCAGAGTGTCTGGTCATGGTGTCTGGTCACAGTGTCTCATCACGGTGTCTGGTCACGGTGTCTGGTCATGGTGTCTGGTCACGGTGTCTGGTCACGGTGTATGGTCACGGTGTCTGATCACGGTGAGTCCTTCACGGTGTCTCCATACTTAGACAAAAAAACTTGTATTTGTACTAAGACAGTGATATGCAGAATATGGGTTAAGGTTAATCATTAGAGATAATATATGAGATAATTGAGATTATGCATTGAACTTATAAAGAGTAATTAACATCCATAAGATTTGTTATTATAAAAACATGATATGCACCTATTGTTGAGTTTGAAGATCATTAGAAAGATGTGCACTAAAGATCAAGATTAATTAACAATTATGAGATTTTGGATCATTAAAACATGATTAACACATGAGGAGTCCAACAATATCCCCCTTTTTGATGATCACAAATCATATATAGGTAGAATATAAAAGATATGTAATATTAAAGATACTAGTGTAGCAAAAAAATTATAGAACAGATACTTGCAGTTTTTCTCCCCCATTTATATTATTATAGACTGATACTTGTAGGTTTTTCTCCCCCTTTTGGGATTATAAAAAATTAGAGAAATGGAAGTGAAACTCGGCAGTTGTCATTAAACAAAGGATTCATAATAAAAAGTAAAGGAGAATTACAAACTGTAAACAAGAAATGACATCCCATCAAAAAGAAAAACAATCAGTAAACTCTTTAGGGATCCATTTTTTTCTTGGATTTATCAGCAGCAGGAGCTGGTGCTGAATTAGAAGAAGGCATTGAATTGGTAGACAATGACGGTAAGGGTAGACCTTCAAAAACAGATGGAGCCAAAGTAGGGGAAGTAGAAGATCTAGGCCTAGGTTGG
This sequence comes from Viscum album, assembly GCA_963277665.1. Classification (NCBI taxonomy): domain Eukaryota; kingdom Viridiplantae; phylum Streptophyta; class Magnoliopsida; order Santalales; family Viscaceae; genus Viscum; species Viscum album. Next base: position 400,491,569 of record OY728120.1, read on the forward strand.
TCAAGAATGACTGGCCGGATCTGAGAAAGGGCATGGCTAATTGTCATGGTAGTTGATGCTAAGGCAGGTAGTCCAGGTCTATGGGGTGCAGCAGGTGGAGCAACTATAGCAGTACTCTACACATGATGATACGACTTCAAAAGATTGATGAAATTAGTAATGATTTCACCACCATACTGCATAGCCTTTTCAAACTCATCCTTATTCTCCAGAAATTTGTCCAACAATCTGGTGAACTCTGAATGTTTCTATACTTGAGCTTTAAAATCTTGATTCACCGGAGGGATTCTCAGATTTTCCACAAGATATCTAAATTTATCTGTCATGTCACATTTATTGAAAATTCGGGAAAGATACAAATCTATTTTCTTGGAGATCTCTTGTTGAGCATCACTGTCTATATTTGAATGAATCCTAACCAAGTCCAATGCTCTATCACTGTTCTTAATCACTGCTGACAAAGAAGATATATGCAATCCACTGAAGGCATTTTCTAATTCTTCCTTAATTATGGATCTCAGTAGAGAATCATCCAAAGTAGGTGTGGAGGTCTGACCAGAAGCAGGTGAAGCCTTGACAGCTTCAGTTAGAACTTTGAGTTATTTCAGAACATTTTGCAGACATCTAGTGTATTCATCTGTAATCTTATTTAGAGTTTCCACAAGCTATCTCATGCCTTCCATCATCTTCGTGTTCCTTTTTCCAATCTTTTCATCAAAATATAGTAGGTAAGGATGAAATTGAGACACAATATCCCTACAAAGGAGGGAATCAGAAGACTCAGGAGAAACAGCAGCAGGTGCAGGGGTAGAAATAGGAGAAGGGTTTGATCTCACAGATAGCTCATTCCACAGACTTTCTACCATACTTTTCAGATTTGCAACATTATCACTCAGCAGCTTATTTTCTACTTGGACTTCTTGAATTTCTAGGATCATCCTTGGTTGAATATGAAATATAATATTTTCCAAGATAATTGATGCATCTTCTTGATTTAATTGAGTCAATGGGTGAGGTTGAGTGGAGAAAATTTTCTCAAAACCAGCTAACAAAGTCTCACCAAAAACATTCAGATCATCTTTGCTTACAAAGGAGTGAAGCTCAGGTAAGGATGCAGGTAAAGGTAGAGGTTCAGATTCTGGTTGAGGGTCAGATTCATCTTTAGATTCATATTCTGATCCATATTGAGGTTGGGTCTCTGGTTCTAGTTCTGAATGAGCTAAGTACATTAGTTGAAATAGAGAAGAAAGATCCATTCCAATTTCAGTCACTTGTTGTGACTCATTCACATCATAAAAGCTTGGGAACTCATACCGAGAGTGTACAGAGAAATTGACAGAAGGTTGAGAAGATTCGCTAGATCCAGCTTCCACAATATCATGATTTCGAGTTTCCTCCCCCTCAACTTGTGTTTCTCTTTCAGATTCGTGAGGTTATGGAGCATGGACAAGATCCACAGGATCATCCCTAATCTCTTCAACAAACTCTTTCCTTTCCAGCTGAAAGGAAATTTCCATTATTTCTTCAGCAGATGGAATAATATCAGGAACCGATGGTTCCACTGGATAAGCTTCCAGACTTGTTTCTTTCTCAACAGAAAGAGTCTCTTCAACAAAAACGTCCTCAAAGGTTGCTTGTTGTTCTGAACTAGGAATAACTAATTTCTTTATATCATTGGGATGAGCTTCTTCCTCATGAAGAACAACTGAAGGGTCCTCAGTCATTTCCTTTTCAAAAACAACTTCCTCTCCTTGAGGTATTTCAGCAGTGATAATAGCAGGGATAACACCCCTTACCTCTTCAACATGAACTATTTCCATTTGAGGTATTACAGATTCTTCTCTAGGTGGAACTTCAATTGTTACTTCTTCTTGTTCTTATTCTTCTGAGTACTCATCCACTTCATCTGGTTCCAAACCAGGATCAGCTAGGTTCTTAGGCCTTCTTGGATAGTCAATAGGATTAAACTTTTTAAACAGTTGATCACTATCCTCAACCCATTGCTTTTTCCAGGGATTCCAACTAATCTTTATCCTTCTGATGATAGGAATGGATAGGTAGAAATCACAGTCCTCTAATATTTCTTCATTCGGTCCAACCATTCCGTTTGAGACTAACATGGCTAAAATCATCCTTGAATAAAACAGGGAGGTAGATTTGGAAGTTACTTTCATCATCTCACAGATATGGTTGATAACATACTTACACAGATTGATCTTTTGGCCATTCTTAAATAGGTGAATTAGGAATGCATCCTGATACTTCATCACAGCAAAATCTCCTTTTCTTGGACTAACCAAATTCTGAACAAACTTGAACAAAATTCTTGTCTCCCCATCCAGTTCAGCAGCTATGACCCTTCACTTGGTACCATTTCCAGTTAGATTTTCCAAAGCAGTTTCTAGGTCAAAGATGTCAGTTGTTGGAGGAGGGTCTCTCTGGTAATCTTCACACACTCCTTCATGTGGAATTCTTAGGCATGCATCCCACAACATTGAAGAGAATGATCACTTCTAACCATCGATCTAGCTGGTCACCTAAAATCATTCTCCAAACTCAAAATAGAACTTCACATACTGATAGAATTGATATACAAGCCTCGGGTAAATCGGTCTATTCTATCCAGTGAACCATTCAAGTCATCCTTGTTCTTTTAAAACATTCAAAACTAACGATCTTCTAGACAGAAACCATTTAGGGCAAAACTATTTTTCAGGTACAACAGTACGGCTTACCAGGTTTGGGTTTAGAGGTCCTTCAGGAGCTATCCTCGGTATCCTCCATTGTTTCTTAGAGAGGTGCTTCTCAGACGAGGGTGAAGATGGACACTTCATCCTTGGAATTCACTAAAGGTTTGGGCGAGAGGGAAGAGAGGGTTCAGGAGAGAATTCAGCTAAGGAGTTGAATGAAACCCTTAAGTTTTATCATTTGGGAATTTCAAATGTCATAAAAACACAAATGCGGGAAATCAAATAGCGGTGAAATAAAAATTATTGCGATACGGGTAAAAATAAAATAAATATTAACATACTTCTCATGGTGAGATAGAAAACTAGCCATCACAGTGAGACAGTTTATAGTCATCACGGTGAAACAATGAGAAGTTTATATACTCACGGTGAGATAGTGAGTTGTCGGACCGTGAGCATAAAATAGTAACTTAGAAATAGTAAGTATAAAACCGTAATGTAAATTACAGCAAGGTATTAAACATTAAGATCAGTAATATATTAATTTATGATTAATCATACCAAGATCATGTATGATGTAGTCTAATCTTTCATAATTTAATGGTTTAGTGAATATATCAGCATGTTGATATTCAGTAGCAATGAATTCCAAAGTGATATCACCTTTTTGATAATGATCCCTCAAAAAGTGATGTCTTACATCAATATGTTTTGTCCTAGAATGAGAAACAAGATTCTTAGAAATATTAATAGAACTTGTGTTGTCACAATTTATTGAAACATGTCTAAATTGATATCCATATTCTAGTAATGTGTGTTTCATCCACAGAATTTGTGCACAACAACTTCCAGTAGCTATGTATTCAGCTTCTGCAGTTGACAATGCAACGGAATTTTGTTTCTTAATACACCATGATACTAGTGACATGCCTAAAAGATGACATGTTCTAGAGGTTATTTTTCTATCTAGATTACATCCAGAAAAGTCAGCATCAGAAAAACTAACTAGTTCAATTGATTTTCCTTTGGGATAGAACAGTCTTAAATTGGGAGTATGCTTGAGGTATTTGAAAATTCTCTTTACAGCATTTAAATGCGACTCTTTAGGGTTTTCATGAAAACGAGCACATATACACACACTATACATAATATCAGGATGAATAGCATTCAGGTGGAGTAGACTTCCCATCATTCCTCTATAAGTGGTTTGATCAACAGATTTACCATTTTCATCAAGATCCATCTTATAGGTGGTACTCATGGGAGTGTCACTACTTTTTGTGCTATCCAATCCAAAAAAATTTAAAAGATATATAGTGTATTTACTTTGAGTTAAAATAATTCCATTATCATTTTAAAAAATTTGAAAACCAAGAAAGAATTTAATTTCACCCATTAAACTCATTTCAAATTCATTTTCTATCATTTTAGAAAAATCAGTACATAATGAATTTTTGGAAGATACAAAGATAATATCATCAACATAAATTTGTACTACTAAAACATCTTTAGAAATTCGTTTTATAAAAAGAGTAGGATCATCTATTCCTTGTGTAAAACATTTAGAAATTATAAAAGTACTTTATCTATCATACCATGCTCTTGGAGATTTCTTTAAACCATATATAGATTTTGATAGTTTGAAAATATGATTCTGAAAATGAGGGTTTGAAAAACCAGGTGGTTGTTCAACAAAAACATCCTCAGCAATATATCGATTTAAGAATGCACTCTTGACATCCATTTGATATAGTTTGAAATTTATATGTGCAGCATAAGCACGTAAAATCCTAATAGCTTCTAATCTTGTTACTAGAGAAAAAGTCTCTTCATAGTCAATACCTTCTTCTTGACTATAGCCTTGTGCAACTAGTATAGATTTATTTCTAACTATGTTTCCAGATTCATCTACTTTATTTCTAAACACCCATTTTGTGCCAATTGTGAAAGTGTCTTTAGGTCTTTCAACAAGATTCCAAAATTTATTTCATTCAAACTGATTGAGTTCTTCTTGCTTAGCAATTACCCAAAATTCATCATTAATAGCATCATCAATGTTTTTAGGTTCAAGCTGTGACAAGAAGGCTTGATGTTCAACCTAATTTCTAAGAGAAGATCTATTCTGTGTCCCTCTATCAAGATTTCCTACAACAACATCTAAAGGATGATTCTTCAGAATTTTAGTTGATCTAGTAAAGGTAGGGCTAGAAATTTCTGGTTCATCAACAGGTTGGGAATCAACAAATGCAGGTTCTGGAAAATTTCCAGAACTGGACGTTTTAACTATAGGTCCACTGTCTTTATCATTAAGGTTCAAAACAAAGAGATCATCTTTAAGATTTTCAAGAGAGGTTTTAGGCTCATGTGGATTAGTTTCATCAAACATGATGTGAACAAATTCTTCCACACACTTGGTTCTCTTATTGAAAACTCTATAGGCTTTACTAGAAAAAAATAACCTAGGAAAATTCCTTCATCACTCTTGGATGCAAACTTGTCAAGATTATCTTTGGTATTAAGAATAAAGACTTTGTAACCAAAGACTTTGAAGTAGTTAACCATAGGTTTCCTAAGGTTCGACAACTCATAAGGGGTCCACTTAAGAATAGGTCTGATTAAGACTCTATTGATAATATAACAAATTGTATATATAGCATCAGCCCAAAAAAAACAGGTAGGTCATACACTTTAAGCATAGTTCTAGCAATTTCTTGCAGGGTTCTATTCCTTCTTTCTACTACACCATTTTGTTGAGGTTTCCAAGGGGCATAGAAATTGTGACTATAGCCATTGTGTGAGCAGTAATATTCAAATTCATGATTCTCAAACTCACGGACATGATCACTTTTCAGAGTTTTAATCTTAAGTCCACTAAGGTTTTCTACAAATTTGGAGTATTTAATAAAGTAAGAACAAGCTTCACTTTTGTGAGCTATAAAATATACCCAAGTATATCTAGAAACGTCATCTACTAAAACATAGACAAAGTTCTTCCAATTTAAACTAGAAACTCTAGATTGTCTAAACAAATCCATGTGAACCAATTCGAGAGGTTGAGAAGTTTAAACTTCTTTCTTTGATTTAAAAGAGATTTTGTGTTGCTTTCCTTTTGATAGGGATTACAAACATTGTCATTTGGAAACTCATGTTTGGGTAGGTCTCTAACAATGTTCTTCCTAGTAAGTTTTATAAGTGAGTGTATATTGCAGTGTCCTAATATTCTGTGCCAAAGACAAGACTCTTTATGAAAAGCATTTAAACAAGTAATATTCTGTTTAGCTAAAGAATTTAAATCAACAGCATAAACATTTTCATTTCGCGGGGCAGAAAATACTAAAGCATTTTTAGAATTAAAAACATTGCAAGAATCATTTTCAAATTTAACATCAAAACCATCATCACATAACTGAGAAATACTTAACAGATTATATTTAAGTCCATCAACAAATAAAACGTTAGAAATTAATATTGAGTCAGTGTTACCAATCTGGCCTAGCCCGATGATTTTCCCATCCGAATTATCACCAAAGGTGACAAAACCTCCATCAATCCTGACTACGCTTTTAAAGAATGAGAAGTCTCCAAAAATATGTCTTGAACATCAGCTGTCCATGTACCAGGTCTCCCTACAGGAGCTCTTTAAGCAGGTTTCCTAAAAAACAGATTTAGATAGGAAATGATTTTGGTATCCAGATCTTCTTGGGCCCAGACAGGTTATCAATCAATGCTTTTGGTACCCAAATTTGTCTTATGGGTCTCATGAAATTTTTAGAATCAACATACTTTGAAAGATAAACCTTATTAGATCAATAACTATGAATATAACTAGTTGATGCATATAAATGTCCAGAACTAGAATTAGTAGCATTTTGTCCAGATTTAGGAATAAATATATTCTTAGTAAACTGTCTCTCTCCAGGTTTGTAGCCTATTATAGTAGTGTATTTTGGTGCAACATTCTTTCCTAGAATTTTAGTTATTGTTTCCTTTACATTTTTGAATTTCTCTAAATCCTTTCTGAGTTTCTCATTAGATAATTTCTGGTCAGTGTTTTCTTTAAGAAACCGAGCATTCTTTTCCATTTCAATATCAAGATTAGATTTATGTTTAACAGTTAAAGCATACTATTTCTTTAAACCTTTGTATTTGTCTTTCAGATCATTACAGGTTTCTTATAACATATCAAAATATTCAAATAGTTCAGATTTGGACATGTTATCAGAGTCAGTATCATCTCCAGAATAATAAGAATTTAAAGCAGGAGTTTCAGCTGTTACCTCATAAGTGTTTGTCATAAAGCACTTGTTTGCCTTATTTCTGTGTTCAGTTTCAGAAACTTCATATTCAGTGGAGCTATCCTTAGAATCGCTCCAAGTAGCCTTCATATCCTTTTTGTACTTACTATCCTTGTAGTCATATTTCTTCTTTAATTTGAGCTTTGGGAAGTCTTCTTTAATATGTCCTTTTCTTTTGCACTCATAACAGACAACATCATTACTTTTATCTGGCTTTTTACAATCCTTATTCCAATATCCCTTATTGTCATACTTTCCTTTGTAATTTGATTTGCTGAAAAATTTCTTTTTCCTATAAAACTTCTTAAACCATCTGGCAATGTGAGCCATCTCATCATCAATATCAGAATCACTTTCACTATCTTCACAGCTTGAACTCTCGTTTATAGCTTGAAGTTTCTCCTTATCTTTGTTCATTGAAGTTGAAGATTTTAAAGCAAAAAACTTTCTTCTAGGTTCATCTTATTCTTCTTTGTTCACCTTCAGTTCTTCCTCAAACATCATAAGCTTACCAATGAGTTTTTTTAACAGGTAGAGCAGCAATGTCACACGACACACTGATTGAAACAGATGTGCCTATCCAACGGTATGGTAAACATCTAAAGATTATCAAAATTTGTTCCTTTGATGGAACAACTTTTCCAAGTGAATTCATTATATTGACTACCTCATTAAACCTGAGATACATGTCATAAATAGTTTCATCAATTTTCATTTAAAAATAATCATATTTAATAGTATAAGTATTTAATCTCATTTCCTTATCATTAGTTGTTCCTTCATGAGAAACTCCCAAGGTATCCCAAATTTCAAAAGCAGTTTTACAAGAAGAAATTCTGTTAAACTCTTCATCTCCTAAAGCACAATACAGGGCATTCATGGCTTTACAATTATTAATGTAAGCAGTCTTTGTAGGTTCATCCCATGTGGATCTAGCAGTAGTGGGAAGTTTATATTCTGATTCTATGGCAGTCAAAATATCAAAACCTATGATTTCTAAATGAATTTTCATTTTAAGTTTCCACTGAGCATAGTTGATACCATTGAAGAAAGGTGGCTTGTTAGTAGCAGCACCCTCTAGTCTATTATCCATTACTAGATATCAAAAAGACAATTTAAAGAGATAAAAAAATTAGATCTAACAGAAATTTAATATCTTTAAAGATGCAACTAAAATAACAGTTTAAAAACATATTATTTCAAAAATCATTGAACAATAAAAACTTAACCTCTGATACCAAATATTGGTCAGAGTTAACACTCAAGAGGGGGTGAATTGAGTTCCAATTAAAATTTCTGTGAAAATATTGTCTAGTTAAAATCCCCCGATTTATAAAATAAGATAAACTGTAGTGAATTTATACAGATTGTAAATGTTAACTTAGATACTCAAAGATTGATTAGGTCTCAGTTAGTTTACCCACAAGATCAAACTAACTTTTGAAACTAATCTACTGTTTTACAAGAATTGTAAACACTTGCTAATTTAACTATTAATGTAGCTTCAAAATAATTCTGTATTTTAAAGTAATAGTAGCGGAATAAATACAATATATGTCGTATACATTAAACTTAAATAAAAGATGCACAGCAGATATAACAAGAGGTTCAGTCTCAAGTAGTGACTTAGTCCTCTCAAATATATATAATAATTTGATCCACAACTTGGATCGGGGTTAACAACAGTTTTACAAAAACTGTCCAGGTCCAAGACCTCTACCACTGTTATTAGTGGGAATAAAAACAACAGAAAACCAGTTGTCTAGGTCACACACGACCTATACCACTATCCCAGTGGGAAATAAAAGATGTAATAGTTTGAGTGAGGATTTACAAATCCTCCAGCTAAAGTTCAGGAGACAATGTGTGTGTAAAAATACAGCATATGACACACACTACTTGAAAAGTAAATAATGAATCACATAGCAGAGTCATAGAGGTTAGAAATGGCTCTAGTGATTGTCAATGTAGCTCTGGACTCGTTGGATTGAGCAGGAATGCTTTGGAGTCCTTCTCTGGTTTTTCTATTGAAAAACAGAGTGTCGTAGTTCAACTTGTGTTCTACAGTCTCTTGATTCGTCCTGTGTTCTTCAGAAATGTAGGATTTCATGTATGGAACTTCTTTGAGGATCGTGCAATGTGTTCTTTATAGTTGTGCACCGGATTGTTCTTCAGTTCAGTACAGAGCTCGCATGTATTGTAGTATATGTGTCTAGACGTGTCAAGCGCGCTTGTTTTCTCTAATACAGCTCAATATTCTTTATATTCCACGAGCTCTAGCAGTAGGAATGATTCCCATTTCATAGGTACGAGATACGTTTTTCTGTCAAGCCAACAACTAACAGTAAATAACATTAATTGCATTAAAAACAAAAAATATGATCGTTAGCATCATTCAAAATAATATTGACAAAAGCTTAAGAAATGGTGTCACAGTGATCATGGAAACGGTGTCTTCTTCACGGTGTCTGATCACGGTGTCTAGTCACGGTGAGTCCTTCAGGGTGTCTGGGTGACGGTGAGTGGTCTTGGTGTCTGGTCACGATGTCTGGTCATGGTGTCTGGTCACGGTGTCTAGTGACGGTGTCTGGTCACGGTGTCTGGTCACAGTGTCTGGTCAGGGTGTCTGGTCACGGTGTCTGGTCACGGTGTCTGGTCACAGTGTCTAGTCATTGTGTCTGGTCATGGTGAGTCTTTCACGGTGTCTCCATACTTAGACAATAAAATCTGTATTTGGACTAAGACAGTGATATGCAGAATATGGGTTAAGGTTAATCATTAGAGATAATATATAAGAAAATTGTGATTATTCATAGAACTTGTAAAGAGTAATTAACATCCATAAGATTTGTTATTATAAAAACATGATATTCACCTATTGTTGAGTTTTAAGATCATTAGAAAGATGTGCACTGAATATCAAGATTAATTAACAGTTATGATATTTGTGATCATTAAAACAAGATTAACACATGAGGAATCCAATAATTTCATTTTCCATTCTTTTCATTTCCTTGACTTACCTCTTCAATTCAATCATTCATGATAAGAATAGAATATTATATAGTATATTATCATGTCTCTTTTCATCTTCCTTTTATTCTAACAAGGAAAACCCCATCCGTGCGGTGCCAATTTACCGCCTACGTAGACGATAAGTTTAGTTTTTCAGTTCAACCTTCAATGCTGGATAGAAAACCAATATTATTTTTAAACCAATGTACAATATATTTATTATATAATATTTAATATTCGTTAACCATTATATATATAATATTAATTAATGAGACAAATCTATTTTGCAATGATAAAAAATAGCAAAAAAAATTCTAAAAAACTATCACTAATGTCTTATATAATGATTCATTCCCTAGACAAATAACCAAATGAATTATGTGACCATTAAATATAATATATATTCATTTCCATTATATATTTTCAATTTTGAATAATCATTCCCATCTTTCATACGTGTACACTCGTATGTCGATCAATAAAACAAACGAACCGAGCATTATTGAACGTCGAAAATTGAAAATAATAACTCCTAAAAAGGATATAAATGAACTTAATAAAATAAAATAAATAATAAATAAATTTTTAAAAGGGTTTGAATAATATTATTAATTAATATAATTTTAATATCTTGGATGTTAGTTATATGTGTAGATCACTTTCGAGACTAAGGGTTTTATCATCCCACCTTTATTTCTATTAGATATGCCATATTCACCACGATTTATCGTATGTGGTGTATGTACCCTATAATTTGATTTATAATATCATGAATTTTTTTATATTAATGGTATTAAATTTTTATTTAATGACCATTAATTTAATGGGGAATACAGTTTGAATGTTTTCATAGTGGTATGAGTTTCTTCCCAAACCTCCATTTTTCATTCAGGTTCTGATTTCTCTCTATTTACCTAAATTTAAATTTTAATTAATATTATATTGTTATAATAAATTATATTTATATTTTCCAAATTCATGTATTAAATTCATTTCTTCATTCATTGATGAGGAAATTCTAGTTTCATATGGTTCCATTCTCATTTTTTCCTAATACGCAAGTCCGATTAAAGGGAACTTCTCAATTTCATACCCATTTTCCAATACCATCTATTATGTATATCAAGACACAATTATTTTTCTAAAATCAGTATATTTTTCATTTAAAACAATTTTATTCATTTTTATTTTTAAAGAAATAGTTATGGTAAATAAAAATTATTTTTTGAAATGAACTCTTCTTTGAACGGTAAAAAGGGTATTTATCTTAATAATTCTGTAATGTTTTTATTAATGTATTTACTTCAATGATTATAATTAAAATATTTCAAAATTGTATTGGAAAATTTGATTTAAATATATTTTTTATTCAAAATATGAGGAATGAATTAGACTTAGTAAGTGACGGGAGGACCCCACTATTTCCACTCAATGTATTGGTAGGTCTCATGAGTCAAAATGGATCATGTATTACATGATTACTTTCTCATTGAGGTAGAATTATTATCCATGGACATGATTGTATTTTTATAATTTCTGAAATTATGAATTCCCTCATTATGATATTATTAATTGATAATCCATGTGATTACATGACTATTAGAACATACATGGTAATGATTCATTATCACATGATTATTTATATAGAATTATGTATTTATATTTTCATACTTCCATATTATTCTCGAAATTCTATTTTAATGTCATTTTTTAGTATTCACCAAGGATTATTTTTATGTTTATTTATGATATCATCTGATGTATTTGTTACCCTTAATGAGAATCGGAGATCACCCCCTTCATATGTTCTATTTTTTTCTATAATGCCTATATTTATATTATGTATGGATTGTAGGGATAATCTAGATGGTATGAATGTTTTGAATAGATTTTCTTTGTTGTTTTTACATTAAATTTGTAATGAAAATATTATTTTTTATTTAATTTTCTAAAACTATCATAATATTCAGTCTATTGGGATGCATAAACTTTTTTATTGATCCAATGGAATAAAGTAAGGCACTATATTTTGGATATTGGAGTTGGGGTATTTATAGTTCATATATAATAAGGTTTATTATAAACATAAAAAACTATATTTAGAATACATAGAATAGGGAACATAACCCTATGAAACACATTTAGGATAACCATAGAATAAGAAACTATAATTTTTTGTAAGTTAGAGATTTTTTTTTCCTTATAATCAACATATCCCTATTTAGATACTGAATCTGGGTATGGTTTTGGAAGTTATATACCTAGGAGTAACAAATCAAACAAGGTGTGTCGGGCCGGATTTGGTGTAACCTATTACACCAAAATGGGACTTTTTACACACATGGTTTAAAAATACTTCGGGATAGTCTTTGGATAATTCACATTTTATTTACAAACCATTATAAAGGATTTAATAGTAAATATGTCCCCAAAGAAACATTATTTATGATTATAGGATTATCTATACAAAAAAAATCAAATTTATGTTATGAATTTCCCATGATATGGGATGATAAATTATGTTTGATAATGTTATGATATAATCTACTGTTTTTAATTTTTTCGAAATAGCATTTAGTAGATTGAATTATTAGCACATCAATGAAAATAATCCAAAGTCTAATAATATTCATTTCATATATGGGTTTAATCAATTTTTTTGAATGGAAGAATTCTCCCCAATATTCTCATCATATGAGGATATAATATCATTCTGTATCAAGATAGAGAGAAAATTATCCAATTATTAATGGTTTAAAGGGATGTAAGATAAGAAGTGGAAAGATAAGAATAATATAGATAAATGGAATATGGTAATGAAGCATTTTCCCACAAGTGTTAATTTTGGAAGGAAAAACACTAGTATATTCTTAAGAGGAAAAGGAGTTTTCTTCAAATGTGGAAAAAAGGTCAACATGATCATGTTTTTATTTAAAGGAAATAATTTTCCAGGTTTAATGCTTCAACTGTAATGAGATGGGACACTACACAATTAAATATCTCAAGAGTCAATGACATATATAAAAAATAGGGTAATGGATAATGATCGAGCTTACGATACTACCATAGAAGAATAATAATGATTAATAAACCTATTTTTTGATTCAATAATTTTGTAATTTGATTATTTTATCATCAATTCATTAGTTTAAAGAGTCGTGAGATATATAAGGATTGTGCTACAAGACTTATTCTTTATGAAATTTGAAGCATTTGATGAATAACACCAGTTATCCACAAAAGTGATTCTATTGAATGTTTCACTTACTAAAAACACTGTAATTGGGAATGATAACACTAAATATGTGCTTGATGTTGAGATAAAATTAAATAGATGATCATGGGATAATATTGGTGACCATAAATGTGGTAAGTAATCTAATGGTTTATGTTGTGCTGGAATTTTTACATATATGGGTTTATGGACAACTTGATATTTTACTCATGGGAGAATGCATGTTTTGTAATGTTTTAATGGAGATTAAGGTATTCATATATTTTGAATGTGGAATTATGAGATACATTTTTTGGATAATATTATGTTATATTGATTAGTTACCATCCTTATAATTATTTCTCAATGAAAGATAAGTTACATGTTTTCGATGATTCTTATGATTAAGTACGTGTGAAATGGATCAGTTAGACATTGAAAATTATTTGTCATTTTTATTTTATTCTATCATTCTTGGTTTCAGTGATCATTAAAAAGTCTAAGGACTTAATGATTATATGATTCATTAAAATTTATTCTAACGTCAATAAATCATCATGAAAATTCATTTCTATGTGCAATGGTTGAAGTGAAAATTGATCAAAGCATTACCAGATAATGATATAATTATTATGAAATCTAAATTAGTCATTTAATTTTATTTTATTAGGTGCTTATATGAATATTATAATAATCCCTAAACAATAGGAAAAATATTTTGGAACATAAACACTTTCTATTTACTTTTCATTCGGAGAAATCAATGGCATTTTAACTGAATATAAATTTATGCCATTTGGATGGTTAACTTTCTAATGACCACGATCTCTATCACTCTCTATCATAAAATTATGGTTATATTATTATTCAATGCCCATATTTTTAATTCTAAATAATGTAATCCTATTCATGTACCTTGTTTTTTTTGCATCATCATTATTTCCTTTTCCCTCTTATTAAGAGGATATTTTATTAACCTTTTTTCTCATGTGGGTTCTCCCCTAACAAATTTGGAAAAATCAACATTGTATTTTTTAGAGTACAATTTACAAATGTGAAGACATAATATTTGGAGGAGGGTATAATGTAACACCATATGATTTTATGATATGTATATGCTTGAATTTATTTTCGTTGACCTCATATGTTTGACAGAATGCTAAACCTACAAAAATAATGATATATAATTAAATTTAATTATTTTAAAATGACCATTATAATTAATATGTGGGAATGAATAGTATTAAAAAATTATATATTATATATATAATAATATTTTTTACCTTAATCTAAATAATTTTACACGAATAAGATATTAATGAATCCAATTTTACACATTAAAATGTAATATTTATTTAAAGTCTAGTCCACCAAATTTTAAGTGTGCTTTTATTTTAAAACCAAATGTTGACTTGGTTAAAAATTCATTTTGAAAAAAATAATATTCATTTTTAAAATCATTATGTCAAGAAATTTCTTTTGTGGAAATTTTTTTATAAATCTAAAAATATTTATTTTCCAATGAATAAGTGAAAAATACAAGTTATTTTAAAACTATCATTTTATTATATTAATAGTATATTTTTATTTGAATAGTTACATCACCAATGAATAGATAAATTAAATTTATAATATTATAAATAGTAATATGATTTAATTATATCATAGTATAAGTAAATAAATTTTTTAGAAATTATTAATCAATTGTTGATATTTTTATAAAATCTAAAAGTTTTGTATTTATAATTAATATCATAATTTTAAAGAAAATATATTTTCCAAAAAAATTAAAAAATTATTGTTTAATTTTCTTATTAATATATTATATTTTTATGAGACCTTAAATAATTTTTAACGAGTCATTAAATCTGTTATAATATTAAAATTTTTATTTTTCATCTAAATTGTGATTACATTTAAAAATAATATATCACATATATAGAAAATTATTTTTATAAAATGATGTTTATTTTGGAATTATACAAGTTGAGAAACGGTATAGGGAATTTTTAGTATTTTTATAAAATAATTGAATTTTGTGAATAGTGAAATATAGAAATTTATGGTATAAATACAGCATAAGTGAAAGACATTATTCCTTCAGTAAATTCTGATGTAATTACCATAATCTAAAAATAAAATTAATTATTTTAATATATTGTATAATAATTCTAAAACTATTTATATTCTTGATCCAGAATAAATAAAAATTGAATAAAATATACAAAAAAACACCCCTCTCATCCACTAAAAATACCGCCCCTCACAACCTCTTCTCATCATACCAATTATCCCTTAAAGATTGTCCTATTTCAATAAAATAATCTTCCCAATCATCTTCCCCATGTCAATTATCTTTTTAATGAAAAAAAATTCCAAAAACCACTTCCATAAAATGGTTCTCTAGGAGAATGAATCAAGATGTAAAATCAACTTTTTTTCGTTTACTTTCATTACATTCTCCCCTTATTCATACACTATCCTTTCCTAATATAACCAAACCTTTTTTATAAATCTATTATCATATATATTCTGTAATTATTTTATTTTCATGTAAAATCCACCATCATGTCTCCTCTCCTCTTCCTATTTATTCTAAAATTGAAAACATTGTCCATGAGGTGCTGATTTACCACCTTCATGGATGATGTGTTTTAGTTTTTCAATTATTCCTTCAAACATAGTAAAACAATTATGGTTAAAATAGATTATAGTATATCTATTAATTCTTATTTGATGGTATCAGCTAGTATATGTGTACATAATATTAATTAATGAGACAATACTATTTTGGCGGTGATCAAAAATAACCAAATTAATCAAAACAATTAACAATAACATCTTTTCTAATGATTTATCCTTATAATAAATAACCCAATGACTTATAAAACAATTTATTATTATTTATTTTCATTAAAAACATATAATTTAAATTCTATATAATTATTCCTATATTTATTATTGGTATACAAGTAAATAATTCATGAAAACCAAGGAAATGTGAAATCTCGAATGATGAAAAATATTTTTACTCATAAAAGGGCCATAAATAAAATTAATAAAATTATAATAAATGAAATACATGTTTAATTGGTTCGTAATTAAGTTTTTAATTAATCTCAATTCATTATATATGATGTTAATTATAAGTTTGGATCACTTTCGAACATAAAGTTAGGGCTTTCTCATATCAAATTTCTTTCTATTAGATATGCCTTATTCACCACAACTTGTTGTTTGTGGTGTTTGTATACTGAACCATTATGTAAAATATCATGAATAAATTCATCTTAATGTCATTAAAATTTTCATTTGATGATCATTAATTTCATGGGGTATATAGTCTGAATATTTTTATATTGGTAAGGCCCGAACCTTTATTTTTCATTTGAGTTACAAATCCTCGCTCTTTAACCCGCTATAATTCTTAATTATAATTTTATATTTTTTATAGATTCTTTTTATATGTTCCACAGTCATTTATATATATCATTTATTCTTTATTTGATTTATAAATACATGTTTTATATGTTTCTCTTCACAATTCATCCTAATATTCATGCCCAATTAAATATAACTTCTCGATTTCTTACCAATTTTCATGTACCATCCATAATCTATTTAAAGAAACCATTATTTTTATAAAATCACAACTTTTTGAAGAAAAATGTTTTTTTATTTCTAGTTTTTTACAAACAATTATGATAAATTCAAATTATTTTCCCAAAATAACTCTTTCTTTCAATGTAAAAATAGAATTTCTCTCAAGAATTTCTTAATGGTATTATTGGAGTATTTTCATCTATGATTATGATTCAAAATTTTCAATGTGATATAGAAAAAATTTATTTAAATTTAATATTTTTATTCGATATATAAGGAATGCATTAAACATTTTAAGTGATAGGGTAGGCCTTCTCTAGCCCCACGAAGCATCAGTAGTTCTAATGAGACAAATAAGACCAGGTTTTGGCCAAGACCTTACCCATTTATGTATACTTGTTTGACAAGACTATATGGTGTGTTTATGCTGTCTATGATTTTTCATTCAATTTTTTTGTTATTTTTAATTGATAATCCATGTGACTATTTGACTATTAATGTTTTATTCTCATGTGACTATTAATATAGAAATCCTTATTCAAATTTTATTCGTACTATATTATTCTCAACATTATCTCCTAATGGAATCTATTTTTAGTTATTCCCCTTTATTTATTGTTTATTTTAATTTATGATAGATATCTCTATATTGATTTCCTTTATTATGAATCAGATCACACCCCTTTCTTATGATTTATTTTTCCCTAGAAGGTGAAAATGTATATTATAAATGAAATTTAGGGATATCTACGAGTTATGGATGTTTCTAGTATAATTGTTTTGTGGTTTTTCAATAAAATTTGTATTTTAATACTTTTGTTTTTTTGGTTTTCCAAAACAACTAAATAACTTGTTTCATTAGGATGTGAAAAAAATTTCATAGTACCATTGTAATAAATCAAGGCATGGGCTCTGGGCTACTGGGGTCAGGGTCTTTACATGAAAACATACCTTGATTCCTCGCATGTCGGTGGCCTGATTAAGGATTCCCTCTAAATAATACCTAATCACCCATAGAACATAGTAGAGGTCTATTCAAGTGGTCCCAATATAATATTATTCTTTTCTGATCAGTGATCTATATTTTTTCAATCAGATTAATTCTCACGAAGGTCTCCGAAACAAAATCCCGCCCACAACTGCATCCTCACCTGCCTCATGCCAAGAAATGGTTATTAACATGGTCTCCTTAAAAGAACCATGTAAGGGTACATCTGAATCATATCTTTATAAATTTTATTTAATTTGGAATCAATCAAGTCTAGGTGACCATCCTATGCCCCAAAAAAATTCTATAATTCAAGCTCGAAGCATATCTTACAATATGTGCATTGTCCAATAGGACTAGACATTAGTTTTTGGATGGTCTGTCCTAATAAGCCTCAGAAATTGCCCAAATGTTTTAAAATCACTAAAAAATTGTGGTATAAAATTTGAAACTCTATCTGATACAGTTATTATGGGAATTCTATGGAAGTGTATGACCACTTTGACATAGATATTTCCTAGCTCGTATAATAGTTGTGTCTGTCTAATTTGTATGAACATAGAAGACTTCTTTACCCAATAAAAAATAACCTAGACTATTTCATGACTCCTTGGAGTCCTAGGTAAATCATTCACAATTCTTTCATGATTCCCCACCTAATGATATGTATTTCCCTCATCTGTCACTCAACAATGGATTCACTGATTACTTATCTCTTATATATTTGTGATTAACATCATCATTAAATGATGTTCCAAAGAATGTTATGTTACAGAAACATAACCCCACTAGTAATTCATGTCCCTAAATAGATCATAGATATAATAAGGACAAAAATATTAAAAAAGTAAAGAAAACGAAATAGATAAGTTCATGACTTTAACATGTACAGTAACAAGTTTCTAAAAAATATCTTTTCATTCATGATCCACCGCATAGTGTTTTCTTTCCTCAGATCCATGACCATGTCAATGAATTTCATGAGTTTCCCCCATTAGTTGAGTCTCTATACTCTGTCAGTGTCCTCCACTCCTCGTTTGTCCTGACATTCTAGCACTTCTCTTTGAAACAATAAATAAAAAATAAATTTGACTATCATTTCCACACTGGTGGTTGTCCACTGCTATATTCCAAAAAAGTGACACTATAATCACCCCTTAGATCAATATTTTTAGCACCTTCCACCCATAAAGGGTATTAATGTGGTTCTTCTCTGACCTGAATGTCTTCCACACTATTATTCCTTGTTCGCTTTTCTCTTCATTCTATAAAAAGTAACTCCTAATGTAGTAAGGGTAAAAGTACTCACTAACTATCTATTATCTGAATTTAAGTCAAATACATTATATTATTATAGAAAATTCTCAATGGTTTCTCCATATGATGAACCAATAATCGTGACATCAATTCAAAGCCTCTAACTTCACATGTAATATTTAGTTGGAAGCTTATCTCAAACATTAGAGAATTATGTGCCTCATTTATATCGAAAAAAATTATAATGTGATGTAAATCTATAAAATGAACAACGTATATAGAGAATTTCATAGAAACATTTCATAACTGCATGAACTTTAGGAAAAATTCCATATTTGTCATGTCAGGAAAGTACTTATCAAGAAACAACTCATTGATGGTCATCTATTTACGGCCTACTCGTCTCCCAAACTGACTCGTGGTAGCCCACTATCTTTTAGAAAGTCCTTAAAACGTGGTGGTATATAGAATAACCCATAATTCCATGTGAATCTGTACTATCTCAAATATAAATTCCTTGAATTTCCATTAATCAACTGCACCCTATGTTCCACCAGTACCCTATAATTTCAGGGGATGTTGAAGCAAAAAATATCATGAATGGACAGTCATATTCCTTTGAGAGACTCCTCCCTAAACATGAACTATCCAAAAATTTCATGGTTGGATGGGATCTATATCATTGATCATCTATAAATTTATAAGAGTATGGTGTGGAGCATAATATTGTATCACATGTGGTGGAAATAGGAAATCCTAGGCTTCTTCAGTTGGCGGTATCATCAAACATCTCTATGATGGAATCTTCTGCAGCATAAGGGACATTAAAAAAATACACATTTCCTAACCTATCTATGGGATCATAAAATGTATACCCTATAATTCCACCTTAAACACAAGTTATAACCTCCTAAACCCAACCCTTGTATCCCTACATTCATGTTAGTCCATATAATCATATACACATTAACACCACAATATACTCAGTTATACTAATTAAATCCAATAAATATATATCACACAACATGTCAACAGATATATCACATACGGAAACAACCCCAATCATATAGTGAAAAATAGGAGAAATAATAAAAGAAAAATCATTAACAAAATTAATAGTTACGTTTATAGCATGTGAACCAACACGCCGATTAATATTGCACAAAAACCTGATATCTCATAAATCACATATCAATTTCATGTGCATCACCCATGATGATTTTAATTTACTATGACAGGAAAACATAATTTCCTTGTATTATGGAAGAAATGGTCCTCTATAGAGTGCCTTTCAGAAACTGTTATTGTTCTCCTCCCCATGTCCAAAATGACTTATCTCTTGTATATATTGTTCTAATGGAAAGAATGAGAATAATTAGTTATTGAATCATGTTCCTCTAATACCATTTTGAAACATACCAAACTGAGCTACCATGTTCGATCTGAAATACCACATGACCACATGCATACCTACCTATATAGAAGAGGATATTGACAAGTATTGATTTACCAAATATGATAGTAGGGAGACTATACCCTTCATATCACGTCACCGAGTTGGATAAAAATCAACAATAATAATAATACAATGAATAATTACTCAATGTAAAAATATTGAAAATTAGTAAGTGACATATATATAAATATAGTTCCCGTAGTGGTGAACATGTCCAAAGTATAAGAAGAGGGTTAATACAAGGAATGTAAATAAACAACATATATGTAGTACCCTAGTGTCATTCTCAGTTTTCTCTAGATCCATGATACACCACTCAACCATCCACCATATTTCCATTCCCAATCATTGGATCTCTAGCCCAGAAATCTTCAAAAATAATGAAATTATTAAGGAGGGTGTTCGTACATGACTCGTGATGGTTAACTACATACACCAAACCTATAGTGTCTACCTAAAACATTTTGTACTTTTGAGCTATTCATTATGCTTTCCCCTCTAAATGGGTATAAAATCCTACTTTTGAGGATGTTAGGACTATGTCAGCTTAACTAGCGACATACACACGACCTCAAGGAACCACCTAAGTATATTGGTACCTGATACACAATTCCATAATCTATGTAACAAAAAAACAATAAATTTATGTATAATGAATTATAATCCACAACATGATCGATGTTAGGATAATAACACAAAAATAAGTTCACCCATGGCTACTCACACTCCCATGTGCCTCTCAGAACAATCATGTATTAGTCCAAAATAACATCACATCATGAAATATATATATATATATATATGTTTCACCAAATGTTAGTGAACCACCTAACCCATTGTTGTAGACACCAACAATATGGTAAAACAACCCGATGTTGTTGGATAGTTGAATTAGATACCATAATAATCAAGAACACCACTTCATTTCCTTATTACTGTAAATTTGGACATGTCAATGTATTATGTTTTTCAAGAGTCCCTCGAACAAAAATAAGTAATTTTATTTATGAAAATAAATAAAATATCGCTTATGACCGTACTTTACCTATCCTAGGAAATTTTTGAATTATCATTCAAGAAAAGTACATTCTCTCGCAATATTCTACATAAGAAAAATTATCTTTGCGATATTTTTCTAATTTATCATTTTATAATTAAAATTTATAATTTTTTATAAATTATCTTTTTATAATGTTCATTTGATAATTTATTACAAATTACCTTCAATAATTATATTTTCATAATAAATTATCCTACCATAGTTTTAATTTTATAAATTTTCTATTTATAATCTAGTGACTATCTGTTAGTAATATTAATAATTATCCTTGATAATAGCACAATTATACTTTTTTAATTTTAATAAATGTACTTTTAAAATATTTCCATGATCGTTTGATAATAATAGTTGTCCTTTAATAATATCACAATTACCATTCAATAATTAAACAATTATCCTTTAACAATATAAAAATTATCATTTGATAATTTAATATTTATACTTTTATAATCTTGAAATTATTGTTTGATGATTTTTTATAAATTATTCAATGATAATTTTCCGCAATTATAAAATTATAAATCAGTGTGATTATGATTTTATGAAAACATTGAATAGTTCAATTAAATAATCATTTCATAATTCCTTATGATTATATAGGATAATTTTTTCCAATTTAAATTTATTAATTTTTTTTATATGGCCCTTTATAAATTAAAAATTATCCATGATAATATTTCCTGAAATACCCCTTCAAAAAAACTGGTTTTTTATCATTTTAACAATTAGGTATTTATAATTCAATATAATTATCATTTGATAATTCTTTGAAATTATCCATGATAATTTCTAGTGAAATTTTATCTTCAAAATTACATTACTATAATGATAATTTACTTTTTTTTATTTAATAAATAAAAATAAAAAATAATAACAAAATAATAATTAAAATTAAAATAAATCCCACATTATCTTCTATAGGAGAGGAAAGCTAGGGAATCAAAAAACACAATGTCTTCTCCTTGAAGAAGAGGAATGAGGAAGGGACATTCACCAATTATACACACGGGTCATTTGGGGAAACTTGGACTTGACCAGATGCAGCATGAACCATAACCAAATAATTGGGTTATTTAAAAACCCCAAAGCTACATGTTTTTAAATTAAAAAATTAATTGCTGATTTAAATCAATTATTCAACCATGAACTGAATGTGGAGACCATATTTTCACATAAGTATGGTCTTTCAACATTTAGTGGGTAAAAATGGGAAAAATTCTATATTTTATTTCCATATGATTATCATATTGGAGGGTTGGGGATATTTGTTGTAGAAGATTAAGATTATAATTCATTTTTAATAATTAAACTATTAATAAAGTTATAAATTAACTAAATATGAAATGTTATCTAACAAAACACCCTAAACACATAAAATTTATGCACCTCCTAGGGTAAACCCCTATCCCAAATCAAAATATGGTATGAGATTTCTCATAAAATTTACAATTTCAGAGATATTAAATTATTTACTCAAAATTATTATAATATAAAAAGAGTAATAAGTCATCCTTTTGTTTTATCTATCCAATAAACTAACACACACAAAATTTATCCCCTTTTTAGGGAAAAGATGTATCCCAGGCCTAATGTTGGTACCATATTGGTAATATAATGTACTATTTTGGAGATATTTAATTATTTTTGTAGAAATATTCTGAAAGTATTAAAATATATCAAGAATTTTTATTCATTATATTCCAAGGATAAATATGCCTCAAAATCCTATTGTAATTTAGTTCCTTACACTAAAAATATTCCATAGAATACTCCTAGGTGTTAAAGAGGCTTTTCACCTTACACAAATCACATTGAATCATAAATTAACGGATGTTTTTGAAAAAGTTCATATTCACATAATAATAATCATAAGTTATTATCCATTTGTGTTTTTATTATTTAAAAAAAGGTTATTACATGTCCCATGTAATTTCCTATAGTGTAATTTCAATAAATGAGTCATTGATACATGTTTAGTTACATAATTTTCAGGACATATATTTGATATAGAGTAAATATAATTTATGTCCAATAAATAACACATAGCTTTGAATATTATGTGGAAATTAATTAATCATTTAATATTCATTAAATCCATTAACAAATAATGTACGATAAATTATGGTATTAAGGAATCTTGTTGACATGTTTTAATAGTGTAATTAATTTTTTTTCATCCTCATAGATGGGTATTATATATGATGTTTATAAGAAATCCACACATGGTGTATTTTAATCATCATATATCCATAATAGACACATGGGACTCATCTTGTAATTAACTATACGAATTTATGAGGTATACTGTGTTTAAATTATTTATAATCCATTTATCCTCCTTATTTCATATTTTAAAATACCATTCAACTTTTAATAAATACATTCCACATATTTCCCCATATGGTTTTTTAGAGTTTCACTCTGAAACCACATGAACTATATGACCTGTATTATTGTTACAAATAGTGTAGTTTGAAAAAAATACTTTCCTATTTAGCCTACAATACTTTTGGCATGTAGTTATTTCTGATTTAATTTTCTTCACAAAACACATCCGAATACAATTGAGGCTATACTTGGTGCCATGAATCTGGATTCATGGAATGAACCTTCCAGATTCACCACCATGTAGTTCCTTTTTATACACCCATATGCCCTAGATTCCCTAAATGGGTTATTTGGATTGTTATTAATCTATTTTCAATTTTATCTTGATCATAATATGTTGAATGTAGAAGATATCTTAAATTTATGAATAAATAGTGAATAATATAGAAATTAAAAATATAACTTCAAATGAAAAAATAAATCAAATATTAATATATATTTTTTAATTTAAACATGATCCATTTCATACATAATAATTTTTTGTGCATAGTTGATGTTGATCAAGTCTATTCCCAATAATGTTTTCATTGAATCGAACAAATAAACTATAATAAAATTTTGAATAATTTCATGTAACTTTATTACATATAGTGAAAAATATTGAATTTGTAATATTTTGGTGTTTTGGTATATTTTTTTAATTACATGGAATTATTTCAAGACCAGGCTCTAAGATGGCACATGATTATGAGGCCCAATAAGGTTGGAACGTATTTTAGAAATTTTTTATAGTACATTTTGTAATCGTGCAAGTGAGTTTTTTTAAATTTTTAACTAGTTCCAATATTAAAAATCATAGGGAACCATTGAATTAAGAATGTCTATATTTTCCTAATAAGGGCCTAACCATAATCAGCATAGGTCTACCGAAAAAGGTAAATTTTGTAATTTTAGTGAAAAATAAAATAAACATATTAGTTTATTTTACTCAAACTATTTATGTTGCGATACAACGACCAGTCAGCACTATGGTGCATCGATGAGGCGACGCTTAGTCATTAATGAACCTCATTAATGAGACAGTGTGGTGATGCCCAATGCGTCTCCTTCATTTAATTAAATAGGGATCCATAGTTGAAATACATCCCTAGGAAATTCTATGATGAAAAATTAATCACTCTCTCTCTCTAATGGAAAATTTCATCGATGGATGCCAATGAATAAATGATCGATGAAAATTTTTGGGATGAATTTGAGAGATGAAGAATGATGAAGAATGCTATCAGATTAAGAATTGATGAAGTTTCGGATCTTCGTTCCTCACCAGTGAAGTATCCCCAAACCAGGAATGGGTATAATTGATTAATGATTTCCCCATTCTTATTCTAAAACAATGAACACGTATTAACCCATGAACTTGTTGATCCACAGATGATGTCTTCTTGCAGGAGGGTGTTTTACATGGGATTTTTGCACTAGAAATGATGATTATCTTGTTGAACTATGATCCCAACCCTCCTCTATTTTTAAAAATATAATGCATAGGGTTTAGGGGGACAACGAAATGGCAAGAGCCCTTTTTCTGGTGCATTTTTCATCATAGTATCCTAGAAATGGAAGAAAAAGTGGATCAAAGGCTATGGATGTGAATGAAGTGACCCGATTGGCCTGAGCGTATAGAAAGATGTATGATCAGGCCACCGAAGAAATTTCAGTGGCACACATAATGTCCGGCAAGTGTTCCACCACTGGCGTGGTGAACCCAGTGGTCGGAAGTGGGCACAGGCAGGAGGCGACACCACCTCGGCTGCCACGTGTGGGACGAAGCAGCCTGTCGTCAATGACCGCAATGGCGATGGCTGTGCGCCTGGCATGTGCCGCGGTGGAGTAGAGCTGTAGCAGCTAGCTGTAGGATGTTCCATGTAGAAGGAGCTTCCTAATCGATGTGGGGGCCGAGTTCTGACAAAGGTGGTAGCCGACTAACTAGATAAGCACGACCCAATTGGATTGGTTGAGTTGGGATGGGCCAAACTGACTGGCACACTAGGTTGGGTTGGACCTGCAAAACTAGGCCGCTGGAGTGGCCCATGTAATTTTTTTCAAGTCGGTCCATTTTATCGAATCGAGCCAAAAAGATAATGATGGTCTGTGGGGCGGTTCAGAAATGAAATTTGCCCGCCGGTGCGGGCTGGGACGGATAAAAATCGATTCAATGGGTGACTGGGCTGACTGAACCCATGACCAACCATAGCTGGGTCTAGTGAGGCCTAATGGGCCAAACAGATAGGATCAATTAATGCGGGATCCTGATCTAGTTTGTTTGTGTCGGTCAAAACCAGTTGGACTGGGCCCTAACACTACTAACTCAAATTTTCAAAAAGGGATGTATCTCCAAAACCATGTGTCTGATTGATGCATCATCTACAGTGTTGGGACCATCATGAGGGGAGATCCTTTTGAAAACAACTAAATAAGATCTCATGGATGTTGACCCAGCATGACTCCATGACTCAGTTACCCTGAGAGGTTCTATGACTCATCCACCCAATGAGGCTCTATGACTTTGGTACCAATGAGGAAGCATGACTCAGCTACCCAGTTAGGCTCCATGACTCAGCTATCGGAAAAACATTTTTATTTATCTACCTGGCAAGGCTTCGTGACCCAGCTACCTAGTGACACTCTTTGACTCATCTATCAGTGATTTTTTGGACCAAGTGAGGCTTGGTGACTCAACTACCAAGCAAGGCTTCTAAAATCATCTATCAATGAGGCTTTGGGACTCAACAACACAATGAGGATTTATGAATCATCTACTAAATAGGCCTAAGAAACCTAACTGGACTAATGTAATAATTTAGGATGAGTGTCTTTGTGGAAATTGATGTTTAGTGTTTTCAATTGTTGGTTTTTCTGTCAAAACGTTATGTTATTCATGTGTTTTCATGACTCCAGTAGCTTTAATCTTCGTGCAATATTTTGTGATTTCCTTTTAGGGTTTCAATGTGACCCAAGTTGGTTTTGGGTCCCTATTAGGTATTTTTATGCTCACCCATGCATGGGCTTTTCCAAAACATATTGTGTCTTGTGCAGAGGAAGGTTAACATTGACTGGGATCTTGGAGAGAAAGGGCTATGTGGTGCTCGGAGATTGATTTATAGATGTAATACTCTTCAATGACATCAGGAAATGAGCTACACCTACACTTCATATAGGATCTGTGGAGAATGGCCTCCAGATCATGTACATCATTTTTATGAACTTACATTTTTAGGGTGTTTTGTATTATGACCCCTTTTTCCTTTTAGTTTAACCTTTACTTGTGTTTTTTCTTCCTTGTATGAAAAACATGTGGTTGGTATACGAGTTTCGGCTTTACTTTCTATAGTATATGATTTTTTGTTTGCAGGTTTGAAGGCAATGCCTTCCCTTCTTTGGGATATTCCTTTTTGGTTCTAGTCAGATGCCCCTAGCCTATAGAAGGAGGGTTTGGGTTAGTCACGACATGGGCCCTGGGGGACCGGTCATGACATAATGATTCATATAATAAGAGATATTTTCTCTATCATTAAATTTACAAATAATTTAGTATAAATAAAGGAAACCTGTTATTTTTTTCATTATTCAATGATTGTGTTGAACATTCAAACCTTTAATTGGTTATACCAATATTTCATCAAGAGTATCCATCATAGAATCCATACAGGGTTAATTCATAGGTGTTCCTTTGATCATTATTTTTTATTGAGGGTACTCTAGTAAATGGCATAGTGGTATTATTCATCTTGCACTACTTTCTGTTGATTTTAATAAATTTCATTTATGATTGATGGATTTATTCATGTTTTCTCATTTTTATTAATTATTACAAATATAGGAGATAATTTCATTATAGAAAGATTAATCTTATATATAATAATTTTAGATATTGAATTAACTATGGAGGGAGAATATTAATGACTAAAAAATGATTTTCACACATTAAGGGAAATGATAAAATTGTGAAAATGTAAAAGTAAGTATTTGGGATTGGTAAATTCATAGTGGCCCACATCTAATATATTATTCCAAACAAAAAAATGTCTATAATAATTATAATAATATGATTATTTTATTGATGGATTATTTTATAATGGAATATATAAATATCAATATATAAATTAATATTTATTTAAGTGATATTTAGTATACAATTTCTATCTCATAGTGCATTAATCATCCCATGCATATTAAATAGAATTTACTAAACAAATATTAGTAAATAAAATAGATTTTATAAATATATATATATATATATATATATATTATCTGTATAGAGAATATATATTTATTTTAATATTTTAATCACATAATATCAGGATAGAATATTTGATATTAGTTAATCTTAAATAAATATTATTCCTCTTCATGTAGAATAATATTTATTTCAATAAATAAATTATAATATAATTTCATTAAGATCAATAGATACACTATGTATGCATCCCATTAATATTATTCTATAGTAACATTAGGCAGGCTTGCCTAATGTCAAATTTCAGCTTCTCACAACACATAAAAACTCCCATTAAAGATAATATTAATTTAACAATTTTGAAAATAATATATAAATGAAATTTGTTAAATATAATACCCTTCTATAACTATATCAACATGTAGGTTTCATACTAGTATCCTTTTCCTATATATTTGTTAGCCCAACTGGTTAAAAACCTAAAAGGGGGAGAGAATTATTGTATGATGGATTAAAAATCAAATTTGGATGTTTTTACTTCATTAAAAACTGTCTTCTCACCCATTCACATTGAAATGATTAAAAATAAATGAAATAAAGTATGAGACACTACGATTTTACTTGGTTCATCCTTATTGGGAAACGTCCAGGGAGAATAAAACTGCAATGTGCCGATATTCCAAATATACTAAGAATCACTACCAAAATAATGTTTCGGATAGTTCAATTATATGATTAGTCTACATCATTTAAAATGATTGGATCAGACTTCATGTCCCTCCTATTTTACAACTAACCATAATATGAATGCACACTGCTCACCCAAAGGAAGTGTGCTCACTACTCCTCCATAAAAATATATTATTTTTTTTGAATCACCATATAATTATTTCATACATTTATGAGTGTTCCTTGAATTCATTTTTTCACCTAGTAGTTGAAATCAACATTTACTCATACTATAAATTTTTTGAATTTGTTATCAGGAACTCTTTTAGTCCCTTAAGAAACATCCCTTCACCCACTGTGAAATTACATGCATCTTCCATGAACTACCATGAACCACATAGCGTAACTGCTTCATAGACACATTTTTCTTCATAGATAACCTATAATTCCTTGACAGATGATTCCTCATCAACCAATGTTGCTTCATGGACTACATTCAATCTGAAGATGGTTTGTCTTATTCAATATAAATTCTTTTTATAGATTTTTTCTTCATATATTATGCCTTTGGGGAATCCTCCATCACAAACCATTTTCCCCTTTAAGTAATTCTCCATCACAAACAGTTTTCTCCTTCTGGGAATCTCTCCCTCATGAACCACTTCCTTTAGGGAAATTTTCCCTCATGAACTAGTCTGTACATCACCACATCCTTACAATGATGAACTTCTCTAATGAATATTTATCTCATAAATGAATCTGATTATGGTTATTCACATTGGATAATAGATACACAAAACCCACTAATCATATTTACTAGAAATGTTGATGAGGTACAACCTTCAATATGAATATTATATATAGTTATTAGAGTGAATTCAATCATTTATGACATGCCTTAAATAAACACCTTATGAAAATGGAATTCATGTAGTGAACTGATCCTATAGTGTCTTGAAATCTCAATCCGCATTTACAAAATTTCAATCTCCATTGAAGTTCATGTAGTTTCCTAGGTGAAATTTTTCCCATTAGTATTTTTCATTGTTGATCCTGATACATTCATTTTTGGTCCACATATCACAGTTTTGCTCCTATTTGATCTGAGAATCACATGATTAAAAGTTCAATAACATCTATCTTTGATGTACAGTCTGTGAAATCATTTATATGCACTGTGGTTTTCCAAAAATGATATAAAAATCATTCCTTTTCTATAATAAAATATTATTTAAAGGCCAATAATTCGGTAGACTATGGGAATCCATACCACCTTAAACACATCTGCATCAAAAATACCAACCATAATGAAACATTTTCATCCAAATTTTCCAAAAAACACAATAACCCAAAAAAAACTATTATGGTTCCTTGATTTGTTTTCCCAAATAGCCTCCCCCATTTGCTTTTTTTAAATGTCTTCACAATTTTATAAAACCTTAATTCTTCTTCCAAAATCATCCAAAATTTCCTTTTTTCAATTTTGATGGTGATCAATGGTTTACTCAACTCACACTCTCATCCCACATGAGCAATGTATGGAGTGATAAATAGAAGTAGCATGAAAATTTCAACAATGAATCTTTTCATTCCAAACCTGCTCAACTAATTTCATCACAAACCCAATTATTCATGATATATACCCTTTGATAAATTATTTTTAGCATCATTATATTTAAAACTCACTCTATTTCATGGGTAAACCTATCATCTTCACCCCAATATTGAATAATACATTTTCTCCTCCTTTTTTAGACACAACATCTCCTCCTTTGTCAATGAACTCAAAGTCACACCATTATGGTCTTCCATAAGGTGAAGAACATGAATTAGAATATTTGGGAAAATCAAACCATACCTTAGGTAGAAGGGGTCCAAAATGCAAACTTTTTCTGTGAGGGGAGTCAACTAAACACCATGATTTTTTGATGATGTTCAAATGATTTCTTGGATATGGTCTTTTCTATAATGTCGATATCATTTTGTTTTATAGTAACACACTCTAACATCACAATCCCATGGTATACAACCTCCATGATAAAATGATACATTATCTCAATGTGCACTGTACATGAGTGATGGAGTATTGATTATCTATGATTTATAGAACTTGAATTATCATAATTAATTCTGAATGGAGAATTCACTTGAACTCCCATATACTATAGCCACTACTTAATAAACATTAACTATGTAAAAGATTGAGTGGCCTCAATATATTTTTCTACATCGTTGCTCAATGAAGTTCAATCATTCATCTTTCTTTTTTATGAAATACAAAGTCTAAAAATGTAGAATTTACCCCCTGGTGTTGATTTCCTATCATCTTTTGTACCCGGAAAATATGTATCTATATAACCTAAAAACTCTTAATATGATTTTCATTGTATATAAAACTGAAATACATTGTGGCATTGATATATATAAGTATTGTTTTAACTGAAAGTATGTGGATTCATTTAGGAAAAATTTGATATTTCTCTATTTAAAATATATAAAATACAATATTATGTCTTGTTGATGTTATGTGTAGTATACTACCAATGATTTTCATCACTTCTATCACATTAAATACATTTCCTTCATCTTTATATAATAGTTTCATTCAGGTTTCCACCCAATTTTTCATCTCATTAGAAATATCCACTCTAAATCTTCTAAAAACCTCCTTGGCACAATTATATTAATAAATTAATGTTCCATTATTTCCTTGTTTCAACTATAAACCATAGAAAAATGTCTGTTTCCCAATCCTTGACCTTTCAAATAATAATTTCATGAATTATGAAAATTGATTTCAATATGATTAATCTGATCCGCTAAATATTATGCCATCAACATACACCAGAACCCTAATCCTTTGATTATTTTCATTTTTGACATAGATTTTGTAATTAACTCCACATAACTAAAAACTGAGCTTCATCAAAAACATATCTAATCATGAATACCTTGATCTGGATGATTTCTTCAACCCATATAGCCCATTTTTTAAACGGTAAACTCTGTTTTCATCTTCATGAATGAGAAAACATTTTGGATACTCAATATAAAATACTTCTTCTAGAAATCCATTCAGAAATGTTGACATTCAAGCCATTTAGAAAACATTGAACCCTCTTTTTACTATTATTGACAAGAAAAATATTATTGACTTTGGCCTCACAACTGGTGAAAATGTTTCTTCAACACCCAAAGACTCTCTACAGGACTACCTTGTGCTCACTAATCTTTCATTGTGTTAAATAAATGTCCAATATTCATTCATCCTATTGTAAAAGACCCATTTGGTCCCAATTTCATTCATATCAACTAGTCTCGATATAATCTCCCATGTCTGGTTCTTCTCAATTTGGGCAGGATCCTCATTAATACCTTGAACACAATTCGCATCCCTACATGATTGATTATGAAATTTGGGATCATCCTGAGATATTAAGGATTCTTTCTACAATTAATTAATTTTTCATGTTGGAAAAGAGTTGCATGATCAGTAATGATTTTCTTTCAGTATATTTTATCTCAACTCTTCGATTTTGGTGCATATACCGACTTTACATCCTCCTTCTCATCATCAGCGTCTTCTTCGGAATAAACATTTCCCACTTCTTCCCCCTTGAAGTTCTTACCTCCTTATAAAATTCATTAGAAAAATATTCACTATGTTTTTTAAGATTCCAACAATTATCTAATATTGTGAAATTAGATCATTCAACTAACATTCCAAACCTCATCTTGAAACAATTAGATGCATTTATTTTTCTTAAATATACATGAAATATCCCCTCATCTCAATGTGATTAAAATTTCATTTAATTAACTTTATTTAGAATAAAACATTTACTTCTAAATATTTTAAATTTTTTCCATTTTGGCTTCATCCTATACCATATTTAATGTAGAGTCTTTCCTTACTCCAGTAATAAAAGAGCCCTATTGGATATGTAGACCGATGTTAAAAAATATTCCATCTAGATTTTTTGTGGTAGTTCCTTCTCCATAAGAATTCAACTAGACATGACTTCTATGATATGAATTAAACTCTCAACCACACCATTTTTTTAGGAGTTCTCACTTCATAAGCATGATGGATTATCTCATCTTTATCGAAATAATATTCCACTTGACTGTTTGTGAATTTTTTACCATTATCAGTACAAAAATTCAAAATCTATTGTACAATAATTATATTAGATTCCCTCTTATACTATTTTTAGAAACTAAACTTATAAAAATTATGTCAAATGAAAAATAGAAATTACCTTTTTATTAAATAATAAATTGAAATAAAATAATGCATCTTCCCATTTATGGAACTTGGTGAGATAAGTCCACATACATCATCATGCACAAATTCAAGTACTATGGATAAATATTTAACTTTTTCATTGAATGTTTTTATGAAAATCATCCCTTATTGGCATGCATCACATATATGAGAACGATCACATGATAAATTTAGTAGATCACTAGATACATGACATTTGACCATATCTTCTAGAGATGCTTAGCATTGATAGACATGTCTTTTATACCACAACATGTTTTCTATTTCTCTGGGTAAAATTAACATATCTTCTTCTCTGCTTGTAAATTAGAGATTCCCCATTATTATTATACCTTTCTGAACAACTATACTATCTATTCCTTCTATAATTAAGTTATTCTTGTCAAATCATATCAAATAACCAAAGATGCATTGTTTACTAATATTAAGCATGTTATGATTGAGTCTATTAACAAAAAATACATCAACACATCTCAATTGGTTTCCCTAAATATGTATTTTACCAAGCCAATATTTTGCAGGCCATCATCATTTCAAAATTTTACAATACCTTCATTGTGATATTTTAATCCTATAATAAGATTCCTATAATATATAATATGGGATTCACATCCACTATCAATGATCCATACACCAAAATGATATGTTGATTTAAGGGAAATCTCTACAACTGTTATATTTTCACCTAATTTCATTTTGATCCATGTTTTTGACATTATATTTGGTATGGATTGATAATATTGAACTTCCTTATAGTATTACAGACTGTCTTTATCTTATATGGATGTAAATTGATTATTCATTTTCCGATCATTTCAGGATACATTGGGAAACTGTCAATGACCAAATTTAGTCTGCTTTGGAATATTCCTCTAAATTGATATTGAGAAATATCATTCCATGGGTTTGAATCATCCTCACCTCAAATAGTTTCCTCTAATTATATCCTAGGATATTGATCTCTGTATGTATACATCATTTGGTATCATTAAATTCAGTACCTCTTGGCTATGGAACATTTATTTTTTTGGTGTCACATTTTTTAAAAAATATAACAACTAATGTAGGGTGAATTCTTATTTGTCACTACTACACTAATGTTTTTCCCATGGGTCCTCTAAATATTCTAGTTTTTATTTGTACCCAATTAAATAATCAATATCGATGTGGGTTCTTGTGGATTGACATCATCCATTACGGAATTTTTTTTATCAAGCCCCATACCAACCTTATCATTTAAATTTGAATTTTTCTTAATTTATGTTGAACCTCAATGCTCTAATTTTTCTATTTCTATATACTAAATGATCTTATATTTAGATGTCATACTGAGAATCAATAATTTTTCTAGATCCATGCAATTTCATCACATTTCAATGACTTCCTCTTCAATCTCTTCAATATGTTTGATTTTTTCATTCCCTGGGTTATTCAAATAATTGATCACATATTTATGTTAAAAAATTTGAGCTGGTACTCACCAACCATTTCTATGATATCTTGAATAATAAATTAAATCATTCAACATCTTCCGCCAACTCAGACATCCCTTCTTCATAATATTGAATAAAAAGTTTTTCATCATGGACCGCTCTGTTGGATTTCAACATTTTGGCTCTCCAAAGATCCATCTCCCCAAGAGTGGATTCAAATTTAGCATCCATATCATCTCATCCTTCAAATTATTTTTCATCATTTTCATTTTCATCCTTTTTATGGGACCTACCAACAACTTCACAATATCATTTTCTCCATGATATTTTCAATTCTCCATCACTTGAACCTCTATTTTTTTAGACTATAATATTCATGTGGAAGAGGATTATTCATTATGAATAAATTTCTTTTAAACCTTTTCTTCCCTTTCACATAGGATGAATACATCTTCATAATAATTTCAACATCATCATCATCATCTTCATGAATCTTCCTAAGGCTCGTTGCTATAAGATGTCTGACCATTCCACGTTGAAAGAATGTAAGTAGGATTTTCCCTTTAATATTTCATTTCCTCATTGAAAATTTTATTAATGTAATGACATGTGGTTATATTTCGATTCTTCTTCCTGACCATATTGATTAGTGAGATTCTTCAAAGCCAATAATACCACTTCTTTGGACATCTCTTTTTTAAAGAGTCATTATCATAATTTCTCATCTCATATTAAGGCATTGTATTGTTAAAGCTATCTAATGTCAACTCCATTGGATTTTTATTATCCAATACATAATATTTCAAATTGAACCATGGTGGAGGTCTTCTCAATATATACTTGATAATTTTTACATCTTCAATAATTTCTCTCAGACCACGCGTGTCTTCCACTACAAAATTTAACTAATCAAATAATTCATTAATAGATTCATTATGGTGTATTATGATATCATTATTCATTTTATATCGAATATAATGATTTTCATCATTTATTTTTGAGTCACCCACAAAATTTGTTTGAAAATTTTCTTACATATAATGTGACAACATGCTTGAAATCACCTTTGTATCGATTTCATTAGCTAGGGAGATCCCAAAATCATTGATTCATTTTAAGTTAGTATACAATTCCCTTTGTTAATTTTTTTATAAATCACCACTTTTGATACATAGAAAAATTCCACGCATTGCTACTATAAAAACAAACAATCCAAAAGGTCAAAATCTGTACTTTTTTCGATTCTTACATAACTGAAAAAAAAAACATCAATGATCTAAATCTATTTATGATTGACTACCTTCACTTAAAACCTTTAGAAGAAACATTCACATTAAATATCCCATTGATACAAATTGTTATCAAATATAGGATTAATACTCTGAGAGGTGGGGTCAATCAAGGTATGATAGATTAAAACAATAATCTCTTCTGAAATTTTTTCATCATTAAACAAATCACTCTTCTCAACTTTCCTATAAAAATGTATAATCTTTAATGAAATCATTCATGAGATAATAATTATTTTACTTGGTTCTCCTTCATTGGGTTCTGTCTAAGGAGCATACAATGATAATGTGGTGATGTACCCAAACTACTAAAGATCACTTCCAAAACAGTTTTGGGGTAGATCACTTTTATAACCAGGTTCACTTACCATATTATGTTCATATTCGACTCACTTTACCTTAGGGTGTGCAAAAATACTAATTTGAAATCTCAGTACTCTCTCAATTGAAGTCTGATTACTGCACCTCCAAAGAATCAACTGTTGTTATGAATCACTTGATAAGTATTTCCCACATATAGGAGTGTGCCGTGAATTCATGTTTTAACCATGTATATAGAATCTAGTTTTCCACAAACTATTATATTGAATAAATTTTGTTCTAAAATTGTATTATTCTCTTCGTGAACTTACATTCACTCTCTGTGAACTATCTTGAAACTTCTGTGAACAAAATTTCTTTGCATTGGATGGGGGATTCGTAGGAATCCTTTTCATTATATACTACCTCTTCTTCACATACATCTAATCCATTTTGAACCAAGTATTCTTTGCATACTTGCTTCACATCATGTATGGAAATTTTTTCACAAACAACCATAGCTTCACAGATTTTTCCTTCGCAGGTTATTCCTTCAATTCATCCTCCATCATGTACCTCTTTATCCTTCAAGGAATTCTCCCGCATTGAACACTTTCTCCTTCATAGAATTTCTCGATCACATTCCACTTACTTCATCTAATTTTTTCCTTGCAAATAACTTTACTCTTTAATAAATTCTTCCAATGATGATCTTCCATAATGAAATTAACTCTCACCAAATGATTTGATTATATGTATCTATTTAATAAAATAGAACTGAAAAACCCAATAATAATAATTACTAAAATATCTCATGTGTTACATCCATCACCACATACATACTATGTAGTTCACATAGTGAATTAAATCATTCGTGGTACACCTTAAATCACTTCCTTTTGTAAATGAATCACCACCCATGAATTGATCTTATGGGGGTTTCAAATATCCACACTCATCAACAAACATTCAACACCCATCTTGGTTTGCATATAATGATTGGATTTCCCTATAGTGATACTATGTAGAAGTATTTTATTTTCATATTTTGGTTTACTAATCCACATACCTATTTTGTGGTCCACATAGAACATATGTGCTCTTATGAAGTTGGAAAACTTAATGTTTCACAGTCTGTGAACTTCGGTCCAATAACTCATTTATATAATATATGGTTTTCCAAAAATGATTTGATGAAATAATTTTTCTTCTATAAAAAATCACTCTTTTGAGGCCCAAGAATTTGGAAAATAGAAGGAAACTATTCCACTTTAAACACACCCTCTTTAGAACTACCAACCATACTCAAATTTGGTCATCTAGATTTTTCAACAATCACAATCACCCAAAAAACAATTAGTTGGAACCTTAATGTAATTTTTCCCCACAACACTCAATATTTCATCCTAGGAATTACTAAAATGAAACAATTTATCATTCATGGATATGGAATTTATATCATTGTTATTTTTCGAATCAGAGTGTCAAGATAACAGTTTCATTAATGATGGATAGAATAAATCCTTATTAGGATAATTCATTAATAACATGTGATTTTTGATACACTGGGTGTTCTAAATATAACAATGAAGTTATTTCTTCATGGATTATGAGAATACATCTTTGTAAATAAGATAACATATGTATTTATACTTATCCTAGATTCTAAGCATCATTAAATACATTCGGATAAATGAATATCCAATGACATGAATACATATTTCATTCCTACTCATTTGGTATACCCTTATAATAGCTCATATTAAATATTACCTTATGCCAAAATATTGAAATAAATTATCATCCACTTCTAACTATATGTAAATGATATTGAGAATCCTTTTTTCTAATCAGATCAGATCATTTGACCATTTGATATTGAGTTTGAGAATATATCTATTGAACTTCATGATTCCCAGCATAATCTGTAACAATTCTAACATATTAAATGGTATAGATGCTATTGGAAATTATTACATTAACTTAACACAATATATATATATATATATTCTGAAATTTACTAATATTCATGTGAAAAATATACAACAAATCTAAATTAAAATTTAGTCGGTTTTATGGAACTAATTATAATATTTATTTTCCAAATTCTAGGGATGGAACTTATTTTTATGTTTTAAAAAAATATTTGTAAGATTTATTATTGATTTATTTTTACAAAATTATATGATTTAATATGATCATGATCATGACACATTTCTATATTGACCAAAAATATTATTTTAATTGATGTTTATTTTCATGGATGTGCATTCTTATTCAAGGTTATATGTATGATCTTTTAAAAAAGCTCCTAACATGCTCTCCAAGATTTGGTGTTGAAATCTTAAACATTTCATTTCCATAATTGTTATCGATGAAGGTGACCCAATTTCACTAATAAAACCACACAATATCAAAGTTAAATGTTTGATAACATATATTCCTAAGGATATTTTAAGATTATAGACTTAGATAAATAAAAAATACACTTAAATAAATAATAACTATGAATTTAAGAGAGTTCCTTTCCCACTATACCCATCTTTTTATATACAATATTTGGTTATCAAAATCATACATATAAACCCTTTTATACATAATTAATTCAATATAAAACATGATAACCAAGGGAAAATGATTAATAATAAGAGTGATCTCAAATTCTTAGTAAGGATAAACATTATAATTAGACATCGAATTTAATTAGGGAGTATATGAAGTCAAAAATGGTATAATAATATAATAAATTTCATTGAACATATAATAAAAATTTTAAAACCCAGAAATAAATATATAATAAAACTTTCATACATGTGATAATGCTTTAAAAATCATAGATTTCAACATAATAAATAATCATGAGCTATGAGATATCAATCATGATAATAGAAACATTTATATCACATAGTATCCATAACGAATAAGTGTTGGTATCTTTGAGAATTATCTTAATATAAACCTTATTAAACCCATACATAAACCTCAATAATGGAATATACATATGGTTTACTTCTATACCCAAGGTATTGGACTACTATAAGGGTGAACCCATCATATATACTATAAGAGGTACACCTGGAGCTATCCAAGAGCACCCATTATGTATGAAATGTATAAGAACTTCAATAGGAATAATGTATATAGATTTTTTATTTCATTATATATCTCATAAAAATAATAATTAATTCATTTATATAATTATTAAACCATGTAAAACTAATGAGTTCCCTAAAGACCAATTTGATACATTATTAAACCATGTAAAATAAATTTGAAGAATAGAAATCTCTTTCAAACATGATTATAATGTGGAAAAGAAAAGGGTTCCAAAATAATATCTTCAAAATCGTCATGATCCATATAGACAAAGAATGAGGATGGTTTCGTTACAATATATATTTATTGGATCATAAATATCCATAAGGTTTTTGATGTTATAAATGGAAATAAACATTAAATATCACTAATTATTTTTAAAGAAACTACCCTTATTTTTAGAATAACATTTAAAAAATATATATCCATAGGCTATTGGAAAAATACTTTTCATTAAAAACAACCTTGAGAAAATATCAATTGAACATTATGTAAATTAATATATATGATTGAGTTAATATATGTACATCTTATATATATATATAATATGAACATTCATTTTGAAAAATTTTGAAAAAGGGAGACAAAAGTGACCTATTTGGAAAAAGGTAAGAAATATCCTTTTAGAACCATTTAAATATAAGTAAAATATTATGTAAATTTTCTTCTGAAAATAAATAAATTTTTTAAAATAACATATTCAAAAAAAATTATAGGAAACATGAACGTGGATGAGAAATATACCCAATATAAAAGAAAATATTAGATCGATATCACTTATAAATGACTATCATGATATTTATTCAATAAATATAGTAGGAAATGAAAATAAAACATGTTAACCACAATCATAAACAGTGGGTAAGACTTATATTTTTTTCAAGAAGATTAGATTATGTGATTTCCTCTAGATAACCATGAACATAAAAAGTCATTAATGGAATAACATTTTTACATAAAGCCATTACCACATTTGCAACTCCTCAATCATAATACCTATGAAATAAGAAAATAAAATTAAACATTAAATATAAAGTTCATAAGGATATACATTATATAAAATTTCAAAATCTCAATATATTCCCCTCATAGATAATATAGAAGGATATCATAAAGATTTGTCTCAAAGAAAAAAAAATTGGATTTTTAACCCATAAAAAGATTATATCGTTGAATTGATCGTCAATCAAGGGATATAATATTTTAAAAATTGATAATAAAAACCATATAGTAGATATAATGATGAAAAAATATTGATATCAATTAAAATATAATATTATCATAACAAATTCAATTACAATGTTTTATAACGCAATAAAAGGAAGTTGATTTATGAAACACATTACCACTTAGTCAATTTCATGTCAATCCCCTTAGATAAATTAAGTAAAAGTGAGACATAAAATCCAGGATATATTATGGATTTAAAATATTACATTTGAAAATTAAATTATATAAACTATATAAACAACAAGTGGTGAATATGCCATATGTCTAAGATAAGTAAAATAAATATGTGAAAACCTTACCTTCATTCCATAATTTTATTATATTTCTATTAACTCCTGTATAACATCCAGAGATAAATTATTTGAATTCATAAGAAAATTTCATATTTTATATACATTAAAGATAAATTATTCAATTTATTTCTATATAATTTCATAATAAAATACTAAATCAGTTATTTATATTATAGGTGTTGTGAGGATGTTTGGTTCATTATTTCAAAATAGATTTAGTGTGTTGATTGTGGTTAAAGAGACCAGAGTTTAAAATTATCCAATATAATAATCATTCAATAATTATAATATTTATTATGAAATTATTATTTTAAAACCATTAATGAAAAATGGTTATATAAATTATAATATGATTCTACTATAGTGAGGATAAGTCTTATATACACATGAATAATGATTTAATTTTTCAATAATCATTTTGGAAAGAAGGTATGTGTTATTTAATAATAATTAAATGAAAATAAAATAATTAATACAATATTATTTCTTCAATTATACATATATATATCACAATTTTTATTTTTATTTTGATAAAAATGATGAATCGTGTGGCTTTATTAAGGTGATAGTACACACGTACATGAAAGGCATTTTCATTTTTCACTGTATGAATGAAAATGATATATTATATTTTAATAAGGATACATTTATCATTATTATCATTATTATTTCATTTATATTACATATATTCCTTAAATTTATCCTTATTGGCTTCCATGTAGAGCATTTTGGAAAAATAAATCTCATCACTTCACGAGGCATTAGTCCGCCATTCACTCGAAAGGCATTTCTGTATCCCCCATTTAATGGAATGTAATAAGGTATATGTTATATAAGAGTGAAATAATTATAGATATATTTAAAATATCATATATTTACTCTAATTATGAAATTAAAACAATCCATAATAGGTTAGGATGGGAAATAAATGGCATTGGTTCGCAAGGCAGTAGTTTACTGTACACACAAACGATGAATTTGTATCCCATTTGATGGAAGAGGGGACAAATTTATAAAATTACATTAAAATTTTATATTACCTATATGTGGAAGTGAATTTTTATTATATAATAATAATTGAAGATACATTAAGTAGG
The DNA here is from genome assembly GCA_963277665.1 of Viscum album. Classification (NCBI taxonomy): domain Eukaryota; kingdom Viridiplantae; phylum Streptophyta; class Magnoliopsida; order Santalales; family Viscaceae; genus Viscum; species Viscum album. Next base: position 400,533,404 of record OY728120.1, read on the forward strand.
TGGAATAATAAATAAAATAAAAACACTCAGTTATGCAAGATACATATTCTTTAGACAACCTTCATGGGATAGCACTAAATGTAATAATAAATTAATTTTACGATTAATTAAAGGGAAATAATAATTTGGGAGTGAAATAATAAATAAATAACATTTAGTGTTTATGTTCTCAATATCAAATATCATATAAACACTATATTATATAATAATCTTAAATATTATTTCCAAAAAATGGTTGTGCATACTAAATGTTAAACCAAATCTTTATATATACTTCAACCTACTAAAAATTCTCCTAAAAAGTAATTAATCAAAATAACATCTCAATGTTTTAAACCTCAAAGGTGTATCTAATACATTGGACATATTATTATTATTAATCTTATAGAACTATTATGGTATCCAAAAATCTTATGTTTACCATGCATGAAAACATACTCACAACAAAATTTATCTAAACAATCCTTTGATACCGACATTAAAATCCCTAGACATGCACTGACAAATATGGTGTTGAAATCATAATTATTAAAAAAAATTCATTAATATTGATTAATGTGACCCAGTTATCATGATAAAAAACCTAAAATATAAAAATGTAAATTTGGTATGACTTATATTCTCAAGGATAATTTGGTTTTATAGTTTTAGATAATTATAACGAGCTCAATCATAGAAAATACCGATAGATTAAAGAGAGTTTCATTCATCCTATTCCAAGCATTTAATATTCCACATTTGGTCCAAAACAACATCTACATAAAACCCTTCTGAACATACCTCATTAAACATCATACATGATGATCTATTGAAAAAAAACATAATTTGAGTGATCTCAAATGATCATTAAGTTAAAACATAACCATGAACAATTAAATTAAATCAGTGAGTATAAGAAGAACATAAGGATATAATAAAAAACACGAAATACATGATAATAACATTAGAGTATCCATTCCCATCAGTACCTAGATCATGAGACCTTGAAACATGTCATAACGCTTAAGAAAAGGTACGGGTCATCAGAATCAAAAATCTTTATCCATGTGATATCAATTATTATTAAAGGAATAATTTATAATCTGTTGAAATCATAATGAAAATATGTCGATATCATTAGAAATTTTATTTATATAACCCTTATAGAGTCCTTAAATACACCTTAAAAATGGATTAACCATACAATAAAATCCCATAACTACTTCATTGGGCCACTATCTAATCCCACCCACTATATAACTAATATCCCAAAACCACAAAATGAATAAAGTATATGGATCATGAATTTAAAAAATAATCATAAATAAAATCACTACTCTTTTCATTACTTGAATATACCATATAAAATAAATTTCATCCATAATTATCTCTTTGAAACATGATTAACCCATGGAAAAGGAAAAGGTTATTTAAAATCTCATTGAAACAACCATAATCCTTTGAGAGAGAGAATAAAATTGGTAACATAAAAACATATCTCTATTGTATAATAAGCAAAAAAAAGTTATTTACACTTTGTAAAAATTAAATAACATAAAATGATCATTACAAACATTTTTTCGGTAATTTATCATTTCCATTTTTAAAACCACTTTTAAAAACTAAAAATTAAAAAATTATTACAATAAGTATTTCATTCAAAAAAACCATGTAAAACTATAAATAAAATAGTGAGGACTGTAAATAAAATGTCATTAATAAAATCCCTTCATGTCATAGATCACAAATACAATCATTCATTTCAAAAAAAATTGAAAAGGGGAATTAAAATTTACACCTTTGAAAAACCATATGAAATTTCATTTAACAAAATGAAATGAATGTAAAATAACATGAAAAATGAATTTTTGAAAAAATTTATTATTATAAATGGGTAGTTTTGAATTTTTTTGAATGCATCTAAATGTTATAGAATTATATTTTTCCTTGAAGAAAATAAAATATTTGTATTACATACAAATGACATTATTGATTTTTATTCAATCAATATGAATGGAAATGTAAATAAATTTTTTTCAATATTATAAACAAGGTAGAATAATTATATATGTTTAAATAAAATAATATCCCATTATTTCATCCAAAGTATCATTGAACATAAATAATCTCTATATGTATATGATTGAAACATAAATCACTTTAACTTTTGGTACTATTCAATTATAATCCTCAAGAAATAATAACATCAAATGAACCATTAAATATATTAAACATGATTAGATCCATCAAATAAAATTCCAAATGTTCATTATATAAAAATCATAAAAATATATGTGTGTATTAAAAACATATGTCCCAATGAATGGAATTTGGGATGATAAACCCTTCTAAAGATCATATCAGTGAATTGATTTTTAATTAATATAGGTATTATAAGTAAAAAAATTTCATACATATCAAAAATTTATAAAAAATAAAATAATTTATAGATCAATTAAAATGTAAACATATCTTAAAAGATTCGGTTAATATGTTTTGTAATCCAAAAAATGAAAATTAAGTTAATAATCTATTTTAAACTTGGTTACTTTCAATTCAATCACATTGGTTAAATTAATTTAAATTGAAACATAAAATACCATGATGTGTGAATATTTCATGATATTAACTATAATACTAAAAGTATTGATTTTGACATTTTCAAAGGGGTGTTCTGGGGCATCTTCACATGATTATGTGTAGTTTCTTCTTTGTTGCATCGTATTACGGTATTCCAAAGGAAGGATACATTTATCACATTGAATGGTGATGTATGCTTTTTTATCAAAATGGTATGATGGGATTTTGGCTCCACTTTTAGAGTATTCCACTTTGGAAATCCTCTCATACTAAATATATCCTTTAAATATTTGATTCATGTTCAAATTAATCATTCTAATACCATATTTTTTAAACAATGGTTAATTACATTTCTTTTGTGGGGAAATTCTGATTCCATCTTGATACGTTAGCAACCTTCGGTCCAGAGAATTCTCACATTGGACATCCTGGAATATATGGATGTTTGATTCATTGGTAAGCTATATTATTCCTTTAAGTAGGTAATCAAAATGAGGTATCATAGGTGTGGAACCTAAGGAATCTCATTTCGGTCATGAGGTACTGATTCCCTTGGTGGGAATCCTCTATGGCTTTTTACCACATGCATCCCAAGATTTTCAGGAGATAGTTGATGTTGTTGGAACATATATTATAGAAATTTCACCTAAATAATCTCATTTTTTACATGAGGAATTTATTTAGAGTCATGCTTTAGGTTCCACATTTTTTGGAGATGGAAGATAACATTATGTTGAGACAGACCGGGGAACGATTTTACCATCATTTAGATATGGAATTGGATGTTCAGGACACCTCCTAGAGGAATATTAATGATATGTCTCATTATAAGGGAGGATTTTACACAAAAAACATTTAACTACATAAGGTAAGGTCTTATATAGGTGAAACAAGGATTTATGGATCTAGATCCTCTTGGCAGACTAACTATGATGGTTGTATATAACAACCTATCTAAGAGAAAATAGGATGGATGGTTATAATACCCCTGTGGAGGTCAAAATTTAACGCATAGATATATCACCATCTAGAGTCATAAAAAGTATAGAATTATAAAATTCCCCTAAGAGGTGGAACCAGGATGGTACATCCCTAATAAGGATAACCTATGTTTTTAACTGGTTTGGATTGAACCATATAGAGGCATCCTACATACCATATTTAGAGATTAGGGATCGAATTCCACATTGTTTCATTTCATTGTTTAAGGTATTATGGTTGGAAAAATCCATGTAGTTTATCATCATGTATTAAGGATTATTGTGTTAAGAAAGTTGCCTCTATGGCTGATGGTTTGGGGCTTACATGTGAAATATTCCATTTGAAAAATGATTTCTCTTGATTGTAATTGGTTCCCTTCTTATGAAATGAGATTTCCAATGGACATGGGTGATATTGGGTATCCTATGTAGGGGTATGATCTTACTAGGATGTATCATGAAGAACATTAGGGAAAATTTCTATGTTTGGTTTGGATCTCATGGAGATATCAAATGTATCCTAGATAGTTTGGAATAAAGCCCACATTGTTCGTAAATAATTCAGGCTTACAATGAATAGGTGTCCCACATGAGCATGTGTTTGGGTCTTATACTCAGGAGGATTCCCATTTTAGTGTGGATGGGGATTATACCAAATAAGATGCCCATTATAGGTTTGGGATCATTCAGATATCAGGATCACCACTATCCACTAACCCCATTTGAGTTATGCATGGTGTGAGAAACAATAGGTTTTAGAAAATAGAAAGAATAAATGATCCATATTTGTTATTGGTGTACGACTGGTGTAACTCAAAGTGAAAGGGATGGGGTATGCTCTGGCCCCATTATCCTCTTCTATTTTAGGGACCAAGATAGACAGATATATAGATCTATCCAGCTATTACTTGACTATGAGAAGTGGATAAAGAGTGATTCCTCTGATATAATATCATAGGTATTACTCCAGCATGATACCCAAAGTATCTCATTCAATTTCAATCATTTGAATGTTACTCGGTATGGAAGGTTTGTGTCATGTGGTTCGTGGAGGTGTCATCCCCTGATGACCATATATGGAGAATCTATTGCTCATCACATAGGGTATGGCTAATGTTCTGCAACTTGTGTTGAGGACAATGAGACCTTGAAGTTTTACATCATGCAACTTAGACATAGGGGGGCTTAGAACTCACCCATGGGGGTTATGACACCACTACTCATGTTACTTTGGATGGGGCATGTATTTTTCACCACTAGGGTACAATTATGTAAGGATTGGTCATTCATGAACTCCAGGTTATGGTCTCGATATTAAGAATGAGTAAGGGTAATTCTACGTATACTGAGAAGAAAAATGTAGTGTTTAGGCTTCTTCCACAATCAAACTAGAGTTGGAGAACATATGAGAGGGTGGAATATGGCTCATGTTGACTCTAAGTGCAACTTGAATATCCCTATATGGTTATGGGTACCATGGGAACTCATCCTTCATGAAGGAGGACTAGTATAAGGGAGGTTCCATGGGGAGGCCTAAGAGATAGTATTCTCAAATCATGGGACCACCATCAGAGGTTCATCAAGAATCAAATGTTTTTTATAGAGGTTAGAGTCCTTTAGAAGGAGTTGGAATCATAAAATAGGGTGACATAACATTATGATGAAGTCTTGGTTCTAAAAAGAAGTGCTTCACAAAGGATGAATGCTTCTTAAAGCCGCATGTTCACCATAGATACTTATTCCTTCATGAAGGGTGTAGGCCATCATTAAAGGACTCACCCCTAGTGTGTAGGCTCATAAAAACACATTAAATGGGGTTTCACAAATCATGGATACCTTAGGTGTTCCAATTATCATTGGTTTGTGATGCTATGGTGGTTTCTGAATTGGGATAAATAGGAAGCTGAAAGTATGTGTAACCATCCATAATATAATGGAATTAGGGGGGTATTTATATGCATCGGGTTTTTTTGAAAATGTGAATATTTCATGTAATTTTTAAATAATTTTGGGATTCATGAATGGGTAAGGATTCGTGTGTTTGAGTGTTGATATCACAAAGAAACCACCCACCATTCACAAAGTTGAGAATATATCTACAACTATGAATTTTCATTCATGAAGAAGTACAATCAAACCCTCATTCATTCAAAATGGAAATTCTTGGTTAGGGAGCTTCACAAATTCCTGTAATTCATGAAGTATTGAGGCATTTTGAAACAGATTCCATGAGTGATTTTTTGCCATATTTTGAAATAATTCAATCCAAACCAGCCATGTATTCCCCAAATATCCACTTGTAAAACATATTTTGACAGCCAAAATCCCCCCCCCCCTCCGAATGGCTACAGATAGGTAAAATATTGTATAATTATGAGGGATAATTGATGAAATTTTGAAATGAAATCCCTTTCAAGATGACCTTCTGTATTTCTCCCTATTGATTCTCATTCACGATTGGTTATAGTGTTAATTCCATCATAAATCCCAACATTTTCATATGCTTTCAAATAGTAGAGGTGGTGGGATCATATCCACTAGACATCATTAGAATAAATTATTTTTCTCTCTTTTTGTGAATCTCTTAATCTCCACAAACATGATTCACAAATGAATATTTGCGAACCATACTTCTGAACCATTACTTTTAGAATTATTCCTTGTAATCCCGACTCCACAAACTATATACATTTAATGTGATCACTACAATATAGAACTCAAGGATAAATCTCCATGAAAAAACATTAAGATTTCCCTCTATGAAACAAATTCAAAAATAGAAAAATCTAGAATAAAATTGATTCACAAGGATTTTATGTTGTCGCTTCAAAGAAGGGTATATTGGAAATAAATATTATGTCTAGGGGTGATTTTTTTGTTCCAGGAACACTGATTTATTTATTGGAATATTGAAATAGGATAAAAGGAATACCCTCTCTACATGAGGTTGCATCTCTATGGATTTAGACTAAGAGATGAGTACTTCAACATAGAGGTGATCAGAGAAAAACCAACCTAATAGTTTATTGGCACGTCGGGAAAGTAATAGTTTCACAATGCTAGTGTACTCGATATATTGAAGAACCAGGCACCCATCACATCTATCTATCTCAACAACAATATCAAAAAGATTGATGTGCAGAATCTAGAAGATGATTCATCACCACTATAGTATCAAACAATTATCAAAGAATGTTTTTTGAATCTATATAAGGGATGGAATGATAGCTTGGATTTTATCAAAGGTAGAAACATCACTGATATGTGGTTCTGGTCATACTAGGAATGTTGTTCATGTGGTGAATTCATGGCAGATATGAAGTGGGTAGGACTTTATAAATTATCATGGACTTGATAGTTCCATTTTTACTATCCGTAGAAGATCATACCAGATATAGTGAATAGATGGCCATTCAAGACTAATAAATTACACTTTCATCATAGGGTGATTGGAATTATCCCCTAGGTCCATATAGAAATTTTTGGGATCCTAATCTTGGGGGAAATGTATCAAGATTTCCTTCATGTGGATAATTTATAGGGGGATCAAGAGAAGCTACGAAATTTGTTGAAGGCGCTACTGCATTTTTTGTAGGTAACCAATGACATGAATCTAGGGATTAGGGAACTTACCTCTAAGTATTGGTTCAAATACCATTTTAATGAACTATTGGAAGTTACATTTGATGTTAGTTAGACATTAGATAAGCTACATATGAGGATTTATAAATTCCCTAAAGGATATCAACCAAGAAAGGAGGTATCTTATTGGAAGATCCTAAAAGTAATACAATGGATGTTTTGGGGATACAATGTCAATGTTGAGGCCCAAAATGTGTTCTGACTAGAGGGTTTCATTTTGGCCCTCAATTTTTTGTTGGATACCCCATGGGATGGATGCATATATGGGGGTGTCGGAGAACAATCATAATGGCGGTGATGTTGGAAAAATGGAAATGAATCAACTTCATTGTCCTAATATTTATGATGTTATACAATTTAAATCAGCATATCAGTGAAGGGAATATGCTTCTATATATGTTTGGGGCCTTCCATATATTTTAGATCTATATTGTTTCACATATGGTAGGTTATGAGTACCCAAACTCAATTTTCCCACACAAAGAAAACATCCAACCAGTGATATGAATATCGCGGTAATTTTCATAATAATGTTTGTTCTAGTGGATATTTTGGGGATGTTTAGGATAGTGGAGCACTTCATGTTTCTCTTATTTACCTTTAAAATGTAAATTTTGTCCAATGATAGTTCATGCAAATTGGAATATTCATCGTACCTCCCAGCCATTCGATGTTTGGTATTAGTATCAAGAGTCGACTATGAGCCCATATAAGAACCATACAATCCACATCTATTTGGGAGACAATTCGGGTTTTTATAGAGGATATCACCAAATGTGTACTCATAAGAGTTTCAAGTGTGTTGTGAATCGGTGATGGGAATATTTGGGCATATTTATGTGTCGAGATGCAAAGATGAAAAATGAGCTTCTTCCACCCACTACTACATACACATAAATTCATTAGTATGCATAGATCTTGGAAGGAACATATCATGGTGTCATACTAAGGCTATAGGTCACCTGATTTATGGAGGGGGAGGCCGATTCACCATATCGTTGAGGCTGAGTGATGGTTGATTCACATAATCATGGTAGGTTTGGCCCCGTGGGTAGGGAAATGGCATCTGGCCTAGCAGCATGTGGTACTAGATATTTAAGAGTCATGGGGAGAAGAGTAGCACCATGCCAAATGCTTCTAGGTAGGTGGTTACATGAAGAAATATGGATATATGGTGATATCCTAAGGCTGTTCATTTAATGGATTGGGAAACCAGTACATCACCAAAATATTTCTAGTGACGTTTTGTATCCTAACACTTGGGAGTGAGGGGGACTTCAAAATTAGATCACCACTCCTCAGGGGGTGTGGAAATATCTCATCACTGATGGGATATTATTCATGGGAATGGTCCATGAAAGGGATAGTTTTTACCCTCCCCATGATTAAGTTCCAAAATACCTGGTGTAACTTGATGACATAAATTAAACAAAGGGTACCATGAGTCCACTGACAAATCAGGTGAAGATGATTTTGGGAATTCCAACCACTCAACCCTCCCTTTAGAGTCGTAAAACTACCTACATGGTCGAAGGTGAGGAATTAGATGACTCTTGGGGGATTGAAGCCTTAAAAATATCAAAATTGGATATGTGTTCCATTTTTTACTATAAAAACTCACTGATATTTGAATGATTTTGAATACCACTAAATACATATGTTCATAACCTATTACTATTTTTATATACATAGAAATCAGTGAGTGACAAGCCTCAAACACCCATAATGGAGGGAGAAGGTTTGTATGGGACCTTAATTGAATGGGAAAGGGTGATCAAGACTCAACCACCATCAGCACCACATTCATATATATCTCTTGAGGTTAAGGTGGTGATGGTGGATATTTTTCTCCCAATTGAGATCGAAAGGGAGGCTACATTGGTTGGCCCAACTGTGGAGTTTCCATCAGAGGGGACTACTGAGACCGCACCATTTGTAGAGAGGTTCAAGATAGGACCAATGATTAGGCTAGTTTATGGAGATTTGGTGGTTGATCCCATCATAGAGGGTCCACAAGAGGTGGATACTAGAGCCCAAATTATCACAGGGAAAGTGGTAACAATGTTAGTGGATGAGGTGATTAGGGAGCCTCATTTGGTGAATCTACACAAAAATTTCCCCTAGTGGTGGTTTTTGGATATGAATATGAGTTTTCACTAACAACAGGGGTATCTAAGAAAGCCAGGATAATAGATTCCCCCACAGAATCACAGTAATTTATAGTAGAAGGTTCTGTAATAGGTAGATGGTTTATTGAGTATTTGATTCCAGATATGGTTAAAAAACATCTTACACCATAGGACCTACACATGGAAGGTCCCTCTGATATTATTCTAGAGGTATTCCCTCCTTAAAAACCCATGTTGCCTGATGATTTTGTGTGTTGTGGTAAAAATATATCCAAGGAGAAATGGATTGTTCTCTACAAGGAAGGGAGGAATGTGTGGAAAATAATAGTCCATGCCTGGATTATTGACCTATTGAACTGGGTGGGATTTTTTCCACAACTGGTTGGTTAGATTAGGGACTGATGTTGTGGAAAATAATTTCCACAATACACTGGTCCATGAAATATTCACTCTGTAGGAGCATGAAGAATGGAAGGTTCTCAAACTGTCTTGGAAAAAGAACATTAATGAGGGTTGTAAAGGGATTCATGAAATGGAGAAATTGATTCCCCATATTTTGGGGCTGCTATATGAGCATGTGGAGGTCACTGATACACAAGATAAAGCTATAAATAGCCTTATATCTCAACTAGTGATGGATAATGATAAGTAGGCCATGGTTATGGTGGATGAGGATGAATTCTGTGCAGAGTAGAACCAATAGTATATTAAAATAGATGATGTCAACTCCATGGTTGATGAAGAGGATGATGATATGGAGAGGTTCTAGAAGACCATAAAATCCAATAAGTAAAGAATGGTTGGTCTTGAACTCTTAATTACTAGAGACGATACGTGAATTAATTTGGAAAAGGAGGGGCTACAATATGTGGATGTCCCTATAAAACATTGGTTTTTTATTACATCATATTTGGATACATTTCTTCCTTTTATTATTTCATTGAAATCATTGTTTCAAAACACACAATGATCAATCCAAAAGCTCACATGATTCATGATATATGTCTAAAACAAGGGATTTACATGTGATTCCTTAGTTTTATGAGAGTTTCGTATAATCATTAATCACATGGGGTTTTCTATTATTGACTGGACACTAAGAGCGCTTAGGATGCGAGAGGATATTGTTATATAATGGGGTCCTATGAATATCTATCATTCTTATATAATTTTCTCTAGTTCACAATTGGGGTAACACTATGTGTGATTAATTCTACACAAACAAATATTAATGGGGAGTGTGAATAAAAATTACAAAAATTTGGAACATAAGTGGAGTGAAATCACGAAATAGGCTTACTATTGACAAAGTGGGAAATGTAGCATCTATACTACTTATCCCGTGAATCGGGGAATCAAATTGGGGTTCAGCTGCTAACTGTATTCAAAATGTGGGACAAGTCCCAAAATTTAATCCAACGTATTTTACGATGCATACCCTATATGGTAGGTGAGCCTTTCCCAGACACCATTTCATTTGGGGGTCCCTTCAGACATGGAGGAGGTTGAGGATCAAAATAAAAGGCTCGACAATAGTGTAAATGATGTGATGGAATGTTTGAATGAATTAAAATACTCATGGAATTTCACTAGCATGTATTATAAAACATTGGTGTGGGGATATGAGTTTGAAAAAAATTAAAAATTGTCTTCTAGGGGTGTGTCATCTCGTATTCCAAGTGACATTAAAAAATATGAATGAAATGATAGATGTTCAACACCAGTAGAGAGGACCTACCATGTAAGGGCCTAAGGTGCCTTTCTATTTTATATCATACAATGGGGATGATATAAATGTAATTTAACATTAACCAATGAGGAAATTGGACATGAATTTAATTGTAATATGGTGAGAATTATGTATCACACAGTTTAAATTTATGTAATCATGATGTCTCCCATTGTTTAATATCTTGTAACTGGGATATTTGTAAATGTTTAAGGGAATATGTCTTAGACCATGGAAAATATTTTAATTTCATGTTTCATGGATTATAGGGGGTTTTCTAAGAGGGATATGATATAAATTGAGTTATTATTAACTTACATGAATGGTGGGTGCATGGAGTTCACCTGATGATGAATAAAACACCCTTGAGAAAAATCACACAGAATTTAATGTCATGATATTATACTTGGGATACAATTTTAGTTTGGGTTAATATAATTTTACCAGTGGGTGACCAAAGGTGTTTATCATGGGATTATAGTCCATTAACCAAACACAAATTATAGTTAGGGAGGCTCTCATTCCATATGGAACGTAATGGGAATATTTAAAATAGTTTAAGGACATATTTTTGGACTATAACAAACATGGTTGTGTTAGTAAAGAGTCTAGTGTGGCACAAAGTATGATAACACAACACGAATGATGTTATAAGGGTCCATCTACCACCAAAATCTTGAAAAACATCACTCTAGTTCAACATCAAGACCTCTTGGGTTTAAAGGCCTCATGATGGATCAATAGAGGATATAGATGTAATATTTTGAATTTAGGCCTAATTATGTATCCCATGATGATGAGAATGAATACACTCATAGTTCTAAAACACAAGGTAAAAGAATATTGACACTGGTGGTGGGTACTCTCTCAAATTAGAGTGTTCAATATTCTTATACATGGATATGAGACATATTTAATTCATATGGGGTTAGGATGCAGTTTAACATCAAGTGAATGGGATTTTACATCCTTATATCTGGATATGAGAGAATATCATCACATTGATTGGCCAAGTTAATTGAAAAAGCCTTATAAAAAAGGGGTAATGATGTAAATTTGGGGATTATTACACAAAAAACAAGATATTATTATTTGGAGAATCTATAGTTGGTCATGATGACAAAAAATTCTAGGCATTTCTATGTATTCCGTAAGGATGGAAATCATGATACACATAGTAGTAAGGGTTTATTCCTGTAGATTAATTTCATATAATCTGTACTAGAGAGAGATATGTAATGAAGGAGCTAAAAAATTACAATAATTAGCCAAGGAGTCCCTATACCACATGAATCAATAGTAATTATTGTCACACACAATTTTTTTACATAGGATCTGGAGCCTAATATAAAATCTAGAGTCATATTGGCTAGACATGGAAAATTAGTTTAAAGTCATAATCTGTGGACTATAGATATTTTTTTCTACATGAATGTTCCAATGATGATCTTCATGACACAAGTATGAAGGGACAAACAATTAATAGTATATGGTCGTAATTTTGTACCAAAAAAATGGAGAAAATAGTTTTTCACACTATTGCATGTACTAGAACTTAATCCATGGGAACCTATATTGTATAGAGGGAGTGAAAACCCAATGTGAATAGATCCAAATGGGATCAAACACCAAAAATGTGGCCAATGGGACACAAGGTTTATGAATTTGGGTTTAGTCCCATAGATGAGACGTTCATGCATCTCAATGTATCCCAGGTGGATGGGAATCAGGGAACATGTAGTTCTAAAACATGAAAAGGATGAGGGGATCGATTCCAGTATGGGTGATCCTCTTTGAAAAGGTAATATGATTCATGTCATGGTTCTCATGATGCATACCATGTTCTGGGCATGGGGTAGGGGTCATATCATATTTTTAGGCATCCTAATTTTATACAGGGAAGGACCGAAGTTTAATTTCGTACATTGGGGATGTCATAGGGGCTACAAATAGTTTAATGTCATAATGAATGGACTTCATAAAAATAGTTTAAGGTCATATCACCCAGAATGAATTCTTTTAGTTTAAGGCATTATATTTTATACCTTGTGTGATCTTAGTTTAATGTCACAATGTTTGGACTGAGCATATTCTTTAATGTTGTGTTCATGGGATGTAAAATCCTACTTTAAGGTCATTGAGTTCACAATAGTGGGGGCAGGGAGTCCCCAATAAATATGTGTCTTCCATTTTAATGATAAACCAGATGTTAATGAGGGATAAAGTGGAGGAACACTACACAATGTTTTCTAATTAATAAAATTTTACATATTTTAAGGTCATGATACATGAACGACAAGCTCTTAATTAGATGTCAAAGAGTTTTACCTTTTACTAATTTTATCATTATGTTACTATGATAAAGGATCCTCATGCAAATTACTACATGATGTACATGGAATTAGTGGATGTTGTGATATGATCAATCATTATTGTGATCACAGAGTATGCTTCATTGGAATAGACCATATTAATTATATACAATCCTTCCCACTTGAGCTCCAACATTAGAAATTTATTTTTGGGTATCATCGGTTTTTTGAGTTCCAATGCCTTTTCCCCAGAAGAAAGAGTGTAGGAAAACCTTATTATTGAATTCTCTTTCTATATTTTTGGTCTCCCCTCGTGACTATGTAAGGCTTTGATCTTTTTCTGTTTGAAGGCATATAGCTATTCTAGATAGAGTTCCTCCATTATTACAAGAATCTACAACTCATAGGTAGTTGTTTAGATTGATTTTAGCTTAAACTCAAAGGGAATAACTTCCTCGATTCCATACACTAGGGATTTTGTATTCACCTAGGTGGAATTTTCATTTCTCATCTGATAGGCCTAGAGGGCATCAGTGATCTTGTTTTGAAATCAATTCTTATTCTGGACCAGTATCTTCTATTTAATGTTAGAGAGGGTATTATTTGAAAACTCAATATATCCATTTTAATTATTTTGATAATCGGAAGTACTGTTGGACCAGATACTATAATCGGAATAAAATCTCTTCAGCTGAGCATCCTAGATGATAGGGTTGTTTTCAGTGGGAATGGAATGAGGGAATATCAATCGATGGATGTTGTGGGAGCACATGAATTCGATCAATGATCAAAACCTGAATTCATTAAGATGAATTTATTCATCCCACATGGAGAATTAATATGTTATGACCAAAATTAATATGCATTGTTGAGATCTTTTTGGCAAATAGGGTCCAACAACATTAAGTCACCATACTACAAATAGATAAAAATACATGGTGGTGTGGAAGAGCTCCAGTCATTGATGAACAATTTTTGGATGGATATAACATGAATGAAACCTATTAGAATACTCAATGAGATCTTGGAACTTAGTGGGAAAAAATAATGATTTCTCTTAATCTTGTGTGAGAGATTCAACCCAACTAAATGGGCACCACCAGATTCAGCAAGCAGTTCTTGTATAACCTTGGGAATATCATCCCCTTGGATTCAGAGTAGGATAATTCCCTAAAATCCTTATTTGTAGAGGGTTGATTAAAGTTTATTCTTGCTCTTTAGGGTGACCATCACTGCATCAAAATATATTCATTCATTCTCATCTCAATATAGTTGGATAAATCAATGTGGCAGATACTCGACAAAAGGAGTTATCCAGTCAGATCTTCTTCTATTACAGGGGAACCCATGGGTCTTTATGTGGAATCACCTATGGCTATCTGGTTTACCTATTATCTATAATAATCATATAGAATTACTATAGAGATGAATCCATGTGGCACCACATTAATGAGCCGATCATTATGGTAGGATCTTTTAGTGATGCAGTTAAGTTGTCTAGAGTGTTTGTGTGACCATTATGAGACTGAGATACATGATTCAGTTTTATCTATCTAGGTAACTATGACATCTGGTCGAATTTGCACTGTAGAAGGGGAATGAATTCTACATTCCTAAAGATATGATAACCAATGATCTATTTAATGATTTACTCAAATTATACATTAAAATATAATATGGGGACATCAATATCAGGGGCCATATAAATACCAATAATGAGATCCTAAAACAACACCTCCTTGTTGGGGAAGCCTTTTGATAATAAGAATAAGTATGGTTGGACATCCATTACTGGGGTGATGGGGATGATCACCTGTTATAATCATTAGATCTTGGTATTGTCATTCCATCAATCAGTTAGGCTCTAGGAGGCACTATCAAAATTTATCTTCCATTATGAAATATCATAATCCACTAAAAGTATGGACTCATAATGAATCTAACCATCTTGAGTTAAATATTCATCAACCATGTGGGAGGTTATAAGTTTGGCCAATGCCTGAAATTTGACATATTTCTGTGGAATGAAGCAAATGTAGAACTGCAGAAGGATCACTTCCACGAATTCTTGACATCTGGTCAGTACTGGTTTATTCAAGATATACATTACTGGATTCACATAGGACAATATCTTGTAAATTGTGGTTCTTTAGATAATGTTGAAACTTTTCCTTTCTAAAAATCAGTGTGAGAAATATCTTCTCAATGTGGGATTATATGGCAACCATTTCAAGGAGCATGAAACTAGGACAGTAAAATCAATTATCTCTAACCTCAACGATCTTCTAATTGAGAAGGTTACAAAGGTACCATTCTTGGGAAGTCACATTGATGACCATAGTCTTACTAAAAATGTGTGGCATCATAACCAATGTTTGTAATTGATACTACATTATTTAAAAAAATTACTCTTTCACCCTTCATCCCACTGGAATGTATTCCCTTAAATTATGCTCGTATAAAAGGGTTTAAACATTCCATAAAACTTTTAGAATAATTTGAATATATAGGATAATTAGACTTCAAGTCCTCAGATATCCCAGAGGATTCCTAGGAGAGGCAACTGAATTATTTCAATTATCTTCTTTGTGTCTATCTCATTGGATTTGTATCTGATGAAGAAGGTGAGAAACTTCTTTATGGTAACCCTGAATATTCACTTTATGGGGTTCATATTCAAATGATGGGAGTAGAAGAAGATGAGAACATTCTCATGATTTCTAATATAATCCAAATTCTTGTATGATTTTAACTCCAATTCATATTCATAGCATTCCACTAGCATCCTAAGGATCATTTTGAAGAAGCGGTACACGACATGTTGATTAGCGGGACTAAAATTCTTTAGGACAAAGGTCATCACATGACAGAAAAAGGTCACATGTTGTTCTTTGAAGGTGGAATAAACCTTATCCTTTGGCTCCATTGGAAACTGATTATTCCCAAGATATCAAACCATGTAGAAGAGGTCCTGGAACTTGGTTGTGGATCGATCAACAACACAGTCACTAGATAGTGAAAATCATCTTTCAGATAGTGGCAGTTGTGTTTCTATAAGTTAATACATAATATGATCAATATGTTCTTCTTTCTAATGGTAATGATTCTGGATAGCTAGTTAGGGTTCTGATCTTACCTACAAAAATGTATTTGAAAATCTTATACACCTCATCCTCAACCATAGATCCATGAGAGGGAAGAATATTTATTAGTGACTTCATGAATTAATTATGGCTCACATAAAGACCAAGTCAGTGGACAAGGATCTGATGGTCTAGTCCAATAATTTCTTCATAACTCCTTGAAAAGACAATAATGTGTTCCTTTCATAATTCCATGTATTCCTTCTGATCATCTAGAAGTATGGATGAGATAATCTGTGTTGTTCTTGAGTATTCATCTATACCTAGGTTTACCTGAACCAAATCATCAATGGTGGGGGAGACATGCTCTTCAAATGTGGGAGGAGGATCTTCCAAATCCTCTTCATCATCTGAAGTAGGGGAATTATTAGTAGGATATTAATCCGGACCAGATGATTCAGGGTGAACACTACTACATACATTTGAGGATATCAACTCCTCACTAAGGGGATGTTACACTATTGAAACCCCAACAACAAAGGGTGTCGATCAAATTTCAACTGGACATCGACCATATGGTACACACTTGATGTCAAAGTAAAGGTGGAAAGTCATTTTTCAACAGGTCATCTGTACTCTATAAAGAGGTGCATGTTTCATAGATTGGTGATCATGGGGTAAATTTCTCGAAACGTCGGAGAAGTAGGGGATTCTAGTATAACCCATACCACTCCTTTGTTGGAGCATGAGGTAATCTATAGATATTACTTATATTTAGGGATTTGAAGACTCTTTTTATTAATAAAAAAAGAAACATCAATGGTCTTGGGTCATGGCCTCTAATTAATGAATTGGGAGAATGAAAATATCATCCATGTCTTCATATGGATTGGCCATGGCAGTTTCATACTCAACATCATTTTTCTGAACATTCTCCCCTTCATTATTTTTATAGTTGACGCCTTAATAGTGGGATTCACTAGACACAAAGGGGGTCCCATAACCTTGAATCACCCTTACAGGACGTTTGATGGAGTACTTGAGGATCTGGTGACATGAGGAGTTGAATTACACATGATGATAAATCCATGGCAAACCTAGTAGTACATTGTAGGTGGTATCTGAGTAAAATAAAATGAATTTATTGCTTTATATCAGTCATGAAAACTGGGTCTTCAACTGAATCTTGCATCATGGTTTCTACTTTTTCTTATCATAACCAGGAATCATCAGGTCATTAGGACTCAAATATGCTTCAGTAGTCCATGGAATTTTGAGCATCTAGTTTAGGATGAAATTTATCTGAGAAACTATGTCTGCTAGGAATTAGTGATTTTTTATGCCAGTGTACTAGCCTATGATGTACAACTGGTAGATTTCCCCCATACAAGAGGGAGTTCTCATATTCTTTGGGGAATCAGGTGATGTCTTGGAATTACAATTTCTTAGTCCCATATGTATAGTAGGAATATATTGATTCAAATTCTTTATCAAACTAGAGGAGTATTTTCAAGGATTATGTAGGTGCTTCTTGCATTTACATTGACAGGTGGAGGGAATCATGGATCTAGATCCTTAAAGGTATGCTGGATAGGTGCTTTATCACATCATTCTTCTGCAATAATAGCACATTTATACTAATGGGTGGTCCCTCTTTGGATGGGGCATAATGGGTGGTTCCAGTGGTACCACTGGTTCAGTACTGGTGTGGGAAATATTATGTTTCTAATCAGAAAATATTCCAAAAAATATATATTGACTGATTATTGCTTGATTGAGGCCTGGATTTAGATATACATGGATAATGATGGGGTACTCATAGGTGTTCTTACTAGTCAATTTTTATGGTCATCTATTTTTATGTATTTGACAGAGTGGGTTGAGTGGAATGTTTCTACTAAGCTATGCACAACACATTCCTCTTGGTTTCTATAGCATGCATAGTTTATTTAGAGGTATTTTCATGACAATTTTGGTGGTTCACATGTACCCAACATCCTCTTGAATGGTGTTAGTCGGATGCATTCATGGAGTTTGTAGGGAACATCTTATCATGGGGATGTATAAAGGATTATATCGACATGACAACATTTACATACACATACTCCTTCTCACCATCAAAGGGGCCTTCCAATGCTAGATAAATCCTTGCGACAGCCCCCAACTATGTGGGCACACAATAAAAGAGGGTGTGAGACGTCTTTGACACCAGCATGGGGGAATATGATTTACCTTGTACCATCTATGCCTGCTTTTACGATATTCAGGATGTTGTGATATAGATGCACACACGTATATTAGGGAAGTAGGGGTGACTTCATCAGGTTTAGGCCTTCCAATATAGGGGCGGATGACACCATTCACATGGAAAACTATCTTGTGATCCAACCAGTAATCATAATTCAAAGTCCCATAGTTTTAAACTTATTCCCATTCACATAATCCCTTACTATTGGTATTAGGATAGTTGATATTGGTTCCACCTATTTCTAGATCTTTCCAATCATGTCCATATCATTACCCACATGGTATTGAAGACAATCCTTGAACAAAAATCAATCCTTAATGTTATATCCAGAAATCCTTTGGTAATTGCAGTGATAGGGGAATTTAATACATCCAGAGTCCAAGGGCCTCTTTCACACCGGAAGCATTATAATTCCCTACTCCATGGAAATGAATAAATATATTGGAACCTATGTATCTTTGAATGAATAGGTTAGGTTCCCTCTTTATTGGAAGTAAACTCTGAGAACCTGGCCCGAATAAGAGGGTTTCCTTGGTAAATCCACTACACACAACATGGTTCTTCATGTAGAGGGGCCAAAATTTATAGTGTCATAGGGACCTATACTTTTATGGTGGTGAAATTCTACACCTTGGAATATCTTATCAAGGGATCTAGGGGAGGCAATGTATGTGCATTCTTATCTTGCTGCAAGTGTTCCTAAAAAATCCGGACCTTATCAGAAAAATCAATAATCCATCATATGTTTTAAGGGATTCAGTGTAGAGATAGGCCCAGTCATAATGTTACACATTCAAATAATTAGTATAATCTATGTGTTTTAGATGAACTTTAAGTGGTATTAAATTATTTGTTTTTTCTTGTGGTGGTGATAAAATGATAATAAATTTTTTTTATGAAGGTCTTCCAAACCGCTAATGGACTCAATGGGAAACCAGGTATACCAGATGTATCTAGGTCCTTCCAATTTCTGGAAAAACATCAATTCTTAGCATCCTACTACTACTCAAGGGATACCAACATGGGATTAAAACATGAGATGAACCGGGTAAAATTATTGTGTGGGTCCCCCGTCCTGTTTAATTGGGATAATCTAGGGTTCCCAGAATCTAGGTGTTCTTGTATGTCATCCACCCATTCCAGGAATGGATTTCTATCAGTTGGGATGACCACCTGTCATGTATACAAGAATTTTAGGAGAGTAGTGAGAGTGTCCATTAATTCATCCAAGTGAGGCTCTCAGTCTTAAATTGGGATATTTAACGAAATTTCAATAATAGGTTCATCACAATGGTAGGGGGTTTCATCGGCCTATGGAGTAGTATATCACGGATCTCAAAAAGGGTAACCATGCTGGTCATGAGGGTTCAGCAACTCATACCATGGTAACATTCTATATTCCATTCCATATATTTTGTGGTAATTATTGGATTTCTTATATTGAATGGGGAAAATCAATCAAGAATAGCATGATGCTGCCTTACTAGAGGAGAAATGGATTCTCATCAGGTAGAGTAGTAATTCGGGCATCCATCAACAATGAGCTTACTGATGTCCTTATTCATATCTATGATGGCTAGATAAATTTCTTAATCATTGGATCATCCTTTATCTTTGGTGAAATCTCATATGTGTCATAAGGATCTCTTTTTCTGTTATTGATGTGTCGACCAGTGGATAATGTTTTTGATGGATCCCATTGCTTGAGAAATTATCTCTACTCATGGTTGAGAACACTTGTATGAGGGTAAAAATTTTCCCTATTTTCCCAATAGTAGGGGTTTCCATTTTAGACCCCATATTGAAGTCTCTATCCTTGAAAAATTTTGAATATACATGTTTAATACAACTATACATGTATTGGAGTTATCATCAACAATGGGTAAGTCAGGTTGTCCTATGATAGGGTAGAAGTGGAGTGTAGCATACTGTCCCCATCTCGGATCATTACATTTGGTGATACCTATTCTATAATCCTATATAGAATTTTCAGGTTCTGTATGCATCTATGTTGGAGGTTTTGGCAGTATCCTGGAGATACAGGGTACTGATTTACTGAGAACAATGCCAAATCAACCATTCCGGATTTATGATCGATATTCTCGACTCTCCCATGGCTTCATAGATAGATCAAATTATGACCACCGAGGCATTAAAATTTTTCCTAGAGGATTTGGAGAAAACATACATCTTGGCCTTTGGTGAGGGACTTTAGAATGTTTAAGTCAAAAGTTTCATTTATCCAAATGACCATTTAAAACTAATCAACATCCAATGTCCCCAATAACATTTATTTCATTGATGTGATACCACATACATGGATGTTCCAATCCTCAATCATCACTATTTAAGAGATATTATTCATCACATATGAGGATTGATGTAGTATTTGGTTGGGTGACAGAGGATCCACTGGGTGAGCTACCTATTCAATGCATCACGTATCATCCCTTAAAAGTGGCACCAACTATATCATCACATCCTTATAGGACTGTGTATTCACCGTAGCCACACTTGAAATGGATGAAGTTTTCATTATAGGGTATTTAGGTATCTCACCATTTAAAGGAGTTGTTTCTGAATATAGAAAATCTCCATTATCTTATATAGTTATACATATGGAGACGAGAGATAATGGGGATGACTACACAATGAGAGCCTAGAAAGGATATCATACATCATCCACCTTTATTTACCTATAGTAGGATATGGGGATCCTATGAATGTCTCTTTTCTATAGAAAATATCACCTTTCAAGATACTTATGTAGACTATGGCAGTCAGCGTAGAAACACCATTATTGTGTCTTATGTATCCTTTGAGTCTAAAAGATCAACGATGTCAATGAAAACATCTGGTTTCCCAGGATTTCTCCATCGCCAGTGGTAGTTCACACTTCTACCTTGAGACGGTTCTTTATGGAAGGATATTTCTTTTGTATGAGGAGGAACATTATGATGGTTAGTGTTAAAATGGGTAGGAACTCTACATTGATCTGTAATGTCACAGTGAGGACATCTGTTTTGATTAGGGGTAACAAAACATGGAGGATCACTTTACTGGTTGGTTGGAGCATGAGGAGGACCTTCATTAATGTTGAAATGTAAATGAAATGGACCTCCCTATTGAGGGGAGGTAACATATATATGTCATAAGTACTTGTTTCTTACACTCTTCAAGATTGGTGCAAATATGTGGAGGACCTCTATGTTGACTACAGAAGGAATTAGGTAGACGTACACTTTGATTTATGAAACATTGGTAGTATCACTATGTTTTATAGTAGGGATAACACATGGGGTACCTCTATAATATTGGTCTATTAATATGGGAGGACCTCATTGTTGATTGGTATTGAAATGGGGAGGACCTCTACTTGAGATGGGAATGGCATGAGCATAACCTTCACAATGAGTGTAAGAGAGGGAAGGACTTCTTCTAGGGTTACTGACAGTTTAGGGTTGACCTCTTCATGAAAACTCATCATCACGGGATGGACCGTAACATCTATCTATGGTAAAAGTGATTGACATAGTCAAAAAATCCTATCTGTAGGAAATCTAAGGTCATTGATACATATAAGGTGAAGATGTAAGTCTACTTGTTTTTCATAGGGATCTGGTGGAATGATTTTGTCTTGTAAAGGGCCACTAAATCCATGGATGATGATACCCTTATTGATAATTCTCTTATAGAAATACCCGAAGTTGAATTTGGGGAGTTTAGACCAAGGCCAACAATGTCGGGGTGAAGTAAACATGTTATTTGGCTTAAAGTACTAGTCATTATTTTCACTAACAGGACCTGGTGGGAGACCACTTTGGTAGAGTCTGATTTTTAGTCCTGGAAGGGGTGAATCGATATTCCCCAAACTCCTTTCATAATGGGAAATATTAATAGTATATTATTAGGGAGTGGTTTCTCCCTGTGCAACCATTAGTAATGAAGTTTTCGGTGTGGCGTTGAATCCTCCAGGACCTGGCAGGCCATGTCCCATATGGGAATGACCCTTCTATCTCATAATGACATAAGATATTGTCTTCAACCCTCTTATTTATGATTTTATAGTGTGATGTGATGTATGGGTTCCTAGTATCTAAGGTCGCAATGGAAGTTGTGGTGGAGTTTGTGTAGTGTGGAATTGTTTCATTAACATTTCTCTTTCCCTTCCACCTAAGGGTGTTGGGGGGATAGTTTCTTGTAGAAGTGGTTCTGTAGGGTAGGTAGATTCATAAATTAGTATATATAAAATTAAATCATTGTACAATTGCCAATTTTCATCCAATCATTCTATAATGGGGAGAGATATGTGATGACAATGTCACAGACTGGGAAATTCCCAAAGTTTATATCTCTAATTTCATGTGAATTCCATGTTGGGGCCACTATATTCTTGGTGGGAGATGGAACCAGATATCCAAATCTAGTGAATTTATGTTATACAGATATCGTAAATCCAATTGGTCCCCATGTGGTGGATAGTAGTTTTACATAAGATAAAGATTTCTGTTTCTAACCCAATTTATTAGGGTGCTCCTGTGAATCATCACATGGTTGCACATGTTGGATGATTCCTTTCTACACATTAACTCTTTACAAATGTGGCTATTATTCATAACTTTCAGAAGTGATGTATTCTCCAATATCTAAATGAGATTATGGGATGTTGGTTCCTCCTTCTATAGACTCCTCATTGGAACATGTCGCCTTATCCAGGCCTCCCTCATATTGTTATGTCATGTTCATGGAACTCTTTGTTGGTACCATATCATTGTGGACATAAATTTTTGAAACTAATTTCATTCGGACATTTTGATTCCATATTGATAGGGTAGCAACCTTCAGTCAATATAAGAGTCATGTTGGTCATCACTAGCATGTCTAGTTTTTGGGTTCATTGGTCATCTGTATTCTTCCTTTTATGGGGGGGAATCTCAATGTGGCATCTCAGTTGTTGAAAAAAAATCATCCCATTTATATCATGAGGTAATGACACTAGGGGAAGGAATCCTCCAAGGAATTTTTACCTCGGGCTTCCAATTTTTATCATGTGGTAGATGAGGTTATGGGCACATATCTACCAATTCTTTCACCTCAAACATATCTTATTTTTTCTGACGTATGTATTTGGATTCAAGACCCACAAGATCAACATCTGTTCAATATGGATTAGAACTTATGGTTTAGATTTATTGGGAAAAAATTTAACATCTTGTGGAGATAGAATTGGATGATCAATAAAACCCATAGAGGTTGATCAATGAGATGTATCCCAACGAGGGAAGATGTCAAGAATGAATGATTTACCAATGGATGGGAATAACTTATGGAGGTGAAAACGGGATAGTTGGGTCTAAAACCTCATAGAGGTGGAACCAAAATAGATGGACCTAACACCCTGTGGAGGAAAAACCAAGATGGTTGGATCTAACACCCTTCAAAGGGAAAACCAAGATGGATGTATCTAACACCCTATAGGATCGAAAATAGGAGGGATAGATCCAACACTACGTAGAGGTAGAACCAGGATGGTAAATCCCAAGTATAGATAACCAATGATTACCATTGGTTGGAATTTACCCTAAAAGAGGCATCCTACCAATGCAGTTTATAGGTAAGGGATCAAATCCCATGTAGATTGATGCCACAATATATGGTTGTGTGATGGGACAGATTCATGCCATTTTAATGTCAAGTGGTAAGGGATCTTTTTTGTGAAATTTGCATTGACTAGTGATGGTGTGGGGAATACCTGTGAAATATTCCCATCATAAGGGGATTAATCTTCTATAGAATTGGTGAAAGGATTACATATTGAGCTATACAAGAGACCATTATGAGATGTGGTCTCCCACATGAGGGTGTGATCATAATGGGGATGTGCCCTACAAGTCATTTTTTGGGAATTTGGTTGTTTTATTTGGAACTCACAGAGGATTCCGACATATCCTAGCTAGTTGGGAATAAAATCCAACAATGTTCACAGTGAGTTGGGGATAACAATGAATAAGATTCCCACTTGAGCACTTGTTTGGGTCTTATACTATGGAGGATTCCCATTTGAGTATGTTGGGGGATTTCACTGAATATAAGTCCCTTTAGTGGTTCGAGATCATGAGGACTTAATGATAATAACTAACCTCAAATCCCAGGTGATTAATGTTTACTGTGACAAACATGTGGAATCAGTAGATCAAAAGATCACACAATCCACTTTGTTCATTGGTGGATGACTATATAATCCTATAGGGAAAGGGATATGGTATGTTGTGGATCCAATTTCCTCTTCTTTTTTGGTAACTGGGATAGTCACATATGATTATTTATCTTGCTATAACCCATGATAGAGAAAAAGAGAAATATTTCCACCTCCTATAGGAAACATTGTGGCCTACTCCAGGAGGGATGCTTGGAGGATCTCATTCCATATGAGTAATACATAGAGAATCATACGCTTGTGGAATGGAGTCTGTAGAGATTATGCATGATTGTTCTTGGTATGGAAGGTATGTTCATTATGGTGGGAGGAGGTATCATTCCCGGAGGAATCTGAAAGGCCTACCATGTGTTCATATCATAGGTTAATGCTACAATTTTACGTCATTTGTTGAGGATGTTGGGAGTTGAAATTTTTATACCATTTAGCACAGATGTAGGGGGACTCACTCCACACCCTCAAGTATTGTGTGACCACATCTCATGTGACATTGGGAGAGGCATGGATTTTTCACTTACAGGGTAAAAAAAGGATTATTGGTCACTCAAATGGTCAATTTTATGGTCTCTATGCTAAGAAGAAATAGGGTTTATGGTTACTATGTTGATAATAATACGGTTGGTGGTAGGCTCAAGACACACTAGGACTGTATTGGGAAGACATGTGAGAGGGTGAAACAAGTCACATGGGGTCTCTAGGTCGAGGTGGACCATACCATGATGGGTGTGGGGACCTTGGAAACTCATTATTCAAAAATAAGGGCATGTTAATGGGATGAAACAAGAAGTGGAAAAAGATAGATGTTTAGTGAAGCCTATAGACTCACTGAGAGTTAATTTGGGGATCTCAATTGTTTCTAAATGTTCAAGGGATTTGTGAATGAGTTTTCTTAATGAAATAGGGTGACCTTTCCTCAGGATGAAGTAATACATCTGAAAATTAAGAGTTATTTGAATGCTTAATGGTCAGATAAGCATCCCTAAAACATCCGAATGAGGAGGTTATTTATAGAGAAATATATTTTCGAAAAAATTTAGGCACTTCAAAAAGAATTTGGGGATCACGAATCATCAAGGATTCGCGAGTAAGAGAGTCACACTCATAGAGACACCATAAATTTTTCATGAGGTCAAGATGAAATATTTGAAAATGAGTGTCATTTTATGGATATATACCATTAAAAAAACAAGAATTCATGAAGGGAATTCATGGTCGTGGGGCTTCTGAAACTCTTACCATTTGTGAACCATTATGTCTTGACAAATCATACACTTTTTGGGATTTTGTATCATTGTTTCCCTGGATTCACTTCGAACTAACCATGTATTTCTCTACCATCCCTATAAAACACATATTTTGGCTACAACTAGTAAATACACCAAGCTACAATAATAAGTGGGGAATATTGTATTTGTCTCATAGAATTAAATGTGTGGAATGAATCCCTTACATTGAGTCAAAAACTTCCTTATATGTATTTAAAATCATATATAATAGGATTACATCAATTATATGGATTACTAATAATATTTTATATGTTTAATAGCATAAGTGACTCAGCTTAGTTGGTGAGGCTCGACAAGTGCATCTAAGATACCCGAGATCAAATACATGTGAAGAAATAATTTCGAAATTTCTGGTGCATTACTGTAGTAGGTACTATAATAAGTATTCATCAATACTATAGTAGTCATAACTATTCATCTATTTGGGGTTTCAGGCCATTGGATTTTTCCTTATGCCCTTTAAAGCCTTCTAGCCACCTAAGACCTTCAAGATGGTAAGGCTTTTGGGCCACCTAAATGTCAACAGGACACCTCAAGGCCTTCGATCCACCTCAAGGATTTTCTGGACACCCGAAATTTTTTTCTTAATGGACTAGGAAAACTCTACATGGAGTAGAATTCAGAAGAGAATTCATAGAAGGCACATTCACCATTGAAGAAACTAAATGATTTGGGAGAAAGAGAGGGTATGGAATTGCCATCACGACCAGTCTGTGAAGGCATGAGATGCTTACCGGAACAGCCTTGTGATGTTGGAGAGATTAAATCTCTATATTGAACCTTAGGAGGAGTAGTTCCATGTATGTTTTGACTGGATATATTCCTCTAAGTACTATGGATCATTTAATCTCTAAGACTATGTTTCATGTATGAGGGATTATCAAAAATAAATAAAAATACAAGTCTTTATAGGTTTAATACTTTATAATTAATTTTTATTTTATTTTAAATATTTTTAATTATATGTTTAAGTACATAATTAGTTATGTCCTTATTTCAGGTTTTGAGGATGTTCTGTCCATTTTTTAATATGACTTCGATGTGTTGACTATATTCAAATAGGTAATTCTTCTAAAATGGCCAAAATAATAATCATGAAATAATTATCATATTTGATCAATAATTTTATTTTTAAAATCAAACCTGAAAGTGGTAATAAAAATGAGCTACATGGTTGTCATGAGCACCGTTGTTCATATATACGTAGGAGTAACATTTCCATTATTCAATGATCATTAATTAAAGAATGTTGAAATTATTTAATGAATATATAATGATAATAATATCATAAATATCATGTTATTTCATTAATTATATTTATATATTTCATTATTATGTTGTTGTGAGAAAATATTATAATCGCATCACTTATTAGAGGTGGTAGTTCGCATGTACCTGAATGGCATTACCATTTTTTATAGTAAGAATAAACACGATATAAAACCTTCTAAAAATTATAAATATTCAATGAACATCATTATAATATAAATTGTATCAAATATATTTATTAAAATTATCATCATTATCTTCCATGTATATAGTTAATGAATAAAAAAATACATCGCTTCTGGAGGTGGTAGCCTACCATACACACTAGCTGCATTATCTTATCCACCACAGAATTTATATTTTTAATCTATATATGATAAAATAACAAAATAAGTATAAATATACTGAAAATATGAAATATATACATTAAGAAAGACATTATAACAAGCCATTACCAGAGATGATAGAATCCAACTGGCATTGGTTCATGGGATAATCGTCCTCCATAAACACGAATGATGATTTCACATCCCATTTAAAAGAAGTGGAGATGGATTTGGGTTATGAAATCATTATAATAAAATATAATTATATTTTTGGTATGTTTTTTTATATCCTAACAATTATTTTATATTTTATGAAGGTTGATTAAGAAAAAAAAATAAAACTCTCATTTAAGCATGATGCCAATTATTCAGAAAACATCCTTATGTTTGTACCAAAAGAATTCATTGGTTGATGTATGATAAAAATAAGAGAATTAGAATTTGGGGAATTATGTAAGGTAGAAATTTCGATTGGTATTTTATGAGAAATATTTCTTTTAGATTTTGAATAAGAGAGAATATTGGGTGTCTTTTTATAATGGTGGTGAGTTGCACCCTTTTAATTTTAGAAATAAGAAGGTGTAACTTCTTATTTCACAGACCAAAAGGATCAAAAAATGTCAACATTTAGAGAATTGAACATTATAAGGTATATATATGTATATAAAATTTATTTTAGTATAATATTTAGTTAATTTTATTTCATTTATTTTTAGTTTAAAATATGGTATACCTGTTGTCATTTAAACTGTGGTAGTTAATTTTTACCTTTTTTCACTATTCATTATGGTCCAAAATTAAATATACACGACTAGAAAATATAAATTATTTGGATTCCAAATATGGAATAAATTTTAAAAACTTTATTTCAAAAACTTATAAATATTTAATTTAAAACATATCCCTTTAGACATTATGAAAACTTGGATTTTCAAGAAGATTATTCTTCATGAAAAAATAATTTCAGATTAAAATTAAGACTAAGAATATTCATTTAATTAATATAAATTTATATTCTTTTATATATGATATATAAATTTAATTCTATACACTACTCATTTTGTATTTTCTTGATTAATTATAATTTAATAACATTATGAATTTTAGATTAGTTTTTAGAAAAAACTCTCTTTTTTAAACCGAAATTTTCTTATACAAAAATCCCTTCTACGAATGATTAAAATGCATTTAAGTGGGTTAAATATAATAGAATAATAGTTATTTAATTATATTTCATTTTCAAAATATTATTAAGATTTTAAATTTATCAATATTATGGAAATGAAATGATATTTTTAGAAATATTGTTAATTATCACTATTCACTAAAAAATAAATATTTTCCAAAAAAATAAAAAAAAATTACCCAAAGACAATACTGATAGGACAATTAAAAAAAATTACATTCATATAAATATTCTATAAGTTAAAAAAATTAATTATAATAGTTTTCCAGAAAATGAATAAAAATCCTTTTTGAAGATAATATATTTTAGAAGAATAAAATTACTCTACTAAAAATATATTACTTATGTACTAAAAATTAATAAATTAATCATATTTATTAGGAAATATATATATATATATATATATAATTTTTTTAATAAAATTATTACTCGACAATTTAATTGTTAAATTATAAAAGTTATATATTTTGAGGGTCATATAAACTCGGTTTTGTGTGTCGTATACACTATCAAACATAATTTCATTATTTTAAAGTCGTTGGGTATTATAGTCTCCCCCATTTAAAAAATATATTCCAAAAAATTTGAAATTACTCTCATTAATAAAAGGATTTTTATTTTAAAAAACCATTTTTGAAAACCAGCATCATAAAGATGGTAAACAAAACATTCTATTAAAAATATGGAATGACAAATACAATGGTCATAACAAAACTAGGCTTCCACATTGGAGAAAATTGGTTGTTAGTTGAGATATGTGAATTTAAGAAAATAATAAATAATTATGTAGACTGAAATATATAATTGATCATATGAAATTTTATGATCAATGGAATTTTAAAGGGTTTGAACCCATTATTCAGCGATGAGTGAAAGAAATGTGGCTTATCGGAAATGTTGGTTATCAAATTAAAATATAGTTTTGTGATAATTTTACATGTGTTTAGCGACAAAATTACCCTATATACTTAAGTCATAGTTAAATATACTTAAATTAATTGTATAATTTCATATGTTATTCAATTTCTATTATAGTATCATCTTCCCCACCAGAAGATGAGTATTTCAGATGAATCATTTACTCCTAAAGAAATAAAATAAACATTCAAAAACCTCATAACCAAAAAATGGATAATAAGATATTATTTACATCATTAGAATTTAAAAAAAAAAGAATATGGTTACGACATGGAATGTTAATTAAACAAATGAATAAAACATCAGATGATATATTAATCTCCCAAATTCAATTATGTTACCTAATGTTAAAACTAAATAATTAAATAAATAAATAACCCTATATCCTAAATTTTGAAGCCTTTAACTCATTCTTTTTTATTCAATACAAAAAATACAATATATTATTTTTAATAAATGTTCCCTAAAAATGTATAGATCATTTTATATACCATAACCTTTTTTGTTCAAGGTTTTATAGAATTCGACAAAAACATTAAAATTATGTAAAAATATTGTAACAAATATCATCATGTGTGCTACCTCTTTATCTGAATCATACAAAAATTTTAAATTATACTAAACAAATGATAAATAAATTTGAATCATAGGCTGATTATTTATTTACAATGTATGGGGTTTTATAATATATGAAAATACCATTCTTCGAAAAATATAAATTTCATTGGAAATTATTATTAAATAAATAAATTTATAAAATCAATAAAGAAAATGTATTCCATAGATATAATAAATTAGTATATATTACTTTGAAACCCATATTTATTAAAAATAAAAATTATTTTGAAATACTACATTAGAGTTCTCCATTTTGGTAAAAATAAATTTTATAGATTAATTAGGATGCTCATAAAAACATAATGAAATCAGTAGGGCCACTTATCCATATCGCCGATTGTATGTCATCATATTTATGACATGAGTGTATTCTTCATATGACATCATACCATTTCATACTCTTATGTCAATTTTAAAAAACCATTTAATTGGTAATTCCTTTCTTAATCATAACAAAAAAACAAGTAAATTCTATACTCATGTTATTTTTACATAAGAGAATAATTTTATAACCTATAATCATGAAAAATTAGACTTTTTAGTAGAAATCCATTTTATAGAAAAGAATTACATACAAGAACAAAAATGCTTTCAAATTCTGAAAAACATGTATAAAATGCATAAAATGTCAATAATATTTATGAATTTTGGATATATATAAAATCCTGAATGAAAATAAAATATTTTAGTTGAAAATATCATATTATATAATTTTTTTTTCAAAACAATAATCTTACATTGAATCTAACACATCACATACGTTTCTGTATCATCCTCTTTTGGGAAAATCACTTTGATTAACACCTTTAGTCCACAAAAGATGTTGTTCTGACTCAACTAAGACCTATAGATTGTAAAGAAGGTGTCTTATAAGAAATTTTATATTTTTTTGGTCGATCAATAAGGTTCATATAGATGGAAATAAGTCAAGGAAGGAGACCCTTTTTATAATTGAGGTAATGGTAAATTAAGGAATTAATTAAAATATTAAAGTATTATATTTATAATGTTGGTGTAAAGTACTTAAAAAGAGTAAAAATATGATAGGATTAAATTTCCAACACAATAGTTTCCCATTTGTTGTATTTAAATATTCTTTTTGATTTTTATATAATTTAACAGAAAAAATTATTCATTGAATGTCATTTTTGTCAAATTCCAACACTATTCATTATTTTAACATTAAAAACATAAAAACTATGATTAAAATTAGAAACAAAATTTTATTATATCCCAGATATATATTTTTAATTTATATAATTCTTTTCTTACCATAAAAATCTCAAATTATTTTTATTTAATTAATTCAATCTCATTTATTATATTTTTTCATTAAATAAATAATTATTGTATCATCATTCTGCAAGACATTAACATATTTATTTGTTTCAAAAAAATTAAGAATAAAATTTCATGAATAGTATAATTTTATTATATTTAAAATTACTTAATATTTTCTCAAAATATACTATAAAACCATATATTAAAATATTTTACTTATTAAAAAATATAGTGTTCCCAACTTCAAATTATTTTAAAAAATATATCCTAATGGATATTAATCATTTCCGTGTTGCTCGGATGGGTCATTAAATTAACCCTTCAAAAAACATGGAAATTAAATAATCCAAAAATAATATTTATACAGTTTTTTTAGTCATTAAATAGTTCTTATAAATTTAATTAATATTATTTTATTGATTTTATTATATTTTCATAAACAATGCACTAACATTTCATAAGAATTACAGATAATTATATTATATGTAATAATTAAAAATAAATTAATATCATAAATAAATTAATTACGTTCAATATATTCATTTATATTCATTGATTAAATATTATTAATCATATCCTTCTGAATAAAACTTCTTTAATTTGGTAATTTGTATTTTCTGACCACGCACAAGCATTTCACTTGCATTTGGATAAAAATCATTTTATATAACTCTAAAATTAAAAAATAATACCCAAAACAGAAATTTTATATAATAATTAAAAAATAAATATTGAAAATAATTTTTATCTCTCAATTATTGTTTATAAGGAACTAAATTTTCAACGTTAATGATCTGCAAGCACTTCATTGGCATTGATAATGATTTTTATACTTGTCACGAAATAAATTTTAATTTATAAAGTTTGAATTATTTCTTGTATGGAATTTAAATTTTAAGATCATAATTTAGTAATTACATAATTTTAATAAATTTTATATCACAATATTTGTCCTGATGATGTCACCTGAAAATATTTTATTTAAAAAAAAATTATTTTTCACTATTAACAAACAACATAAATTTTTTATAAAATTCCTGAAAATTCATACTATGATAATTTCAACATTCAAGATTCAAAAATTAAATTATTTTTTTAAAAATTAATATTTTTTTAATTTTAAATTTAATCTTTCAAAAATATAAATATAATATATTAGTTTAATAAAATTATTTACATTAATATAGATTATTTATTTTAAGAAATACAAAACATAATTAATTTAACTATTTAATTCAATAATTATAATATGAAAACAAATTATTCTAATATATCCTCCTTTTTTACTTTTTAGCCTATATTAATTAATCTCATATAAGTCTTTCATTATACTTAAATAAATTCTAAATTTCCATCTTCATAATTAAGAAAAGATAGAACTTATTAGGGAACTTAATTACATAGACTATTTTTCAAAATTAAAATTATTAATATTTAAATTTTTCTAAATAGTTTCTCGGATACTAAGTGTCAATCTCCAAAACTTTTCTTTCGAATTAAGTGTAATAAATTTTTTTATCTATCTTAATAATTAAATTGAAACTACATAGAGGATTTTATGTACTATAACATTTTCCAGTCTTGGTTTTGTGTAATTTCATAACTACATTACAAAAATATAAATCTATTTTTTTAAAAATATTTTTGGGCACTACTTCCACATATAAAGTATATATCAAAAATTAAATTATACTAAATAAGTGAAAAAATAAATTAAAACGTATGGGGAAAGTTAAATTAACCAAAAGGGGGTTCTAAAACATGTGAAAATACAATTCTATTAAAATGATAAATTTCATTGGAAAAATTTATCCAATAAATAATTTCATTAATTCATTAAAATAATGTTTTCTATACATTAGAAACTTTAGTGTATATTACTTTTAGAAACATATATATTCAAAATAGTAATTTTTTATTAATTATAATTTGGATTTATCCATTTTTAAATAATAAATTTTAGGGATTAGTCATGATACTCAGCAAGACATAAGAAAAACCAAAAGGCCACA
Organism: Viscum album; assembly: GCA_963277665.1. Taxonomy (NCBI): domain Eukaryota; kingdom Viridiplantae; phylum Streptophyta; class Magnoliopsida; order Santalales; family Viscaceae; genus Viscum; species Viscum album. The sequence continues at coordinate 400,567,199 of OY728120.1, forward strand.
TAGCTATATCATCCCATTACTTTCATGAGTTTACTTCTCATACCGTATCATACCATTCGATGTAGTAGTACCTATTTTAAGAAAACTATTTAATGGTTGTACCTTTCTCACACAAAACCCAATTAAAAAATCAAAGTAATATGTAAATTATTTTCGTAGAAGAAAACAATTTTATAATATTTAATCTTAAAAAAAATATGATTCATAGGATAAATATATTTTCCAAAAAATAATTACTTTCATGATCATATACAATTGGAAATTAAAAACTATCATGTGTAAAATACATAAAAATCCAATAACAATTATAAATGATTGAAATATCTACAATAATGGATGGAAATGAAATATTTTACTTGAAAATATAGTACTCTATAGAAAATAAATATTTTTTTCAAAACAATCACCTTTCCTTAACTCTCACTCCTAACATATGTTTATTTATATTCCTATTCATCAAAAAATCACGTCGATTAACTCCTTAAGAACAAAAAATTTGTATTCTCTATAAACAATTACATATAGATTGTGGATATTAAGGTGGATAAGATATTTTTTAGTTTTTGGAAAATCTATAAGGATCATAGTGGTGTATGTGAATGATGGAGTCCCTTTATATAATTGAGGTCATGGGAAATCACATAATTACATAAAATATTAAAATATAATAAGTATAATATAGAGTTAGAGATTTTCAAAAGGCCAAAAAATCTCTTGGGATTGTATTTTTGACACAATATTATCTTATTTGGCCTTATTCAATTTTTTTTTGGTTTTTAAGTCATTTAATCAAATATTTTATGTGTGGAAGAACATTTTTGTAAAATTTTCACACTATATATTAATATGACTTTAAAAAAATATAAAAAGTGTGAAATAAAGAAAATATTATATCTTATAATTATCAAATTAATCTATATAATTTTTTTATTACTTGAATATATGAAATTATGTTAATTTTAATATTTTTAAAATCATTTATTTTATATTTAAATTTCATTAATAATTGTTATATCATCATTTTGTATGCCTTTAATGAAATTATTTTTTCACAAAGATTAAAAATAAATTTTCATAATGAAATTAATTTTTTTATCATTAAACTTACTGTTTATGGTTGAACAAATCTTCCTGAAAACCATTTATTAAAATATTACACTAATTAAAAATTACAGTGTGAACAACATAACATTTTCTAAAATAAAATATTTTAAAGGGTCCTATTAATATCTAAGTGGCTCAAAATGGCCATTATTTAGACCCTTGGATAGGCATGGTTGATATAGAATGTTTTTGTCTCATTTAATGGTTCTTATTATTTTTCTAAATGTTATATTATTGATTTTTATTCTCATTCAGATGCATTGTATCAATAATGCATAAGCATTAAAGTTTACTATGTTATTTATATAAATAAAAAATAAAATACTGTTGTGAAAATAAATTTATTAGGTTTAATATATTAATTTAGATTCCTTAATTATGAATATTTTATCTTATATATGTCGAGAAAACATATTTAATTTTCATTAATTTGTCTTTTATTGCCTTGTGGAAGCATTGCACATGAATTTAAATATGATTCAAGTTATATAACACTAAAATTAGAATCTAATAGCATAAACATTAATTACACATAATAATTAATAAATAAGTTTTGAAAATAATTTTTAGCACTCAAATATTATCTTTAAGGAACCAACATTAACATTTCTAACACTTAGTAGGCATTTTGTCAATACTAACAATGATTTGCATTCTTATCATGAAATAATTTTTATTTTCCATGTTTTGAATTATTTCTTTCACAGTATTTGTATAAGAATATCTTAATTTATTTCTTTATTTATTTTAATTAATTTATATCATAATTTATGCCATGATTATGTCAATAAAATATATAATATTTTAAAAAATGAATTTTTTACAATAATAAAAAATAAAAAATTATCAAAAAATTATTTAAAATTCATACTATGATAATTTTAACATGATTAGTAAAAATATTTAAATATTTTTTTCAAATTAAAATTATATTATTTTAAAATAAATGATTAAAATATAATAATATATGAAATTAGTATAATTAAGTTATTTGCTTTAAATGAAATTATTTATTTTAAGAATAAGATAACATAATTAATGTATCTATTTAAATAAATAATACTAATATGAAAAAATATATATACTAATAGTACATGGGTTGTAACACTCTCCCACCCCCAAAATGAATTTCACCCTCCTAAATCCTTCATTTACTTCATAAAATTCATAATTTCCATCTTTAGTGTTACGAAAAGCTATAAATTATAAGCAAACATAACTACCTTGAATATTTTTTTAAACAAAGACACCTAAAATCCAATTTCATCTAGACCATTACTCTAATACCATGTGTGAATCCTAGAACACAATATTTAATATTTAGTACATAAAAAATGTTTTTTAATGTTTTTAATAAAATACAATTGAAATATAAATATATTTTACTAAATTCCAAGCCATTTTATAGTCTTGTTTTTGGATAATTAGAAAACTATATTAAAAATATTTAAAAATATTTAAACAAATGTCTTCGTGTGTGCTTCCTCCTTAAATGAACTACACACCAAATTGAAATTCTACAAAACCTGTGAAAAATACATTTAAAACATAAGGTGAGATTTAATTTACAATGAATGGGTATTTAAATAATGTTCAAATACCTTTCTCTCGAAACTATAAATTCATTTGGAAAGATTCATCAAATAAACCAATTTATAAAATCAATAAAAAAATGGTTTTCTATACATTTAAAAAATAACTATGTATTAATTTTAAAATCATATATATTCAAAATAATAATGATTTTGAAATACTACAGTGGATTTCTCCATTTTTAAAATATGTCATAATGATTTCATAAAGTCAATATTAATCTAAATATATAATCATGAGCCATGTGATATAAATATTTATTAAATGATACTTTTTTAACCCATAACATGCATAACCATAACATGTTAGTATCTTGGTACATTATCATCATTGAACCCTTGCATAACCCTTAAAGAACTCATAAAAATGTTAAAAAAATATTCTCCTCTTCCATATCCTATGTAATGGAGTGCCTTCGGTACTCACACATCATATAATTTATAACAAGCGCAGTAGTTGCTATCTGGGTGCACACATTATATAAGAATTGGATAATAACCACAATATTAAAAAATTACATAGATATTTTATTTTAATGTAAAACTCATAAAAAATCATTACTCCTTTCAAAACATGAATAGTCCATAGAATAAATTGGTTCCATAATAATCTAGTTGAATCCTGATTGACGTGTAGAAAAGAAATATATCTTGTAGCAATCAGTTTGAAACATGATTAACCCATGGGAACAAATGTGTGGCATAACTATATCTTTGAAAATTTCACAAACCATCCAGAAAAATAATAAGGATGGAATCATTAAAATATTTATCTATTTTATAATATGTGAGAAGAAGGCTTCTTGACATTGATTAATGGAAATACCATTAAAAGATCATTAAAAAAATTATAATGAAAAATCACCTTTTCTATTTGAAAATCAATTTTATAAACTAAAAATGACTAAATATTTTGAAAATAAGTTTATATGGAAAAAACTAATCATAATCACATAAAGGAAACATTATGATAATCAATGGACATGAAATAGGGGAAATTATTTAATTTAATAATTTTTAAAAATAAACATTCATTTCAAAACATTTTGATAAAGGGAACCAAATTTGACCCATAATGAAAAATAATGAAATTTCCATTTATAAATATTTTAAAAAATAAAAATATAATTTAAAGTATATTTAGAAATTAATTTATTTGTATAAAATAATATACTTATTATAAATGAAAATACATGATTAGTATCACTTAAAAGATATTTTCTTTGTATTTATTCAACAAATAGGTAATGGAAATAGAACATGTAAACCACATTGATTAAAATATTAATATAATCGTATGTGATTCAAGAAAATAAGAACATATTATTTCCCCCAAAGGAACCTTGAACATAAACAATCTCATATGGATGGAGATAGAAACATAAATACTTTTCCACTTCGGCAACCCTTCAATCGTAATCCCCATGAAATAATAACATAAAATTGAAATATAATATATCATGAGAATATATATAATAATTAAATAATATTACCAATGATATGTATATTCACCTCATAAATAAGAGTAGTTCATTTCATTAACATATGTCCCTAGGAAATTAATTTATGAAGAATAACCCTTACATGATCATATCTCAAAATTGAGTGTTCAACAAACCAGTATATTATGATTAAATTGTAAATATATTCAAAAAAACATAAATAAACAATAAAAACATTTAGAATTCATTTCACACATAATAATATCATAATGGAAGTAATGAAGATGTTTTACAACCCAATTAATGTTAAGTGAGTTAATAAACTCTTTACCACTTGGTAATTCTCATGTTAATCCCCTTGGATAAATTAATTAAAATTAAAATATAATATTCCATGATACATGAATGGTTAATGAGTTTGAATTTAAAAATTTTATATTTACACCAAACCTAACAAAAAGTAATGAATATGGAATATGTATCATCGATATAAAAGCGATTTGAGAAAGCCTTATATCAAGTCCAGATGTTCTTTATATGCCCTTTAAATCTAATATAATAATCTCAAAAAAATTATTTTAAATAATATAAAAATAGGTTTAATAATTTATACATAAATTAATTTTTTAATTTAGGTTAAAAAAATATTCAAATACATAACTAGTTATGTCCTTATTGTGTGTTTTCCGGATATCCAGTTCAGCGTTTCAAATCAAATTTACTATATAGAATATGGTCAAAGAGGGAATTATTTCATAATATCACGATTAATAATCATGAATTAAATTTCATATTTTTCAATATTTTTAATTTGAAAATAAATAATGAAAAAAGTTTTTTAAAAAATAAACTATGTTATGACAATTGAAAAATTAAACCATATATATGCATGAGTCGTGACTCAATTTTTCAATTTTCATTATGGAAATAAGGTATGTATTAATTTAAATTTATAGAATGCTAATAAATTCATAAATAGAATACTATTTATTTATAGGTACTTATAAAAATCAGTCTTACGATGTAGTGATGGGAATAAGAACCAAATTTCATTGTGATAGTGGAAGTTCACACTTACAGGAACAACATTATAATTTTTCAGTAAAAAATTTAAAATAATATATTATCTTCAATACTAAAAAATATCATAATAATATAACTATTATTTCATATATATAACATATATTTATTAAATTTACCCCTATTACCTTCCATGTAAAGTGTTAATAAAAATGAATCACATCAATTAATGAGTCGATATTCCTCAGTACATGAGTTTAATTTTCATATCCCCCATGGAATGTAATGTAATAAAAAATATTTTATATCATAAATAAATAATTATAAAAATTTATATAATAAAATTTATATAATATAAATCCATAATTACAAGAATCCATGATAGAAGATCTTGGAAAATAAATGGCAGCGGTACATGAGGCAGTAGTTCGTTGTATACACAAATGATGATTTGGTATCATATTTTATAAAAAGGATATGTATTTAGGTTATTAAATTAACTTAATAAAAAAATATTTTTTATATACATTTTTTATTATATCAGAATAATTTATTAAAATTATATTCATGTGGAATAATAAAATTAGTCAAAAATGACCGATTAAGAATTAATCCTCTCATTCAGAAAACCTGTTTAATTTTGCATAAAAGAATTATTTGGGAGGTTTTTTGAACATTTAATGGGATCAAGGATGTGGGTATGAGTTTACATAATAATTTTTTTTTGTTATTAGATGACAAGATGGTATTTTAATTTGTGAATTGTGGTGTAGAGGGGTGGCCTTTTAAAAGTGAGGTGATGGGAACACATGTAATTTTTGAAAATAAAATGTTATAACCAAATTTTTCAAATTAAAAATTGATCCAAAATGAACAATTATTGAGGGTTAGAAATTATAAGTTATAAATATTTCCATTAATTTTATTTTATAAAATTATTTTTTCAATTTAACGGTTATCTATTATGTTTACCCTTTCTAGACTAATTTTCACATTAACCGCGATAATTAATTTTAACTTTTTTTCAAAATTTAGTATGGTAAAAACATTATTTTTATATTTTAGATAATATAAATTATTCTAATTCTGAATCTGGAATAAATTTACAAAATTAAATGCACTTAATTTGAAAATTTTAAATAAATATTAATCCCATAGATGTGATGAAAAAGATGGTTTTCAAAATGGATATTTTCCAAGAAAAAGATGATTTTATATTAACTATAGGGATAATAATAATCATTGAATTAATCCAAATTAGTATTTATTTATATGAAATAGAAATATTCCATTTCAAAATTTCATCAATATGGATTCTATAAATTATTTAAAATTTAGAAACATTATGAATTTTAAGTCATTTTTTAGAAAAACCCATGTTTCTATACCAATAAAATTATTTATATTAAAAACCAATTTAAAGATGAATCAAATATAATTAAGTTTTTTAAATATAAATAAAAAATATTTATTTAATTTTAAGTAGTATTCAATAAATAATTCTACTTTTAAATATAATTAATTTATTGAAAAAAACAGAATTTTCACTAATGACTAAAAAATCAACATTTCTCAAATAATATTAAAATTTAACCAAACAGAAATTCTTATATTAAAATTTAAATTATAAATTTCATTCTATAAAATAAATTTTATAAAATCTCTAAAAATTAATTATAATATTATTCATCAAATTAAATAAAACTCTTTTTTGCATAAAACATATTTTTGAGGAATAAAATTTTCTTCTTAAAAAATAATTGATTATTTACTAAATATTTATCAATAATTTATATTTATTTAAATAATTAAATAAATATATCAAAATTTAGAATATACTATTCGTTATTACCAATTTAATGGCTTGATTATAGTGGTTTTTTATTTTGTGGGTCATTTAAGCCTGTTGTTGTGTGTCTTATACTCTATCGAGCATAATTAAATTCTTTTAAAATATTTGGGTATTACATATTTTATTTTCATGGGTCATTTTTTCAAGACAGGTTGAAATATGTTTTGTTTCCGTAATAATCTTAATCATACATATCTCTCATTCTTATGTTTTCCAAAAAAATTATGTTCAAAAACTTTTTTATTGGTCCATATGTTTTTTATTTACTATACAATTAATTTCACATCTTTTATATGTTTCAATTTCATTGAAAATATAGGATTTTAAGAAGTATAACATGATTATGAGGACAAAATTTGATCTAATTATTTCTATTGTATTATTATGAAATAAGTTGAAATATATATTCATATTTGTAATCCTCAAAGACATTAAACATTTCGGTTTTGGGATTGTGTATAAATTTTTGAGGTATAATAATTAATTATGAAAATTTAATTTATGTTATGAATTTATTTGTATCACATGGTATCATTGATAGTGTATAATGTATGTTTACTGAAATATATCCTTGAGTGAATTCTGGAGGAAAAATAGTTTCCATCGAAGATGGATTTAGGTATTTTTGGGGATTGTGATGTTGATAGTAAGTGAATAATATCTATAGAAACCTATGTTAAAATAAAAATGTTATTTGTATTTTTTATTATGTCACAGTGGATGTTGAAGTGTCATTATTTGAAATAGGGAAGTTATAAAATAAAATATTTTATGATTTATCTTTCATATATATATCGTGGTTTTAAATAAATTTATTCGATTTTATCATAATTTTTTTTATTTTGTTTGGGAACATGATCATAAAAATAATGCTTTTAAATCCATGTCCCTAGAAATTCCTTCAATTTATAACTAACAGAGGATGAATTTTACAGAAAAATGATTACGATAAATGAAATTAAAAATATATTCACATAATGAGCTAAAATTTGGGTTTATATGTATAATAATATATAATTATTTGGGTATCTCGTTAAGAACTAATTCTTCACGATTCTATATAAATGATATATTTTAAATATGCAATTCCAATTGAAATTTTTGAGAAATAATTTATTTATTTTTGAATATTTCAACACCTATAGTTATAAGAAATATTTCTCTTTATATATACCACATATATATCATTAATAAATATATTTTTCCCATTATATTGTTGGATATTTCATTTTGTATAAAATAAGAAATACTGGAAATGAATAAACTATAAAACCATTATTCATTAACTTTGTAAAATTGCCACAAATGTACACAATCCAAAGTAATATATTCCATGGATTATTACCATCCTTATATGATTACATCCCTTAGATGTTCATAAATTATAATTGGGATATAAATATAATAAAATATTATTTTTAAAATGAGGGATACTCCAAGATCATCATAACCATTGAGAATCCACAATAGTACAACACATCCTACACTCCTAAAAACATCATAAAATAAGGGAGAATAACGAAATGTCCAAAATAAATTTTAACATAATGAAAATTTTTATTTAAAAATTATGAATTTATTGAATTTATATATTTTAATGGGGAAATCATAGATGTTTTATAACTATTTTAATGGGTTATATTATAAGTATGTATATTACCGAAAATCATGTATCAGATTTAGGATTATCGATATATAGATCATATTAAAAAATAATTTGTTGAAATATATTTTATTTATAAATAATTTACGTTAAATTAATATAATTTTATTGGAAATTATATATAATATTTTCTATGTGAAAATACCCTTTATTTTGTAATGAAATATTATTGATAAAATGTGGTTCTTATTAAACTCATTATATTTAAATAGGGGTTTTAATAAAATTTATTTTTAAGAGCAATGATTTTTAATGTAAATATATATCATCTAATGTAGTAATTATGTAACTATAACTAATATAAATTTAATTATTCATATCTTAATAAGATTTATTAATATAACATTTTGTAATGTATTAATTTCTTTTTATAGTAAAATATATGAAATTATTATAATAAATTTTAGGGAATATTTTTTTTCTATATATAAAAAAATTAATATTCATTTATATATTTTTATACATATTTTTATATGAATATATTTTCATTTAATGATAAAATTTTAAAGAACCTGATTTCCCATAGAATTATTTTTAAATACATGGGAATTTTAATAGTCCGTAGTTTCTGACGGCACTTGATTCCGAGGCCCGGTTTTCCCAGAATCAATTTCTGAAGATTTGTTCGTGTACGTCCTGCAAACATACAAGTGGGATTTTATAACTTTTGAACCGGAGCTCAGAATTGAAATATGAGGGCACCGTTGAACTCACAGCGTCAGTGATTGCTTAGTAAGACCTTCACCATAGTGCATTTTAACATGATTGGAAGATAGTTTTTGGGGTACATTAATTAAGTTAAATAAAAATCAGGTGATAGCTTATTTTTATTTCGTGGTGGTTAAAATCTCCAAGGGGAAGTTGGATGTGGGGACCACCACACCATAACCTCCCATGAGACGTTATGGTGGCGGGGCTCACCAACACATAACCTTCCTTGAGATGATATTTATCTGTGGGGACCACCCGAGCTTTAAACCCCTTGGAACCCCATATTAAGTTGTGAAACTCTCCACCTTCCCCCATAAATTAATTGTGCCAACCCATGCTTTAATTAATTGAACTCTCTCTTCCATTAATTATTTTTCATTTTTTGAAATATTTTGAATTTTTCCAACTCCCCAATTATTATGTCAACTCTCGTGTGTTAAATTTGGTGGACCCAAGTTATTAAATTATTCCAATTCAAATTTTGTGTCAACAAAATTAATAATATTCTCACTATTATTTTTTTGGCATAACCTTTTGTTGGAGATTTGGGTAGAGCTTTAAAGAACCCTTAGAGAACGCTCTCTCAATGAAGGACACCCCCTTCAAACGAAGAACAATGAACACCGTTCTTCGATATTCGAACGAGCATAAAGCGAAGGAGCTGACTGTAAAAACACCAAAAACACATCTACCTATGTCTCCTACCCCGAACGCCTCCCGACGTCAATGAATCGACACTTCCATTTTTCAGCTACTTCGTCTACGAACGACAAACGAGGTAGGAGGATTTTCTGTTGGTTTTATTTTTGTTCTGCAACGTTATATTTATTGAGTAAGTTTTTCCATTTGTTATCAACATAATGTGGGGGAGGGGGAGGGTTAAGACCATAAGAACATGACCGACCCTTCACCTTGTTGTTCTTGATTGATGGAGTTGACATGGAAAAGAGGTGACGGTGAAAAAAGTCAGTGCTTCCTTCGGCCTCTGCGAACCGCACTGCCGGCCCAGCGGCGCCCGACCCGTGACCCACGTACTGCTCCGTGGCCTGGATGCCGGCCCACTGCGCCTCACCCACACAATTCCAGTGCCCCACCGGCGTGCTTCCCATGCCCTCGGTGCGCTGCCTGGACCTGCCAACGGCCTTCCCACACCCCGAGGCACCCTGCCGCCCCACCCGATGCCCTACTGTGTTGGCATGCACACCCCGCGGCACCCTGCCGCCCAGCCCGGCGGCTTGTCGTGCTCCCCGGCACTCCCCCGCACACTCTTTGGTGCCATGATCGGTGCCCCCATGCTACTCAATGCCTCCACGCGCAGCCCGGTACCCCGACATCCTGCACGGCACACCCGCGGCCTGCCCCGCGCCCTGTCGTGCCCTGCCCGGTTCACCCACGGCCTGCCCAGGGTCCAGCCAACCTGACCATGCCCCGCATGGCTTTCCCGCAAGCCACCTGGCTACTAGCCTCCTAATCCGACCCGTAGTGTCCCCCTTGATGTCGCTGGCCGAACCGGCCCAAACATTTGGTCCGAGTCACCGAGTCACCTACGTGGTGACTACCGGGCTGAACCACCCGTGCGGTCCGCTGGATCGGGCCCAGTGGACCGGGTTAAAACATAGCGGGATAACCCACCCATTGGGTCGGGTCAGACATAGAATGTGTGACTGGGTCAACCCAGACCATGTCAGCCTAGACTAGGTTGTGCCGAGTCGGTCCGACCAGGTCCAACTGGACCTGGGCCCATTACTGACCCTTTTCATTCTTTTGGTGTATCTTTAGCATCAGATGTTCGTTTTACCAACCATCAATGGTGCCATAATTCTTGAATCATAACAGTCCCTTTGGGTATACCCCACTAGAATTTGGGGTATATTTGTGATACGGTCAGGTTGGTTCTTACACGAAACCAATCAGGCCCTTGGTACTAAAAGGATAATAAATAGACATCAATTGCGTTGAGACCCCTATGGTGTGGCGGTCCTTTGAGATACTTCCATGTGACACTTCGTGAAATTTGGAATATCGACTAGTAGCTCGTGGAGCAGATCCTCTTGGAGACAAGCGTACAGAGTGTAGAGACCTAGTAGCTGAATGTCCTGAAGACTACTTGACTGATTCAACTCGGAGTGATTCGACTAACCCAGTGGGGAGCAGCTGGTAGTTGGTGGTACACCCATGAAAGATGGAGCACCTGATAGTTGGTAACAGACTCTCAGTACTCGACATAAGGAATACCTCTACAGGCTATTAGAGGGAGCCCCTAGTATTTGGCGGCAGACCCACAGTGGACGGAGCGCCAGGTAGCTGGGAGCAGACCTATTGTAATCGATAGTAGGAGAACATTAGCAGTCTATGGTTAGTGAGAAGAGCCTTGGTGTCGATCCAGGCCCACTATTCTCAAAAGAGGTTTATTTCTCCAGTATCCATGGTTTCGATAACAAAATCGTGTTTTGAGATGAGTCAATGACCTTTGTGTTTTCCTCATATTTGAGATGGGTTACTTGATAACTTAGGTATATGAATGTGAATATACCTAAGTAATGGTTATCCATTGATTTCATATTTGTTGATTATCATTATTGGATTTTTTGAGAACTTGAGAGTTTTGTGGTCCCTACTGAGTATTGTTATACTCACCCCTGCACGGGTTATGCCCGCACCTTGTTTTTTTGGATGCAGATAACGAACAACGCTGACGGAGGCCGAGAGCGCCCGGACTAGAAAGTACCCAGAGGAGTACCTTACGACATATCGTAAGATGGTGGATTCTGACAGACGTGGTGTGTTGTGGAGGACATATGTACCTTCCATTCGTGTAGGAACCCCGAAGGGTGATCCAGGAGCTGCTTTCACCTTTGTGTTGATTGTCCCTTTTCAATTGTACTTGTTTTCAGTTGTATTTGTACTTTACAATTGGGCTTGTATTCTGGTCCCCTTTACTTTCAGTATGCTTTTTATACATTTTTTACTTAGTTTTTTCTTCCACTAGTACTCTGGTTGTGTGAGTTTATGTTTTATAAAGGCAATGCATTCCATGTTTTAGGTAATTACGCCTTTGGATCTAGTCACCAACCCCTGGCCTTTAGAAGATGGTCTTGGGGTAGTCACGATACGAGTCCCAGGAGACGGGTCAGGACAAATTTGTAGGAGAGTATTGGGTTCTACCGTAAGAACATTGGACTCTGATATTTATTCTTTGTTAAGTAATAGTGCTAAGGGTACTGAGTGTGGTTTTTAGTTTAGGGAATCTAGTGTTGGTCCGGTTGCCAATGTATCCATACAATAGGAACCTGACTACTGATGTCTATCTTAGTGCATGAAAACAATTATTGAGTGTGTGTTTTCAAAAGTTTTCTTTATGTTATCTCAAACCTGGTCCACCATCATTGGGGATAAGGGAACCATTGCAGAATATGACAAACTTAGTCAGAGGAGGGTGTAGCTTATCACTCACCAGTTGTCTTTCCTAACCCTCGGGGCAGTTGATGTGGAGAGTCTGATATATCCTGTAGTGGGGGACCAGTACTCGGATGTTTTCCCTGATGATGTTCCATGACTATCTCCTCATATAGAGGTGGACATCTACATTGAAATGTACCCTGGGATGACACCAATATCTACTCCAGCATCTTGGATGGCTCTCGCTGAGCATCGTGAGCTGCGGGTAGAGTTGGAGGACTTCCTGGGAAGGGATTCATCCGCCCCGGTGTTTCTCCCTGGGCAGTCCTGATTCTATTCTCCAAGAAGGCAGACAGGGGCATGAGGCTATGTGTCGATTATTGTCTCCTATACCAAGTGACTGTGAAGAACAAGTACCCAATCACAAGGATTTATGACCTCTTTGATCATCTCAAGAGAGCAGAATGGTTCTCGGAGATAGACCACAGATAAGGCTATCACCGTATCTGAGTTCGAGACGAGGATGTGCTGAAGATAGCCTTATGGTGTCGTTACAGCCACTACGATTTCATGTTTGTGCCCTTCGGAGTAACCAACACTCCAAAAGTTTTCATGAGTCTTAGGAACAGGATCTTCCATCCTTACCACGATCTCTTTGTCATAGTCTTCATAGATGACATTTTTATTTATTCGGCTACTGGGGAGGAGCATACTTACCATTTTTAGGTAGTACTGGGTATAATATGATAGAAACCGCTTTATGGTATGCTCTCAAAGTTCCATTTTCGGATTTGAGAGGTTCACTTCATGGGATACGTCATCTCGGAGGCAGGAGTTGTAGTGGATCCAGCAAATATTGAGGCAGTACATGCTTGGGAGCCACCCAGGAGTGTGATATAGGTTTGGAGTTTCTTGTGATTGCCGGATACTATCAGAGATTTGTTCCATATTTCTCTAGAGTCGCACCACCACTTGCAGCCTTGACGAAGAAGGGGAAACCCTTCGTGTTGTTGGAGGGATGCCAGCAGAGCTTTCCGGAGATGAGGCAGAGGCTGACTAGTGCCCCCATTTTGAGGTTCCATAGGAAGTCGTAGGGTACGTAGTCTACTGCGTTGCATCCGGGACGGGACTTAAGTGTGTCCTGATGCAGGAGCAAGCAGTGATTGTGTATGGTTCTCGGTAGTTGAGACGACATGAGCAGAACTATGCTACCCATGATTTGGAGTTAGCAGCAGTGGTCTTCGCCTTGAAGATGTGGCGGAACTAATTGATGGGTGAATGTTTTACCATATTCTCTAATCACATGAGTCTCAAGAATATATTCTCTTAGAACTACCTAAACTAGAGACAGTGACAATGGCTTGAGTTCCTCCATTACTATGACTTCGAGATAGTCCATACTCCTGGGAAGGGGAATATTATTGTAGATGTGCCTAGCAAGAGGACATGTATTCAGCTTCTAGGAGAGGCAACAAAGTAGCTGGCTTCTTTACCGATATACTTTGTGGATAGAGATGTATCAGCATATCTTCAGTCTCTTACAGTCACTCCTCCTCTTCTTCAGCAAGTCAGGGAGTTTCAGTGTGGAGACGTTGACAGTGAGACACGATGTGCTTTGATATTCATGGGTCATGCACCTGATAAATTTTTTGAAGGTGGGGAACATGGAATCCACTTCATTATACGTACCATGGTACCTGTTTCACTTCAGGAGGAGGTGTTGAGGGATTTCAACACTTCCCCTCTAACTGTACATCTAGGAGTGGCGAAGATGTACTTGGACCATTGATGACAGCACTTGTGGCCAGGTATGAAGAAGGTGGTTGCAGAGTTTGTCTCACAGTGCTTCACGTGTTAGCAAGTGAAGGCTGAGCACCAGGTAGCAACAGGCTTGTTACAGACCTTATAGGTCCCAGAGTGGTAGTGGGATGGGATATCCATGGACTTCATGACAGGTCATTCACATACATCCAGGAGTCAAGATTCTATATGAGTGATCGTCGACCGACTCACCAAGTCATCCCATTTCCTACCGATCATAGAGTAGGGCTCAGTTGATATCTCGGTATGCCTCTATCTGCAGGAGATAGTGCGTTTGCATTTTGTACCTTCTTCTATTGTCTCTGACCATGACATGTGTTTCAATTCCCGGAAATGGAAGGGGCTGCAAGAGGATTTTGTGACACAACTATGTCTGAGCATCACCTTCCATTCTCAGACAGATGGTTCGACCAAGAAGGCCATTCAGACCCTGAAGGACATGCTTCGTGCATGTGTCCTCGACTTTGGTCGCAGCTGGGAGGACCACTTAAATTTGGTGGAGTTTTCTTACAACAACAATTATCACTCCACCATTGTTTAGGAACCTTTTGAGGCCTTGTATGGCCGACCATGCAGATTTCCGCTGTGGTGGACAGACCTAGGGGAATCAGCACTAGTTGGACAAGAGATGGTATGAGCTACCACGGAGAAGGTGCAGATCTTCCAGGAGAGGATGAAGACTACACAGAGCAGGCAATGGTCGTATGCTGACACGAGATGGAGACCTCGGTAGTTCGTGGATGGCGACCACGTCTTCATACTGGTCTCACCTCGACGAGGTATAATGAGATTTGGACGAGGTGGCAAGCTATCTCTGAGGTTCATCAGACCATTAAATGTCCTTAACAGAGTAGGTGAGGTGGCTTACCGCTTGTCACTTCGCCTCAATTGAACTAGGAGCACAATGTCTTCCATGTATCTCAGCTGAGGAGATACGTGCACAACCCATCCCACATCATCGACCATGGGGAGCTGGATATCAATGAGGGGGGTATGTTCATAGAGGTTCCAGTGTAAATTGAGGGTCAATGGGAGCAGGTCCAATATGGATGGTTGATACCTCTAGTGCATTTTTTCTGGTTGAACGGGAACCTCCAAGAGAGCACATGGGAGTGGGAGGATCAGATGCATGCTCAGTACCCCCATTTTTCCCACATTTCGAGTTGTAGCTTACGGGGGAGAAAATCCTTGATGTGGGAGAAAGTAAAGACCCAGATTTCCTGTTGAATTTTTTTAAAATACATGGTAAATTTACGAGTCTGTAGTTTCTAACGGCGCTTTATTCTGATGCCCGGTGTTCCAGGAATCAATTTCTGAATATTTTTTCAGGTACGTTCAGTAAACGTACAAGCGGAATTTTATAACTTTTGAACCGGTGCTAGGAATTGAAATCCTAGGTCACCATTGAACTCGCAGAGTCGGTGATTTCATAGTAAGACCATTACCGTAGTTGTGTTTTAACATGATTAGATGATATATTTTGGGGTTCAATAATTAAGTTAAATTTAAATAAGGTGTAACTTATTTTTATTTTGCGGTGTTTAAAATATCCAGGTGGTGGTTGGAGGTGGGGACCAGCACACCATAGCCTCCCATGTGATGTTATGGTGGTGGGGCCCACCTGTACATAATCTCCCATGAGAGGATATTTATTGGTGGGGGACCACCTGAGCTTTAAACCCCTTGGAACCCCAAAAAAGTAGTGAAACTCTCCCCCTTACCCCATCAATTAATTGTGCCAACCCATGCATTTAATTAATTTAACTCTCTATACCTTTAATTATTTGGCACCTTTTGAAATCTTTTGAATTTTTCCAACTCCCTAATTAATATGCCAACACTCGTGTATTAAATTTGGCGGAGCCGAGTTATTAAATTAATCCAATTCAAATTTTGTGCCAACATAATTAATAGGATTCTCACACTATTATTTTTTTTGGCATAACCTTTTATTGGAGTTTGGGTAGAGCTTTGAAGAACCCTGAGATAATTCTCTCTCAACAAAGAACACCCACTCTTCCAATGAGGAATGATGAACACCATTCTTCGATCTTCGACTGAGCCAAAAGAGAAGGAGCTGACTTCGAAGAACACCAACGACATATCTTCCTCAGTCTCCTTCCCTGGATGCCTCCCGACTTCAACAAACCGACACTGCCTTTTTTCAGTGACTTCATTTACAAACAAAAAAATGAGGTAGGGTGATTTTTGTGGGTTTTATTCTCATTTTATGATGTTTTATTTATGGAGTAAATTATGCCGTTTCGTATCAACTTAACGGGGGTGTTCGGACCGCATGAACACAGCCGACCCTTCCCCTTTGTTGTTCTTGATTAATGATGACGACACAGAAAAGAGGTGACGGCGAACAAAGGCAGTGCTACCCACAATCTCTGTGAAACGCACCTCCGGCCCTGCGGTGCCCGACCCGTGCCCCACGCGCTGCTTCGCGGCCCGGCCAACGGACCGCCGCGCCTCGCCAGTGCCTAACCCATGCCTCGCCTCCGCATGGCCCGTGCCCCCAGTGACCCCCTGCCCTGCCAGCGGCCTGCCCTCACCCCACGGAACCACTCCACCCAGCCATGTGCCCCCCCCCCCCCCCGGCGCCCGGCCACACTGCCTGATGCACCCCGCGACACCCTGTTGCCCTGCCCGGCGCCCCCCAGCACCTTTCTGTGATACCTGGTGTGCCCCGACGTGCTGCCTGGTGCCCTTCACATTGCCCCACATGCTGCCCGGTGCCCCCGCGTGCCGCCCGGTGCCCTGGAATCCTGCCTGGCACCCATGTGGCCTATCGCGCCCAACCCAGTGCACCTTCAACCAGCCCGATGTCCTGCCGGCATGTCTGCGCCCCGCGTGGCCTGCCCACTAGCGACCCGACCCCCGGCCTCCCGAGCTGACCCGCGGAATCCCCCGCAGTGTCGTTGGCCGAACCGGCCCGGTCTTCCGGGCCGACTCACCGAGCCGCCTACGTGGCGACTACTGGGCTGAACCACCCTCACGTTCTTCTAGGTCGGGCCAAGCAGACCACGTTAAAACATAGTAGGCTGTCCTGGTCATTGGTCCGGGTCAGACCCAACGAGTCTGACCAGGTCGACCCAGACCAGGTCGGCCCAGACTAGGATGGGCCGAGTCGGTCCGACCAGGTCGAACCAGACCTAGGCCCATTACTGACCCTTTTCTTTTTTGGGTCATATCGTTAGAATTATATGTCCATTTGATGAACCATCAATGCCACTAGTATTCTCAGAGCATAAACGTCCCTTTTAGTATACCCCACTGGAGTTCGGGTTATAGTTGTGATATTGTCAGGTGGGTTCGTACACGAAACCAACCGGACCCCGGGACTAAAATGCTAATAACTCACAAACTGGGTGTCTGATTGACGAGTCGTCTGTTGTGTTGAGACCTTTATGGCATGGAGGTCCTTTGGGATACTTCTACATGCAACATCGTGACATTTGGAGTATTGACCAGTAGCTCATGGAGCGGATCCTCCCGTAGATGATCATACAGAGTGGGGAGACCTAGTAGTTGTGTCACGACCCGTCCTCGGGGCCCGTGCCATGACTACCCCAAGTCTGCCTTCCATAGGCCAGGGGCTGGGGACTAGCACCAAGGCGTAAATCCCAGTAAAAAGGGAAGGCATTGCCTTTGTAAAGTAAACAATCACACAGAGTACAAGAGGAATAAGTAAACACTAAGTAAAAACTGAGTACAACAGTAAGTGCGGAAATTAAAAAGGGTCCGGAAATACGAGCCCAACTGTAAAGTACAACTCGAAAGGGAAAACAGCAACTGAAAAGTAATGCTGCTACGCTGAGCTGTCCACTGGAAATCCCACCTGAAGGGTGGGTACAGACAGCTCCTCTGCTCCTCGGGTCCCGCCGTCCGCTCCGAGTATGTCCCGCCCAATGGTCCACCTCCGGGTACCGCCTCGTCTTCACGTCCACCTCTGGGTACCGTCTCGTCGTATAGTCCACCTCTAGGTACCGTCCAGTCCTTGAACACTCGGCCTCTGTCAGTACTGGCCGTCGTCTGCAACCAACACAACGAGGTGCGGGCATAGCCCGTGCAGGGGTGAGTATAACGATACTCAGTAGTGACCCCGAGACCCTCAAGGTCTCACTAAAACCAACAAGGATAACCACAAAGAATATCTCAACAGATAACCTCTACTTAGGTATATGCCCATACATATACCTAAGTTATCATGTAACCCATCTCAATCATGAGGAAACACAAGGATTGTGAAATCAACGGATAACTACTACGCAGGTATATGCCCATACATATACCTAAGTTATCAAGTGACCCATCTCAATCATGAGGTAAACATAAGGTCAAAAGTCTCAGCTCAAACCAGAATTTTCATTATCGAAACCGTAACTGCTGAAGAGCTCCGTCTTTGGAGTATACAGTGGTCTTGTCACGACTCCAAGGTACTGCTCACTAACCTAAGACTGCTGAAGTACTCCTCCTGTCGAGTACCGCGGGTCAGCCACCCAGACACAGTACTGCTTCCCGCCGAGGTATGTCACCCAAACACAGTAGTGCACACCCACTAGTAGCCTGCTGAGGTACTCTCCGGACGAGTACCGCGGGTCTGCACTGTCACACAGGTAGTGCTCCGTCCGCCATGGGTCTGCACCTCAGAAAGTAGTGCTCCGTCCACTGGGCTAGTCGACTCACTCCAAGTCGAGTCGGTCAAGCAGTCGTCAGGTCTCAGCCAGTTACACGGTCTCCGTACTCCAACACTCGCCACTGGGAGGGTCTGCTCCACGAGCTACAGGTCGATACTCCAAGTATCTCAAAGTCCCACGAAGAAGTATTTCAAAGGACCGCCTCGTCATAGGGGTCTCAACACAACAGACGGCGCGTCAATCGGACGCCCGGTCTGTGAGTTATTAGCCTTTTCGTCCCAGGGGGCCGGTTGGTTTCGTGAGTGAACCAAACCCGGTCGTATCTCAACTATACCACGAAATCTCATAGGGTATACTCATAGGGACCGTTTCTCAACGAGATCACCAACGCCGCTGACAGTTCGTCAAACGGACGTTCTGTCAGAAAGATATCAGCTTTTCTGTTCCAGGGCCCGGTTGGATTTCGGTGCAATCCAACCTGGCCACTATCCATCTGCATCCAAAACTCGGGCGGAGGATGTCAAAAGATCCGTATCATCAACAGGAACTCAATGCAACAGACGGCGCGTCAATCGGACGCCCGATCTGAGAGTTATTGGCTTTTTCGTTCCAGGGGCCCGGTTGGATTTCGGTGCGATCCAACCCGACCGCACTCCGTCGGCATCCAAACCTCGAGCGGAGTAAGCCAAAAGATCCATCTCACTTAGAGGAATTCAACGAAACAGACGGTGCATCAATCGGACGTCCGGTCTGTTATTTATTGGCCTTTCCGTCTCACACCCACCCTGGGAAACTTCCCAGGAGGTCACCCATCCTGATCACTACTCTAGGCCAAGCACGCTTAACTATGGAGTTTTAACCACGTAGGCTCCCGAAAAGGAAGGTGCGCCTTGAGTATAGTATACCGAACCGACCGTCTCGATCCAAGGATCGCGTTGCCGCTGACGGCGAGTCGTTTGGAGGCCCGTAGCCCAAGATACGGGCATTTGACCAAACCGCTCGGTAATGGGGGTTTCGGGCCCGGGCCGTCCCGGCCCGAGACCCCCCGGATGGCCCGAACCGGGTCGACCCACCCCGGACGGGGTCGACCCGGCCCGGCCCGGCGCGGCCCGGCACAGCCCGGCCCGGCCCGGCGAACCAGCCAGGCGCGCCGGTTCGGCGCAAGGCAGCGCGCTGGACGCGCTGCCAGCTCGGCCGAAGGCCGAGTTTGCTGGAAACGGGGGGCCGCCTGCCCCCCCTTTGTGAAACTGGCCCCCCTCATAATGGGGGGCCAAATAACTGCCCGGGGGAATTAAATTCCCCCGGTTTCCACCGACCCAGCCGCCCCGACCTGGCCGGCCGGCTTCATGTCAACAGGACCGGCAAGGGCCGGTCCTCTTCCGTCTTCCGGCACCGGCGGCCCGGCTGGCCGCCGGTCATCACGATCCGCCGCGGCCCGGAACCGGTCGCGGCCTTCGTCATCCGGCGCGGTGCGATGACACCGCGCCCCTCCGCCGCGGCCCCGCTCCGGCCGCGGCGTCTTCGGTTTCCTTCGACGCGGCGCGACGGCGTCGCGTTCATGATAATTCTTTCCACGGCGCGGCGCGACGGCGCCGCGCAATAATTTCCGTGTGATTCCCGCGTGGTGCGACGGCACCACGCTATCTCGTTTCATCCGGAATAAACATTCAAGAACAAAGGATGGGGGTTTGGCCGTGTTTGTGCGGTCCGGTCCCCCTCTCGTTAGACGATAACACTTAAACGTTCATCCTCAAGTTTGTCATGCTAGAACCAAGAACGGAAAATAATTAAATAAAGCAACAACAAACCCCTACCTGGATATTTGACGTCGCACGTCGGGCGTCGGGGAGAACGGCGCCGCGGAGAACGACGTCGCGGAGATCGGACGTCGATTCCATGGATGTTGGGGTACGTCCGAGGAGGAAACGACGTCTCCTCACTTGTTGCGGAGATGAAGAAGGAAGGCGCGTTGTCGTTGGAGAGTTCCCTACGTCGGTGTCTTCTCCCTTGCCGTGGAGGAAAAAGAGGATGAAGAACCGTGATCACCGAGTCGTTCTAAGTTGAGGGATCGATGTTCTTAATCGGAGAAGAACCGTTCTTCACGGAGAGGAGGACGTTCTTCAACGAAGAAGGAGCTTCCTTCTTCTATCACACAAAGGCTCTTTCTCAAAAATCCTCCCACCACAATTCAACCTCCAAATAAAACAAGGTTTCCCCTTATTTTATTTTAATCATGCCATGCATTGTATGTTCAAAATTCAAGCACTTAATTGATTAAGAGTTTCAATAACTTAATTTAAGTGCTAGTTGGCATGAGTTATGAGGGAGAGAGGGATAGAAGGAGTTTCAAAATAAAGAGGGAGGTGAGGAGTTTCAAAATAAAGAGGGAGTTAGGGGGTTATGGGAAAAGTGAAGGGGTGGGGTTCGTGTGGGCCCCACCTCACCTTAAATCCTTCCATGGGTGGTTAACTCCAAGTGGGTCTCACCCCTAACTCCCTTACATAGGTTAAAACCACTTAAGAGAGGGTCAAGTGTTGT
The DNA here is from genome assembly GCA_963277665.1 of Viscum album. NCBI lineage: Eukaryota > Viridiplantae > Streptophyta > Magnoliopsida > Santalales > Viscaceae > Viscum > Viscum album. Next base: position 400,588,984 of record OY728120.1, read on the forward strand.
AACATAACACTTAATCTACTTAACAAGAAAATAAAAATTGTAGATAAGTTATAAATTAAACTTCCACAATTTTTATCATCTTCTCTAGGATAAACGCAACTCCGGAAATGGTGTTCTTAAGAAATTACCGGCGCTGCGGTTCCATCGGTGCCCTCGGAATTCGATTCCGGGCACCGGTTCAAAAGATAGAAATTCCCGCTCGCTCGTTCACTGAACGTACCCGAGCCAAACTTTGGAAATTAATTCCGGGCACACCGGGCCTCAGAATTAGGCGCCGTCAGAAACTAAGTTTTTGTAAAATTCCAAAAAAAATTAAGAAAAAAATTTTCCTTGAAATTTCCGGATCTTTACATTACTCCCACCTCAGGGATTTACGTCCCCGTAAAGCTTCAACACAAACTAGGGTCACAAAAGCGGTACCGAGCACGCATCTGAGCCTTCCGCTCCTATGTGCTCACCTGGAGGTTTCGTACTGCCAAAGAAAGTGCACCCGAGGAATCGATCGTCCTCCTAGGATCTGCTCCTGTCGATCCTCGATCCCCACTGGAATCTCCGCGAAAGACACCCCCTCGCCATCGTCCAGCTCCTCATGGTCGATGGTATGCGAAGGGTCGAGCACGTATCTCCTCAGTTGAGATACGTGGAAGTCTTTGTGCACCTGGTGCAACTGCGGTGAATGGTTCAAGAAGTAAACCACCCCGCCTACCCATCTGGGGACCTAAGAAGGTCCGCTGAACCCCGAAGATAACTTGCCGCCTTGGCCACATCTCGGTAAACCTCGTCGAGGTGAGACCCGTATAAGGACGTGATCGTCATCCTCGAACTCCAGAGGTCTCCATTTTCTGTTAGAACTGGAACTCGAAAGGCTGCTGTCACGAGGGTAAGGTTGACCGACTCAAGAGTGATCGGTCGCACCCTCCTGTGCAAGAGTTACCATGCGCTGTCTAGGGTTTCCTTTTCCGCCGACCAAGGAAAACCCACCCCAACGTTTGCCTAAAACTGTCAATTTGAGTATGAACAGTTATTGCCCATTCTATACTCAAACTAACGTCGTAAGGCCTCGACGCTGCCACCAAGAGATTCCAACTGAAACTCTCGCCTCGAGGGTCTGACCAAACCATCGGCGTAAGTGTGATTATCGAGTCTCCTCCCAAGGTATCTCCAGACGTGAGGGTCAAGTCCACGGCTTACCGGAAACTCTAGGTCTGGAACAAGATTTGTGAAAGCAAGGAATGATTCACATCGACGTCTGTTACTATAGCAGCCTGTAGTGGACACAGACTGTCCCTTGAATCATTTCTAGAGCCATTGGGTCACACTCCTTGACCGCATGCAGCCGCACTCTTCCTCCGCCCTCCAGCTCCCTGATCCTGGCAGGAATAACTAAGGCGGGTGGTTGTACAAAGTTAGGATGTACACCACCTCATGCTGCTCTCCTAGCTCTGCCTCCACATCTGCTGCTTCGTAGACTCATCTCTCCATTAAGCTTCCTATTCTTTAACACGCCCGAGTCTCTAAGACTGGCACCGGTTTCCTGTTTCTTACTGTACTGTGTAGTCTTCATCCTCTCTTGGATGTCCTGGATCTCCTTTAGTCTCACAAGAGCTGCTATGATTTCTTCATTGCCGAGAAGAGAAATCCGGTCTCATCCCCTGGATGAACCACATTCGTTGCCTAATACAGTCAATTCCAACATGAATGATGCATTCATGCCATGGATGACGTCGTAAGGCCTCAACGTAACTACTAAGAGATCCAACTGTCACTCTCGCCTCCAAGGGTCGAGTCACACTGTCGGCATCAGTGTGAGGTCACTGGGTCCCCTCCAGTTGAAATCTCGAAAGTGAGGGCCAAGTCAACAGTTTAACCTGGACCACTCAGTATCAACCAAACAAAAGGACAGTAAAGCAAACAAAGATAAGTGTCTTTTTATTATTGCAGCTCATAGTACAAGACACGAATACAATAGAAAAATGGAACTAGAAGTACAAGGGACGTATCCACTAGTTCCTCTCCTGTCCACCTGCTCTCGGAGCTCTACTTCCTTGTCCACTGCTCGGCTGTTGCTCAAGCACTCGCCGCTGCTTCTGTCTCGGTGGCTCCTCCAACACCCGCTGATCAATCGTACGAGGAGTCGGACAGTCACGTGCCAGGTGACCCTTCCCGCCGCAGGAGTAACATTGTCCGTTTCTGGCACGCCTAGATCTGACCCCACCTAGGGTGCCCCGCACCACCGGTCCTAAAACCCGAGATCGTCCAACTGCTAGTCTGGTCCTCCTGGACCTCTGCATCATCTGTCTACTGCCCACAGATGACTCGGCTACTGATCCAAAAACACGCGGCAAAGGCAGAAGCTCCTGTACACGCTCGGGGTGTAGAGTTATTGGCACAAACTCCACCCTGAAGAAGGTCTCGAAGTCTTCCCATGTGAAGGTCATCCCGTCGCAAAACTGAAACAAGTGGCTCCACCACCTACCTACTGCTGCCTGAAAGAGGCTGGCAGCAAAGATCACCATGAAGTCTGTCGGCGTCCCCACTAGCCTGAAGACTCCCACCACAGCCTCCAGCCAATGCTCAGCCGCCTGCGGGTCCGTCTCTCCCCGAAACCTGGGTGGCCTCTGGTGTTGGAACTCGTGCAGCGCACTCATGTGGCGTGCATCGCCTACTGTTGGGGCTGGTGGCATAGGTGGCTCAACGTATGGTAGTATCGCTGGTGCCTCAACTGCAAGAGGGCCCTGTACCGAAGCCTCGTCGCTCGACAGGCTGTCAGTACGCACATCCATCTGGGCTCTAGCTGGTTGTTCGTGAAAAGGCATCCTGAAAGAAACAATGTAACATGGTCAAACGATTATACCTGGTGAGCTGACCTAGTTTGAGCTGACATTTAAAAACTTCTGGAAACACACACGCAATCAGTGTTTTCGTGCACAAAGTCGGAAATCAGTTGTCAAGGTCCTGGTGTATGGATACACCGGCCGCCCGCACCAACACTGGACTCCCTGAACTGAAAACCACACTCGGTACCCTTAACACTATTGATTCACAGGAAGAAACATCAGAGTTATAAGTTCTGCGGTAGAACCGAACTCCTCTGATACCAATTTGTCACGACCCATCCTCGGGGCTCGTGCCGTGACTACCCCAAGCCCACCTTCCATAGGCCAGGGGCTGGCGACTAGCACCAAGGCGTAAATCCCGGTAAAAAGGGAAGACATTGCCTTTGTAAAGTAAACAATCACACAGAGTACAAGAGGAAGAAGTAAACACTAAGTAAAAACTGAGTACAACAGTAAGTGAGGAAAGTAAAAAGGGGCTGGAAATACAAGCCCAACTGTAAAGTACAACTCGAAAGAGAAAATAGCAACTGAAAAGTAAAGCTGTTACGCCGAGCTATCCACTGGAAATCCCACCTGAAGGGTGGGTACAGACAGCTCCTCTGCTCCTTGGGTCCCGCCATCCACTCCGAGTATGTCCCGCCCAGTGGTCCACCTCCGGGTACCGCCTCGTCATCACGTCCACCTCTGGGTACCGTCTCGTCGTATAGTCCACCTCCAGGTACCGTCCAGTCCTCGAACACTCGGCCTCTGTCAGTACTGGCCGTCATCTGCAACCAACACAACGAGGTGCGGGCATAGCCCGTGCAGGGGTGAGTATAACGATACTTAGTAGGGACCCCGAGACCCTCAAGGTCTCACTAAAACCAACAAGGATAACCACATAGAAGATCTCAATAGATAACCTCTACTTAGGTATATTCCCATACATATACCTAAGTTATCAAGTAACTCATCTCAATCATGAGGAAACACAAGGATTGTGAAATCAACAGATAACTACTACCCAGGTATATGCCCATACATATACCTAAGTTATCAAGTGACCCATCTCAATCATGAGGTAAACAGAAGGTCAAAAGTCTCAGCTCAAACCAGGATTTTCATTATCGAAACCGTAACTGCTGAAGAGCTCCGTCTCTGGAGTGTACAGTGGTCCTGTCACGACTCTGAGGTACTGCTCACTAACCTAAGACTGCTGAAGTACTCCTCCTGTCAAGTACCGCGGGTCAGCCACCCAGACACAGTAGTGCTTCCCGCCGAGGTATGTCACCCAAACACAGTAGTGCACACCCCCTAGTAGCCTGCTGAGGTACTCTTCGGACGAGTACCACGGGTCTGCACTGTCACACATGTAGTGCTCCGTCTGCCATGGGTCTGCACCTCAGAAAGTAGTGCTCCGTCCACTGGGCTAGTCGACTCACTCCAAGTCGAGTCGGTCAAGCAGTCTTCAGGTCTCAGCCAGTTACACGGTCTCCGTACTCCGCACACTCGCCACTAGGAGGGTCCGCTCCACGAGCTACAGGTCGATACTCCAAGTATCTCAAAGTCCCACGAAGAAGTATCTCAAAGGACCGCCTCGTCATAGGGGTCTCAACACAACAGACGGCGCGTCAATCGGACGCCCGGTCTGTGAGTTATTAGCCTTTTCGTCCCAGGGGCCCGGTTGGTTTCGTGAGGGAACCAAACCCGGCCGTATCTCAACTGTACCCCGAAATCTCATAGGGTATACTCATAGGTACCGTTTCTCAACGATATCACCAACGCCGCTGACGGTTCGTCAAACGGACGTTCTGTCAGAAAGATATCAGCTTTTCCGTTCCAGGGGCCCGGTTGGATTTCGGTGCAATCCAACCCGGCCACTATCCATCTGCATCCAAAACTCGGGAGGAGGATGCCAAAAGTTCCGTATCGTCAACAGGAACTCAACGCAACAGACGGCGCGTCAATCGGACGCCCGGTCTGAGAGTTATTGGCTTTTTCGTTCCAGGGGCCCGGTTGGATTTCGGTGCGATCCAACCCGACCGCACTCCATCGGCATCCAAACCTCGAGCGGAGTAAGCCAAAAGATCCATCTCAATTAGAGGAATTCAACGAAACCGACGACACATCAATCGGACGCCCGGTCTGTTATTTATTGGCCTTTCCGTCTCACACCCACCCTGAGAAACTTCGCAGGAGGTCACCCATCCTGATCACTACTCTAGGCCAAGCACGCTTAACTATGGAGTTTTAACCACGTAGGCTCCCGAAAAGGAAGGTTCACCTTGAGTATAGTATACCGAAACGACCCTCTCGATCCAAGGATCGTGTTGCCGCTGACGACGAGTCGTTTGGAGGCCCGTAGCCCAAGATACGGGCATTTGACCAAACCGCTTGGTAACGGGGGTTTCGGGCCCGGGTCGTCCCGGCCCGAGACCCCCCGGATGGCCCGAACCATGTCGACCCGCCCCGGACGGGGTCAACCCGGCCCGGCACAGCCCGGCCCGGCGAACCGGCCAGGCACGCCGGTTCGGCACAAGGCAGCGCGCTGGGCGTGCTGCCAGCTCGGCCGAAGGCCGAGCTTGCTGGAAACGGGGGGCCGCCTGCCCCCCCTTTGTGAAACCGGGCCCCTCATAATGGGGGGCCAAATAACTGCCCGGGGGAATTAAATTCCCCCGGTTTCCACCAACCCGGACGGCCCGACCTGGTCGGTCGGCTTCTTGTCAACAGGACCGGCAAGGGCCGGTCCTCTTCCATCTTCCGGCACCGGTGGCCCGGCTGGCCGCCGGTCATCACGATCCGCCGCGGCCCGGAACCGGCCACGGCCTTCGTCATCCGGCGCGGTGCGACGACATCGCGCCCCTCCGCCGTGGCCCCGCTCCAGCCGCGGTGTCTTCGATTTCCTTCGACGCGGCGCGACGGCGTTGCGTTCATGATAATTCTTTCCACGGCGCGGCGCGACGGCGCAGTGCAATAATTTCCGTCTGATTCCCGCATGGTGCGACGGCACCACGCTATCTCGTTTCATCCGCAAGAAACATTCAAGAACAAAGGAGGGGGGTTCGGCCGTGTTTGTGCGGTCCGGTCCCCCTCTCGTTAGACGATAACACTTAAACGTTCATCCTCAAGTTTGTCATGCTAGAACCAAGAACGGAAAATAATTAAATAAAGCAACAACAAACCCCTACCTGGATATTTGACGTCGCACGTCGGGCGTCGGGGAGAACGGCGTCGCGGAGAACGACGTCGCGGAGATCGGACGTCGATTCCATGGATGTTGGGGTACGTCCGAGGAGGAAACGACGTCTCCTCACTTGTTGCGGATATGAAGAAGGAAGGCGCGTTGTCGTTGGAGAGTTCCCTACGTCGGTGTCTTCTCCCTTGCCGTGGAGGAAAAAGAGGATGAAGAACCGTGATCACCGAGTCGTTCTAAGTTGAGGGATCGATGTTCTTCATCGGAGAAGAACCGTTCTTCACGGAGAGGAGGACGTTCTTCAACGAAGAAGGAGCTTCCTTATTCTATCACACAAAGGCTCTTTCTCAAAAATCCTCCCACCACAATTCAACCTCCAAATAAAACAAGGTTTCCCCTTATTTTATTTTAATCATGCCATGCATTGTAAGTTCAAAATTCAGACACTTAATTGATTAAGAGTTTCAATAACTTAAATTAAGTGCTAGTTGGCATGATTTATGAGGGAGAGAGGGAGAGAAGGAGTTTCAAAATAAAGAGGGGGGTGAGGAGTTTCAAAATAAAGAGGGAGTTAGGGGGTTATGGGAAAAGTGAAGGGGTGGGGTTCGTGTGGGCCCCACCTCACCTTAAATCCTTCCATGGGTGGTTAACTCCAAGTGGGTCCCACCCCTAACTCCCTTACATAGGTTAAAACCACTTAAGAGAGGGTCAAGTGTTGTAACATAACACTTAATCTACTTAACAAGAAAATAAAAATTGTAGATAAGTTATAAATTAAACTTCCACAATTTTTATCATCTTCTCTTGGATAAACGCAACTCCGGAAATAGCGTTCTTAAGAAATTACCGGCGATGCGGTTCCATCGGTGCCCTCGTAATTCGATTCCGGGCACCAGTTCAAAAGATAGAAATTCCCGCTCGCTCGTTCACTGAACGTACCCGAGCCAAACTTCGGAAATTAATTCCGGGCACACCGGGCCTCAGAATCAGGTGCCGTCAGAAACTGCGTTCTTGTAAAATTCCAAAGAAAATTAAGAAAAAAAATTTCCTTGAAATTTCCGGGTCTTTACAAGTTGACAGAAATGATGACTGCTTGACTGATTCGACTCAGAGTGATTCGACTAGCCTAGTGGTGAGCGCTTGGTAGTTGGCGGCAGACCCATTGTAGATGGAGCGCCTCGTAGTTTACAGCAAACACGTAGTAATCAATAGGTGGAGTACCTCTGTAGGCTATTAGGGGGAGTTCCTGGTATTTGGTGGCATAGCCACAGTGGACGGAGCACCTGGTAGTTGGCAGCAAGCCCATGGTAATCAACAGGAGGAGTACCTTAGCAGTCTGAGGATAGTGAAAAGTGCCATGGTGTCGGGACGGGCCCACTATTCTCGACAGAGAAGGCGTTCTCCTGCAACCGTGGTTTCTATAATGAAAATCATGGTTTGAGCTTAGTCAATGACCTTTGTGTTTTCCTCATGATTGATATGGGTTACTTGATAACATGGGTATATGTATGTACATATACATAAGTAATGGTTATCCATTTATTTCATACATTTTGCTTTATCCTTGTTGGATTTTGTGAGACCTTGAGGGTCTCAGGGTCCCTACTGAGTATCATTATACTCACCCTTGCACGGGCTATGCCCACACCTCGTTGTATTGGATGCAAACGACGGACATCAGTGACGGAGGCCAAGAGTTCCAGGACTGGACGGTACCTAGAGGAGGACCTTATGATGTATCGGTACACATTGTAGTATGACCCACGTGGAGTGTTGTGGAGGCCATCTATACCTACCCTTCAGGTAGGAACCCTGGAGGACGATCCAATAGCTACTTTCACCTTTTAGTTGTATGTCCCTTTTTAGTGGTAATTTCATTCAGTTGTATTTTTACATTACAATTGGGCTTTTATTCTGGACCCCTTAACTTTTAGTACACTTGTTAAACAGTTTTTACATAGTGTTTTCCTCCGCTGGTACCCTGGTTATGTGAGTTTACATTTTATAAAGGCAATGCCTTCCCAGTTTTAGGTAATTACACCTTTGGTGCTAGTGGCCAGCCCATGTCCTATGGATGGTGGACTTGGGGTAGTCACGATACGGGCCCCAGGGGATGGGTCGTGACAAAAATATATATTCGACATTGAATTTATTTTTATATGAATTATTATTTTATATTACTTAAATAAATTAATCATTACTAAATTTTTATATGATTAAGATGTCTTGGTAATATAACAAATCAAATTAATTCTCAATAATCAATATTTATTAAAATGCGTTTTCTAATTATAATTTTTTTTCATAAATTTTTTTTTCTAAAAATATTTTTTATGCATTGTGAATTTTTATAATTAAACTAGTTTATATAATATTTTGAAATTGAATCCAATGAAATGGAATATATATGTTTATAAAATATATAAATATTATTTATTGATTCCAATTTCTATTTTAGTAATAAAAATGTGTTTCCATGGTAAAATTTATTTATCACGGTAAATATTAAATGATTATTTTTTTCAAAAAAAATTAAAAGTGTTGTGTTTTTTTATAACTAAATAAAATAAAATAATATGTTTTAAATTATGAATATATTTTATTGGTACAATGTATATTAATATATATTACCACACGATTAATAGATAATTAAATTGAAATAATATTAATAAAAGTAAAATTTTATATAATTACTTTTCTACTATATGAATTTTTACAATATATATATTGTTTATGTTTAAATGTTCAGTTTATCAAATCTAGCAATTTTATAAAATTAAAAGGTGTAAAAATATAGAACCATCACATAAAAATATGGTATGATTGGTCATAATATATTTTATATCAATATTTAATTACCGTGTTAAGTTCTTAATCATGTTAAAAGGGGGGGAATGATATAATTTATTATTGATTGAAGTCTTATTGAATTATCTTGACATATATAAATTATAAGAGTAATTTTCTAGGATTGAGAGTATATCCTAAAATATACTCCATAATTTATACTCCTCACTCAAATAACTCCCATCAGATTCCATCATTTCCTATTAGTTAACTCTTGTTTTAATAAAATATCACATATTTTATATAAAAACGGTAATCTCTTAAATTGACACAAAAATAATAATATATTTATAATACCTATTGAATCAACATCAATTTTTCCCCTTTATTCTTATCCCATTTTTTTAATCCTTAACTCAACATACTGAGACATAAATCCATCATTCTGATGGAATAAAATGTTAGATGGTTTTATTCCTTCCAAGTCAGAAACAATTATTTTTTTCATTCTTTTCCATGAAACATATCTATTTCAATCTTTCTAAAACACATTATCCTTATAAATTATGTAATATTAACATCATTATGCTCATGATAAATTGATACAATAAAATATAAATATAATTTTTACACATTCATTTGTAATAATGAGTGCTCATTTGTGTTGGTTCTACCAGCAGCATGGAAGGAGTTATAGTACATATATATTAAATTATAAATAAAACATAAATTCTATAAATATAATTATATAACGATGATCTTAATATGTTTTAATAATTCATAAACAGTAATATTATGATTTTAGTCGCAATTGTTTTACCACCTTTTATTCACTAGAAACTACTAAAAAAGAATGTTATAGATTTGATTAATTATAATCATGCCTAAGAACATAATAAAATCAATTTGGAAGATCATAACTCGTTATTTATAATATATTATTGTAACCCAAATTATCAAGATATTATATTTTGAACATGGAATAATTTCCAAAACCGTTACATTGATGAATGAAATGAAATAGTTCAAACTATATTAAATTGAGTACATATATTAACAATAAATATTTAATAAGTATAGAATAAGAATTATAAAATATTAGAATAAAAGGTAATGTACCTCAGTTAATTACAAAAATATATTTTTTATGATACTTAGTTTATTATATAGTTTTTTTTATCATGGATGGAGGATTGAGAATCTAGAGTAAGGGTCCCTCATCTCAATTTTTCCATGAGTGAGTTATGTTCCATATTAATGACATACCTTATTTTTTTGGATTATATACAACCCAAGGATGTGTTTTATCATAAATATTATAAATTAATACATATATAAAATTCCATGTTACTTTTTTCATTTAATTGTTTCTGATTCAAAGGATACCTACGTTGTATGGATTTTTTACAGTATTTCACAATTATGTAATATGATTATGAATCTATCCATGGATCCTGATTATTTTCACATGACACTACCTTATTATGAAATGAAACGTGAATGGTAAATTAATTTTATTAGTCATCATATCATGATTTATATACAACTCTTATGAATAAAAAATCATTTAAATTAGATATTTTACATGTGATATTTTTTTAACATGATTTTATTCTAAAAATTTATGATTCATTGATTTTTTTTATTTCATATGGTGTATTTTAGACTACAACATTAGTATATTTCATTTCCCCATTTAATGAAAGGTATTATTATATATAATGTTATAAAATTCTGAGTAGGTTATTTGTGGAAGCTATTGATAAATTTATATGAAACAAAATTTTGATGTTTCTAATCTATAATGAAACTATACGATTAGGTTTTTGGCTGATGTGTTGATTTTTGAGTCAGAATATTAAATGATAAAAAAATTATATTTTTATAATTTGGTTTTCTCACCTGTTATAGAAGCAAGGATATAATGTTTCTCTTTTTAACACTATATCCAGGATAGTTAGTCTAGGTTATCTCAATCAAAATTAACTTATAATACCTTTAGCTCTTCAATCCAATATTCATATAAAAAAATTTCAAATTCTAACCAAATACCAATAAATTATAAATCATTTTGTTCATCTAATAACTAATAAAAAAAATAGAAATCATGAATCTTCTACCCCACTATGAATATTCAAATGTTACTAAAAAAATTGAAAGAATAAACATTGATTTTCAAATAATCTCTATTTTGTGGATCCCATGGCTCATGAGGATATTATTTCACCAAAAATCATAGATAAAAAAATAATAATATATAATATATTGATATATATATAAGCTAAATAATATAGAGCCCATAATTCTTGGAATAGAGGAATATGAAAGACTAATAACCAATATTGGTGGAAGGAAACACTCCTCTAATAACTAATATCTCCTTCTCCAATCATCAGGGACTAAATCCATGTTATTGGGATGAAAAAACCCTAATAGTTATCTAATGAACACCTATGGTTTGAAGTAGATAGTATAAAGTCCAAACAATTTCATAGGAAAATGAATTTATATAGGATATAATTTTACAAGACAACAATGAAATTGGAGGCCAAAACCTTATTTTTGGAATTAATGAATGAATACTCAAACCTTCATGGTATTCATGACACAATGGTTCCACTTCAACCCTTCCTTTCATGATAATGGATAAAAACATCAAATAATTTCCCACATTTATTATATGAACATCCCTCAATCTCATATAACTAAGGAAATGTTATCGTGTGACCAAGACACCACATCACTGTGGCCCCTACAATTTTAGTGACAATGATTAAAATATCATGGACTCCATGAATTAATTGAGAAACCATTCTACAGAAACACTAAAAATGAAGTACCAATAAACATAGTAGTCTTAGACTCCCCTTCGTGATATTTAAGAACACATTTCAACAATGATTCAAATAAGTAAAATTGGTCAATTTGAAACTAAAACACACCATATCCAAGTAAATAATTTTGAAACACATCCCCACAATATATTGTCATATCTTTGGAAACACCTTTACTACGTAATTCCTTCTATAATACCCAAATCATCCAAAAACACCATCGATGTTCGGATGGTGATTTATACTTTTAAATAAAATACCTATCAATTTTTTATCATCCTCAATAATAAAATATGTACCCATAGATGAATAATATGGAATAAAAATTCTCAACGACCATGTCGGAAACTGGATAAGAGTATCACCATTAATAACTCATAATAAAATCATCCTAAAGATTGATCACATAATCAATAAACATTTTCCTTCTCATAAATGAATCAAGTCCATACATATTTTCATAACAATTTAATAAAACAATTGGGGATATTCAGAAGGAATCTACGACTAGCATTCGAAAATTTATTATTTCGAATTTCAGTTTTTCCATAAGACACAAACCAAAGGAATAGTATACTCATGATACAACTTCTCTAGATGGTCCCGAATTTGAACTAGATGTCCCATTAATGTCATTCCATCTTTATCTTCCAAATATTTCCAATATATAACATAGGAATCATCCCCAATAAATTTAAAAGGCAATAATAAGTTATTAACATAAAGGATCTTGTCTATTCTTGTGATTTTTTTCTTCTGATTCTTCCTCTAGGGTGTTAATTGTGTGTGATTTTGTGATGATCGTGGACTGGTTCATATTTTTGGACTATTTATGGCCCCGCCACTTCTTTCCCAATATTATCTCATTCTAAATGTGGGAATTTTCTACCACCATTACTGACGATGTAGTCTCTTGATCATAATGGTATGACGGTACACACATTTCTCTTATAATTAATTCATTCTTGGAGATCATTTCCAAATCCTGGTCACTCTAATATATTTAATACATGTTTCTGAATCTTTTTCGTGATGAACATTTGGACAGAATTTAATTATTATTATTTTTTTATGATAGGGACATTACCTATGATCAGAGATGATGGTGACTTATGGAATTTTCCAGACATATTTGGAAGTTTGGTGTGTTGGGCATTATAAAATTAATCTTATTTTATAATTAATGGAGTCTCAAATACGATGAATATTTTGTATAAAACCCAAGACACGATTCATTTGTTTTGGGGAAACTGAAAATGGTGTAATAAGTAATCTAAGAATTTCTACATTATAAATCTCATAATTATGATATAGCGAAAATCATGTTTATTATATGTTACGTGAGTATCCACCAAAATCCACTTTTTTAATATTTTGTGTCTAACGTAATAAAACCTAGGATAATCTCTTATGGAATGTCATTATTGTCACAAAATATAGGTATTATGTTGATTTAGGAGGGGTCACATGTTTATGGTCTTGTGGGGATGTGCTCACATGTATAGGATCTCATGTGGATGATTCCCATATATATTAAAAAAATTAAATGGATGAATATAATCATGTGTCCCATAGAGACACAAAATTGATGTGGGGACGTCATGCATGGGTGGTGAGATATTAAGTGTTTCCCAGGTTGAATGATCGCAATTTGTGCTTATCACCACACAAGGGGAAGATTGAAATATTTTTGATTGTGTCAATATATCATTATTGAACCCTATGGAGGCATCATTTATACCATGTTAGGAGATATGGAACAATACCCATGTAGATTGAGTAAAACATATAAGGACATATAGTAGAACCAATAGATATTGCTTAATGTGGTAGGGTAACGACTCTTATGACACAAAAAGAATGACCACTAGGGGCAGTGTAGGGATTAGGCATAAGAACAATCCAAAATATGGTTGATCATCTCATGCTATTGACATGATTTATCCTTTTTCATATAGGGTATTACTATAATTTTACAAAATGATATAAGGAAATTTTTTTGTAGTTCAACATCATGTGACATGGTTTCTATTTTTTATTTAATGTCTAATGGCTACGTTTTTTTAGCATTTAACATCATGAGAATTGAACAGTTTCATATAGATTAAATTCTAGGGACTAGGATATGGGTGATATAAAATTAAAATTATTACATATAATAAATAAGGTGACTTACAAAAGGATCATACCCTTACCTATTGGGAAGGAGGGGAGTTGTATATGAGGATCCTATATGCCCTTAAATTGAAAATCAAAAAACATTCCTCGATGATACCACCATTTTTAGGGGTTATGTGTCTACTAATTTTTTTTTTTGGAATAAGGTGTAAGTACATTCCATATCTGGCATAAAGTAGGGATCCTAAGGTAATGTTTCATATTATTTGGAGAAGAAGGGAGTAAGTCTAACCTACTAATTCTTGGATTAGAATATTGGTATGTCATGTTTGAATATATTAATTCTATGTGTATAGATCATGAGGTTGAGCCCAGTTTATATGGGTTCTGGTAACCTGATAACTTATCTTCTGTACAACTATGTTTTTAATAAGGGTTAATTGGATCAAAAACCCAAAATCTACGGCATAAAACGTTGGAGTTATAAAAATATTGCATGTTTCTTGATCCATGTGAACTATAATAAGGACCTGGCCATGATTCTTTGTTTATAGTATTGTGAAACATCTAGTGTTTCATGATTACTAGTGTTATGCGAATGAGTTTCATCTTCTGTGATCCCTATATCCCTTCCAGGGAGGTTTCATAAGTAAATTCCTAAAAATATATGAAGTGGTGTAGTTCCAATGTGAGATTTTCCACATATGTTCTATACTAGTATTGTCCACTATGAGGTTTGAGTATCATTAGTTCCCAAAATAAGGGGTGGAAAAAAAAGACCCAGATGCATAGGCATTAGAACATACATCCTAAAAACTAGAGGTTTGAATCTCAATTTATATTCAAATATGAGTACCAGGAACATGGTGGTGAAAAATCTTCCATGTCTCCTAACATGTGTGTGGGTAATACTACTATGGGATGTTTGACTCTCATTACTTTTCCAACGCTGGGAACTCCTAGAAGGTTTATCTGTATCAATTCATTTCTCATGCAAGTGAATTTCACACCATTATTTAGGATCTTATCATATTCACAAGGTAGTTCTCACCCTTGTCCTTTTTTGGATACATAGTATCTTCATAACATGAGGATATTGACATCACCTTCATCACACAAGTAAATTTCATGAAATAAATGGTTGTTGTGTGTGAATTATCATACAATAACACACACACCTAATCCCCTCAAAAATGGTCCAACGGGTTGAGTTTTCTCTTTGATATAGAGGAAAAAAAATTGGAAATTGGAGTTCCTTATTTAGAACCAAATAATTTCCACCCAAAAATTTTATTAATGGGGATTATAAGAGTGTTATTCTAAGTAAAAAAATAAAAATTGGTTATATTTCTCCATTTCACGCAACTATGAGTTTTGTTCACAAAACCCCATTATTCGTATGCACATTCTATGGATCCTATAACAATAAATAGTTCTGGGGCCTTGGAATGTTCATGATACATTCAAGTGTGACAATAAATCTCCTATACTAGGAAATTATACTACATTACTGAACACCAACACATTTGTGACTTGATTCCCTCACAACAATTTTCTTATGTGCCATGATTCTGATTATAAAACATATTATCTTTCCAGATATTATAGGACATGTGATTATATTTCATGACATAGGGGTATTTGAATGAGTGATCCTCTAGTTACATTGTCCATCTTCTAAAGCATTGAAACCCAGTTAGAATGTCTTATTATTTTGTTGAGTTCACCCCCACCACTATCGCTACATCCATTATGGGAGAAATTATTGAAAAACATGTGAACCATCTGGGTAGGATATTAGCTTCTAAGAAAAGATAATTTTCATATATTTTGAAGTAATCTATGATGGGGTATCTTTTAAGAAATAGGAAACCACTATATAATAATGGTCAGCTCAGTGATGTGTCCATGATCACACATAAAACCAATAATCTAATATTTTGGCACCCATGCTATGATGAGTTTCTTTTTCAGATCCTTTCAACTTGTATAAAATCATTGAGGGATAATTAGTATAGAGTCTCATTCCTTCTATAAATAACAATTAATGTTTTCTAAATGAATATTCAATACATTTCAATAATTTAATCCTAGGGTTTATAATGGTTTTGTGTATTTGGAGACTAGATACATAATCATCTTATTTCATGAAGGATGTTCAATAACTCCATGAAATATCATTCTATTTTTTTCTCATCATTGAGATACCTAATTTAAATAAATTCTTCCCGATATATTGAATGTAAATATAAGAAAGGGTGATCTTAGATGCTTACTAAGAGGAATAAACATGGATACCAATAACCACTTAAACATTACATGAGAACATAGGGTGTCAGTACATAAGTATTAAATTTTAAGATCATACCTCACATAAAATAGATCATAATCATGAGTCATGGAATAAGGATTGGCAGTTCATAATACATGATTCATAAATAATTTCAATGAACATAATCAATGAGAGCATAAAATAGATATAGAAATGTAGAGATAATTTATTATTAAAACATTATGAACACATATAAATATAAATAGGTTCAATTATGGTCATGAAATTAGGCCCATGAAAATATTTATGGAAATTAAACCAAGTCCACTCATGCAACATCCCATCTTTAACCATGGTTTAGACATTTTAATTTTTAGTCCAATTCCTTAAAGTGACCTAGAGTCCGCATGCACGGCTTGTTGCGGGTCCCAAGGAGCAATTAAATTTTTATATTCTTGTGTGGGATCTATATAAAATAATACATCACACCCCAACATAGTTTCTTGGGTTAAAAATTCATAAAATTTATTAAAATAAATAGAAAAATTAAATAAATCCAAAGAGTTAGAAAATGAATGAAAATAAATAATAAAATAAAAATAAAACATGAGAAGATTAATAAAATTAAAAATGGGTTTATCCCATCATTATTATTATTTTTTATTTTCAAATATCTTCGTTTTTAGTTTTTTAATTTTTTTTGTTTTTTCTTATTACGTTATTTCATTCCTTTTTCCTTTTTTCCCTTCCCCCTCCCCTCCCTCTCTTGTGTGTTGCACCACCCTTTCTCAGGTGGTGTGCTAACCCCCCCTCCTTTGGAAGACTGTTGGACCTCTGATTCTTCTCCATTTCCCATGATGTTAAAAGCATAGTGAAACTCTCTGTATGTTTATTCATTTTCACCAATAATATTTGAGTTTCATCCACTCTTCGTCATGAGATCTATCATAGAATGTTTTTAACAAAAATTGGTTTTTTCCTAAATCCAAGGATTTATTCATTTTTTGTCAAATATAAGGTCAAAATAGAACATGTGATACTATGACTAAGAAGTATGGTACCTTTGATCTTTCCCATATTTTATTCCCTTTATTTGAATCACATTGTTCTCCCACTCCTCGATGCCTGCCGGAAAATCCTTCGTAATGTGTTTAATTTTATTAAATTGTTTCCCCTTGACCATAGAAAAAATTATTTATGAAGAACTACTTATAAGGTAGTTTTCATGTTTTTGGATACCCCTTTGGGTGTGACGGCATTGTCGGCCTATTTTCCTTTCTCCTTGAACAATTATTTTAACATTATGTGCCTGTATGAGAAAACCTGGGTTGATGTTTTAAATTGATTATAATAATTTGGATGAATCTGAAACCATGTATTTGGTTTTCCATTAATTTTATATGCTGAAATAATTTTAAGTATAAGTATTGTTGTGTATTTCTATGTAATAAATGTTGTGACTATGGTAACTTTGATAAAGTGACACTTTTTTTAATATTATGTTATTTTTATAAGTTGTGATGGTTGAATGAAATGAGTAGTGAACAAGGAATTAATTTTTTTGATTAATTAGCAGAAATAATTAATGCTTGACCTATTAAATAAGTATATATATATATATAAATATATCTATTTTCCTTTCTATATTAAATATATTGGGTTAGGGAGAAAACATTGGTTATATATTAAGGAACCACATTTTAACTCTCCGTACTCGAGGAGTTACCATACTATGAGTCGAAAAGGAGTTGTTTTTTTCTCTCCATGTTTGGGCTTTCCCAATTCTTTTTTCTATATTATTGGGTGATATAGATTCCCTGAGGGTAAAATGAGGATGGATCCATTGAAAAATTAGCTACGCCTAGTCTCAGCTGATACTTGATCTACGACGTGTGATACCTGGGATAGAACCATAGTTTTCATACCATGAGTTAAAATTTTACTCCTACACAGAATGCCTTGGATGAGCTCATGGTATTGGATTTAACTGATTGGATGCTTCAATACAAGCCTTAGGGACGAGCTTAGACTCTAGCTCTTGATTTTTCATTTATAATAATACTGTTGAAGATGTTTTGTTTATACTTCTTAGATATTTTATTCATAATTTATGATAACTCTCTTGTTCCTCTAGTGAACCTAGTTCGACACATGGATTAGATCCCAAGAGAAAGCACATTCTTGAGGGTATACCCTTTTGGTGTGTTGTGTTACATTGGACTTTCTATATATTTAACTTTCTTCATTACCAGGTACTCTTTCATATGGTTGACATAGACAGAATTAGGTGGCATATAATGAGTGCCTTCTTTGGAAGGAGAACAAAGTAACAACCTTTTTAAATTATTTAAATTCTTTTATTTTTTATATATGTAACACTGTGATTTGTTTACTGTATGAAATGGAACTATCTAGATATAGCGGGTGCCAACCTACAGAGAGTATATCACACACCCTGCTCTAGCATTGTTTGGAAACTATGTAGACATTATGTCTGTAGGTATAGTTATAGGAAAGCGTGCACTTCTCGATACCTGATTGCTTTGAGGTTTTGGATGGAGGTTGGGGGAGATCACTGAGCCTATGCTTGGGATGTCGGGTGGTAATTTTTGGTCTTCTGGCAGTTTTTTCAGCATTGATTCTTAGTTTGTTCCCAATGTCCCTGAACATTTACTATTTACATTTGGCATCTTATTCTGACCTCATCGTGGTATTTTTATGATTATTAAGCTTCTGTAGTTTATTTCATTTTTGGATCATTTTTATACTTCTGCTACGTCTTTTTCATTTATATATTTTTTTCTACTTAATAAAATTTTATCTTCCACTATAGAACATATTTTCTGATGAGATAATAGTCTTCTCATGGACTTCCCAGAGGCCTTTGATACTAGTCAGTCGGCACAATAATTTAGAGAGATGTGCTTGAGGACTTTTGTCCCACCATCTCAAGGACTATTTTAGAGGTACATGGGGGTGGGACATTACAAAGTGGTATTAGAGTCTGTTTTTTTCATATGACATAGGTTTGGATTATAAAGGGGACAGAGAATGTGGGTTTTGGGACATACCTTGGGCTTTGACATAGCTAACCCATGTATAGGGTAAACCCAAATTTCCTGGTTTGGGATCCCATTTGTTGATTATACCATTTATTATTGATATGATTTCACCATTGGGTGAAACACTATTATTATATTTTTACTAGTATTGGTATTTTTTAGATTTTATTTTATGATTGCTGTAGACTGATGACATAGGGGAATTTCATTGAAATGCATCATATTTGACACCTTTCAAATTTAAATGGCATGAATTTTTCCATGCCATATCTACTTTCCACATTCATCTACCTGTTTTCATATCAGTGCGATTGTGTTTAGTTGTAATATCATGTAGTACATGTATGTTATAAATATAAGTTGTGAAATCTCTAATGATTAAAATTCCCCATTAAGAGGAATTTATATACTTTCACATGACTTTACCTAATAGACCTTTCACCTTCCCTTTTCATACAACTTTGTTACGTGTTTACCTTATAATCCATGGAATATGGTCTAAGTTGTGTGTTTGGAAATTGTATAGAAATGTTTATGCGATGTCTTCATGTTGTGTGCCCAGAGAGTATCTATAAGCACATTCCAGAGTTAGTTGGTCCATAACCACCAGTAGTGCTTCTTATAGAACCACTTATAGAACCACCTGTATTACCTCCTGTTGTGCCTCCTATGAATCCCCCTCTCGACCCTACTCTACACATTGAAACTTGGTTAAGGGATAGTCTTATCAGATTCATATAGTCAGTTCATAGGATTCCCAGGCCTACCTAAAATATTGTAGAGATTACGTGAGTTTTTCTGTGGAAAATCATCCTTTATTATAAGGTGGTAGTGATCCCAATGTTGTACAGTCATGGATTGAAGCTATGAAATCCATATTTGACCATATTTATACATTTATATAGTGAATGAGATACTTTTTTTTTGTTATTCCTCATGACTCTAACAAGCATTGGTGGGATTTCATTTCTCAATCAGAGAAAACATGGCTTCAGACCACTTCCAAATAGCTTTATATGATCACTTCATCCAGCAGACTCTATGAGAAGATCGTGCCATGGAGTTACAATATCTTTAGTATGGATCTATGATAGTGTTGGGATATTATACTCATTTCACTGTGCTCTAGTGTTTTTCTCTATCTCTAACTAGTGACACACAGACTACTGTGAGGCTCTTTGAGGAAAAACTTTCATATGTTGTCTGCTCACAAGTGAACTTCATTCATATGATGCATATTATAGAGATTGTGAATCTAGTCATATTTACTAAACCAAATTTTAGGGAAGTTTGTGATGTGAGCCAGGAAGGTTTATTTCTGAGGCATGGTAATTATTATTCTTGAACTAGGAAGATTCATTTTTGGGGAGGACATGGGGAAAATTACATCCAAATGACATGTACTGATAGCACTATCGTATTTCATAAATGTGGTCGGATCATCCATAAGAAGCCCCACTACACAAGGAAACCTATATAGTGTTGATTTTATGGAAATATGGGTCACCTTTGACATTTATTATGTTCTTTCCCATCAATATCCAGTGGTAGAGGATCCATGACATTGACTCCATCAGGAATGGGATCTACAACACCACATCAAACTGGGTGTTTGTTTTCCACCAGAAAATCTGGCCGAAGAACTAGAGGTCGTGGTTGAGGGAGTGAAGTACCAGAACCCCAGCGTCATTAGAGTGATCTTGCTCAGACTAGTCAAGCATCATCTCAAGGACAAGGATCATGAAATATGTATAAATTATAGCCAGCACTAGTGGAGTAAAGCACAGGGCCTTCAATTTTTAGATGTAATACCCTTATAGACTCTAATTTAGTTTATTCCCATTTTGATACTAGTGGTACACACTCTTTCATATCTACTACAATTTTTATGTGTTTGGGTGTGTAACACCCCGTCCCTACCTCATTGGTTTGAGTAGGATATGAGGGTTACTTGGCCATAAGCGATGTTCCCACGGTTCCAAAGGCTGGCAATAAATGTCGAGGGCTTTCAAGGAATAGTGGGGAACAATTTTCCCTAAAATAGATTACCCAACTCAACCAACAAACAACAAAAGATTCATGCACAATAAGACACAGCCATATGATATTATCAATGTCATCACAAACCCCAAAATCATTCAACTAGACATATCCACAAAACATCATAGTACAAAGCGGAAACTAAACAGCAAGAAACAACAAGCCATGACACCACCATAGCTCCACACCATGATCAAAGCTCCAAGCTCCACCAACACATCAAAAGAATCACCACGAACCACTAGCAATGAGATACCTTACCTTTACCTATATCTCGGTACACGACATCTACAAACACACCAACGTGCAAAAGAATGGGGTGAGTACCACTACTCTGTAGTTTTTTCACAAATGACTTCCCTACACATGTCACTAAGATAAAACCATTAGCACATTTATATAAATCAGTTTATATAAAATAATCACAAGTGAATATACTACCATAAGAAAAACACACCCTTACCGAGCCATTCCACCCAAACCAAGTAAACCCAGGGAAAGCCAAATAATCATGATGTAAGCCAAACATCCCAGACAAGATCCAAATCAACCATGCCACAAGCTGATTACCATTTTCATATTTCACTCACAAGCCCCATCTACAAATATCAACAACCAAGAACACAACATATCATGATGGTACTTCTCGTCCAACACATTCATTACCAATCAACTCAAGTTGTACTTCCCGCCCACTAGCTTTTGATGGTGGCCCTTCCGTCCCCTATCCATCACCATTTTATAGTGGGACATCACGCCCACATCCACACAACATTCAAAAAATCCAACATAACCGACCATAAAACCCATCAAGGCCACAACAACATTCAATCAAGCATTTCCATTACATGCCAATCCACTTCATTAAATCAAACATTTATGGAAAACACAATTTAACCATTTTCCATCCCAAACCCCATTTCAATAAAATAGCCCTTTTAATTGAAAACCATTTTCTCAATTCATCTTAATATAACCAACAAAACAACTCATTTTAAAATCAGATTTTAAAATTACATCAAGATCATTTCACCACAAGCCCTTTTTCCCAGAAATCCCCAAACCATTACCAAAGGGATTTCGGTCCAGTTTTTCACATCAACAAAACAATTATTTTCAAGAAACGAAAATAAATTGTAACCAAACCACTAATTCTAACCAACTGGAGTCAAGATAGAATCCACCTACCTTTGGGGTTTTGTAAAATCAACCCACAAGAAACTACTCCTCAAAAATAGTGAATGCACCACCAAAACCTCCCTAGATATCCTTCCCCAACATCCAAAAGCATTAATATTATCATACAAGGAAACCAAAATCCTATATCTACACACAACATGCGTAGATCTAGAAAACCGAGAGGGAGGGAGATATAGATCTTGAGGAAAACACAAAAAACCCATTTAGAGAGACTTACCCTAGAAAAACCACCTTCAATACACCAAAAACCCTCTTCAAAACGCTTCCAAAATCAATGGGAGATCACCTTTAACCCCAGAGAACCCAAAATCCCAAGTGAGGCTTGAGTGGGATTGGATTTGGAGTGGAATGAGGCATGTCTGAGTGATCCTGGATTTTAATACCATATTTTTATGTGGACGCACGGTTAGCCCGCACAGATTGACAAACCGTGCATACAATACTGCCTCGAGAGTAGGGGTACACCCGGTTTCCTCACATGGCTTGGAAAATCAAGTGTGGGTCGTGCGAAGCCTACTGTCTCCCTCTACATGGTTTCCTAGAGAACCTGTTTGGTATCCCATAACCATGCTCAAACCGTGCTACATATGCCAACCCTCCAAACTCATTCAAGACCATTCCAAACACTCCCATCCTCTTCTCAACTCATCCCATTAACATTAAACAAATAAAGAAGAATAAAAAATGCTACATACCTCAATCAAGGGGGTGTTACATTATTTCCACCATTAGACTTTTCATCCTCAAAAAGTAGTGAACACAAATTTTGGCGAAAGAGCTTGGGCCATTGGTCGACCATCTCAATATCCTACTCCGAAGTCTCCTCATAGATCTGGCCATGTTGCCACAAAACCTGAACAAAACTAATGATTTTATCCTACAATACTTTCTCTTGGCTATCCATGACATGCACTAGTAGATGCACCAAAGAAGCATCTAGCTCTAGCTCAACATAATCTCATTGAATAACATGGCCTGGATCCGGCAGATACTTTTTCAACAGTGAAACATGAAACACATTGTGAACTACAATGAACCTAGGTGGAAAATCCAAATGATAAGCCACCTCACCAACCTACTCATGAATCTCAAAAGGTGAAACATACCTTGGAGATAATTTTCCCTGCTTCCCAAACCGACCATGCCCCAAGTGAGGAGAGATCCTCAAGAAAACATGATCACTCACCTCGAACGACAAAAACTATTCACGATGTTCCACATACAATTTCTAACGACTATGAGCCATCTCCATTATCTTCCTTATAAACATGAACTTCTCTGTAGTCTCCTGGATACAGCTAAGTCTAACCATCGAGGACTCACCTGTTTCCACCAATCATAGTGGACAATGACACGGCTGCCTATACAGGGTTTCAAACGAAGCCATATGTATGGAGTTCTGATAACTATTATTGTACATGAACTTAACTAATGACACGTGCTCCTCCCATGAGCCACCAAAATCCATGACACAAGCCCACAACATATCCTCTAATGTTTGTATCATCTTCTCAGATTGACTATCCGTCAAAGTGTGATATGTCGTGCTCATAGTCAATTGTGTCCCAATGGATTGATGCAAGGATTTCCAAAAATGAGATGTATACCTCAAATCTCTATCTGATACAATTGAAATTGGAACACCATTCTTCATTAACAACTCCCAGATATAGATTTTGGATAGATCCTCCACCGTATGAGATTCACGAATTTGGGTGAAATGGGCCGACTTCGTTAGCTGATCCACTATCTCCCAAATGGAATCGTGCATTCGCACCATTCATCAGAGATCATTGACAAAATCCAATGGTATTTTCTCCTAATTCCAAATAGGGATTTGTAAAGACTACAACATTCCCACTGGCCTCTGATACACTACCTTGACCAGCTGACAAGTCAAGAATCTCGAAACGAAATCAGCCACACTTCTTTCCATACTATCCCATAAAACTATGCTTTGAACGCTTTATACATTTTCTGAATTCTAGGTTGAAAATTCCACCAGGAATGTTGATATTCCCTGAGATGATCCTCTCGACAAGAAACTGGAAGATCCATCGGATTTTGAAAACACAGAACTGAATCTCTATTCAGTTTCCAACCTTCAAAGGTACCCCCACAATTGAGTTTCAGCCTCATGGTCCCATAGTTATAATATTATATGTGTGCCTATTCAACCAATGAAACCATGTCAGGGATAAAAAAACTAGAACGAAGACCGCTCTATCGCCCTGGTCCTCACATTCCAGCCACATGTCAGCTATAACTGCCATCAACTGCCACTGTTCTGATGCCTATTTCACCAGCGGAGCAAATTATTTTCTACTTAATACATCAGCCACCGAATTTCCATTACTCGTTTCATAAATCAATTCAAATTCAAACTTCTAAAGATATTTCATCCATCACCTTTGCCTTAAGTTCACATCCCCTTGTGAGAAAATGTGATTCAAGCTCTTATGATCTGTATATACCCTGAATTTATCAACGATGAGATAATAATGCCACACTTTCAAAGCATGGACCACTAATGCCAATTCCAAATCATGAGTTGGGTAGTTCATCTCATGCGCCCTCAACTATCTTGAGCCATACACAACCACATGATTTCCTTTCATGAAAACACACTCGAACACAGATCTCAACGCATTACAATACACCACGTACCCTCTTCTTAGTTTTGGTAAGACCAAGATTGGTGCTGATGTAAGGAGACCCTTTTTCTCTTCGAAACACTGTGACACTGTTCATTCCACTAGAATGGAACATTCTTTCTTATTAAAGCTGTCATTAGTGAAGCCAAACATGATAAATCAGGAAACAAATACTGATAATATCCATCTAAACCGAGGAAACATTGTACATAAAACACATTCTCTGGAAGTTTTCATGAGATAACGGCCTATATATTTTCTATATCCACTAAAACACCACTTTCAGAAATCACATGGCCCAGAAAATGGGCTTCCTATATCCAAAATTCACACTTTGACAGTTTGTCATACAATTGAATTTCCCTCAAGATCCATAGTACTGTCACCAAGTGATGCTCATGCTCCACCCTTGTCGTTGAATACACCAAAATATCATCTACAAATACCACCACAAATGAATCCAGATACCTCTGAAATATATTATTCCTCAATTCCATGAACACCGCTGGCGCATTCGTTAGACCAATGGGTATAACCACATATTCATAATGGTCGCATCTACCTCTGAAAGTTGTTTTCAAAATGTCATCCTTCCTCACCCGCAATTGATGATATCCCGACCTAAGGTCGATCTTGTAGAACCAATGGGCTCCCATCAACTGGTCAAAAAAATCATCAATTTGTGGATGTTGATAACTGTTCTTTATCTTAACTTGTTTAAGTCGGTGATAATCAACACAGAGCCTCAATGTTCCATCTGTATTTTTCAAAAACAACACCTGCACTACCCACAAAGACGTTCTAGGCCGGATAAACCCTTTTTGTTTCTAACTCTTCCAACTAAACATTAAATTCGTGCAATTTAATAGGTGTTATTTGTTAAGATGGAAGTGAGATTGGATTGGTCCCTACAAATACATCAATCGTAAACTCCACTTCTCTTATGGGAGGTAACCCAAGGAATTCATTAGGAAAAACATCCGTGAACTGATCCACCATTGCCGGATGAAAACTCTACTAAACACCCTCCACCGATTCCGGAAACAACCCCACCAATTGATACGATAATGTGCCAACTGAGAAATTCCACATTAGCTCCACCTCACCAACAATGATACAACATGCTCTACACAAGAAGGATCGACACTATCTTTGACCCAGAGGAGTTCAATGTTTCAAAATCGAAGGCAGCATTTCTACCCTTAAACCCATCAACTCAACCACATGTCCAGTAATAAAAGAGTGTGAGTCACTCGTATCAAACAACACTTTCATCAAGGTAGAATTTAAAAGTGTAGTACCTCTCACCATGGATGGTCATGACTGATCATCCACCACAAAATACATGGATCTGAACAACGCCTCGGTTTCCACACTCTTCTCTTTATTGCCCTACTAAGGAGTTGTGGAGTTCTGAGAATCACCATAACTGGCTTTGATCTGCTGATGAGGGGTACATTATTGTCCTCGTCCCGTCAATGCATACGACATCTGCAATCCTTAAGGAGTTTCACTCGCTCCCTACCTTGTAGAATTCCATCAATAACGCTACAGATGCCCATATTCTTGAAATTGTGACATACTCGAGGTTGTCTCGTACTTTCCCAATTGATGTGGCTCATAGAGCCACACTGAAAAAATCCGGGCTTTCCATGGGGCTTTGTAGGAAGAATTAAGGATCCTGTCGTCAGATTATGTGCCATACTCCCACCCTGGAAATAAGTGTCCCTCCTCCACTTGAATCCGGCGTTAGAGTTCCCACTATTCCCCATGGGTACCACCATGCTTACTCCACTCGGACCTTCCAACAGGTCCCACTCCACCACCGATTCTCGATTCACCATCTCTGTGTAATCACCAATACACAACACTACTATTTTTGAATGGATCACTTACCATAACCTCACTTCGATGATCCTTTCCTTCAATGACGTGCTAACCACCACCTCGGGTGAAAACCACACTATGATCATAAACATAACTTCATATTCCATCACAAACTTATGCTCTTGCTTCAGACTTAAGAAATTAGTTGTGCACTAAATTCTGAACGTATGTGGGTATAATTGTTTATTAAACAATTCTTCAAAGCCTTCCCACATCATAACCTGGTCTATCCCCGCATGGAATACTAACTCCCACCACTAAAGAGAATTATCCTATAGCTTATACGTTTCTAGCTTTGATTTTAACTCTGTTATCATACCAATGAATCCATAGATTCTGTTCATTCTTGAGAGCCACGCCTTTTCCCTTTCTGGGTCCAAATCACCCAAAAAGACAGGTGGATCCTGCCTTTGAAATTGAGCCACATAATCAAAATGATTTCTCTCTTACTCTCTATCCATACTTCCCATAGCTTGGAATGCTTGCACTATGGTCTAGACTGACTTCTGGTTCACCTGGGGCTCAGGTGAAACAATGTTCTCATCGGCCACTTCTGGTTGGTCTCTACAATGCCTACCTGGTGCCATTTCTATAAACAGAAAAACAAACAAACATGAGTCTCACTTACATAGACATCAATAATTCCCATTTCAAATCACATTACAAAACATTATCACAACGAGGATTTCCACATTTTCCACATTTTCCATGTTTCACCATTTTTTAAAACCAAACCATTTTCAAAATACCACCAATTTCCATGTTTCAAATCCTTCCGTTTTGAACCCCAATTCAGATTTTTTCAAAATCCACACATTCATATCACAACATAAATCATTATACACTAATGAAATATGCATCCTAGAGGGAAGTCATTTTTACCATGCATTCCATTCTCATCTCATTGGCTACACCCATGACAATGATAAATCTAATGACAATAAGTGTCTCCAAACACTTCTTTACCCATCTCCCTTGTAACATGATGATTAGCAAAAAGGGTTAGCTATGTCCTTTGATGATAAAAATTCCATGTTCAGACATTACTCCACCTTGAAACCATCCTGACTCAACGAATATACCACAACGAATGTCAACTACAAATCCGAGAATCATCTTGAAAGGACCAAACAAAATGATACCACTTGTAACACCCATCCCCTACCTGATTGGCTTGAGGAGGCGGTGAGGGTTACATGGCCTTAACCAATGTTCCCAAGGTGCCAAAAGCTGTATATTAAAGTTGAAGGCTTCAAGGAATAGTGGGGTATGATTTTCCCTTAAGGACATTACCCAACTCAACAAACCAACAATAAAAGATGCATGTACTATCAGACCCAGCCATATGATACTAATAATGCCATCGCATACCCAAAAACCTTTCACCTAGACATGTCCACAAAAAATAAGAGTAAAAAGTGGAATCTAAACAGCAAAACACCACGAACCATGACACCACCACAGCTCCACACCAAGCTCCAAGCTCCAAGATCCACCAAGACATCACAAGCATCACCACGAACCACATGCAATGACATTCCTTTCTTTTACCTGTATCTTAGTACAAGAAATTTGCAAATCCACCAAAGTGTCAAAGCATGTGGTGAGTACAACTACTCAATAGGTTTTACCCAAATGACTTCCCTACACATGACACTAGGATAAAACCATTATCACATTTATATAAAGAAGTTTATATAAAAAATCACAAGTGCATCTATTACCATAAGACAACCACACCCTTACCAAGCCATTCCACCCAAACCAAGTAAACCCAGGGAAATAAAAACACTCATGTCCTAATCCAAACATGGAACAAAAGGAAACCAAATTAACCATGCCACAAGCCAATTACCTTTTTGATATTTCACTCACAAGACACATCTACAAACATCACCAACCAAGCACACAACATATCATGGATGCACTTCCCGTCCAACCCATTCATTACCAATACACTCATGTGGTAATTTCCACCCATTTTCTATTGATAGTGGCCCTTCCATCCACTATCCATCCCTTTTTATAGTGGTACTTCCTACCCACATCCACACAACATTCAAACAAGCCAATATAACTGAGAATATATGTAATGTCTTGGATTTTACCCTGTTTTATTTTAATATTATGTGGGAATTATTTCAACACCAGGATTCAAGACGGTGTGCAGTTCTGAGGCCTAGTGATCCCAAAACCAATGTTTGAATTAAATTAAATAATTTAAGTTACGCATGCATGGGGTTTTCCTGGAAAGTGTAATAACTCCTGAATGGGTGCTCGGATCAGAAAACTGAGGGCATCGTTGCATCCAGAGCAGTAGGTTTACCCTAGAAGAGACCTAACATCGACTGGCGTAAACCAGTGGTGAAATCTGGTTTTTGGACATAACCGTAATAAAATATTTAATTAATATCATTTATTAAATCTTGTTGTGGAAAATATCTCTTATATTATTAAATATAGATTTTCACAGGGGTCTGGGGCTACAGACCTCATAACCCTGAAACCCTTGGAGGCTCTATATGAAACTACAAACGCGGTGACGACGTTCTTGATGAATTTCACCGATGACGACGACGTGGCAACCTAATCTTCGCTAAAAAACGCCGAAGATCTAGGTACGATGTTTGATTTTGATTTTAATTTCCCAATTCTTGATTCCTAAAACAAACACGGACCAATCCATGAACAGATTATCCCATGGATTGATTATATTTGTGGGATGGGATTTTGCGGGGATTTTGGGATTTGATTCTTAGAGTAAATTTGGTTTCATTCTACCTATTAACGGTGATGAAAAAAGATTGACACGAACGTTGATCGGGGTTTGTCCCTCTTGATTATTGTGCTTTTCTTCCCCAGTTTCTATGAATTCTTCGTGTGCGTTCTACATGTTCTTTGAGGAAATTGATCGTTTCACATTCTCTTGTTGGCGCAATGATCTGAGATTGTTGATCCAACCTTGGGAGGATAGTTCGAAGCTGCGATGAAAATTTCGGCAGATGATTCAGAGCATATGGAGAGATATGAATTTCTAGGAATTTTTTGTTGGATGATCATATATTGTTTATCAAGCCGATGGAAGGTCTGAAGCAATCAGATTCAGTGTTAAGATTATGAAATGAACCAGCGCCTTGAGTTTCATGTAAAACGGATGAACGAATCGAGATCCGAAAGATCGGCCGAGGCGCAAGGAGGAAGATGCGGTTTTGGAAATTTTCCTGACAACACGGCATGCAGTATGGGCTACACCGCATGTGTTCATCAGCGATCACCTGGTGTGGACTCCTTGTGTACACAAACACAGGTTGGGTACATGACAAAGGACACGGTGTGTATACCCTTCCCCATCCAGACACGACCAGATACGCGGGACACCCCGTGTACTAGTACACGGGTTGGGGACATGGATGGACACTGTGTACGGCCATATGGACAGGGTACAAGGGTGTTTCCCGGTTTATAGGACATGGAGTGTGATTCGACTTACATTCCATGTATATGCTTTCCTACACGACTTTGATTCCAGACAAGAGCCTTTTACACGGGCAGTACACAGAGTCAAGGAACACGACATGTGATCCTTCTACACACTATGTAGTTGAGTTTTACATGACATGGATAGATGACATGGGCTATTACACGGGTAGTACCTGAGGTCAAGGAACACGGCATGTAACCATACTTCACACTGTGTAACTTGTTTTACATGGCATGAACCAGTTGCCTTCTGTGACTTGGACAAGTTTTCTTAGAGTTTGTCCCCTTGTTCTTTCTCCTGAAGGTTTCTGGTATCATTTTCTACGTACAGTAGTATGATCCCTTCAGCAGGACTTCCTAAATTGAGTTGTTGGAATCCCCTCTGTAAGACATAAAGTCGGATTCTCTATTCATTTCTGGAACCCTAGGTAGAGTTCTTCGAATCGACGTGACCAACTTTACACGGGTGCTAATCCTATTCTTAGTGGATTAGTTCAGACTGAGTTTTTGGAATCACGCAATACCTATTGGTTTTGTTCCTCATCTGAACATCATGTTCGCAATTACTTGTGGATTTTGTTCTCTTGGAACGATTACTTCTTATCTCTCTATATCTTCATACATATAAGTGTGTTCTCCTTGTAGCATGTATAGTGGAATCTTCGAGCCGGATCTTAGTGGTGGTTTCGCGATGGTTGATCATGTATGAGTATCTCTAGATATTCTTGTTACATGTTCTGTAGAAATATACTACGTGGATCTGATTGTATCTTTTCATTGTGGTATTCCCCTTATTGTATTCCCTTTGTGGGTTTGTAGTGTCCTACTGGGTATTGTTACACTCACCCCTGCATGGGATATTCCCACACGTGTCTTGTCTTGTTCAGATGAGAAAGCCTTTCGCAAGATTCTAGAAGGACCAAGATCGGACAATGCTCAGTGAGATCAGACAGGCTGATGTGTGTTCCTATGGCTACGAATTACAGTCCCAGTACCTTTCATTACAGGTTGGACTTTGTTACATACTTTCTTTTGGTGGGTATTTACTTTTGGAGTAGGGTTTTACACTTACTATACTTTACATTCCTGTCGTACTCTGTTGGTTGGGATTTTAGTGAATGCATGCATTTCCATTTTTAGTAGTTTTTACTTTTCAGCTTTGTGGGATTGGATATGTGTTTGTGTGTGTACAGGTTTATAAGAAATGCCTCCCATGTTAGTGATATTCCTACTGCTGCTAGTCACCAGCCCCTGGCCTATTGGAGGCGGGCTTGGGGATTTGCGGCTTGGGGACCACCGGGACGAATCATGACAGAGTGGTATCAGAGGTGGTCGGTTCTACCTTAGGAGCATGAGTCTGTGTGTTGGTTTGGGGCAAAAGAGTTAAGTGTTTTGTGTTTGGCTTTCAGGCTAGGGACCCCAGTGTTTTTGCCGGTGGCCGACATATCCATACACCAGGACTCAGATTACCTTCTTTTTGACACGGAACATGAAAACACATGTTTCAGGGGAAAATAAAGGTACATGCATCATATAGGAATGCATTGTGGTTTCCATGTCCTTATTGACTCAGCTCTCCAGATATACACACCAATGGTGATACATCTTGTTTCGTTATAGGATTCCTCCATGACATGCACCCGCTAGGATCCAGCAGCTCGATCACAAGGATGACCGCCTTAGTGATGAAGCTTCGATAAAGGGACCAGATCCCCCAATTTAACCATCGGTTGGTGTTCCAGTTATTCCACCACGTGTGGAGGAGTTTTTAGTGCATGTTTTACTATTAGAGGAGGAGTGTAGGCTGGGCGCAATCCACGAGTTTCAGAGACAGAGACCCCTAACGTTTCGAGGCGAGCCTGACCCTCAGGCAGTAGAGGACTGACTTAAGGCAGTGACCAGAGACTTCTGTTTAGTCAGGACACCAGCAGACCAGATGGTGATCATGGCGGCGAGCCATCTATAGGTCTTTGCAGGGTGATGGTGGAGTTTGGTTATCCAGACTGACGACGAGGTGACTCATGCATGGTCAGAGTTTGAGCATCTCTTCAGAGTGGAGTTTTCACCGGTTACCCTAGAGAGCAGTACATATATAGGATCTTCTTCTCCTTTAGCAGGGAACCATGAAGGTTTATGACTATTCATCGAGGTTTATTGACCTCTCTCGGTACTCGATGGATATGGCCAGGGATCAGTAATTTATATCTCAGACTTTTGAGTAGGGCTTGTGCAGAGATATCTGAGCTCGCATCATCCCTATGAGCATTCCTACTTATGCTGGGGTGCTCGAGCAGGCTTTGGTGGTCGAGAGCTACTTGGTAGATCAGAGATAGCCGGTATTTGTCATTGGTGAGTGATTTGGAGCAGAGACCTCAAAAGATGGGGGCTGATATCAGGGACCCATCCATGGGAGACGTTTCCAGAGGAGATCCCAGGACATGGGATCTTCCATATAAGGTTCTCAGGGCACTTCTAGCCTGCCTCGAGATAGGAGATGTTACTCATGCGATGGCTGGGGACATCTCACCCGAGATTGTCCAACCCGTTGTACTATTGACACATGAGTAGTAGATGGACCAATGAGGCAAAGGCAACGTGTGGAGAAGACAGATATGTGGGGTGGCGGACGTGGTAGAGGATCTGGGAGAGTAGTTGGAGTTGGTCAGTGTTTTGACCTTTTGCCACCACCACCCCCGGGTGGTCCACCCTATGCTCAGGTAACTGGTGGACACAGGCAGGGACAGCTACAGGAAGCAGAGTATTATGACCCAGGTACTCCCGGAATGATAAGAGTTACAATCTATGTCTTTTCTACTATAGTTTCTGTAATGATAGATATAGGTTCTATTCATTCTTTTCTGGATTCTTATCTTGTTTGTGACCTTGAGATTCCAGTTGGGCCATTAACTCAACCCTTACTCTTAGAAACACTGACTGTAGAAGATTCATAGATCAGACACCATTGCAGACAGCTTGACCAGACCCTTTGAGGCAAGAGTTTTGGTTGGAACCTCTTGGTGGTAGCGTCGAGGCCTTACGATGTCATTCATGGTGGGGATTGTCTATCCACTATTCATGCCCAGATTGACTATTTTAGGTGAAGTGTGCGGTTTTTCCATAGTGATGGAACGAGGTTCTCCTTATTCAGTGAAAAGGAGACCCAGGCAGTGTAGGATAGACTCATGCATAGGAAGGTACAACCGATTTCATATCAGTTGGCTACCCTAGCCCTTTGCGCAGTAGATGTTACGTGATTCCAATTTCCAATAGTAGTGGTTGAGTACGAGGACGTCTTTCTGGAGGATGTCCTCGGGCTACCTCCATTTCAAGAGATATATTTCTTCATTGATTTGCAACTCGGGATGACACTGATATCATCATCAGCATATCGGATGGCTCCTGTAGAGCTTCGTGAGCTGAGGGTGCAGCTGAAAGACTTGTAGAAGAAGGGATTCATGAGACCCAGTGTTTCACCCTGGGTGGCCCCAGTGTTGTTTTCCAAAAAGGTAGACGGGAGCTTGAGGTTGTGTGTGGATTACCTGCACTTGAATCAGGTGACCGTGAAGAATCAGTATCCACTACCATGAATCGATGCCCTATTCGACCAGTTAAGAGGGGAACGATGGTTCTCGGAAGTTGATCTACGATCAAGCTTTCCCTAGTTGCGAGTACGGGATGAGGATATTCTGAATACGGCTTTCAGATGTCACTATGGTCACTATGAGTACTTGGTGATTCCCTTCAGTGTGATGAATGCCCCGACATTGTATATGGGACTCTTGAACCGGATCATTCAGCCCTATCTATATTGGTTCAGGGTGGTCTTCATCGATGATATCATTTTGTACTATACGTCTGAGGATGAGCACATGAGGCACTTAAGGATGGTTCTGGAAACACTCCCAGAGAAACAGTTGTACTGGAAACTCTCGAATTTTAAATTCTGGATACATTAGGTCCACTTTCTAGGACATGTTATCATAGAAGATGGTGTAGCAGTGGACCCATCCAAGTTTGAGGAATTGTTAGCATGGGAGCCACCCCAGAGCGTGACAGAGGTACAGAGTTTCCTTGGGTTTGTAGGATACTATCGGAGATTCATTCTTGATTTCTCCTCGATTTCTGCACCCATGACAGCTTTAACCCGAAAGGGGTAGCATTTTGTGTGGATCGAGAGATGCCAGTAGGCTTTTCAGTAGTTGAGACAGTGTCTAATGAGCGCACAGATCTTGAGATTACCGGAGGAGGGTGTCGAGTATGTATTGTTCTGCGACGCATCAGGAACTAGGCATGGTTGTGTCCTGAGGTAGAGTTATGCATTGATTTCCTATAGATCATGTTAGTTGAGTCCACACGAGAAGAACTACGAAACACATGATCTTGAGTTGGAAACGGTAGTCTTCACATTGAAGATGTGGCAGCACTACTAGATGGGTGAGCAGTTTATCATCTACTCTGATCACAAGAGTCTCAGATATATCTTTTCACAGAAGGATTTAAATTTAAGATAGAGATGGTGGCTAGAGTTCCTACGGGATTATGACTTTGAGATCTTTTATATTCCTAGTAAGGGGAACATTGTGGCAGTTTCTCTTAGCAGGAAATCCAGTTTACCAGTTGCTGGATGAGGAGATGATATGGTTTTCCTCTTTACTGTTATCCTTTATTGATGGATATGAGGGATCTTACCTTCATTCGATGGTTGTTACCCCTCCACTCTTACAGTGAGTCAGGGAAGAAAAACACAAGCATGCTAGATGTGGGAATCTACGAGCTCAAATATCCGCAGGTGATGCTATATATGGATATTCAAAAGGTGGGGAGCACATTGTTTTTTTCAGAGGGCGCTCAGTAGTACCAGTGACATTGCGTGAGGAGGTTCTAAGTTAGTTCCATACATATCCTTTAGTGGTTCACCCATGCATGGAAAAGATGTACTAGGACCTCCGACATCATTTCTGGAGGCCAGGAATGATGAAGAGTGTGGTAGAGTTTGTTTCTCAGTGCCTTACGTATCATCAAGTAATGGATAAGCACCAGGTGCTAGCATGTTTGACTCAGTCCCTTGAGGTGCCAGAGTGGAAGTGGGATGGGATATCCATTGACTTCGTGATGGGTTTACCACGTACGTCTAGGGGACATGATACCATCTGGGTGATCATTGACCGACTCACCATGTCGTCCCACTTCCTAGCCATATGGGAGCAGAGTTTGGTAGAGATCTTGGGACACCTCTAAGTGCAGGGATAGTTCGACTTCATGGAGTGTCATCCATGATTGTCTCAGATCGTGATTCTCATTTCACATCCCGGTTGTGGAAGGGATTTCAGGATGATTTTGGGACTCCGTTACTATTGAGCATAGCATTTCATCCTCAGACTGATGGTCAAATAGAGAGGACCATCCAGATTTTAGAGGATATGCTATGAGCTTGAATACATGACTTCATTCATAGCTAGGACAGATCACCTACCACATGTGGTATTTTCTTATAAAAACAGTTATCATTCCACTATTGGTATGGAACCATTCGAGGCTTTGTACGGGCGACCTTGCAGGTCACCACTTTTCTTGACTGATCCAGGAGAGTCCGCACTCATGGGCCCAGTGATGGTGTGATCTACTATGGAGAATATGCAGGTCATCTAGGAGCAGATGAATATTTTACAGAGTCGGCATATGTCTTATGCTGATAGGAGATGGAGACCCTTGGAGTTCGAAGAGAGAGACCATGTGTTCCTTCGGGTCTCACCTCGATGGGGATTGCCGAGATTTGGCTGATGTAGCAAGCTATCTCTGTGGTTCATCAGCCGTTTTCAGATTCTGAGTAGAGTTGGCAAGGTGGAATACCGGTTGACTCTACCACCTCTGATAGACCGGGTTCACAATGTCTTCCATGTGTCACAACTACGGAAGTAAGTGCATTATCCATCACATGTTATCGACTGGGGTGAGTTGGACATCGAGGATGGAGTGACCTTTGCAGAGTACCCAGTGGAGATCGAAGATCGACAGGAGAAGATCCTTCATGGTCGAGATATTCCCTTGGTGCGTGTTCGGTGGCAGCACGGGAATCTCCATAATAGCACGTGGGAGTGTGAGGCTAAGATTAATGTGCAGTACCCACCTCTTTTTGAGTAGCATTTGTTTTGGCTTTTCGTGGATGCAAAATCCCTAAGGTGGGCGTGATGTAATGTCTTGGATTTTACCATGTTTTATTTTAATATTATTTGGAAATTATTTCGAGACCAGGCTTCAAGACAACATGCAGTTCTGAGGCCCAGTGTGCCTGGAACAAAAGTTTGAATGAAATTAAATAATTTAATTTATGCGTGCATGGGGTTTTCCTGAAAAAGAGGAATAAATCCTAAATGGGTTCTCAGATCAGAAATCCGAGGGCACTATTGCATCTAGAGCAGTGGTTTCTTCCTAGAAGAGACCTAACATCAGCCGGCGCAGATCAGTGGTGAAATCTGGTTTTTTGACGTAACCGTAATAAAAATTTTAATTAAAATATTTTATTAAATCTTGTTTCAGAAAATATATCTTATCTTTTTAAATAGAGAATTGAAAAGGGGTCTAGGGGTACATACCTCATAACCCTGAAACCCTTGGTGGCTCTGGAGGAAACCCCCAACGAGGCAACGACGTTCTTAACAAATTTCACTGACGATGATGATGATGAGACCAGATCTTCTCCAACGAACACTGCGGATCTAGGTAGGGTGTTTTATTTTGATTTTCCTTTCCTCATTCTTGATTCTTATGATGAACGAAGACTAATCCATGAATATATTAGCCAACAGATCAATCATATTTGTTGGATGGTCTTTTGCAGGGATTTTGGGATTTGATTCTTGGAGTATATTTGGATTCTTTTAACCTTCAAACAGTGAAGAACCAAGATCGACACGAACATTGATCAAGGTTCATCCCTCTCAATTTTTGTGCTTTTCTTCCCTGGTTTCTATGCGTTCTTTGTGTGTGTTCTATGCGTTCTTGTAGGAAATCGATCGTTGCGCATTCGGTTGTTGGCACAATGATTCGAGATTGTAGATCTAACCTCATGAGGATGGTCTGGAGCTGCGACGACCATTTCAACGGATGATTCGGAGTAGATCAAGAGATATAAATTTTTGGTCAATTTTCATTGGAAGATCATATGTTGTTGGTAGAGTCGATTGAAGGACCAAAACACCCGGATTCAGTGTTAGGATGATGAAATGAACCTGAACCTTGAGTTTCACGGCAAACGGATGATAGAATCGAGATCCAGAAGATCGGCCAAGGCTTGAGGACGAAGACGCGGTTCATGAAATTCTCTAGACTACACAGCATGTAGTATGGTCTACACAGTGTGTTTCCATTAGGTATCACCTGGAATGCACTCTTTGAGTACAAGAGAACGGGTTGGGTACAAGACAAA
Organism: Viscum album; assembly: GCA_963277665.1. Lineage (NCBI taxonomy): Eukaryota > Viridiplantae > Streptophyta > Magnoliopsida > Santalales > Viscaceae > Viscum > Viscum album. The sequence continues at coordinate 400,626,753 of OY728120.1, forward strand.
GAACACGGCATGTATACCAATCCCCGGCCAGACATGGCCAGATACGCAGGACTCCCCATGTACTAGTACACGGGCGGGCGACATGGATGGACACTGTGTATGGGCATATGGCCAGGGTACATGGTTTGGTTCCTAGTTCACAGGACATGGTTTGTGCTTCGACTTACATGTTGTGTATATGATTTTTTACACGACATCGATTCCAGACACAGGCCGTTTACACGGGCAGTACCCGGAGTCAAGGAACACGGTGTGTGATCCTTCTACACGCCGTGTAGTTTTGTTTTACACAACCTGGATGGATGACTTAGGTCGTTACATGGGTAGCACCCGAGGTCAAGGAAGATGGTGTGTAACCATATTACACTCCATGTTACCTATTTTACATGTCTTGAGCCATTTTATTTCTATGACTTTGACTAGTTTCTTTAGGGTTCATCCCCTTGGTCTTTCTCTTGAAGGATTCCAGTATCATTTATTATGTACAGGAGTATGATCCCTTCAAGAGGACTTCCTGAATAGAGTTCCTGGAATCCCCTCTATGAGACATATATCTGGATCCTATATTAATTTCTAGAACCCAAGGTAGAGTTCTTTGTATCCACGTGACCAACTTTACCCAGGTGTTGATCCTCTGTTTAGCGGATTATCTCAGACTGAGTTGTTGGAATGACCCCATAGCTATTTGTTGTGATCCTCATCTGAACATCATGTTCCCAAATTACTAGTGGAGTGTGTTCTCTCGAATCATGTAATTCATATATATCTCTCTCTCTTCAGACCTAGGAGTGTGTTCTCCATGTTGCATGATTAGTGGAATATTTGATGTGGATTTTAGTGATTGTTTCACGATGGTCGATCGTGTATGAGTATATCTAGATATTCTTGTTATATATTCTGTAGAAATATATTGTGTGGGGATGATTGTATCTTTACTTTTTCGTATTTCCCTGGTGGTATTTCCTTTGTGGTTTCGGGGTCTCTTACTGGGTATTGTTATACTCACCTCTGCACGGGCTTTGCCCGAACGTGTCGTGTCTTGTGCAGGCGAGCGAGCCTTTGACAGGATTCTAGGTGGACTCGAACCGAACGGTGCTTAGTGAGATTAGACAGGCAGAGGTGTGTTCCTACTGCTATAGATTTCAGTCCCAGTACCTTTCTTTACAGGTTGGACTTTGTTACAGACTTTCTTTTGGTGGTCTTGTACTGTTGGCCTAGGGTTTTACACTTACTATACTTTACATTCCTGTAGTACTCTGTTGGTTGGGATTTTAGTGTATGCATGAATTTCCATGTTTAGTATTTTTTACTTTTTAGCTCTGTGGGATTGAAGATGTGTGTGTGTGTACAGGTTTATAGGCAATGCCTCCCATGTTAGTGATATTCCTACTTGGTTCTAGTCATCAGCCCCTGGACTATTGGAGGAGGGTTTAGTAGTTGTGGCTCGTGCCCCACCGGGACGGGTCGTGACAATATAACCCATCAAGGCCACAACAACCTTCAATAAACCATTTCCATTACATGACAATCCACTTCAAAAAATGAAACATTAATTGAAAACACCCTTTAACCATTTTCCATGCCAAACCCCATTTCAATAAAACAACTATTTTTATTGAAAACCATTTTCTCAATTCATCTTAATCGAACCAATAAAACAAATCACTATAAATCCCATTTTAAAATCACATCAATATCATTTCACCACAATCCCTTTTCACCAAAATCCGAAAACCATTACCAAAGGGATTTCTATCCGATTTTACACATCAACAACATTATTAATTATAAGAAACACAAATTAATTGTAATGAATCCACTAGTTCTAACCAAGTGGTGTTGAGAGTGAAGCCACCTACCTTTATGCTTTCGTTGAAATCGACCCACAAGCAACTACTCCACAAAACATATGAAAGCGCCAATGAAACCTCTCTAGATCTCCTTCCCAAACATCCACATGCCTTAAAATTAACATCCAAGGCAACCACAACCCTATATCCACACACAATGTGTGTAGATCTTGAACACCAATGGAGGGGGAGATGTAGATCAAGGAGAAAACACAAAGAACCCAAGTGGATAGAGTAACCCGAGAGAAACCACCTTCAATCCTCCAATAATCCTCTCCAAAACACATCCAAAATCAATGGGAGATCACCTTCAACCCCTGAGAACCCAAAATCCCGAGTTAAGCTCAAGTGGGAGAGGATTTGTAGAGGAATGAGGAAATACTAAGGTAACCAGGGTTTTAAAAACCTATTTTTATATGGCCACATGGTTTGGAAAACCGTGCACTAACCATGTGCATGACACTACTTCAAGAGGAGGGGTCCGCACGGTTTCCTCACATGGTTAGGCTAACTGTGTGTAGGCCGTGAGAATCCTACTATCCCCCCCTGAATAGTTTCCTTGAGAACACGCATGGTATCCCCTAACTGTTCTCAAACCGTGATCCCTATTCCAAGCCTCCAAACCGATTCAAAACCATTCCAAACTCTACAACCTTTTGTCAACTCATCCCATGAACTTTAAACACATAAATAATCATAAACAAAGGCTGCATACCTCAAACCGGGGGTGATAAAGGGTGTTTCCATCAAATACTTCTACAATGTTTTGTCTCTAGAAACTCATTTGTGGTTGAAAATAGAGGTAATATGACAATGACAAGACATCCCCTTGAGATTGTTGGGTGCTGTTTCGTTTAGAATTTCTTCATCCTCATGATGACCAGCATTTTTTTCATTCCTGGTATGGACCAACACATTCTTCATTATTACCATGTGGATTGTTATCATCATCATGTTCCCTTCACAACAACTAAGGGAAACACATTTATACAAAATGGAGAATGGGATATCCATGAAGATCGAGTTGGACCCCTATGTTCTGGGGTGGAAACAATGACAAATGACCAAGAAAGTATCTTTATGAGCGATTATGGACTACAATTAGTGGAGTTCCCTCCCAATGTGGATTACGTCAGGGATTTCATTCCCATTAATTTATCTAGATAACCTCATATGAGTTAAGATAAGTTCACTATTGAGAAACTATCAGGTGTGGCACCGGTGTCCATTCCTAGTAATAGAATGGAACATAATGAGCTCTAGGAACTCAATAAGTATCTTGAATACCTTGAAGACGTGGGTTTTACCAGACCTAGAGCATTATTGTGGGGTTCACTAGTCCATTTCACCCAGAAGGAGGATTGTTCCCTCATATAGTTCAAGGATTATCATCAAATCAACCATCTTATTGTGAATAAATGACATATGTTGCCTCGTATAGATGGCTTATTGGACTAGCTCTAAGGAGAAACTATTTTCTCTAAGATTGACATGTGTTTGTGATATTAGAAGGTGCATGTGATACTATATGACATACCATGTACTACATTTTGGAGTAGGTATGGATTGTAAAAATATCTGGTTATTTCTTTTTGTCTCAAGAAATCACCGGTAGTTTTTAGGGATCTAATTAATTAGGTTTTCCCCCATACATTGATTTATTTTTGGAAGAAATTTTTTATTAAATCTTGATGTATTCTCACTCCAAACACGACCACGAATCTCAAATTGATATTATTGGGAGTACACTATGTGATAACCAACTATACTTGAATCATATTATGTTCCACTTTTGGATCTATAAGTTTTACTTCTTGGTTCAGATCATGTCTAAGGTAGGCATATCTATTGACCAAGAAAAATTGAGTATAGTAGTATCCTAAGGTCATCCCATGTAAGTGTTTGATATACATAGCTTCATGGGGATTTTTGGATATTGTAGACACTTCATTCCAGACTTCTCACTCTTAGAAACACCCATTACGAAATTGAATATTAAGGGGTTTTAGTTCATCTGGTTTGAAGCATGGGAAAAATATTTTCATGAGGTTAAGGGAAGAATCATGACAACTATGATCCTAATTTTTTCTGAATTAGAAATAAGTTGTACTATTTAATGTGATGCTTCAGGAATCAGATTGGGTGAGGTTCTGATGCAATGGGATCGAGTCTTGGGATATGGATCCCATCATATGAGGCCTCATGAGTAGAAATATCCTACAATAATTCTTGAATTATAAACTGTGGTTCATACTCTGCACTATTAGAGACAATAGTTATTGGTAAAAACGATCATCATTTACACAATTCGTAAAATAATGAAATATATCTCAATACAAATGGGATTAAATTTGATTTAGTGTATGTGGGTCGAATAGAAATAGTCATTTTACATTGAGAATTCTTATACCCCAAGAAAGGGTAGTGTCATGGATAACACTTGGAGATGCAAGAGAGATACATAGGCCTTCGAAGAAGCCAACTATGAGCGGAATATGATGGATTTGTTCTCTGATATGGATCTTGAGGTTCAGGATAAATGTGAAAAACTAGTTCTTGTAGCTCTTTCAGTGGTGTCCCCTCATCTTGAATGATTCCACATGAAACAGTTATCTAATCTAAAGGGGATCATTTTGAAGTATAGTGTCACAAAATTTATACCACCACCTAATTGTGTTATTGATGGAAGGGAATATATGTTCTACAGTGATCGTATATGGGTGACTTATGATATTCAAGAAGAGCTAATGAGAGAATCCCATGCCTTAGTGTGGGCAGTTCATCCTAGATTTACCAAGATGTATAGAGATATGCATTGTCAGTACTAGTGACTTGGTATGAAGAAGCAAATAGCATGTTTCATTTATTGGAGCTCCACCTATCAATAGGTGAAGGAAAATCCCCAATGGCCTACTGGGCTACTATAGCCTCTGTCTATTCCTATGTGTAAATAGTATGATGTTACCATGGATTTCTTTATAGTCCTATAGATATTTCATTGAGGCAGCGGTCCAGTATGGGTGATTGATGATCGATGGACCAAAGTCATGAACTTCCTACCGATTCAGGATACCTTCCTTTTTTCAAATTAAAAAGAATATTATTAGTACAATAAATACATCCCAAACAATTCCTTATTAGAAAATCATTAAAATTACAATATATTATAATATTGATTTACCAAAAAGCACAATATTATTAATTGCTTCACTACTAATCACTTTCCATTTTATCAATGGTCCTCATGTCCTACATCGCCATGACTTTCGGCCGCCACCCTATTATCACATCCTCTAGAAAATCCCTTGTCTTGGTGAATGAATCAAGGGAAAATATACACTTCATGTAAGACTTCACACGAGGAAATGTATCCTGAAGAAAACAATTATTATATTGTCCAAGAGAGATATCTAAATAGTACATCACTGGTCCAAGGGACATTTCAGCTTTCGTACTGATATTCTCATTTCATAATGTGATTCTATCATGGGTTACAAAATACACTTGGTTCACATGCGATTTTGAGTACATCCTATCACCCCACACTGATGGGAATTCCTATCAGACCATTTGGATATTAGAGGATATCTTATGGGCCTATACCCTTTATTTTTTTATATCATGGGAGAAACCTATTCCTATTTTTGATTTTACATATAATAATATCTTCTATACAACAATTAACATTGATCCATATGAGGCCATCTATGTTAGACCTTGTTGTTCACCTCTATGATAGATCAAAGAAGATTAGGAAGCTCTTTTGGGTACACATATCATTTAGGAGACTTCTAATCAAGCCTATATAATTCAAAATAACATGGATACAGCTTAGTCCATATAGAAGTCTAATACTGATCATCGTCGCAATCCTATAGCGTTTGAGGTTGGACATCAGGTCTTTGTTTGTGTTTCACTGAGGATGGGTCATAGACAAATTAGGAGACTCGAAAAGTTATTGTCATAATATATTGGGTCATTTAAGATAGTTGAGAGAGTTGTTCCAGTAGCCTATCAGTTTTTATTACCACATAGGTACCACTCCGGGCATGATTTCTTCAGGGTTTCTCAACATCGACAGTACCATCAAGATCCATCTCATTCGTTTGACCTAGATAACTTCGTGCTTGAGGTTGATGCATCCTTTGTGGATGGTATGATTTTTACTGTCCATTTTATCATGAATGTTCTCCAATACAGGTCAGTTTCATTGGATAGGGGGTATGAAAAATAAATGCATTCAGGATAAGACCTGGGAATGGGAGACAGTTGTGCGTGCTCAGTGGATGGAACTTTACATAGATAAAATTTCACTACTCTCTAAAGGGAAACTTGAGAGGTTTTAAGGTAACATATATAACCATGGTATATACTATTTTATTTTTAGTCTATTTCCATAAATTACCAAGTGCGCACGCTGGCACGGTCTATTATAGGTCCCATGTAGCAACTAACAATTTTTATGTTTTTTCAGGATTTATTAAAAATAATTCATCACTCCCTAGCACAGTGTTTTGGTAAAAAAATAATTAAAAAATATTAAATGAAATAAAAATAAATGTAATTAATTAAAAATTTATGAAAAAGGAATGAAAATAAATAATAAAATAAAAAACAGACATGGGAAGAATATAAATAATTGAAATTGGGTTTAGCATATTTTTATTTTCTTTTTTATTTTCTTTTTTATTTTCTTTTTTTTCACTATTATTTGTTTATGTTTTTACATTTAATTTTTCTTTATTTATTTTTTTACTTATCTTTCCCTTATTTTATTCTTTTTTATTTATTTTCTTTCCTCCTCTACTCTCCAACCTATATTGTGCATCACGACCCCCTTGTCCAATGGTGTGCCACCCCCTCCTCCTTTGTATGACCATTTAACCTTTGATTCTTCTTTGTTTCCGAAGACAATTTAATTCAAGTAAAGCTATTGGTAATTCTAATCATAAACACCAAGAATATTAAGGTTTCATCTACTCTGTACTTTTCAATATATCGCATAAAGTTTCTACCAAAAATTTCAATTTTTAAAAAATCCTACGATTTCTCCCAATTTTGGTTAAATAAAAAATTATTACGGAATCTGGGATATAATATGACTACGATGTAGGATGCCTTTTATTTTTTAGAATGTTTTATCTATTTATTTAAATCAGATTGTTGTTCCTCTCATTTTTGCCTACTGGAGATGCCTAAATAATGTGTTTCATTTTTTTAAATTCTTTCTCCTTGATATTTGTGACTCTTGTTTAAGGATAACCCATTACTAGGTTGTTTTAATACCATTGGATACCCCTTTTAAAATGTTGACATAGTTGGAATATTTTCCTTTTTCATTGAACCATTAATATATCCTTATCTGTGTATGTGTGATGACTTGGGTTGTGTATTTAACTTGAATAAATTATTTATGATGAATCTAAAACCATTTATTTAGTATTCCATTAAATTTTTATTTAGGAATAACTTTTGGTATAAGTCGTTTCTTGTCATTCTATGTAATAAATGTAGTGCCTCGACTTGCACTGATAAAGTGACACTTTTGTTTAATATTGTGATATTATTATTAGCTATGATGGTTGAATGAAATGAATAGTAATCATGTAATTAAACTGGTTGATTAAATAGAGGAAATCATAAATGATTCCACTATTATATATATATATATATATGTTCTTTCCTTTTTGTTTCAAATATATCTGGTCTGGTAGAGAATGTGGGTTCTGTATTAAGGACCTATATTTGGAATCTATAAACTCTATGGGTAACCATACTTTTCATTAAGAAAGTGAGGTTTTAAGCTCACCATGCAAGATATTTCCTCAGGTTTTCTCTATATTATTGGGTTATACTGGTTCCCTAATGGTAAATCAATGAAATATATGTTGTAAAATTGGTTATGCCCAACCTCGGTTGAGATTCAATCCCTCATGTGCAATACATGGGACAGACTCATAGCTTCCATAACATGAGTGATACATGAACTCCTAAAAATATTTCCTTGGATGGCCTCATGGAATTGGCTTTAATTTATAGGATGCTTTGAACCCAACCTTAGAGATGGGCTCTGACTCCACCTGTTTTTTTATTTTCATATGAATTCCTGAGACGTTTTATTTAAAATTCATAGAGTTTGTCTTCATGGTTTTTTTGCATTTCTTATGCCTTTATTTCACCTAGAATTACACATAGATTAGGTATTTAAATATATATATATATATATACTCTACCAGGTACTCTTTTAGACTCCAGACATAGTTCGAAGCAGGTTGTATGAAATATGTGTATTATTATGATCCAGATATGAGTTAATTTTTTTTAATTATCTAAATGCTTTCATTTACTATGTATGGAATACTGATATTTGTTTATAACATGAAATGGAATGTTCTAGACACTGATGGTGTTAACATAGTGACGGTATATCTCAAACCATGCTCTTTCACCTTTTGTTACAAGAGTAGACATTATGTCCATAGGAATTGATATATAGAAGCATGCTAATCCTGATGCTTGATTATTTATTTGTTTTGTATAGAGCATTAGGGTAGTAGACCAAGCCAATGCTTGGGATTCCGTGTATCATTTTTTGGTCTTCTAGTAGTTTTTGTCAACATATATTCTAGTTGTGTAACTTGTATCCCTGAACTTTTGTTGTTTACATTTGGCATCATAGATTGACATCATATTTTTATTATAATGATTATATAGAATTTTCTGTTTATTTATTTCTTTATTAATTTTTCCACGTATACTACTATATGGTTACTTTTCAATATTTCATATTCTACTTGTTTGAATATTATCATCCATTGTGAAATACCATTTCCTGTAAGGGCATAGTCTCCACAAGGGAAAACACAAGGCCATTGTCGTTAGTCAGCAACCTCTGGATTTTGGGGATATGTGCATCAGGTCTTGTCACCCACCATCTAGAGTAATGTTTTAGAGGCACTTCGGGTGTGAAATTACAACTCATAACCTTATAGGCATGAAAAAATGTCTTCACATAAGGTTAGGGACATGAATCCAGATCTATATAGAATATTTTGGACATGAAATCAAGTTCATTCATAACATAATTATCACATGATTTCTTTTTATTTACCGAATTCATATGAGAGATATAATAGTCTCACTCATTCTTGGATTATAACAAAACCACCCATCCTTGGTTTATATTTCAAAAACACATATATTCTATATTAATAAGCCACATATCTATGGTTTATAATAGAACCACCTATACTTGGTTTATAAAAAACAATAATCCTAGGTTTATAACTGAAGAACCTATTACATAATAAAAACCCTCAATATGTGTGTCACATGATCATAAAACAATAATTCTATCCTAACATAACCACCCTGAATAAATAAAATGGGTTTCATAAACAATGAATCAAGCCATGATAGCATAACTGATGAAATTAAATAGCTTTCATAGACATATAATCATTGTAATCATTCATCATCCAAGGAAAATCAAAATGAGGGTAACATTGTACAATATCCCTAAAAAAATATTAAACCCTAATATATTTTGTCAATGATAAATAAAAATTTCATAAAGTGGTCATTATAAGATTCTTGAGGAAAATATCCATTGAAATTTAAAATGAATTCTTTAAAAAATTCACTAAAACAATTATGAAAAATATCACTTCATAATAAAATTTTATATTTATAAGTTAATAGAAATATTATTTATTTAATATGATTGATTAAAATATTGTGCATTCCATACACATTAAAAAAATTCAATTTAAATTTTTTGTAAAAAATAAAAAGTACCTCTTGATTGAAAATGAAAAGATGAATCTTTATTTTTCAATGTTAGAAATGAGTAAAACATAATTTAAATATTTTTTTGAGAATATTATAAACACTCTATAAAATATTTCTAGAAACATATAGATAGAAGTGAAATGTTTTTTATCTAAAGAGAACGATAATGTTGATTTTCCAAAAAAAAATATTTTAGTCTCATTAGTTTATAATGAGAAGAAATATTAAAGGAAAAAATGTATCATATTGAAACAAATAGAGGATAGTAAATTTAATTTATATCATGAGAGGCATATCATATGATTGTATCTACATTTGAATAATCATAAATAATCTTGATAAATAATGGGAATTTATTATAAAACCCTTAGCATTTTGTTAACTATTAAATTATAATCCCCAAGAAAGATGAAAAATATATGGATATATAATTCCCCATAAAATCATAAAACCATAAGAAAATAAATTTCATTGGTAATAAAAACAAAAATAAAATGAAAATGTGGTGATTATGGAATGTTTCTCATGAAAACATAAATGAGATTAAAATCAGTTACCACTTTGGTAACTTTTGAATAGCAATCCCCATGAAAGAATAATAATAAATGAAACATTAAATATTGTGGTAATAAATAAATTATTGTTATAAAATGTAAAATGGTATGTATATTCTCTATATTTATGAAGATAGGTTCCAAACATATTATATGTCACAAAGAAGAAACTATGAGAAAAAAATACCCTTCCTCATGTTTCGAATATATGATCACTTTGTTAAAAACTTTTCAATATTGAAATTATGTTAATTATAAATATATTAAATAAATTTATTCATATATATCATACATTATATTATTTATTTATACCTTTTATTCCCCATTAATTTAATATTATTTATTAAAATCACTATTTTTCATGAAGACTTGTTCATTTTTCACTTATATTTTGGTTTTGATGTTTTTTCATTGTACTGTTATCATTGTTAAATATTATCCATAATGTTAATCATGGTATAAATATAATATATATTAGTTTGATACATATTTTTAATCATCCACTAAATTTAAATATGGAAAATTAAATTATCCAATTCATACAGACGTTTGATCGTACTGACACATAACACTATTTTTATTTTTATGTCATATGTAATGAAAGAAAGGTAAAAAAATTAAAAATAAAAATAATTATTATTTAATATAAATCATATATTATCATTAAATATGACCATATTACCATCCATTTCAAAATAAAATGGAAACACTTTAATATCTCTTCCTCGTGGCGGTAGTCCACACATAAACATAAACTACATTATTATTTCCATATGAATTGGAAGGTAAGATAATAGATATGATATTATAATTATGAATCTATAATATAGTAATAATAAATCTTATATATTAATTTAATTCATCATTATTTCAACTTATTGGAAGGCAGTGATGGAAAATTAATTACATTATTTTTTGAGGTGTAGTCTTTCGTACAAATGATAGATGGACTTGTTACCCTTTTGATAGGAGAGAATAAGGATCTAGTTTATAGCATTTACAATATAATATATTATTATATGGATTATAATGATATTATCATATTTTCATATTTTACGACAATTATATTGAAGTGGAAGTAGAAAAAATAAATAACTTATTCAATAATTAGGACTCTTCATTGAATGTCCTCTTTAGGATTACACCGAAGGAATTCCTAAGAGGTTTTCCTAATAAAAAACTATGGTCATGGATATTAGGTTGTAATAATGCAAGATACATGGGTAGTATGTTTTGGGAAAAAAATATTGGGATGCATAATGTTGAGTGGAGAGGGGGTACCCTTTTATACGTGTTGGAGAGGACACAATTGGAATATTTTGAAAGAAAAAGGTATACCCGGGTTTTAAACATGAAATATGGATAAATAATCCCTAAATATCAAACCATAGATGATATAACATCAAAAAAATGGTAATAATATAGGATTTTAATAAGTTTTTAGTCATTTAAACCCTTATATTTTTAGTTTAACCATTGACCACCTCTGACAAACTTGTTTTAACCATAATCATGGTAATTAATTTTTACTAATATAACTATTAATTACAACCAAATATTATGCTGAAAATATTATATAATACAAAATATGATTATTCAAAATATTAAATACATTTCCAAAATATTATTCATATAAGTGGAGGAAATTAATTTTAAATTAAATCTACAGACCTGATGAAAAAACCTGTTTCCAAATAAAAAGATTTCAAAATTTTAAAATGCTTTTTTTAAGAAAAAATAATTTTGAAATTGATTAAAATAATTATAATGGGGTGAATAATAATATATTTTAACATATTTTACTTATAATCCATTTTAAAGAAAAAAATGTAGTTTGTAATTGATTGAATCAAAAGGGTAGGTTTAAAAAAAATTGTAGTTTTAGAAATTCATTAGAAAATAAATGTTCTCAAAAAATTAAAAAATGTTCACCCTAAGCTAATTTTTACATAATTATTTAAAAAACAATGTTTCCAATAAATTTTCTAAAAATATATATAGAATTTTTATATTTTCAAAAATATTAATGAATATTATTTTTTTGAAGAAAAGTATTTTCGATGTTTATAATTTTTTTCTCTATTGATAAAAAAGAGGATAATTTTGCCTTATAATACCCCAAAAATCACATGTATCTTCTTCAAATTGGTGGTTTCACCAAAAATAACGGACTAGGTGGGAGGCCTTTTATTGTATAACTTTCTCTATAGAATCTGGAAATGCCAGTATTTTCTCTACATAATAATGATTTTTCCCCAATTGTAATACATCTATGATCAACACATGAGAAGGGTTATGTACTTACCTCTTCATAAGAGATGCATAAAACACATCATGAACTTTATGGATGTTTAGTGGGAGCATCAAATAATAAGATACCATCCATACTCGGTCAAGAATATTGAATGGTCCAATTAAACTAGGGATTTATATTCTCTTTTTTATAAATATCATTACATTATTACAAATATAAATTCACAGAATAACCATCTCCCCAATATCAAATTCCATATCACTCAAAAAATTATCAGAATCACATTTATAACATATTTTTTCTACTATTAGGTTTTGTGGAATGAAAATTAACCTTCTCTATAATTTGATCATCTAGATCAGTAACAAATTGTTTTATCTATTCAACATCAACCCAACAAATTGGATTTATAAAATTTTTCAATATAGTTATTCATAAGGATCCATCTAAATGACTAGGTGATATATAATGTAGTAAGAAAACTCAACAAGTGTAAGGTTGTGATCCCAAAAAAAATTTCCATACATAGAATAATATTTTAGCATATCCTCTAGGGTTTGAATGTTTCTCTTAAACTATCCATCTGTTAGGATGATATGTTGTTATTAAACATTAACTCTATATGTCATCTGTATTTAAGACATATCCAGAACATCAAGGTAATCCTAGGAACCGTATCACATATAATAGAATTTGGTACTGAAGGAAATATTAACACTTACAAAATGTATAATATAGTAATATAATCATTAGTGAAATCATATTTAATGGAATTTAAGTGTTCTGAATTTGTATAGGGATTGACTATAACCAATGCCAAATTATAGACTTTATATCTTTTGGGGGGTAGAGGGAAAAAATTCATAGTGATATTTTCCTATTTAAATTCTAGTATGTGTAATAGTTTTAACATAAGCATAGAATTTTGTCTCCTATCCTTTACATTATGAAATATTAATAACCATGATATAAACTCTAAAATAAATCTCTTTAGTTCCATTCCAAATGAAATACTCTTTCATATCCTTATACATCCGTATAACTTGATGATGAATAGACAATGGAGATTTACCAACATACCCCAAATACTCCTTAGTCAGATATGGTATAGAAGAAACACATACATGTTTCCAATACACATCATTACATAATAATTATGTTTAAACTTAGAAAGTATTTTGACTTCCCTTTTCTTCCCTAAATATTTCATTTATACCAATTTAATCATTACATGGATATATAGTTAGACATTAATTTTGTAAAGGTAATATATCTATCATTCCAACTTGATTTATATATCCATACATTGAAATTCCATAAATATTAGAGCTTTTTATTCCAATCCTAGATAGTCTAGAATGGACCTTTCAACTCAATGAAATATCCTCCTTGTTCTCTTTCCCAAAGAGATAATGTATTGAGAAGTCATAATCTTTATTCAGTTCCAACCATATAATCTACCACATATTCATCTCCATATGTGTGAATATATAAAAAATTGTTTTTAGATGAGTATATTTATCCCACATATATAAAAAATTATAATTCATTTATATCTTTAATGAAAAAATTACCACATCTAAATCCAAAACCATATTTTGGTAATTTTTCTCATGAACCATTATTTTTCATGTGGATTAAGCTAACACCAATAAATTATTCATGAGAATGAATCCCAATATCGTTATTTAGTAATCACTATAGAATAGAAACCCAAATACAATATATAGAAATTTAAGAATTTTTGTCATGATAAAACATTGAAATTTAGTTCATTAAAATTCTCTTGACATTAAATTTTCTAAAGAAACGTATCTTCCTTCTAAGTTAACCTAGTGATTCGATCAGATATACCTTATAAATTCTCAAAAAAACAACTTAAAATATCCAAAAAACCATAACTGGTTTAGATATCAGTCACTGTGGTTAGTATGGCCAACATTCAAAAACATCGGGATTTGATGGATTCATTGATTTACCCTCTCATGAGATTATTTGACCAAAAAACAAAACCAATTGGAGCCAAAATCCACACCATGTAAATTTTCAATACCAATTACACATATTCGGGGTCAAAATAACAATTCTAAAGTGATCTTGATTCTCTTTAATACTATTTTAATATATAACAATATAGTGTAAAAATACTACTCCAAACTGATCAAGTTAATAACTAAGGAATCTATTCATTAAGTAAATGAATATATGATCAAAATTAGTATAAAAAATGATATCAATATAAATTCATAGTGACCATACCCTATACATAATGAAATCTTATGTATATCATCCTTCATGACCCAAAATTGATGATATCTATAATGAAGATCAATCTTGTAAAAGTATTGAGCTCGACACAGGGGATCAAAAAAGTCATCAATTTATGGTAGATGATACAATTTCTTGATAGTGATATTGTAATATTTTAATTATTCAATGAATGGAATGAATTTATCTATAATTATTCTAAAAAAATGTTGCATCACCCTAAGGTAGCACACATGGATGAATAAATACAAATTCAATATTCTCTGGGTGTAGGTTCTTTAATTACTACAACTAAACGGGGTTCATTGTAATGAGTGTCATTGAAATTGGCATAATAATACTCATAAATTCTATGGAAAACTCAAACACATGATTTAGTTGAGGTCTATTCTACTATTTTAGAAATATATCAATAAAATTACACACAACATTAATATCTTACATGTTGAGTTTCTCCCAAACCATCAAAGAAAAACAACCCTTTTGAAAAGGAATCAGGACCAATACAATGGATGTGATTTCCAGAGGATTTTATTATTTATCATCACACTAATAGATGTTAAAATTTTGGTTTCAAATTTCCAATTCAAATTCCCTTCCATAGAATTGTATGTACGTTTTAAGAATATAAATCCAATAAAATCCTATAATAACTTAAAATACAACCAGAGGGATAATAATTAAATTTTCAGGACTCACATTCCCAAAAACATTAAATAAATAATAATAATAGACTTTAGATGTGGTCATCTCACTATTTGGGGGTTTCCCAGCCAATTCATTATCTAGTCATTACGAGAATAAATTAACATTTCTAGATACCTTTCATGATATATGATAATTTATATATTTAAAATAAAATTTTATATATTAATATTTTCTACTATCTATTACAACACCAAATTTGTCACCCTATATTCAATCCCATATTAATTCCAAAAATGGTTTTCATGTCTATAAAGCATCACTAATCAGAGTGATCAATCATATAATCATGAAAATTTATTAATATGATATCAAAATCATGACAACATAACTTCAATATATGATACCTTAGGTTTAACATAGTTCATTCATGGTCATCATATATTCATATTCATCATTATTTTTTCATGATTTTAGGAATTCTCAAAACATATCCCCCAAGAGTGTAAACATAGTTATATAGAAGGGACCATTATTGTGAAACTTGTGGTGATATACTCAACGTTAAATTATCTATTTTTTGGATTTATTTCCCTCAAATACACCTGTCCTAGAGCCACGTCACCATTTAGTATCCATGAAGGGATCTAATTCTATGGAATTTCCCATAATCTCCTTCATACCAAAACATTTGTCTATCATCCTATAGATAATCATATCCTATGAATTTCCACTATATTTTTATAATACTAATCTCCAATGATTGATTAAACCATGTCTTGATACCAACTATAGAGACCCAATCATTTTATAAATAAATATTACATCTTTTTAGAATAATGTTCAATTTATTTCTAAAATTCATTCCCAAGGTTCATATATGATTTGTTTCATTGGATACTAGAAACATAATCATCTTTTTTCATGAAGGATATTTAACATTTTTCATAAATATTACATAAATTAGTACTCCTCATATATATATATATAAACTACTTAAAAAATTACTTCATGACATTGGAAAAGAAATCAGAAAAATGGTGTTCCCAATTGCTCAATAAGGCTAAGAAAGTGAAATATTAATAACCACATAAACATAAAATGGTAATAATGGTAGGAGTACATTAACATAACATTTAAAAACCATATAATTCATTACATACATCATAATCATGGGAAATTTCATAAATTATGGTATTTCCAAATACATTAATAATTAAATTAATCAATTAAAATAAGAAGTGATATCATAACATATACATTGTAATTTACAAAATGTAATGCTACAACACTGTGAACTTGTATAACTAGAATCACATTAAATAATGAAATTAAGGATAAGAAATTAGGCCTCTGCATAAACATATCATTAAGAATTCAATCCCACACATAACCTTGTGGATATGATATTACATTCATACATAACAATATGGACATGAAACTAGGTCCACACGTAACACTGTGAATATGAAATCAATTTCACACATAACATAATTAACTCATGAGTTATCCATATTTAACTAATAAGTTATAGATCAATAATGTGTTCATCCATCGTTATTTTATAATAAAACCACCCATCCTTGGTTAATAATAGAACTACCCATACTCAATGTTTGATATAAGGACATGTCCTCGATTTATAATTGACAGAACCATCCCCAATTTACAGCAGAACAACCCATCATATTAAAAAAACCATACATATATTTTCAAAAATATTATTAAACATCTAACCTATCATCATATCATCTCCAATTGAAATAAAATGGGTTTCACAAACATTTCATCATGTCATTATAGAATAATCCTTAAAAATAAATGGGTTTCATAGACATCTAATCATAATCATCATAAATCACACTAAAAAATAACAAGGATGGTCCCAATGGATAATATTCATAGTAAAATAAAATAAATAATAATGGTTTTTTATTTAAGGTTATAAATTCCAAAAAATGATCATGAAAAAAACTTGAGAAAAATATCCTTTCTATTTTGAAATTACATCCCTAAAATCTAAAAAAACCCAAAAAATTTAAAATATTAGTTTATTGTAAATTTAACATTGAAATTGGTATGTGAATCATTAAATCATTGATAATTACTATATTTATAAAATTTTATTCATTCCATACACCATAAGACAAATATTCCTTTCAATTTTTTTGTAAAACGTTAATAGTACCTCATTTCATAAAATGACATTAAGATTCATTTTTTCCAATTATGTAAAACATTATAAAAAGTAACAATTAATTTAAAAAAAATATTTAGAATAGTAATGGAATTCTAGAAAAAAATTAGTTACATGGAAATGGATGTGAAACTATTTTCCATTGTAGAGAGAGATAAATTCGATTTTACTAAAAACTATCATGTGGTCTATTTAGTTGTTAGCGAGAGGAAAATGAAAGGAATACATTTATTATGAAAAAATAAATATATAAAAAACAAATTTTATGATAATCCTTAGACATATATCATAATATTTCATCATTGGCTGCATATTGATAAAAAATCCTAATCAATAATGAGTTCATATCATTAAACCCTTACCACATTGGAAACAGTAAAATAATAAGACCCATGAGAGGAATAAAAATTTATGAGTATGTATGTCCCCATTAAATTCACTAAAATAATTTAAAAATACATTCATGGGTATTATGTAAAACATATATATCAAACAAGTGGTGAATATGGAATTGTCACACATAGACAAAAGTGGGATGAAATTTCCTTACCTTTTGGTAACATTTTAATCGTAAGGACCATGGATGAATAAATTGAAATTAAATATTAACTATCATTAGATTAAGAAAATACATCATATAAAATATAAAATTTCTTTTATAAACACCTCATCAAAGTAGACAGGTGCAATAACACAATATATTTCCCCAAGCTGACAATTTGAGACAAAAATACTAAACCTCAAGTGTTATGTTTCATAACATGTGTTCAAAACAGCTATATAATAAATAAATGTTTAATATAAGTTTATTAAATAACCATAATATATATATATATATATCATACCTTATATTATTTATTTATAACCATTAATCAGGAGTTTATTAACTATTTATTATTAAAATCATTATTTTGTGTCGTAACATCTTCATTTTTCATGTATGTTTTATTTTGATAGTTTTTACTTATAATTTGATCATGGTTCCATCATATTATAAACTTTAATAATGATATAAATATCATATTTATTCATTATATACAGATTTATATTCATTCATAAAATATATTGATAGAAATGTAAATTAAACTGTTCATGGATACGGTAGGCCATATGTATGTTTAAACATTGTCTATATATCGTTAATATATGGAAAAAAAAGAAAAGTAAAAAGTAATTAAAATTTTAAGAAGAATAATTACATATTATAAATATTACAGTTTTATGAAATCAATATTAATTAGCATTTATGTAAATATATAAATGAATGTGTATAACATAATTCTATGGAGGAGGCAGTCTACAAATACGCACAAGTGAAGCTGATGGTTTCCAATAGAATTGAATGTGAGATGGTAGATGTGATATTTTAATTCAATAGGTACACTAATGTTATATGGTCAATATATTTACATTAAATCTATCATTATATCCACCTGTGAGATATTGTGATGAAAAAATAATTACATCAGTTTGCAAAGCAATATTCCTCCATACACATGATCGATGATTTCATTTTCAATTTTATGGAAAAAAGATATGGATATTTTTTATAAAATTAAAAAAATAAAATATAATTATGTTGAATTTTTTATATACTATTGTTATTATTTTTTAATATTTTATGAAAATGTTAATAATATGGATGAATAATCAAAAAACAATCAATTATGAATGATACCACTTCTTTATAGAACCTATTTTATTTAGTGAGAAACTAGAAGATATATAGTTCCTTTTAAACTAGGAATGAATTTTCCAAGACATAATTTTTAATTTTAGGATGGGGTGGTATGAATATTGGTATATACATTTTGGGGAAAACATCAAAAATTAATGGGTTTCAGTGTACTAGATAAAATATTTGTGTGAGGATTATTGAATTGAGATGTGTTGTATAATATTGTATGATGTAGTGTGGATATACCAACTCAATATCTAACACCAACTAGAGCTGCTGTTAGATCTTATTAGTAGATAGTCCCCAAATAATAACACCTTCCATTTTCACCATGGATTGATATAAATAAATCTAGAAGATTTGTACTACATTAATATGATCCCCTATAGAGGATTCTAATATGACAATTCCCTCCCACTATAAAATTCATTAGGGGATACAAAAAAGATAATAGTATCAATGAAGATTATACTGGATCACTAATGTTGGTCTTGAAGAACTACCCAGCCCTTCAATGAAAAATCTAATTTAATATGTATATGGTATTATACTTAAATATTCCATTAGAATAGATTTATAGGAGTCCAAATTGGTTCCCTATTACCCAAAACTGAAAGCGGATAGGGTAATATTGGTTGACGTTTGAAGAACATAGTTATCATGACTGGAGATACAAGATGGAGGGATGGATCCCAGGAGTCTATTATATAACATTCTTGGCCTCTTATTTCAGTGGATGGATACTTTTGGACAAGGAAACTCACAATTGTCTATGACTAGGGACCAATGTAATGGTAGAGACCATGGTTTTTAGGAATTATTTTATCCTTGGAATCTTCATCATAGAACACATTTATATCCAACTAGGGTATGTCAAGAGGGTAGATATAACTATGTGAAATTGTTTTCAATATAAATTAATTCTTAGATAGATGAATTTGTATTTAATGGGTGTAATAATTTCTGAAATCCATTACCCCTTAGAATTCTAGTCTTTTTTAAGAACATGGATCTTCATTTCAGGTATAGATCATGATTTTGGGTTGTTTTTAGGAAAAATGAAGAAATGGAAATTTTCTATGTTCATGAAGTGTACATATGAGTACACATAATATACCCGTGTACTACATATAGCCACGTAATGTCTGTGTAATGGCCGAGTACATGGCCTTGTAGGTGACCTACAAGACTTATTAAGGTAGGGCTGGTTAAGGGTACTACACAGTGTGTACCTTTAATGAACACATGATAGAGTTTTATATTACTTCATAAATCAGACCTGGGTCCCATGTCATCTTTTTAAACACCTTCTTCTCCCCTTGTTTCATAGAGGAGTCCAACAGAACACCATATTACATCGAACCCCTCCTGATTCTCCATCTCATCTCTGATCGAGACACTTTCAGGTGCATTGGAATCCAAACGGCGAGCACTCAATTCCCCTAGATCCTTTATTCTGAATTACACCTCTCTTGTGTGTTACTCAATGTTTTTATTTTTCACCTTTTGTAGATCTACCCTGATTTATGCATATTCAATGGGTGAAGTACAAGAGTATTGATCATATGATATTGAGGTAGGTGGTTTATGCCTGTTTTTTGTGTTTGGATTATATATGCTAATGTGTTTCATTCCCATGATTGGTGAATGTATTGATTTGAAATTTTAACCTTGTTCATAAACTACTATGGTTTGATTGATTGATAAAGGGTTCATTCTTAGGAGTAATGTTAGATACCTTGTTATGAGACACCTTATGGGTTCTTTTCCCTTAATTGACTATTTATGTTTTTTTGGTCTAGAATGCATGTTTGGAGTACGATTTTTTATGCCTTGGTTGATTATTATGGAGTAGATATATTATATAAGTTACATGTGATATGATTTTGAATGTTAACCATGTTGTAGTTATAGATTACATGTGATTTATTATTATCATATGCTTGATGTTTTTCTAAAGGGTGGTGAGAGCCTTGTTCTAGGAAAACTATGGGGGTTTCCACATTTATTTAGAAAAGACCGTGAAATCCTTGGTGTTCAATTTTACCCATGGGTATTGACCATGACATCTACCTAGGACGTCATTAATGATTTATTTATTATATATTGACATGGGGGTTATTGACCGTGAGATCTACCTAGAGGTCGTTTATAATTCATTGATTCCATGTTGACCAAGGGTATTGACTGTGAAATCTACCCAGGTGTTTCATTCTAAATTATTGGTTCTATGTAAAGCCAAGGGGTTAGACCATGAGAGCTTTCCCAGAGGGTTGTTTGTGTATTATTGAATGATTTTTACAATTTTTCTATGCCAATGAAAAATATGGACTCATAATTAATTGATTTTTTAAATGTTACTTTGATACATCTATTTTGTTACATACAAATGGGATATAGGGATTAGGATATATCCCAATGTTTAAATGATTCAATAGATTGAATAGTAAATTTTAATGAATGTTATTTAAAAAAGTTGGATTTTTTACTTTTAATTACTTCCTAGTTTATTACTTAATTTATAAATATTGCTTGATATATATATTCACATCTAGTTAGGCACATAACTTTTGGTGGTTGCTTACTATATTTTATCTCACACCTTGTTTTGGTCATGCTTTTGGTACCAAACAAATTATATGGTTTCAGGTATAGATAAGGGAAAGTGCCCATCCCGATCAAGTACTTGATTGCTATCAGAGATGAAGATCATGGGGCCAATATGAGTCTTGAAATACCATTGAAGTTTACTTGAATTCTATACATTGTTTTCTGTATTGTATTCTAGCATAGTGATCTGTTTGGTTGCTTTCTTAGGGACACGTGACATCCATCATTTATACATATATGATCCAGTTGTTGTATAACATTCAAACTTCAGTTGTTTACTTAGTTGTTTGGTATTACTCCTACCACTATTGTTTACTATTTGTCTTCTACTATGCATACTCTGCTAATGAGGGCATAGTTTCCCAATTACCATACCATTTCCCTCACTTCTGGTCAGAAGCCCCTAGAATTTAGCGAATGCACTTGTGGCCATGTGACCAATGGTGTTCGGGAAACATTTAGGCAGTACCCAGAACTGGGACGTTACAAAGTGGTGTTATAGGAGGTTCTTTTCTACATTGTCTTACCATTTTTAGCCTATGGGCCAAGATAGTAAGGAATTTTTATTTGGTTTTAAGTTGTTTCTAGTATTAGCTATCCCCTGTATTGGGAAAATCCATGTTACCTTGAATATTTTAATTTTTATAAGTTTTCAAGTATTACAGTTGATTTGATTTCACTATTGGGTGACATAGTTGTTTTGTGCTGTTATTATTGATAACATTGTGATTTTATTTCTATTTGAACCCAATGAGATGAGTATAGACCATCCCATACATCATATAGTCACTTTCTAGAGATAACATGTTATGCATTCTTCTCATGGATTTTAGGATGCATTACTGATTATATTTTATTTTGATATAAGTTGTGTTAAATATGAATGCAATTGTGATAGATGATATGAAATAAATACCTGATATTTTGTTATGGTATTTTGATAGGTAAATTTTCATTTTAATGGATTCCAAACATTGTTCCCTGAGGTGTTTTCTACCCTTGTGAATTAGAAATTGGTGGGTCATTTTTTAACATTAATTGAATTCTATTAAGGAGTGTAATGAAATAGGATTACAAACATTGATTCAAGGGGAGTATGGGCTCTCACGGATCAGAGCATGTCATGTCGTGGCCAAATGTTTATGTTTTTAAGGGTTCCAAATAAGTTTCAAAGGATTACTGTTCGGAATCTCCGACAACACAGCGAGTGATGTTATGAACACAGGCCATGTGTTCTTGTGTTCTGGAAGAAACATCTTTTCTTAAGTACACATTGTGTACAGTATGTACACGTCAAGTTGTTGTTGACCATGTGACCGACTATGTTGGAAGAGACATGTGGTTTATAAATAAGGGGTAGAACACACCATATACTAGAAGTAGTCATTTTGAAATAAATAATGTGTGTCTGAAGGTTTTTCTAACAACAAGGGTAGATGAAACATAAGTACTACTCTCCCTTTCTAGGTTTAACACACCTTGTAGTTTTATACTAGGAAAAAATCTTGTTGTTCTATCCATGTATAATAAATTGTATAGGAGGGAATATTCGAGTGCACATCATGTAATAGGAGGAATACTCCTTATGTAGTGGTGTTAGATGACCAGGATTGGCAGAGGTACACACCCATGGTAAAGGCTTAAGGGAACATTTCGTGCAGTAGTTATACACATAATGTAAACCTATTTTGTAAAGCATTAATTATTTCATTATCTTGATATGTTCTATCTATTCGATGTTGTTCTCCATGATAATCTTGGGTCGAGGTGTGTGCTTCACCAGGCAGATTCATTCCACCAAGGCTTCATCTGATTATACTCTAGGTAGTGGGCAGTGAACAGACATTAGAAATGGTTCATCGCAGACTACCAATAGATGCTCCTATCATGCCCATCTTGGCACTAGCTATTATAATGGATGAATCTGCTGATGCAATGTTCTGTGAAGGATTGTTTAGGATGATGCAGACATTCCAGGGACCACCACAACCTTCCCTAACTATGGTAAAGTTGACACGAGTGTTCTAGCAGTAGCTTCCTCCCACGTTTTCAATGCATGGAGGACCACAGGATGTAGAGATATGGTTAGAGGGCATGGTTACTCACTTCAGTAATCTAGAGACCCATCCTAGGAGGATGGTTATGCTCATGACACACATTTTTTGATATTTCTCCATGAAATGGTGGGATATTGTCTCATAGACTGGACTTCATTAGGGTATGGATTAGGAATTTTTTCATAAAACCTTCTATGATAAAATCTACCCCAATAATTTTCGGGCCTACTAATCCATGAAGTTCATGCATTTGGAGTAGTGTCCTCTTTCTGTGAGGGATTAATCATCCTTATTTTTTAGATCTTCAGCGCTTCACACATATTTTTGGAGGGGATGTGTTATCATTGTCTATGGTGTTTGATCATGGTCTCAGGTACGACATTCGATCACAGGTGAATGTTTTCTTGCTATCATCAGTGACTGATATTGTAAAATAGACACAGATTAGTCAGTTCAATCTGAGGGAGTTGGGAGCTATGATCTAGGGTGGTTCATTATCTAGCGATGGTACTCTTTAGTTTGGTAGCATGATGCACCATAGAGAGCCTTCGCGTGATGATTCTAGTTGAAGTGATGTATCTTCAGGTAGCAAGGTGAGGTGCTTCTAGTGCATTAAGATTGGACACAAGGGACCTCATTGAAAGAGAGATCCAATTGAGTGCCAATCTTCTGGAAAGTTGGGACATATTCAGAGTTTTTTTATGCTTTTTCCACCAGTAGTGAGTGATAGGGGATTGGTTAAGACTCCACATTCAAGAACAAGACTATAAGTTTCTCATCATTCATGGAACTGGAGTTATTTATTCCATTTTGGGTGAGGATGTTTTCATGGATAGGGTAGCCAGATGATAGTTTTTCAGTGACAGTAGGGTGGACTAGCATAGGGTCATCACGCAGGGTCGGTGGGCTATGGTAGAGGTCAAACTTTTTAGATGGATCATACATAGCTGGAGTAGGATCCTGGACCCTCTACAGTTAGATGTATGATTCTAGTTTCCTTAGTTTTTGCTTCTACACTTTTCGATACAAGTGTTTCCCATAGATTTATATATGTTGTCATTGTGGGGATACTTGGGATCTGTATCTTCACTTCTAAGGATATTATGATTATAGACACTTGGTTGGGGACAAGGATGGCTACTATAAGTCAGTTCAAGGAGTTCCTCCTTGAGGTTGGTGGGTGTCACTTCTTGTGGTACCACTAGGTCTTAGAGATGACATGATTCGATGTTATCCACATAATGGACCGGTTAGTGTCCTTTCACGCCTTATTTGACTACTATTTCCTCAGGGTGAGTTTGAAATCACTAGAAGGTGGTTCATTTTTATACATGGGAAAATGTGATGTCTAGGAAAGTAGATATGGATCCGAGTATCATCGGTTTGGTGGAATTACATCTCATATTTCTAGTATATTTTTGGATGACAAGGGGACTTCACAGATGGACTTTCTTTTAGTGGTGGTTCATTTCATAGATCCCTTTTCATATGACTTTTTAGGTTTACCTCCAGAGAGAGAGGAGTAATTCTCTCTTGAGATTGTTCCAGGAGCGGCACAGGTGTCCATTCGTCCGTATAGGATGTCTACACAAGAGTTACAGGAGCTCAGAATCTATTAGAGTAGTTGTAGGAGAACGGTTTCATTTGAACCATTACTTTTCATTGGGTTCTCCTATACTTTTTGCGATGAAGATATATGGTACCATCAGTATTTTTGTGGGTTAACAAAAGATAAACTAGTTGACGGTTAATAACCAATATCCCTTTCCCAGGATTAATGATATCTTTGATCAGCTTCAAGGATCCCAGGTGTTCTCAATGATTGACTTCAGATTTGGTTATTACCAGTTGAGCATTAGACCATCAGATATACCTATTACAGCCTTTTGGAATAGGTATGGTCTATACAAGTTTTTTTTTATTTTGTCTTGTCTCATGAATGTGATCACAGTTTTCATGGAACTTATGAACCAAGTGTTCTATCCTTACATGGTTGATATTTTGGTAGTCTTTGTGGAAGATATCTTGGTGTACTCTCACACAAAATATGACCATGTTATCCATCTTAAGATCGTATTGAGTACATTGATAGATAATTAGGGAGATTCTATGCTCTCATAATTCCACTTTTAGATAGAACAAATTCACTTCATGGGTCATGTCATCTCAAATAAAGGAGTTTCAGTAAACCCAGAGAATGTTAGAGTAGTAGTTTCCTTAGTGTAGATGAAGAACGTATTTGACGAACAGAGTTTTTGGGGGATGGAAAGTTAATACAGGAACATAGTTCAACACATTTCAAACTTAGAAGTGACCCTAATAGGCCTAACGAAGAAAGGTGTGATGTACATGGGTACAGATTTCTACGATTTAGCATTTTAGGTGCTTAATGGAAGATTGTCTTCAACACCAATAATGATTTTTCCATAACCGGGAATGAGTTACACTGTTTAATGTGATGCAACATGTATCGGGATAGGATAAGTGCTTATGTAGGGGGAAGGATTAATTGCATGTGGGTCTTAGTATTTGAGGCCACATGATAGTAATTTCCCAACACATGATATTGAGTTGCCTTCATTTTTTCATGCTTTACATTATCAGAGACATTATCATTTAGGAGGTCATTTTGTGGTATAAACTGAACAAAAATTCCTCATGTATATCTTTACTAAGTTTGATCTAAATTTGAGATAGTGAATTTGGGTTGAGTACTGTCAGTATTT
Source organism: Viscum album (assembly GCA_963277665.1). Classification (NCBI taxonomy): domain Eukaryota; kingdom Viridiplantae; phylum Streptophyta; class Magnoliopsida; order Santalales; family Viscaceae; genus Viscum; species Viscum album. The sequence goes on from OY728120.1 coordinate 400,653,383, forward strand.
TGACTTTGAGCTTGCCGACATGATTTGGAAAGGAAATGTCGTGGCTGATGGGTTAAACAAGAGGACTTAGATACACGAAGTTAAAGAGGCTAGTAGTGAGTGGAAGCTTATGGATATGTTCTTTGTGATGCATTTGGAGGTACATGACAGGAAGGGTAAGATGTTTCCTTCATCTATAGATATTACCTCTACTTTTATGGATCAAGTGTGAATGAGGTAGATATCAGATTCTGAAGGCCTAGTCCTAAAGGAGAGTGTCTCATGTTAGGAACCTATACCTCAGCAAACCATATGAGATGATGAGGTTTTGAGTTTTCATGGGCATGTATGGGTGTTAGTATAAATACGCAAGGAGGTTTTGATAGATTTTCATGCCTCAGCATGGAGAGTTCATCGGTGTATCGAGATCTCCATCATCAGTATAGGTGGCCATGCATGAAGAAGGATGATTCTATTTTTCTAATGAGATGTTCCACCTCTCAGTAGGTGAAGGATGAGAATCATCCACTGGATGGGCTGCTACAGTAGTTTCCCATTCCATAGTGGAAGAGGAATGATGTAATAATGGATTTGGTGATGGTTATATCAATGTTTCCTTGATGGAATGATGCACTTTCGGTTGTTATCATCATGCTCATGATGGTTGCACACATCGCTATGATTAAGGAAACCTTCTGTGTTGGGGATTTTAGAAGGTTTTACATACTAGATATTGAACGTTTGCATGGGGTTGCACACTTTATCGTTTTAGATATGGATTTTTGGTTTACTTCTCTTGTCTGGAAGGGACTACAAAGGGATATGGGTACATAGGCAATTCTAAGTACATCATCACATCCACAGAAAAATGGTCAGTATGTGTCCACGATTCTAGTATTGGAGTAAATTATTCAATCATTTTTCATGGATTTCAGGGAATCATGGAAGAGACACACACCCTTGGACTAGTTTTCCTACAATAATAGTTTCCAGGAGACAATTCATAAGGAACATGATTAGGTTTGGTAGGGTATACCATGTCAATCACCACATTGTTAGCTGGAGGTAGGAGAGACAACCTTGTTGGGACATCGTCTTATCAAGGAGACCATGGAGCAGGTGGAGTTGATTCAGAAGAGGATGAATACAACACTGTCATGCCAGATATCTTATGTTGATCGGCAGAGATGACCTCTAGAGTTTGAGGTTAGTGATCATGTTTTCCAACGTGACACAATGAGGATGGGACACAAGAGTATTAGGAGATATGGGAATCTTCCATTGATATATGTCAGGTCGTTTGAGGTTTTGGATAGAGTTGGGCCAGTGGCCAATCAGTTGCAGCTACCATAGAGGTACTAGATTAGGCATTATTTATATCATGATTCATTGATATGATGTTACTTTTAAGTCATGTATCATGTTTTTCAACCTTATGAGGTATATTTGGACGTGGATGCATCCTTTAAGGAGTTCCCTATTCAGATTGTGGATCACACCATGATGGTTCGTTATGGTCAGTTTATTCCTCTTTTATGGGTGATATGGATGCCTGGGTGAGTACATATTGAGATTTGGAGAGGGAGGCTAATATACAATCATAGTGGCTGGAGTTGTTCACAGATTCTTCTTCACCGCCATTAGAAGGTAAATTCAGAGATGAATTTCTTTAATGGGGATGTTGGTAAGAACCCGGATCATCATTTTAGGTATGGATCTTGAGGTTGGGTTCTTCTTTAGGAAAAAGGAAGAAATGGTTGTTTTCATGAGTACACATCATGTACTAATGAGTACACTCTATGTACCCATGCACTATATACATCTGCATACTGGCTGTGTAATGGCTACGTACATGGTCGTGTTGGTGACCTAGCAGACAGCTTAAAGGGGTCAGGTGAAGGGTAATAAAAAGAGTGTACCTTTAATGAACTTGTGGTGTATTTTTATTTTATTTGATAAATTAGAGTGGGGATGCATCTCAGATTCTGAAACACATTCTTCTCCCCTTGGTTTGTATAGTAGAGAGACAAAATGATGATGAACTTCGAACCCCTTCCGATTCTTCGTTCGGGCTCCGATCGAGACAATGTTGGGTGCATTGGAATCCCATTGGAGAATTATCAATTCCACTAGATCTTTTATTTATAACAATTCCTATCACATGAGTTATTCAAGGTCGGTGGGTTTTCACCTTTTTATAGATCTACACTGATTTAGAACTATTCAAGGGACATTGTTCATGAGTATTGATCGTACGATATCGATGTAACAGATTTGGGCCTTTCATTTATCCTATTTGGAATTATATAAGCTAAAGTGTATCATATCCACAATTGGGGTATTGATTGATTTTAAATTTTATCCATTTTTGTTACCTTTAATGGTCTGATTGATTAACAAAGGGTCATTTTATAGGTGTATGGTCAGATACCTTATTATAGGACACCCCATGGGTGTGTTATCCCTTGTTTAATAGTTTTTGGCCATTTGGTCAAAAATGATATTAGGTGTACCTTGTTTTCCATGCCTTGGTTGATTAGGATGGATTTTATGGATTATATGAATTGCATGTGATATTGTTTTTAATGTTATCCATGTATAAATTATAGATTACTTGTTTAACCTTTTTATGATATGTGTGCTGCTTTTCCAATTGACTGTGAGTTCCTTGGAATAGGAAATCAATGGGGGATCCCATGTTTACATACAAAAAACAATAAGAACCTTGGTGTGGATATTTACCTAGGGTTATTGAACTTTAGAGCTACTCGTAGGTCATTTAAAATCCCTTGATCCCACATTGACCGAGGGTAATTGACGGTGACAGCTTCATAGGTGGTCATTTGTAATTTAATGGTTATATGAAAACCCAAAGGTATTAGACCATGAGAGCTTTCATAGAGGGTTTTTTATGTATGATTGAATGATTGTGATAGGTCTACCAATCAAAATCCCAATCTTGGACTCCGTTTTTCTTAATTTTTTAGATGGTCTTCTAAGGCATAGGATTTGTTACTTTCATAGGGGATAGAGTGAATAGGCTAGATCCCATGGTTTAAATGATTTAATGGATTGAATAATAAATGTTAATGAAATTAATTAAAAACAATAGGATTGATTAAATTAGATAACATTATATTTTATTTCTTTATTTCATCAAATTTCCACTATATATACTCATTGACCATTAGGCACATATCTTTTGGTGGTTTCCTATTAGGATTTATCTCAGACCCTGTTTAGGTCTTGCAATTAGACCCAAACAGATTATATGGTTGTGGGTATTGAAAAGGGAATGTTCCCCTCCTTATTAGGTACTTTATTTCTATTGTATTTGTGGAGCATTGAACCATGATATGGCTTGTAATCCTATTAGATTTTACTTTCATTATATACTTGGTTTTCTGTATTGTATTCCAGAATTGTGACTTTTTTTGCTGATTTCTCAGATACACATGACTTGCATCATTTATACATATATTCTCCAGTTATTTTATCACATTTATTCTTCCACTATTTATTTAGTTGTTTGGTATTACTACTTTGGATATTTTTTACTATACATGTTCTGTTGTGCATACTCTACCAATGAGAGCCTAGTTTCTCCATTATCATTCCTTGGCCCTCACTTCCAGTCGATAGTCTCCAGAATTTGGGGAAATGATATTGAAGTCATGTGACCATCCAGGTTTGGGGAACCTATGGCTATCACACGAATCCTAGACATTACATCTTTAACCATACTTGCTCAACCTCTTCACGGATCAACCAATGACATTAATTGTGAATGTGGTGTTGTCTAGCATCAGAAACACTATGAATTTCATCTTTGACAGTGAAATAAACAATATAGAGAAATTTTCAATGATTTATAGTGGATTTCTGTGTATAGGTAGTATGTAATGGACTTACGAGGTGAGGTTTTGGTTACACATATTTATGGAAATTCATATTGTAAATTTTAAATGCAATTTAGTTTTTATAAGAAATACATCGGTGACCTGTAGACAGTGAAAATGGTGTAAATAGAAGTTCCCTTTGAAATAAACCCCTATATTCACCAACATATTTTCTGGATATTCATTGATGAATGATCCATGGAGTTGAAGATACTACCACTAACAAACAAAAACTCTAACAACACCCATAATTATGTTAATAAATTGGCGGTGGAGTGAATGAGTTTTCTCTTGATGTAATGGTTGAGAAATGTGTCTATCACTGATGATCCCTAGTATCCATCGGGTGGTAGGAGGGGTTCTCTCTAGGGTTTACATGATTCGTTAATTAAAACGATGTTAAAAAAGGGAGATCTAGGTCCTGCCGCACTTCCAACGTTTATTGGGAACACTAAAGCAAGCATGTATATTACTATTGATCTCACATAAATAAGGCCTTGAGTGAAGGATAAAATCACTCATAAAGGAAAGAGATGCTCCATGGAATTGTTGGGAATGATGATTCACCCCTAGTGTAGGATAACAAGGATTACAAATTTACCATGTTCTGGGATGCATGTTGAATGTATCAATTCTCACAGATTCCATAGAAACATTAGTAGTGGATCTGTAGTGATAGAATCGAGCTACTAGATATCAATGTCACAAGGATTACATCCAATGTGGACATATGGGAGAGGCCATAATATATAATTTAAATGGATTATGTGGAATATTGTAATGGGTATGGTAATCCTATCACTATTTGGGGATGATTTTTAACACCTCGATATTTTTGGAATTTTTTTCGAATTAATTTATTCTTTTTAATATATTTCATTTCTTGCAACACTGAAAATAGTTTATTTTATATTAAAGAAATATTTTTTGATTGAGTTGTAAGAAAACCCATAATAATAATGCACTGTAAAAAACATAAATTATATCTTCTCTTAAATGAAATACTAGGTTATCTTGTGATATACACAACAATGACTACCTTCGATGACTTATGTAATGCCGAAGATCTCGTTTTACCAAATAATAATATATCATAAAATTATTATTATTTAATGTAATATGGTATAAACTAGCTATTAAATTATATTTTACTCACATTTCTAACTAATTTATGAAATTATATGGATTAAAAAAATACAAAAATGAATTCATAGATTACCAATTAATTAAGAATAATTAGGAAGACAAATTGAATATACATGAAAATATTATTATTACTATTATTATAAGAATATTTCAATAATAAATTAAATTAATTATAATTATTGGGTGATATTCATGTAATATATATTTTATATATGAAATAAAATATATGTGGAATTAATCCAATATATTTGATAGAAATAAGCTTTGTTCAAACCAAATTTTATGCATAAAACCTATATTTTTTGAAAAATGGTACTTTTGATGCATTTTAATGGGGAACCCAGTTTAAATCAATTTTTTGGAACTTTTATAAATTTAATATGTAAAAATAAACAATACTATTTTATGTGAAACTTAAAAATTAGGTTAGGTTAAATTTTTGGTACATTTCTATAAGGTTTCATATTAAAATGAATAGATAAAAAATACTTGATTTTAATTAAAAATATATTTTCATATAATTTTTTTATAAGGATAAATTATATTTTAATTTGATTTCAAGGTTTTATTAGATAATTATTTTATCAATTAATCCAATTTATTTCATTGTAACCAATTTCATATTGAAATTATATATAAAAACTAATCAAACATTTGAATATTTTTACATTAAAAACTCACATTGTCGAACCGACTACATGATTAATTTTAAATTAATTTCATCCACTTATGTGATTATAATGTGGTAAAATATATTCCATATTTGGAATAAAATAATTTATAATTTATAATAATGTCAACTTTGTGTTTGAGCCAATATATTACTGAAAGTAATTAAAATTAATTACAATGTGTAACAGAGAAATTAGGTTAATAAAGTAATATATATTATATTTGAGACCCAAAACGACTGAGAAACTTGTCCAAAAACCATTATATTGACTTTACTACTCTATTAATCTTCAATTTTTGAGTTTTTTTTGTATTAATTGTTTTTTGGTAAAAACATGGGTACACCTAACATGTTTTCAAGAATTTCATATGTGTCATTTCCTTTCCCCATAAAAGGCCAAAAAATATCCCTTCTTCTTCACACCTCTCAAACCATATTTGTTTCTCCATGATATTACCAAATCACATCAAAAAGTCGTTCTCTTCCTATTATAGTCCTCATAATGGACATATTGTCTTTCAAGGATCCTTTTGGCACAATCCATAAAGAGTTAACTAATTAATAGGTAACACCTTCTCTAAATTTTTTTTTATTTACTTTCTCCACCGCATTTAATATATTTATTACATGATTGTATAAAAATACCAATTTACAAAATATACTAGGAAACTTTTATGATAAGGGTTCAAACTAAACATACACATGTCTCTTTATAATGGTTATTGAACATACTCTTTATGTTTACAACCAACTACTGACTCACTAAATGATGATTGGTCATTTTTCATTCACCACCTCACATGGTATAAATAACGATAAAGAATTAAAATTAATATTTTATATATTTTTTATATTATTTATTTAAGCTTCCTTATTATTTTTTACAAATCATAACTTTTTACTCTCCCGTTTCTGTTAATACGATAATTTCATTTGGGAAAGTGTGGATTATCATCCCCTCAAAGCGATGTGATTTGTCCATACATTAAGTGGAATTAATTAATGAAGGGTTTAGTGAATGTTATATATATATATATATATTCATAAATATCATTTTATAATGATATACATATATACATATGTTTCATTTTTCCTTTCTTTTAGTATGACAATTAAAACAGAAACAATGTTTATGACTACATATAGTTTATTGTATCCTTGAACATTGTATTCCATTTATAATTATATATTCCATAGTTTAATATAATTAGCAAATAGTAAATATATATGATATTTATATGATGGTTTACATTTTTGTATCATGATATAAGTATAAGGACACAAAATATAACAAATTAGGACACATGCGAAAAACAAAGCGAATATTATCCAAAGTGAAACCTTAACATTGGATGGTTAAAAATGGTAATATTTAGTAATAATAAAACTATATATGGTATTAGATATAACAATAGGGTTATTTTAAATATTTAAAATAAATTTATTTTTATTATACAATTGGTTTGTGTGAGTATGATGAGATTCAAGACACAAGGTAAGGGGATTTCACCTCACTTTTTATTTTCATATGATGCATGATTTATTGCCCACTCATTCATTTTTTATGGGCCGTATAATACACATGGATGTATCAAATTATTATAAAACATAAATTTATGGGTATCTATATATCCATTCTATGATCTTTATTTCATTGGGTTTATGTTTCCAAATATAACAAATTGGTATAAAAAATTGTCTCAATTTTCCTTCTTTGAGGCACATGTTTGGTTATGCACATAAATTATTTTACAAGATATATATAATTCCATTTTACATGATATATTTTGGATATGATACATTTAATGATATTTAAATATTCATGAAATTTCATTTTCTTGCATTTATATTATGATCGGAAGTTACAAAGTGATAAGATCATATTGAAACAATATCACCGCTTTTCTAGATAGTTTATGTTCTGATTTCGTTGACGAAATATTATGATCCATAAATCAATTTCTTATCCTCCAGTTATTCATAATATAATCATGTATTTGTACCATTTTTACACTCTTTGGTAAACAATATAATTAAAAAATTGTTTATAAAAAATCCAGACATTACCGTCTCTTCTGTAAGAAATCTATATTCCTTTAAAAAAATGTTTTCTAAAAATTTTCTCCAATAATACTTTAATATTATAATATAAGAATTAAAAGAAAAATTTCCCCTTTTTGAATTTTTTTAATTTTTTAAATTGAATCTTATTTTAACTTTCTGAGCAATCTATTTTTATACCCTTTTACCACAAAAAAGAATTCAAATATTTACCTCATTCAAATAATATAGATTAACCCACTGTCATTTCTATGAAGGTTAAATTGTGTGTTTAAAAGGTTAGTTTTTAAGAAAATTTTATGAAAAGTAGTTTCAATGAAATGGTTTTTAAAATATTTTGACGCTTCTTACATAATTTTTCAAAGTGAATGTTTTTTCAATTATTTTTCAAGGTTTTTTATTATTTTTCATAGTTATTTTAAATGAAATTCTTATCAAGATGTCTTAAATATTTATTTATATGTTTTAAATAAATTTTGATGAATTTTTATTTTATTTTTTTGACCATAGTTTTATATTTTTTCAAGGAAAAGGGGTTTTAAAATGTATTCTAACTTATTTTATAAATTTTCAAACAGAAAAAAAATTCAAAATGATTTGAAGTATTATTTATAGTTTTCAATTTATTATTTATGAAATAAAATTTCAAATGGTTTTATGTATTAAAATGTATTTTTCAATGACAAATGGATATTTTCCTCAAGAAAAATTTTAAAAAGATATTTCAAACTTATTTTCCTTCTAATATTACATCCATTGATGTTACTCAAGTATATCTAGGAAATAATCTAAATATTACATTAGTATTATTTTTTTGAATGGGTTAGGATTAATGTCGTGGTATTTATGAAACCTATTCCTCTTTCATAGGTTATATGTTTGTGAAATTTGTTTCTCCATCATGTGTTTTAGGTTTATGGAATATATTTCTCTTTCATAGGTTATATGTTTATGAAATTCATATCTCTTTAATGTTGTATAATTATCTTGAAATTATTATGAAATATGTATCATTTTCCTTATGTTGTGATATGATTGCATATTTATTATTCCCATTTCATTTAGTGGGTCATGATATGATTTTTAATGATTTTATGGCCTATGTATGAATGATTTCATTATGATATGGATGAGGCTCATATCTCCAAAAATGTATTGGTTAAAGATTTATGTCTCATCAGATTGACTAAGATGGTCTTTGAAATAAACATTGACTATTAATATGGTCATGGGAGTGAACCCTAAACATCAAGATGGTATGGGGAGTAAAATCATGCTACTAGGATGGTCATGGTAGTGAACTATAACTTCCATGATTATATGGGGAGTGAACCCATACTTATAATATAGTCTTGGAAGTAATGACATGGATACATAAATATTATTATATATTCTTATGTGTCTTCCACAATCCAATGTTTTATTCTTATGTTATGATTTTTTTCTTATGTTCATTATTTCATTATGATTATTTTCTTATTAACTCCCTTTCGGTATGCCATGATTCATTATTTTGATATTTGATATGTAAGGTATCATCTTCAATTTTCATGATCATGTTATCATAAACATATGTCTATGATTATACTTACATATCTCCCTTGTTTACGTATACTGAACATTTGAGATCACCGCTTTTTATGTTTCCTACCCCTAGTAAATAATATAGGTATTATGTTTGATGTGTCAAAAAAGGGCTCTAGTCAAAAAGAATATAGTGGGAGATAATGTATCTCACTTTTGTATCGGAGTTTATGTTTCTATGTTTCCAAAGTAATAAGACCAATTACGGTCATTGGGCGCCTATTTTTAAGATATTTTAAGTATTCTAAAAATGTTATGTAATGATAATTTTTGAAAAGTGAGGGTATCTATAGTCAGTATCAGAGAAAATGATTAGTTAACCTAGGTAAGATATGATGATAAAACCATAGTGAGATCCATAAGGATATTTATAAGGATAAGTCTAAGGATAAGTATATGTATAAGAAAATGTCATATGTTTTGCTAAAGGATGAAGTTGATGTTTTCATAGAAATAAATACATATCTGGATACTATAATTGTATGTGCCTCTCGAAGAAATGTACCTAAGGGTATCATCTCTGATAAGATGTTTTGGGCCTAACATGGGGTAATCTAGTATACAAAAACAAGCCTTGATACACACCTTTATTGAAAATCATAGGGGCTATTCTTCAGAAATTGACAAATCCTTAACTAACCATCATGAAAGATTTAAATATATGTTCCCTATTAAAACCCTAGGATAAAACTAAGGTGTTATATATTAAGAAATGTGACATACTTTATACATCATATAAGTTAATTTTCATGAATATTTTGTTCCTAAATATGATAATTGTTTATAAAATTATGCTTTTTTTAACTGAGGGAGTAAAATAGACGGATCTGGATTGACATTTATTATGATGGATAATGATTTAATGATAATTCAAATGGAATTATCACTATAGTGAAGTAATGTGTGATCATTCCTAATTAGATTTTAAGGAACATAATTAGAAACATGTATCTTAAACAACTATTTGACTCACCAATGAAGATATGGAAGGATTTTTTCTAAGAATTAGGGTAATAGAGACCATGGGGGAAAAATATTTGGTTTCCTTTAGGTCATGAATGTGGAATTAATCAACTATGTAAATGTCTTAGATAAAAAATAATAAGTTTTGACGGTGGAAAAAAAGGACACAATGTTAGTGACTGCAAGGTAAAAATGAAGTGTTTGGTTAATAAAATTTAAGAGAATGTTGGCCTTGCTAAGACATCATTGATGTTTAAGAGTTAAAAGTGTCCATTAAATGTTCTTTAAGTAACTAAATGTATCAATAGGAAATATTCTAAAGAGAATCAACAAGGATGTAAGATAAATTGTTATGTTAATGTTGATGATGAAACTAAATATGAAATGTGAAAGGAAATAGGTATTATAATTAGACAGCCCTGTCAATGGAATAAGGATAAATTAATTGATGTTTTCTGGTATTTTGATTCTTTAATTATGAAATGTTAAATATATAAGGATTTTTTATTTTAATATTTTTACTATGGGATTACAAGAACATATTGAATGGTTCTAATGGGAGAGAAAAGTGATACAATGGAAAAGTGATTTCCATGTAAAATAAATGATTTCGGGAAAGATAACCCTTAATATGTTACTTATGTGATGATAATGTTATTTGGATAATGATATGTGGGTCTTGAGTAAGTAAATTGGATGGTACTGATTACCTTGGGACTAAATAAGTACTTGTTGACATGTAGTTTATGCAATCATGGATAAAGTTTACAACATTTTTAGATTTATGAAATAAATCAAATATAATTTGAATAATTTATAATTCATGTTATCAATAAGGATTTATGGTAATTTAATTTATTAACATGTTTCACGTGAATATATGATGAGGTTATTCACTGTTTGGAAGGTGACAACTAAGAGCTACTTTGTGATATATGGGGGAGTCATTGTTAAGATTATTTCCTGATATTCATTAAAGTTTTAGTATTTTCAACTTTAATAATGGTTATAAGGTTAACCATTTAATGAAATATTATGTTAAAAATTGTATGATGATTATGAGAAAACAATATTATATTACGAGAAGATGATTTATTCATATTCTATAAACTATTATAAAAACATGGTATTTATGATAACTGATTATAGATAGGATGTAATATGATAGATATCATGATCTACTGGTGCTTTGAGAAATAAAAATTCATATTACTTTTTTGGAGAAATATGTGAATTGGATTAAGGAACAATAAAGGATGAGGTTGAATTGAAATCATGAAAGTATATATTTTCATGAAATTCAATTAACATTATGAAAAATGATCTTGAAACAAAAATGATATCCTAGTACCTTTTTTCTGATTTATCAAATTTCTATTTAGTACATCACAAATTTATGGAATTCCAATTATCAAGATTATCTTGACCTTATTATCTATCACTATCCATTAAAACATGATGGTTATATTTCTCATTCTAGTCCATGTTTTCACTTGAAACCTCTATTATCCGTGGTGGACACCCATATATATGTTACTTTTGGTAACTCTTATGGTCCTAACATTCCTTTTTGAAGGGATTTTGAGTATTAATTTTTACAATTTGGGATTCTCTAAATGAAATATTCAAGTATTATACCTATGATAACCTAAATGAATTTTGAGGGAGAATTTAATTTTAAGGGGTTAGAATGTAACACCTTGAGATTTTAAAAAATCCAATTAATATAACCTTTTTGATATATTTCGTTTCATGCAACAATGAAAGTAGATTATTTTTTATTAAAGTAAAAATGTTTGGATTCAGTTAAATGAAAAACCATGTTTATAAATCAATAAAAAAACATTAATTTTACATTTATCTACACAAAACACCGAGGTTAGATTGTATTACATGCAACATTGTCTTTGCTCGTTGTCTTGCGTGACACGCAAGACTGAGTTTTACCGAATAATAGTATATCAATAAAATGTTATTGTTTAATATAATATTATATAACATAGTTGTTAAATTAGTAGTTTTGAATAATATTAATTAATATATGGATATATATAGATTAAAGAAACATAAAATGAATTCATTGGTTACAAATTAATTAAAAATAAATAAGAAAACTGTTTTAATATAGAGTAAAATATTATTATTATTATTATTATCTATTTTAAAGTAATAAATTAAATTATTTATAATTAGTGAAGGATATTAATATAATATTTATGATATATGTTCCATAAATTATTTTTGATAATCATCCAATATATTTGATTGAAATAAGGTAAGCATAAATCCAATTTTCTGTCTCATTTTTTATAAAGGCAGTTTTATCGACTTTTAATGGAAATTGATTTTTAAATCCTACTTTTGGAATATTTATAAATTTAATATGTACAAAAAACATTATATTTGGAAAAAAATAGTTTAAGATAAATTTTTGGCACTTTTCTATAAGGTTTCATTTCTTAATGAATAGTAAAGAAAATACTTGATTTTAATTCAAATATAATTTTCATCTAATTTAATTATATGGTTAATTTATATTTTTAATTTATTTAAATGTTTTATTAGATAATAATTTTTCAATTAATACGATTTAAATAATTAGAACTATTTTTACATTGAAATTGGATATAAAATCTTTACAATCATTGGAATGTTTCTACTTTAAAAACATGTATTGTTGACATGACTATGAGATTTACATTAATTTAATTTCATACACTTATGTGATTAATATTTGGAAAAATGGATTAAATATTTTTAATTATAATAATTTATAATTTATAATAAGTAAGACATTGTTTCTTACCAAAAATATTATTCAAGGTGATTAAAATTCATTACAACATTTAATAGAAAAATTAGGTTAATAATGTACTAAACCTTATATTTAATACGCAAAATGACCTAGAAACTCATCCAAAACACATTTTATAGACATTAATCAGACATGAACCTTCCATTATTGAGTTTTTATGGTTTTTATGACTCTTTTTAGAAACAAATGGGTACCCCTAAAATATTTTCAAAATTTCCAATTGTGTCCTTTCATGTCCCTATAAACATCCACCACCTATCCCTCTTCTTCACACCTCTAGAATATATTTGTCCCATAAAATATATACCCAATACTCTTTACACTACCCATACATTCATCCTAGAAGCCACCTCATGGAAAAAAAGTCTTCCAAGGAATCATTTCGTACACACAAAAAGGAGTTACTGAATTAAGATGTAATATCATCTCCATGTTCATTTCTTTTATTTCTATTATCCACCCCTCAACCATATTTATTCTATGATTTTTTTTAAAATAATATCATAAATTAACTAGGAAATTATTATGCAATTGTTTAAAACAACAATCACACACACCTCCATCTATTTCGTAATGAATATACTGTTTAGGCGTACAACGAACTATCGCCTCACGCCAATGAGCCCATACCTAAATGGTAAGGTCTCCTGCATGGAATCCAAGTGAACCAGGTTAAAAACAGGGTAGAGGAAAATTTTCAGTACGGTAACATTTCTGTAGCAGTCACTGTAGTAGTCACCACAGCAGTTATTTTTTGGTACTGTAACAGCCATAACTATTTACCCGATTTGGGCCTTCGGACCAGCGGTTTGGGCCTATGGGTCTCCAGGGCTATCAGGTCATCAATTTCCTTCAAGCCATAGGGAATTTTCGTCACGTTGACCATGGAGTAGCCTAGTTCACACAGAACAGACCCCAGAAGAGGATCAGAGCAACATGAGTAGCAGCCACCAGATGTAGAGGTAACAATATTGGAAGAATGAGAGGGTATGGAAGCCTCCATCAGGACTAGGCGCCGTGCATCTTTGTATGGGGAAATGCTAGCCGATCAGCAATGCATGGTGAGGAGCAATGTGATCAATGACACAGAAAGATGGGGAGGGCAGTTCAAGTGGGCTGGGCCTATGAGTCATGTATTGGGCATGGTATACCTCTGGTCCTTCAGGTCATGTATTGCGGGTTTGTTGGGCCTTGTACCTTAGGCCTATAGGTCATGTACGGGTTCCCCTTAAACCCTTAAAATGGGGATTATCCATAGTAAAAATAAAAAAAGAAGGCATTCGTGCCATTCAGATTAACTATTGTCTCACTGAACGATGATTATTCATTTTTTCTTTACTGCCTCTCATGGTGGAAATTATTAAGGAAATTATATTTATATATGTTATCTATTATATTTATTCTATATTTATTCTTATTTATTCCTTTTTACAACACATGTACTTTTTCTCTCTATTTTGTCTTAACACTATAATTTCGCTTGAGGAAGTGCGGACTACCGCCTACTCAATGCTATATGATTCATTAATACACTACATGGAATATATTAAGTACATGTATACTGAATATAATATATATATATCATAAATTTAATTTAATTAATATATACATATATAAAAATATTTCATTTTTTCTATATTTCAATACAAAAAATCAGAAACAGCATTCATGTGTACGTATGACATACAATATCCATGAACAGTGTATTAAATTTCATTATTCTATATTATATAGTTTTTAATAATTCCAATATACTGAAAATAATTTTTTTTGATAAAATTTTTATATTATTGAATAATTATAAAATTATAAGAAGAAAAGATATAACAAAATTAAGACACAAGAAAAGAGCAAAGAGAATATTATCTGTAGTGAAACCTTAACAAATGATGGTGAAAAAATTGTAATATAAGGTCATAATGAAAAAACTATGGTATTAGATATAAGAATATGGTTGTTTAAAAGATTTATAATAAATTTATATTAATTATAAATGTGTTTTGAATGAGTATGAAGAGATTAAAGATACATGGTAAGAGGATTTCATCTCACTTATTATTTTCATGAGATACATGTTTTATTAACCACCCATTCCATTTTTCTGGTGTGCATAATGAAAATAGATTTATTCGATGATTGTTATAATTAAATTTTTGGATATTTAAATATAAATTCAATGATAATTATTTCATGGGTTTTATGTATCAAAAGATACCAAATTGGTAAAATAGTTTTGTCTCAATTTTCTTTCTATGAGCTTCATGTTTTATTATGTACTTAAATGTTTTTCTAGGGGTATATAAATCAATTTTAAATGTTTTATTATGAATATCATACCATTAATTATATTTTAATCTTTATTAAATTTCATTTTCTTACAAGTGGAGTATAATCCAAAGTTACCAACTGATAGGAGATTATTGAAACAATCTCATCACTTTCTGAAATTGTTTATGTTGATGCTTTCTTTGATGAAACATTATGATCCATAAAAAAATTTATTATCATGGGTTAATTAATAATATATTCAAATATTGGATCAACTTTCTACCCATTGTAACAAAATATAGTTAATTTTTTTTTATGTAATCTTGACTTTACCCTCACTTTGGTCGGAAACCTATGTTCCATAAAAACCTTGTTTTCTAAAAAAGGATTAAAAGAATATTATACTATTGTAAAATAATAATAATAAAATGTTTTCTATTTTTATCTTTAAAAATAATTCAATGAAATAGTTTTCTCTTACCGAATAAGTAATTTCTGTACCATTTTTACTATGCAAAAGGAAGGCTTTTTTTACAACGTACGACATATATAGATTTACCCATCATCAATTCTGTTAGGATTCTATTTCATGTTTATAAGGATACTTCTAAATAAAGTGTTTTTAAAAGTATTTGCACAATATTTTCAATCTTCATTCCTAATTTTTCATGTAAAATGTTTTTCAAAACATATTAAATATTTCATTATAATTTTTGAAAGTTGATTTCAATGATATGGTTCACAAAATCTATCTATATTTATATGTTTTCCAAATGATTTCAAATAAAATGTTTTTTGAAATGTATTAATACTTATTTTATATATTTTCAAGGATAAAGGTTGTAATTTTTTTTAATATTCTTTTAAAAAATTTCAAGTAAAAAGGATTTCAAAATGATTTCAAGTCTTCTTTATATGTTTTAAATTAATTTTCAATGAAAATAATTTTCAAATGGTTTAATGTATTAAAAATAATTTTTCAAAGAATAAAGTATACATTCCTCAAGGAATATTTTTAAAAAATATTTCAAAATTACTTTCCATATAAGATAACATCCATTTATTTTACTCATGCCTTTCTAGGAAATTATCTAATGGTTCCATTAATATTATTTCTCTTAATGGGTTATTATTAATGTCATTTTATTTATGAGACACATTCCTCTTTCATGGGTTATATAATTATGAAATCTATTTCTATTTCATGTGTAATATTATTATGAAATCCATTTCAATTTTAAGGGTTATATGTTTATGAAATTTTTATCTCTGTCACATGTTATTCTTATCATGAAATGATTATTAAACATTCATATTTTTCTGTAGGTTATGATATGATTTCATGTTTATGGTACCCATTTCATTTCATGGTTTCAGATATAATTGTTTATGATTTTTTATAATATATATGTATTATTTCAATATGAGATGGTTGAGACCTATATCTCCATCTAATTCATTGGGTAATGATTTATATCTCATGAGATAGACTAATATGGCCTTGGGAATGAACCTTGACTACTAATATGGACATTAGAGTGAGAAATGACTTCCAAGAAGGTATGAGGAGTGAAATCGTGCTATTAATATTTCAATAGGAGTGAACCATGACTACCATGATGGTAGGGGAGTGAACCCATAATACCAATATGGTCTTGGTATAACTCCTTGGAAACTATGTAAATCATATAATATATGCTTGTGTGTCTTCCAAAATTCCATGAATTATTCGTATTCAATGCTTTCATAGACTGTGTTTTTTATTTCCTTATGATTCGTGTATTATGAACTACTATGAATTACGCCATTATTAATGAACATGTTCTTTGATATACAGGGTATCATCTTCTATTTTCATGATCAAAATCTCATATCCGTATGTTAATGATTATTCTTATACAACTCTCATTTTTTCCCTTATTGAGCATTTGAGATCTCCCCTTTTTTGTTTCTATCCCCAGGTTATGAAGATATGTTTTATTTTTGATTTGTCAAAGAGGGGTTCTAGTCAATAAAAAACTAATGGGAGATAATGTAGCTCAAATATGTATCAATGTTTACATTTCCATGTTTCCAATGTCACCCGACTAATTATTGTCTTTGGGACCTTATTTTTATGATATGTTAAGTATTCCTCAAATGTTTTATAATGTTAATGTTTGAAATGTGAGAATATATATATGATCCATGTTCATTGAAGAGATCAAGGAGGAAATCATGGATAAAGTGCCTCCCATAAGGTATCAGTTCACAAATTATTCCCTCAAGGCTCTTGGAGTGTGGGGTAATAGGTATCTGATTTTGAGTAGTAAATTACTCGAGAGTGTGGGGAGTTAACCCTTGAAGATGATGATTTGTATGAGCTCAGCTTTTTAAAATTAAGATTATAGATAAATCATTTGATTTAAACATACATTATTATATTAAATTCCTAGTTCCTACAACATTTTTTTAATTTATGTAGGGATCCATAGGATTGGTTCTAGAATCCCATACTGATGTGGGGGAGAGTTCCACAATATGCCCTAGGGTGCCAATATTAGATTATACGTTTGATTCCATATCAGAAGAGTTGACTATGGAAAGACCAGTAAGGTGAATCTGTGATCCTCCAACCTCATGGTCATCTATTGGGGGCCTTAACGTGGCATTATTGAATTTCACCCTTGAAACATTAGAGTGGTCCAACAGGATGTTTGGCTATCAACAACCAATTAGCTACCTTTTATAAATTTGTAATTTCACTTAACTCGTTATTTTTTTAGCTATGATGGTAACGTAAACATTATGTAAGGAAATCCCCATAATTATTTAGTGTCACACCATGTCATTTGATGTTAGGGGGTTCTATGTTAATGATAGATATTCCCACTAGCATGAAGTGTACATCAGTGGTGTACATCCATCCAAATACCCCAGGTCTATAAATTACTTTCTAGATTCTTGCCACCTGTGATGTGGTTTTCAAGGGGAATGTCGAAATAGATGTCATATTTTCCCTCATTCCATTTATGCTCACCATGAATGGGTTACAATTATCCTTCCAATTATTTTAGATTATATATACAATTTTTTCACTCTTTATGACTATGTCTACATATGCCTCCCAATTTCATAGTGTACCTATGGTTCATGGGGCACTTATTATCATTCAAGTTAATCGGGCAAGATTTGTGGGGTCAACCATTCATGGAGACCCAACCTCGATCCAAGAGTTGTATCCCACCATACAAGAATATATAGCTAGGGAGACAATAGATCCTAGGGATTTTAAGCTATTATGTATTTTTGAAGGGTATAGAAAAACCAATATCTATATAGACATGGATCCCAACCCATCCAAGTAGATTCCCATGGTAAATTCCCCTATCAACATTCTTGAAACCTTTTATGAATACTTGTTTAAACCACCTGTAGCCATGGAAGAATACATGTCAAACATCATTGAGATGAATCATGACATTCAATGTTGGGTCAGAAGGACTATGTATAACATCATCATTCACATATTTTTGTTAGACCAATTAGGTCCTATGTGATCACATCACCATGAGCTACTAATCCTAGGAACTGGTGGGTGGAATCCAATGTCGTACATGCATTGGTCCAAGAAATTCCATACCAAGAGGGTTCATGAGTAATGGATAGATTTTTATGCCACCCGAAATAAGGATAGATTGACATGTATCAAGGCACTCAGGGTGAGAAAACCATGATTTGGATATAATTGAGAAGTAGGATCAATAAAATTATTACATCATCCTTCCTCAATGATATATTATCTCCCAGTAATGTGGATAGTTTTCATTGGATGAATATAAGGTAGCGGAGAATGAATCCTTATATAATTATTTCATGAATAGCTAGGTTCATGTGATATTTTAAACAGATGTGGTTCTATTAGTGGATAAGGTGGAGACGATGGATCTAGAATGGTGTAACTAATCCCTTGAGGCCACTAAAAAATGGTTATACAAGATATATTAGTCCCTAAACCAAAATAAACATTAGGTCATGTTGTTTTCATTTCTTTTCCTCTTATAAAGGTTTTTATCTAGCTTGTGGATATCCCTCCTCAATTTCACATTTTTTGATAAAATAGAATTGTAATTTTTTCCTTATTTTTTATGGTTTTTCATTTTTAATTATATATCCCTTATATTATCTGGTAAATCATTAATAAATATCTATTCCCATGTGAGCCATACTCAAGGAGATAAATTATTGATGAATATAAATTCAACCATATTCATGTGAGGTCCATATAAGAAATAAAGGTAGGATCCGGAATGGTCCATCAAGTATTGAGGGTGTCTTAACTATGGAGACATTGGATGGAAAAAAATATTCTCTGCATCAGTATTCCATTCTGAATATAGACGGCTAAAAAAGATGGATAACAAAAGGGGTATTCTATTAATCCAAAAAAATAAAGGGGATTGGAATATTTGAATTAAAACATCTAGAACTCAAAAAACAATTTCATGTGATTGGTTGAGTGAGCATTACATAAATCATATTCAAAATCTATGTTTCACAATCTCACTTCCTAGAGTGGAGACATAAAAATGAGGGTTGACCATTGAGAAAGACTAAAATATAAGACCATTAAATATTCTATCAATATTCATTCTAGCAAATTTCCTTGGATAGGAGGTGAGATAGTTTTTCTAGACAACATTTCCATTAGGGTATCCCAATAAAATGTGTAATATAATGGGGATCAAAAAGAAGTAATACATGAAGCATAGGGGAGAACAAGTGGAAATATAAATAATTATTCAGTACTCTAGAAATTTCAAAATGATGGATCATGGAAAAAAAATTGGGAATATCTTACTGGATAAGAGTAATAATTTCCTCTGAAGTTGAGTGTCATCTTGGTCACCAAATGAAGGTCATGGAAATCTAGTGGCGTAGTAGGTTACCAGCCCCAAAGGGGTGAAAAGTTACTCTAATGTAAATATTTTTTTATAGTTTGAAATCATGAAATTTTAATGATAGGAACATAGTTTAATATATTATAATGATATGTTGAATGAATAGATTAATGTTAAATTGTCATGATGATGCATCACCCAGTTTAACATAGGGTGATAGTGATTCATGTCATACTCTTCTGATTCGTGTGACCAGGATGCTTGTACCAGTTTTAATAAAATACACTTTCTTTATTGTAGGTTACAAGAAATCGGAACATATATAGATGTAACTCATGGGGGTTATCATTAAGAGTTTTAAAAATGATATAATTATAACCTCTTACACATTCTAGGACTAGGGGGTTCAGCAAGCTGGGCTAATTGTTTGTCAAGTACCGAAGGAATGTTCTACTAGATTTATTCTTTTTTCTATATATTCTCTTACTTTTTAAAAATTCATATGGATAACTCGTTGGAAGAAATCCTTACTTCTGGATAGATTCCCCTTTTTTGGGTTTTCACCTTGGAAGAAATTTATGACCCCTACCATTGGATGTTTATGGCCATCCTAGTCAAGAAGAGTGGTATCATATATAGTCCCATATGTGTGGATTATAGAACATAGTTTATGATCCTAATTGTTTTTTCAATGATTCTAGTTTAAGATAATATATTAGGAAACATTTATTGATTCTTGTATGTAATAGAAGACATTACAGACCTACATGTTGTGAGGTCCAAGGAGGAATACTACCATAAATATTTTCACATAGTTTAGGGAAATAATTATTAATCAAACCTCAACCGGAGTTCCCAATCACCTTGGTTTTAAAATGGAACTATGATCTGATTTGTGATGATGTGTATCAAAATTTAGTGTTATAAATGAGAGGATTTGTGGAAAGTTCCAACATATAATATTTAGGTGTGTCTACATATCTAATGGAATTGGGAATTACGCCATATATTTTTATAAGGGCTGATGTGGTAGACCCACATGATGCCTTGTGCCTTTAAATCATTTATATAATGAGTTAAGCATAGTTTTCATTCATGATTCTTTGACTGGACATATGGTTGAGTGACATACATGGGGTCTAGGAATCTGTACATTTCCAATAGAACTACTAATCATGCAACACATCATTCTTGAATGTGGAATGATAATAGTGAAATAAAAAAGTTGAGGGGGTATCATCTCATGTGAGGATGATAAGATGATTCTATAGTTTATAAAACTAATCCAAAATATTTCATTTACTCAATTTTAGATCATAAAACCAGAAAAAGGAATCATATAGTTTATTATGTTTTGATGAGGATGGTTTTATGTAGTTTTTCATCTTGTGACCAAGATATTTGTTATTTCATTTTGATGTCATTGAGATTTTGAAAAATGATTTCATATAGTTTACTATAAATATAGGTGGATAAAATTAGGTAATACTAATTTAATGTCATATAAAATAAACCATGTAGATGTGTGTTGTAGGGATTTCCTTTCAATGTGAATGAATAGAATCTCGAAAATAAGGGAGGGATGAGAAGGCCTTGAACCACAAAAAAACACATTTGAGAGAAGAATAACACAGTTTATGTCATTTTTATTGGACCATTGTGTGTTGATACTATTTTAATGCCATTTATATTTGAATTAATGAGGCATGATGTTCTATTATTAAATTTATGTGTTCCTCAAAAATGACAGAGAAGCTCCCACCAAGACTCCTAATACAACATAAGATGAAATTGGTATGAGAAACAAGGAGTGATGATGAGTTACCCTAGCCACTCGGGATAGAAAAATATGCCTAAAATAATTTTTCATGGGAAGGTTTCTAAAATTCTGATTTTCGTAATCAATAAGTATGAATTCATGTGGAGATACCACCAAGGGGATAATACTCCACCAGAATAATGAGTGTATTAAAAATGGAAAATTATGATTTCCATAATCTAGGACATAGAAGGGTGTGACCTATGGATAGGGAATTACAACTAAACATATACAAATAATTGGTTACACAACCACATCATTCAATAATGGTGAAAGTAAAATAAATATTGATTGTTGATCATGTTCAAGTAACACGATATGTCAATTGTCACATCAGATCCTTTGAGGTGTTGGCGTGATGGGAGATTTTCTAGTTTGGCCTCACATCATCACCATAAGGTAGTCTAATCAGGTTTTAAGTATGATGGGGATCTAAACATTGAAGGAATAATGTGTGGAATTTCATATAATTTTATTTTTTAGGATAGTAAAACACTCTAGGAGGTATTCCTCCATGAGATCGAATGTGTTGAATTGTCATATATGTAGGTGATAATTGAAAATGTTCATAAAGGTAAAAAACATGAAATATATTGGTGGTTTTTCATTACAAGGGACATGAGGTTTGGGAGTCAGTACATATCCCATTACATATAGGAATCTAGTCATACAATGTTCGTGAATGTGTTATGGTACATAATAGGAAGCGATAGGGGAAATCCTCCCATGTGAGGGATCATAGTATTATGATTTTTTACATCAATAAATGGGGGATATATACCATTTAGTTTAACATAATATGGTAAGGATATTTTGGGAAAATTTAAATATATATTGGAGAGTACATTGTCTCATAAATTTTAATGCCTTAGGATTGGTACATTGTCCTCAAGCTAATGCAACAAAACTAGGAAGAGTGTTTACTATAATTAAAGGTACAATAGATTTTAACATCATGTTGTACTGTTAAATATTGTGTGGCCATGATTTTTTCCTGTATTTTTTCATCATACAATTGAGGTGACATAAAATTATTCATTAGATGTTCTTCTTACGGAACATGTGTTTAGTGGTAGGTGAGATATGCTCCCTATCTATAGTCATTAGTTAGTATACACCACTGGATTAGATATTATGAATAATATATGTTCCTTCCTATTTATGTCCCATATTTGATGGATTCTTATTAGGTGTCATCTAAAACCTTATTGATAACACTATATTTCCATAAAGGAAATAGAATAGGAGAACATTTCTATTGAATGCTTGTTCGAAAAGATTATTATACCTTTCCTGGATATGTAGCTCTTGGTTATTGTTTTCTCTAATGGATTCTAATTCATGCATAAGGATTTAATCTATCCTTCCTCAATCCATCTACATAAACATTCATCTAATATAACCACAATTGATCTAGAATAGGTGAAGTTGCTTCTGTACCATACAATATTAAGTGTGGAGTCTCCCGGGGGGACATTATCTGACAATCCTAGAGCATAGTGGAGATCATATCAGTAAAACTCTATATGTTATGACCAAGAATATTGTTGTTGATGTTATTTATGGGATTATTGAACACCTAAATCTTTCCATTCTCATACATCTACAAGATGGTGGAATGGTTAGACCAAATGTTAAAAATGGAAAACAACATTCTAGATCAACAGCTAAAATATTGGTGTTACTATCTCTGAGGATGGAATGAGGGATCCAGAATCAGTGTATGATGTGGAATTTCACAAAATCAATCATAGGTTATATCTTGGAAACTTTAAAAGGGATATATTACTCTCTCTTTGAGAAGAAATATGTTGTGCTCAGTAAAAACCTACACTTTAGAGATTTTTTAGCCAGTAGGATCGCATAGATTCTATTAGGTCCATAAGGGGATAAATACCTTGAGAGGAGGGGTGAATCAGGGTAGGATATCCTTTTCCAAAATTCATCCTTCCCCACTGGATCTTGACCTCAATATTATAAGGTTCAATTTTTTTCTCTTATCTTTTACTATTGATTTTATTTATCCCTTATTTAGCTGATGATGATGATGCTTTGAATGTGATGCATGAATATAAATAGGCAAACATATAGATTTTTACTTGGTTCACCCTAACTGGGCTACGTCCAAGGAGCATACAACAACAATGTGTCAATGTACAAAATCCACTAAATCTCACTGCCAATAATGGTCGGTCTAGACTGCTTCTATGCCCAGGCTCACAGCCTTTACAATGTTTTGGTTCATGTCATTGCATTCCCAAAGGTCAATCCGTTTTTCTCTCTCTTTGGATTGCTGCTAGTAGAAAGGATAATCGTCTTCCTCTTCCTTTTCTCACTACACTTGGCAGTGATCCACTCATAGTTTATAGGCATGTAGGTCTCTTCATTATCTCTAACGAATTAATCCTCTAATATATGAAGATGCTCTATTGATTCCCAAGATTCATCCACTGATGAATAAACATTTTCCACTGATCACAAGGCAACACACTTTGGAATTACCTTCACAAAGAACCCTACTTCAAAAATCTCCCAATTTCACAAATCTCAAACAAGCCTATAAGAAATCCCTTCCTTTTAACAAATCACACACCTTCATAAGGATTAGACCTTTGTAAAGCTCAAGCCTTCGCAATGCTTAAGTCATCGCAGAGATCAAGTGATCGTAGAGTGACATACTTCATGAATCTCACTGAGCCAATGCGGAACACGCCTATTTCAAGGAGTGAGAGTAGCTTCCGTGAAGCTCCTTCATCTCATGAAGCACACTGCCATTGTGAACCACCTTCACAATTTGAGAGCAAGATATTTTTCTCAAAAACACTCTTCTTCTCTCGAGGGGGTCGTGGCCTATTTATAGGATTTTCCAAAAACCCTTGAAACATTGGCTGGAAGTCAGTGTCACGTCATCTGAAATTGTGATGCTCTGAAATTTCTAACAAAATTCACTCTGTTTCGCGAAGATCCATGGAAATTTTCAGATTGTGGAGCTTGTCACAATCACGAAGCATTCCGTCAATTCCTTTGTCATGCCGCTGTGATGTTCCCTCATAATTATCTTCATCTTTTTCGTTTTCAAAGCACGCCGTAATAACAAAAAAATCGTCAAAATTATTATTGTCTTCAAAAAATACAATCCATGAGGCTTATCATCATTAAATTCATGCCTTTTCCATATATTGAGGATTTATTCATGGAAAACCTCATTTTTTGATTCTCACCAAATTCCAAATTTTGGACCCCAAAAATTTGGCATACACGGGAAAACAACACCAACTATTATCTGTTCTTTTATACCACTTCCAAATCATCCATTCCTTTTTCATGGTTCTTTGTCTACATGGATTTTCAACAAAATCTCTAGAACATGAAAATTAACCACGAAATCATGATTTTTCAACCAACATAATCAACCCAAATATAATGAAATGTTACCTTGATGGATTTTTACCCAACATATTAGAGTACCAAAATATTAAAAGCTTAATTGTTTAGGTTCATAAACACCATAATATTTAGATCTGGTGAGATATATTTATTCCTTATTAATGGGAAAAATATAAAATATTGTATTCCACTTTGATAACCTGTGGTACCTCATTTCCATGGATGAAATAAGGGATTAACCCATCATAATGTTCCTATAGAGAGTTTACTCATGGTGGGGGCCATCCAGGAGGGTATAGTTCACTACACAGTGATGTATTCTCTCATTTATGAATTATTATTCTATTACAGTTCCATAGTAGAGATACTCAGTGAAGGGAGTCAGATAATTTATTGATTCTTCAACCACCTTGGAGTTTGATTAACCTATTATATGAGTGTTGTTGGACATATAATTTACATATTGGTCCACATATTTAAATTCCATAGGAGTTATCATCATATGATTTTCCATAGGAATGACTATTTCAACTTGGTTTTGATCATCATGTGATGTCATCAGGATTTTCAAGCCATTGAATTAGTCATTCTATGATCAAGAAACACAATTCACCTTTTGTTGGGAAGGGAACTAGGTCTTTAACACATGTTTCCACTCGGGAAACAGGATGTTATCTTAAATAATGACTAATTTTTCATCATTGATCTACTTTATGAAAAGATAAAATAATACCTTCACTTGAAACTGGGGGATATACATCTTGAGAGACAACATTAGGCCATTGATAAGATCTTGACACACACTTTTTTGGTGAAACCCTCTAAAAATAGGAATTATAATAGACAAAATAACATATGTAGTAATACTTAATTTTATCCTAAGGCCCTGCCTTTTGAGTTTTTGGTTGTTGGTCCTTCTATTGGGTTGGATATCGGATGAAAGGTCAATTTGAATCTTCCTAAATGGAATTATATATTCCATAAATTGGATGCAATTATCATTGACATCGATGTCCATGGGTTTTTACTTAGTGGTTGGATGAACATCCCTGAAATATTCTTGTTATTTTAATGTGGCATACTTCTCTAGAATAAACCTGATGTCAAAAAAAATCAAAATAGCATTCTGAAATGCTAATCATCCCATCCATAGGGGCTGGTTGAGGATGTTCTTTATCATATCAACACAAGAAACCTTCTCAATCTCATTGTGTTATATATAGGGCTATAATTTCTGAACCACGATGACCAGGGTGTTGTATCTCAACTGAATTTAATAATGATTAGCCTCTTCATTATTAGTATGTAGATAAGGTAGTATATGTTATTCTATATGCACTATTTGTTTTCAAAGGTAGTATGGATCAAAGGAACCGTTGCATGGAAATCATGTAAATGACATGTGGCTAACCTAGGATGGTGAAATCTACACCAGAGGATGTAGTAGATAATACTTGATGTCTTCGAATTTAGAAGGTATTTTTTATCCCACTAATAAAAATTTCATTTCGTACTAGTCCTAAAAAATATATTATACTTTCCAACCATTTAGAATAAATCAATTAATGATGGAAAACGTGATTTCGATGCCTCATTACACTTTATGGTTGTATAGGATTTAATTTTTCAAATAGTAGTGAACTTCTCAAAATTGATTTAAATGATCATATACCCAAAAAATAATACCTGTAACATTCAATAGGTTACCCTAAACAAATATTTTAGTGGGGGTCATCTATAGGTGATGGGAGTGGTGGAAATAGAACACTTTCTCAATATCCATAAGATAGTCTTGGAATTGGAATGATTTCACCACAAAATCATCAGCCTGATACTCTAAAAATTTCATAAGTAGTGTCTTTTAGATTTAGTGAATGGAATTAATCTAGTTAGACCCAATGTTCTTAGGACCTAATAACATAAATCATTAATAATTATTCCTTGAGGTTTATTGAAGGTTGTGTCTTATTCGTCATTAAGGCCCAACCATATTTGATTATACCTAGAATACCCATCCAAAAAGGATTTGGATTAGAATATATTGGTTTCATCCATCAATATATTTGTCACCAAAAGAGAAAGTTCATCCTTGTGATGTGGTTTTTGAGGCCTCTAATGTCAATGAAACTATGACACATTAATTCATTTCCAAGAGTGTTATTTATTTTGCAAAGAAAAATGGGTACTAGATATCTGTAGTTATGTTAACAGTGAAATTAATTTCAAAATAATCCTTGACCCTTGAATCATGGTATTGGATAATCATTTAAGGCGGTAGTATGATCTCCAAATATCACATTGTGAGTCTAGGAGAACCAGACTCGGTGATGATTTAAGAATTCAAAATATCATTATTGTTTGTCTAGAGAGATAAGTACACTAATCAGCATCATCCTGGGATGTTCGTTAATGATGATAATCACCCTGCCAATTCATCTCTAGTGGTGGAGACACCCACATTATATAATTTAGTGGATTAATCTAAATCCTCTTACTCATCTAACACATGAAGATTCTGAGAAAGGCATGACTCCCCTAGAGGAAAGACCCTGAAGTGGTACTACTATCATTTTTGAAGATAGTGAAATCTTCAATGAGGGACACCTTCTCTACATATAATATGGAAAAAATAATTGATGTGTAACTCCCCAATAATTTAGAATATGTTTTGAAAAAAAATAAAATTTATGTTTTTATAGCATTCTTAACATGCAACACAAATTTTGGAATGTACCACGATATATTATTACATAGTCCTAAAATTGAAAATTATGAAGAGAATTAACTACATTATCCAATATATATATATAGATATATATATTATTAACATAATTAAAATTTCAAAGTTAATTCAAAATATATTACAACTAAATGTTTTAGCAATGTCATTTTATTCCACAAAAATACATTTTATCCAAAAATAGTTTTTTTCAATTTTCAAAGAAAATACTATAATAAATTTCTAGAACAGTTAGATATAGTATTTTACAAAAACATTCCCTTATTATAAATAATCACATCAAACTAATAATAGTTTAAAATTTTGAGATTATTCAAAAAATATTGTTTTTATTTAATATTGAAAAATAATGATTTTTATTGAAAACTCTATTTTTTGTTTCAACAATTTACAAAGAAAATTTTTTAAAAATGGTTTTAAATTAACATTAGATCAATTTAATTATGAATAAGTAAATTATTACATTATAACCAATTTCATAGTTGAATTTTCTATAAAAAACATTTTTATACTTAAAAGTCAATTTTTTGAAAAGTTTTTTTCATT
Organism: Viscum album; assembly: GCA_963277665.1. Taxonomy (NCBI): domain Eukaryota; kingdom Viridiplantae; phylum Streptophyta; class Magnoliopsida; order Santalales; family Viscaceae; genus Viscum; species Viscum album. Next base: position 400,682,143 of record OY728120.1, read on the forward strand.
GAATTGTTTGATTCCCATTCTATTAATTTTTAACCCTTTGGGAAATGAATCATGAGATATATATTCCATAATCGGAATCATGAAGTAATTTTTTTAAATATCACCCTTTCAAATTTTTTCAACTTGAATTGTGACTTTCGTAAATACTTTTTACCACTGTAATGGTAAAATGGGTACAACATGTTTCAAACATCGTTATAAGACATTAAACTTTCCATAAAACATTCATTAAAAATATTTTATGGGTGTATAGTATTCATTATTATTCATGTATCTAATATATTTCTTGTTTGTGCCATTTTTATTTTAATATATTCATTATATAATTTTTTGAAAATATTAAATAAAAAACCTCACACTCTTAACATCAATATCCATAAATTTATTACATAATGGTAAAAATAGGATAAATATATTTTTTAAATGGTTATATGTAATAATAATTAATTTATTTTTCATTGTAATTTTTTTTATTTTTTTATGAATGAATAATTATCTCAAATGTGTATGAAATGCTGAAAAAGTATTTATTAAATTAATAGATAACATAAATAAATGATTTCAAAATTATATAAAGTAATAAAGTATTGGTTAATTATTATCTTAAGTAATTTTTTAGGTAAATATAACACATTATAGCAGATTTAAATTATTATAATCTAATTCCATTACTGGCATGATGTTTTCAATGTCAAATTTTGTAAATTGACCTTAAAAATACATTAATAGTATTTTATATTGAAAATATGTTTAAAAATCCAAAAAATAACGATGAAGGACAATTAGGATAAAAAATAGTCCAAAAAATTATTCATTTTCAATTTATTATCCAATTTTCACCATTTAAAAAAACTTGTGTCAATTAAATTTTGAAAAATTCATCAACACGGTTAAGATTAAAATTACTTAACTAAAATGTTAAAAAATTATAATGTTTGAAATTATTTTTAAATGTGTCAAAATTGAATAGGATGATTATATAAAGATAATATATTAATTATCTTCAATTATATATCATTTTTGAACCATATGAAATTATTTAAAAACATAATATATTATAATATTTCATGTACTTACAGAAAAATACATTAATGATGTTTTTAATATAAAATATTTTACAAAATGATTTAAAATTAATCAAAATAGTATCATTATAAAATAAAATGTGATATGTTTAAACATGTCACCCATTCTAAATTTATTTGTAACTTTTACTTTAATAGTAATATTTTTAATGAAAAAAGTGTAAAAACCCATTGATATTGGGATAATTGTCCAAAGGGGAAATAATGGTTTAAACATATAAATAAGGTTGAAAAAATAACCAAAAAATTTAATAATTTTATAAAATAATATTATTTCTACTCATCCACAACCTATATCTATATAAATCAATTTCTATCCACTTTACCCAAAAAAATTAATTTATATTAATTTAATACACTATGTAATTCTATGTTTTCCACTATCCTCAATATTAAAAGGTATCATTTTCTCCTCTCATCCTCACACACATTGAGCCATGTATCTCACCCAAACATATACCAATTCACAAGTGAACTTTTCATTACAATAATTATAGTAATGTTCCCTTTAATAGTGCATTCTAAGGGTCTTTATGAAATAATCTAAATGGGGAAAGCTAAATATGAGGTAATTATCTTAACAGAACTCATTCAAATTATTTATTGTTATAACTGATCTAAAAATATGTAATTAATTTTAAAATAATAATTTTAGTATCATAAGTGAACTAAAAATTTAATAATAAGTATACGCCCTCTAGTCCCTCAAATAAAAATAAAATTACTTCCCGTGCATACGTGTGGTCAACCGACTCCATGAAGAGATGCAATTTATTTCAATAAACATCATTCATGGATGATTATTATGTGGGTTTTCATTATTATATATTTAAATTAGTATATAATCATTTATTTGAATTATAATATCTTATAAACCTTCTTATGTTTAAATCCATTTGAAAATGATAATACTAATCATTCGTACTTGTGGACGACCACCTATAAGAAACGTTGTGATTTGTTTTTCAAATAAATTTTACATGGATTTTAGTAAGTAAAAATTTCATGAATTTAAATAATAAATATGAAATAATAATTATCCAAAAGTATTTAATTTATATTTAACATTTTTTTATTACATCCATCGACAATAGAAAACAACATTGACGACTATGTATGGTCTACCATCTCTATGAACGTTGCAATTACTTTTTCAATATCTACCTTTCATGAATGAGTCAAAATATATCTATAAATAATATATATATCATATATATATCATTATTAAAATTTAGGATATGATTTAATCATTATCAAAGAATAAGGACCTAGACTACTGAAACAAAACATACATACAAAATAAAGCAGTATCACTTGGAATAATGGTTTTAATAAAACAAATTATTAATAAAAAAGTGATAATATATTATAATTAATCCATATATTATATGTTATATGTGAGTATAAACTTATAATATGTGTATAGTTAATCTACAGGGTATTATATTTATGTCCCAATATCATTTTATTCATGATTATTTATGATTTAATTTCAGTGAAAAATATTATATAATCATAATATAATAAATCCCTTTCACTGATCATTAAATATTTTTATTTATAGATAATAAATTATTCTCTTTAATTTTCATCAAATTAATTACTCCAATGACAAAATAAATGTTTTTCTAGAAGATCAGAAATGTTTTACAATTTTTTCAGGAATATCATTATTCCATTCCTATGTTTTATGTAAAATGATTTCAGGATTTTTTTTATCTGGTGTTATGGTTTGACAATATGATGAATGGTTTATGTTATTATCACACACATATGAATGGTTTTATAAAATTAATTGGATTTAAAAAAAAATATCCCTTTTATAGATTGGGTAAATTAATATATCTCATGAGATAATTATGGGAAGAAATTCAATGTGATTGATCTACTTTTGTAAAAAATTCAATGTAAAGATCCACAATAGGAAATATATAAAGAGTATTGATTCACTATGGGAAACTAGTGATGATACATGATATTTTATTATATGTGAAACATGTTTTGATGCTAGATCCATATTTATTTTATGATATATGTAGTCATACTTAATATATAAATTGGTTTCAATACCTAAGATGGTGCAACACTATTATGGCATGATTATGTTATCGACTTTTGGTTCATGATTGATTTATGATGTTTTCTAACCCCTATGATTATTGTCTTTTAAAAGTATAGTGGTTTTTCCTATGATTCATATGTATGATCTATGACTGAATGGGAATGAAATTTCTATGTTTTTCTCATGATCACTTACCCTAATTCTTTTCTTATTATTAAATATGATCCTCAATTAATTTCCCCCTTTTTTACCATTATTGATCAAATGATTGTACCCATTATTATGTTTCATTTCCACACGTTATGAATAAATATTTAATGTAGGGTATTTCATGCAGGGTACATTGTCATAAATAAATTTTGAGATATTAATGAATGTTCATAAATTGGATATTTATTTATCTTGTCTATATATTCTATCATAATTTTCTATTATAGCCTAGATAATAATGTTATATATTGAATATTTATATAAAAACATGTAATATTGTATTATTAAATCATGTGACACAATAGTTGGTATCAGAGAAGCATTTAGTCAATATTTTTATATTTTTAACAGATAATAGAAGTGTAACCATGGGGATAAGATTGTGTTTGAGATAAAATATTAATGTTTTTCTAAGATATAAACTATGTAGTTTCCAATAAATATATTCCTCTTTGGATACAATAAGTGTTAATGGTATTTATATAGTGGAATCTAAGGTTAATAACCCTAAAAAGAGTTGGTAAAGTTTTACCCAGCACTTAATATGGTGCATAGTTAGTGTTCCCTTACTGCACATATAGTTTGACACTCCCAAGGGACATTCATGGGTTAAATATCAGTTACCTTATAATTCCTTGTAATTTATTTGAATATATTATGATCATGGATGACCAATGTTAAACCTATGATTTCTTATATCAAAAAGTTGGTGACACGATTTAGATATCCTATAAATTATTTTCAAGATTATTTGGTTCCAAATAGGATTATTATTGACCATAAAAATCAATAGAATTTGAATAAACGGATTTAAATAGAAGGAATAATATTTACACATAATTTCATCAAAAATTGAATTATTGAACTCATAAGAAACCAATTGAAATGGGTGTTAGAATAAAAGATTTATAATTATTCCCAATCATATATTGCATTAAATGATTTTAATACACAACTTGGATGAGATTTTTGACATCCCAAATAACATAAAATCATGTTTTTTGAGATTTTTATTGATAATGAACATGAAGGTATTAATTATTTAACATTATACATTTTAAAATTTCGATAAGAAGAACCCATTGAAATGTATCAATGAAATGTGAATATATTTCATGTTTGTAAAAAAAGTGCATAGAAAATTTATTTACTGAGTAGAAAAATAAAGAGATCAGAAGAGGTAAATGAATTTCACTATAAGGTTACACATATAGTTCAATGTTTTATATGTCTAAATGAAGGTAATAGAATAAAATGTCTCGAATTTGATTTCCTATGTGTGGGGAACTTCTGAATTATCTGTACCAACTCACTAATCCACAATTTTAATCATAGGACATGGATGTTCAAATGTTATTGTAATCATTGATGTGAAAGGATTGTAGTGTGTACCCAATAGGATTTGAGAATTATGATTTATAAGAGTTATATCGAAGATATTCTAGTGATTTGAATCAAGAAACATCTAATGATTACTCAACATTTGTTTTTCATTGAGGGTTTGAGATTATATGTTTAAGGGTCCTAAAAACCAAGAATATTGATCTAGTGGAAAGGGGATAGTTTTAGAAGAAAACATGATTAAGGTAAATATAAACATTAGTATATTTATTATATTGAGTTAATAATGTTTATTTGGAATAAATTGGTCCTTTAAATTTATAAAGTAACTCGAATAGTATTATTAAATTTAAAATTGGTTAGTGATTTGATGAAAATGTTCTTTAAGACATTATTGAGGAAGATTATTTCATTTTTTGATTAATTAAATACACACAATATTAAATATTTTAGGAATAAGGATGGTCTTTATTTTTTCCGATGGATATATTTTTTCATTGAGGTTATAGTGATTCAAGAGAATCAGGGTAATCGCATGTGTTGTATGTGACATTATGAGTTACTTTATGTTTTCTTGATATGAATTGTAAAGTAGAACATAAAAGTCATGTGATAGAATCTTATAAATTTTTTTTGTTTCAAATTAAATCAGACTTATTTCTCTGTATTCTTTTGATTAAATATTTATAGAATGGATTATGTTAAACTTCAGGTATTATTTTTTATGTTTTATAGATTAATGTGTTCTATTTATACATATTGGAATACTTATTCGAATGATTTTTTTAAAAATTCTTATATGATAATTGAATGAGTTGTCAAAATTATAATTTCTTAAAATCTAATATTAGTGCATCAGGCATGAATAATTCATCTTTATTGTCAAATCCATGGATTAAGAGATGAGATAGATGTAGAACTAATCAATCCACAACTAAAGGATAGAAATATTTTTTTAAAACAAAAATACATCATGTAAGTATATTTTCTATTGCACTCAATATCTATAGTAAAACATCTACTCAACATTTGGATAATGATCTTAGTATAAAAATTATATATTTAATAATTCATTTAAAATGAATCAAGGTGTTTCCACCAATCAAAGATTCACGTTTGTGTGGAAATTAACATTCATAGGACCATGTTATATATCACATTCCATTAGTCCATAGAAACTATTTTTATACTCCTTGATTATATTTTAACATCCCACCATCTTAATCCTCTTCTGATAACCAACATATGTATTGTTTTTTGTTTCCTTTACATTATTAAAATCCTCTTTTTATATGAAAATTTAGTATCATTTTGTATGATGTGGGGTTTCAAACATTGTACTCTCAAATTTTGAAACATTTTTACCATGATAAAAATGTTGTGGGAGAAATTTATTTATTGCCATTATAATAGATCACCCAATTGTTTTAGAATATATTTTTATTTAAATAAATGGTAATTATTTGATGCCTCTCTTGACACACAACACCATGCTTAAAATGAATCGTGATATTCGATAAGATAACCATAAAATTATTTGGCTCTGAATATGATTAATAAATTATGATTTATTTATTTATTTATTTATTTTCATAATTAAAATATATTATTTAATATATTTCATATTATAAACATTTTTTAGTAAGCATATTTTATTCTTCAAAAATATTTTTTTATCCAGAAATGGTTTTATTTTTTTCTAATAAAATTTTAATATTAATTTCTGGAACAAATAAAAATATTATATGATAAAAAAAATTTAAAAAAATTTAAATAATAATATATGAAATATCTTAGGGTGACTTTTTCATATTATTATATTAATATTTTTTTTCCAAGAAATCGTGAAAATATGGAATTTTAGTGCATTTTTTTATAAACATATACAATGTTAATTTTTTTAAGTGGGTTTAATAGTAAAATTAGTTCTACTATATTATTAATGATATAATTATGTTCATCAAAATTGGTTTTATAGTCGAATTTGTATAAAAACAATTTTATACTTATATAGCATTAATATGAAAAATAGTTATTCATTACTTGTTAAAGTTTTAACAAAAATATATTTATTTCTTAAATTATTTATTTAATAAAGAAATAATAAAAAATTATTTATAGTTAAATATTTTTATAATATCCCCATTTTGAACATTATGAATAGTAAGATGGATAAATACTTTTCATAGTTGTAATGGTAAAATGGGTAAAACGTAAATAAAATATTAGAATAAGGCCTTATAATTTCTCTCGAACATACCTTTGTCCTGTTAGATTGGTGGATCTCATACATTTACATCCTAGATAGAAATATGTGGCTATTCAGTTCCATTTTTATTTGATTATGACCATTATATTATTTTACGAAAAGAATAAATATAATATTTCAGTCTCTTGACATAGATATATCAAACATTTTTTACATTAGGATAAAAAAGGACATGATTATTTATAAATGATTATTTTAAGGATAAATAAATAATTTATCATAGTGAAATATTTATTCTTTTTTGATTTAATAATTACCTTAATTGATTATTCTAGACTAACATAATATTTATTCATTTTATATAATTATAACAAAAATAAATTAAATGATATAAAAACTATTTCAATTTTAGTGAATTATTATATTAAATGAATTTTTTAGATAAATTTTATATATTAGATATTTTTTAAAGTATATTATTTTAATTAATCATAATTAATGATGTTTTAAAAGTCCAAATTTATAAATTGTTCATAAATTAACATTTATTTTACATTATGTTAAATATATTTTATTAAGTTATTTCAAAATTATAAGAATATTGAAAATGTACAAGTATGATGATAAATAGTCTAAAATTTCATCCATTTTCCATTTATGAGATAATTCTTACCTTATTTGTAAAATTATGAACCATTAATATTGAAACATTCATTTTCACTTTTATGATAAAATCTTCTTTAGTAATGCGTCGAACCTAAATAAAATGTTCAAAATGATATCTAAATATATCAAACTTTTATTGGATGATCACATATAGACTATATATTAATAAAATTATTTTAAATGTATTTATTTATCAATTTTACTAGAAATAGAAAAATATTATATTATAATATTTACTGAATTTCTACAAAATGAAATTAATGATATTTTATGAAAAATTATATTTTATTCTTTGATTTAAAATTATTATTAATTTTTATTCTAAAATTTAATTTATTTATAGTTGATAATATCATCCATGATCAATTTATGAGTCACTTTATATTTTATGGTGATATTTGTATGCTTATATAGTTATAATATTAGATTTTGTGGTAATTTCAAAAAGGGAAATGGGGGTTAAAACAATGAGATAAGGATGAAACCATCTCCTAAACATGCCAACATTTTAAAATATTGAAGTATTTTCACACATCCACGCTATATATTTAAAATCTATCACTTTTTCTCTGTATTAACATAAAAAATAATATGTATTAACATAATATATAAATAAATTCAAAGAGTTCCCCTACCCTAACTTATAACAAATAAACACTTATCCCCCTTCCGCACAATATTTGATCAATCAAGATCAATAAAATCATACACAATTATTATATAAATAATACTTGACACAAATTATAGGTGTTCATATCCATAAAAGACCATTAATATGGGCCTTATGAAATGATCTAAAGGAGGTCTACTATAAAAGTGGTTATTGTCTTACTATACCACATTCAATTTATTTATTCTTCTACAACCACTAAATATATTTTATTCTCCATCATATAATATCATAAATCTCTTAAATATAATGAAATAGTATTATTATTATTATTATTATTATTAAAACACCATTATTCATCCTCTACATCCACAAATGGAATGTGAAAATATCTCTCATGTATATGTGTGGACTACCACCTCCACCTAGAGATTCAATTGATTTTCTATCAAATTATTTTATGTATGGTAATTATTATGTGTTGAATTTTCATATATTATATTTCATATATATTAATACTATTTTAATTAAATATCATATCTATGTTCTAACCTTTTATAATGAACATATATGAAATTTATAAATATATATATTTTGATAAAAAAAATTATATTATTAAATAATAATCAAATTATAAGTATTAGGATAGCTGAATCAATCATACATTAAAAACAAAGTAGTTATCACCCAGAACGGGGAATTCAAAAACAGGATGTTAATAAACTGAAGGTAATATTTCATTTGAAAATCATATATAGAATGATATTTATGAGTATGTTTCTATAATATATTTGTAATGAATAAATAATTATTGTAATATAGTTTTGACCAAAAATGAAGAATTAATTGACTTGTGATAATAGATTTATGTCTCAATACTATTTTATTAAGGATGATTTGTGATTGAATTTATGTTGAAGAAATTATATGGTAATTATCTAATAAATCCATTTAATTTTTATTCACTTATATTTATTTTTATAAAATTCTTGTTTTCCATTCAGTTTCCTCACATTTAGTACTCATGATTCTAGAAGAATTTTTTAATGGAAAACTGACAATGTTTTACTATTCAGTCATGAATGTTTTTCTACCATGTTCATGTTTTATTTGAATTGTTTTGATTAATAGTTTTTCTATTATTTATTTAATTCATATTGTAATTATCACCCTTATTTTACTATTTATTAAAAAATATTTTAATATTATTGATTTCTTCTAAATGAGTAAATTTTTACTTTTTACTAAAATGATAAAGGCATAATTGTTTTATTATAAAAGGAATGAAAAATAATTGTATTCCATTTTAACGTCTCATTATATTTGGAATTATTTTATATGATTATATTTTTAATTTTAATGAAACATTCTTACTTAACATTTTAATTTTTTTTTTAAAATTAGTTATTTCATAAAGAAATGGGTTTTTCCTTATGAAATATTCCATAACATTATTAAAGGAAGTTTAATGTATTATGACATAATTTTAAGTCAATTATTATTTTCTGTGGATATAAACTAAGGTTACCATCCTTCTTAGTTTGGTGTATGGTTGGTGATTTTGAAGATGATATGTTTTCAAAACCCTTTTATTTACTAAGTTTTATTATATGTAAAATGTCTGTAATGTTTATAAAAATCTTTTTCTTTACATGGGTTGTGATATGATGAAATTTTTATGATATTTTGGGAAGCATACATATTATTTTAATTATGTGATTTTTGGGACTATAATTATATATCTCCAAAATTGATTAAGAAATTTTTAATATATCAAGAGAAAATTATTGGGAACAAGTCAATGTGATTGATCTACTATGAGAAAAAAGTTGATATGATTGATCAACTGTTTGAAAAATTTTGGGATTCATGATCTAAAATGAGAAAATATAATGATTCCAGATCTGTTATGATATTGGAATCATTCATTGATACATGATCTATAATGATTTTATGGTCTTGGAAGTTAAAAATTTCAGATTAAATGGTTTTTATACTAATGATGGATCCACAAATTTATGAAACTATTTTCATATAAACTTGTTATTCGTGATTTGTTAATTATTTTTTATAAATCATAAATTTCATGTCTCTCAAAATTATTATGTTTTATTCCATGAATCATGCAGTTGATTTATGAATGATTGGGTATGAATATTTTTTGTTAGTTTTATGAACTGATACACATAGCTTATTAATCCCATTTATACGATCATCGATTGATTTCTCCAATGTTTACCCTTACAAATTTTTTGAGCTGACACATTAGTATATTGTCATTCCCTTTTTAATGAATAATGGTGTTATGTGAGGAATGTGTAGAAGTGTAAACATTTATAAGGAATTTATGAGAGATGTTGAAGAATGTACATAAATAAGAAGTTTATGTATCAATCTCCAAAGACAAAAAAAATTATTGTTCGTAACTAGATTATATATATATATATATATTTAATATTCATATAAAAAGATTTATTATTTAGTCTTCAAAATCATAGGTTAATGTATTATGTGTCGACCATGTTTGGTTTTCGATAGAGAGATCCACCTTTGATGTAAAAAGTATTGATGAAAGTGCGACCACCATTGAGTAAGACCTACTCTCTATAAGGTATTGGGTTGTCTTGGGTTGGTAACTCAGGGATGAAATCTCTTGTTACTAAATAATTTTTGTGGTTTTTCATCAACTATTCTTGTCCTTTATGGTAATTTGAGGTGATATGTGACCATTCATTAATTTTTGGATTATAAAATAGGTCCCATGATATAGGGTTTTCACTTATAACCTATCAATTCTGAGAATCGTTTTATCATTAAAATATATCCTATGCTCTACTGAAGTGGATGTAAATACATTGGGGGTTTTGATATACTCTATCATGAATGTCTAAATAATCTTCCCTTATCTTTTATAATATCTATCATCTAGGTCAAAATATTTAATAGTGTGGAAGTGAGAAGAGTCTCACTTGAGTACCCATACTTGAGAATTGAGGGGTTATTTGAGGAACTCATGATATATAAAGGGATGAATGAACATCATTAGATCTAGGTTATTTATAGTAGGGCATTGTTGGAAATACCTTATAGGGTATCCAAGAACATGGTGCTTTCTACTTGGTCCCCTAATGAAGTCTCTAGATGAATATTGCAACTTGGTTTCTTATATTACTTTTCATACCCATAAATCATTAGGTAAAAGGTATTTATATTTAATTTGATGATCCCTATCCATTGGATTATATGGGATTGGATAATAATAATCCAAAAGATTATATCCACTAGGAAATGATTGAGTTCCATTCCATTGTATTGTAATGTGAAATAAAAAGTGTTTATATTCCCATGAATAGTGGCATCCTCATATTCTATATACAAGGAAATTATTCCATGTCATTTCCCTATCTCATATTTGTAACACCATGATATTTTAAAATATGAACATTGTGATTGATTTTTTATATTACATGCAACACTAATCATAAACGACCCATGAAATATATTTTTTTCATTTGATCATTATATCCAAGGTATAAAAATGGTGGGTATGAATTGAATTAATCTAATTATTAAATATATATTTTTATATTTATTTCATAATAATAAAAAAAATAAAAATTAAATAAAAATTAAATATTCACTCATTTTTTTAATAACCTTTTCTGCTTGAAAATTCATTTTCACGAAAATAAAATTTATTTTTCATTTTATGTAAGGGATTTTTAATTAATTTATATTTATTTTTAAAATTTTATTTTTGAAATTATCAATGCAAAATTATATTATAGTGAAGATTTTAGACTATTTTTAAAAGTGTGATTTTCTTGTGAAAAGAGATAATTCCAGATTTTTGAAAAACTACCATTATTTTCAATATTTTAATTGACCTAAAATCCCAATTATACATTTAATTTTATTTCAAATTAAAAAAAAATTATTTAGATATATTTAAAATAAATAATTACATTTTTATCATATTTATACATTATTTTTGTATAAGTTTTTTTCCCTCATTAAATCACATTTTTCGGAAAACTATTTTTAGACACCTAATATTCCTCTATTTTAATTAATTTAAAAAATTACTAGTAAGGAAATATTTAAATGAAAGGAAAAGATTATATATTTTAATATTTTATTTTAAATCAAAATATTATAGATCACTATTCAAACTGTTAATGTATAATCATTTTATGCTTGAAAAGATCATTTGAAGAAAAAGAGTTTTTCGACAAGATTTGAGAGTTTATTTTAAATTAAATAATAACACTTATATTAATTAAATTTGGTCAAATGGATCATATATTTGGAATAAAAATAAATATTATATAACAAGGACAATTTAATTTTTTTCAATATTTAATAATAAAAACAATAGAAATGTGTTACTATGATTAAAGATAAAATAGGTGTACATGGGATTAAACTAAACAAATAATGGATATAATGACCTAAAACCTTATCTAATTTATATTTTATATAAATATATATACCGTATAACATATAATTTTTATAAAGTTTCCATTTTATCCTTATGGACATGATTATATATCTTATAATAATTTTTGTCATGAAAAAGAAAAAATATTATTATTTAACTTTTTATAATTTATTATGCTTTCATAAAAAGATAAAAACAAGTTATGTTGATTAATAAATGATTCATTTAATGAAAAATAAATTTTATCTATCATTTTAATTTTTTTTGGTTTAATTATGTTAAATTCTATTGCAGTGTAGTTGCAAAATTTATTAAATTAGAAGGAAAATAAAATAAATGATTTTAAAAATATTGAAATAAATATAATTTGAATAATTTTTACTATACCAAAAAATTTAATATATAATAATAACTTATTTGGGATGTTTTAAATATTTATATTCAATTATTTTTGTATCATTTAATATTTAATTACAAATGAAATAAATAGTTCTAAAATTATCATTAAGTATATATCGTAATAATCAATATTTTATTAAATGATTTAAAATTCATAAAAATATTATATTTTAATGATCAATTATGATTTGTTTAATAATGTCATATATTTTCTATTTATGGACCAATTTTACATTTAATGTAATTATATTGGAACTTAATGAGAAAAAAACTCTATTATTGTGGTTATTATTAAATCAGTGATTTTTTCTGCAACAAGCCCTTGTGTTAAAATCATTTTTTTCCAAAAACATGGAATTTTAATTGGAAGCGTTGTATTTCATATTAAGTACTTGTGGGTAAAAATTATCTAATATGTCTCATTTTATTTTAGTCTTAAAGGATAAAATACATTGTTAAAAAGAACTAATTACCATGGAAGAAAATTAAGTGGTAAAAATATTTAAACATAGAGGATAAAGATTATCATGTTTAAAACATGTTTTTTTATTGGTTTTAGAGGTTTATATCGACCTAAACATTGATAAAATCCATTTTTATCTATTTTTTAGGCACGTGGTATGAATTTTAATTCCCATTACTGATTATTTTAGGCTCTTTATAAAAGTCTAACTCCTCCTCAATTATAAAAGGAAACTGGATTCTCTCACTTATTCATAACTCTCAATACATTTATAAAAAAATAGAATAATTTTTAAAAAAACATATCCATATTATTGTGGTTGTGGTCAAATGAAAATACCAATTCTATTGTCCTTAATAAGTGATCGAAATGAGGCTTTTCTATGAAAATGTAATCATCTTCACAATTTTTCTTCTTTTTACTTCGTCTTTTTCACCTTCAAATATACCTCAAATTAACAATATAATAAAAAAAGTATCTACCATTTTCATAGATTTTATAAAATTGATTTACTAATTTCTATCCTACTTTTTATCCATCAAATTTAAAACAAATCCATCACTCGTGTCTATAGTGCATTATCACCTTATCAACCAGTGTCAATTGTTTTCCTATACCGACTAACATGAATAATAATAATTATTGAAAAAATAAATTTATATGATAAATATTATACGATATTAAATCTATAAGATTAATGTAACATCCAATTCCTTTCCCTTTCACCCATTAAATGAATTATATCATTTCTTGTTCATATGTTGGACCCACCATCTCCATAAAGTTTGTGACTAATTTTCATGTCCAACATTATAGAATGGGAATAAAAATGTATAGAATGAATACATATGATATTTATATGAATAATATGATTTTATTTAGGATTTATCTATAACCTGTATAAAATAACCAGATCTTCTGTGTTGATTAATTCAATGGAAAAAATTAGTTGACACCCAAAATATTTGAAATTATTAAATATTGTTAATTGACATCTTGTAAAATGTTATAAGAGGATAATATCAGATAATATAAATATTAATATGGTTATATAATCTATTTATAGGATTATTAAAACCCCTTTACATGATGCTAATTCATTATCAACTAAACTTAAGTGTGTGTTAATTGATTTGGTCTCAATTTTCCTTGATTGAGTCATATTTTGTTATTATTCTACTATTTTCTATTATATGGTGTATATACTTCCCCATTAACATGTAATATCATGAATCATTCATACATAATTTTATTTTAATTTTCAATTTGAATTATTTCATCGAAGGCAGTTTTTATTGAATGTTACCATGTGGCAACGGATTTCATAACTAAATTTCATTTTGTGGGGTCATATTACATCTTTAATTTCTATGATATTCATTGATTCATTCTGTAATTAATTTTTATCACCTGATATAGTATAATAATATGTACTATTTGGATTTATATTTGATACACATGCCCAATTCATTTATTAATTCTCACTTCAACATTATGATCCTTAATAGGGTTGCCTGTCTCAAATTTTCTTGCATAGGATAAATGTCATGTTATACAGTAATCTAATTTCATGTGGTGAGTCCAATACACTATTTAAATTTTATATCAGGATTCTAATTATATTTATTTCACTTGATTTTTAATTTTATTTAATTCCATTCTTAGGGTTTATTATTTAAATGTTTCCAAATCTTCGATGGATTATTTCACAATCTTGTTTTAATAGGGATCATTTATTTTTTTAAATTTCCCTTGTGTGAAATTATTTTATGATTATCCAACAAAACCATTTTATACTTTTAAACAATTTTTTTATCAAATTTTTCATGTAATTTTAAAATTTTCCTCTCTTTTTTATTTAATATTATTTATAATTTTTTCTAAGAAAATTTTATTTTATTTCTCTCTTTGGTTGAAAATCCATTTTCTTCCAAAACCTTGTTTTCTAAAAAAAACTTAAATTTTTTATTTAACATTACCCTATTATTGTATAAATTTGTTTCAATTAATTATTTTATTTCATTTAAATGTTTTAAAATAATTCTCTCCATTTTTCAAAAAAAATTACATATTGACTTTTCTTATAAAAATTTCTTATGTTATTTATTTTAACATACTCGGTTGGAACAAAACATTCATTTGATAATAACCAATCATTTAATTGAGGAATTATATTCATTTTTAAATGTTTCCTTTAAAATAACATATTTCTTCTAATATTATGGACATTTATTTTTATAAAAGTTATTTTCAACGAGAAAACGATATTTTCTTCAATAATCCTTTATTTATATTTTTAGTGTATTTCTATTCAACTACAAAAACCCCCATTATTTTACTTGTTATCCACATATCATTTATCAAAATGAAATCTTCCCTATTATTTTATTATATTTTTTATAATTAGTCTGACCATGTAATGTATTGGTAGCTTTTTCAGGATTAATTTTGTAGTCATTAACTTTCTATTGAAACATTAACATTCTTGTAATCAGTTTACATTAAATTTAACATAAATATAAATATTATTTTTAATGGATATGGTTATTTTATACACTATATTCAATTTTTATACACTGTGTTTTAATTTTAATGTCATTTGATTTACTGATGAAATATTTATATATCAATCATCATTGCCCAATATTGATATTTTGTTGATAAAACTGATTACTAATGAATTGAATATATTATTTACTTTATGAGGAATGTTTTTTAAATGTAGTTATAGTGTGGTATAAAATTGTATACCCACTTAATTCATCAATAATATCAAGAAGAAAGTTATTAAAATAAAATTAACTGTGTTTATAGTGTATACCTAGACATCAATACAACTATCTTGGTGAAAGGTGTTATATTTATAGATATCATGACATCTAAAGTCATATCGTACAATATTTATAATTTCCTTCACTTTTATTTTTTGTTATTATTATCCATGAGATTGGTAAATTTATATTATCTATGTATATAATTTGTTCCTAAGATATTGATTAAATGGAATGTGTGTTTATTTATTTACTTTTCCATATTTATTTTTCCGTGTATTATCATGATCACTAAGATATTGATTGAATTTAATGTGTGTTCATTTATTAAAAATTAAAAATTTATTATTAGTTATTGATTCATGATATCCTCCATTGTATGTGATCCTTATTGATAATTTTAGCTCACCCTTATCTTTGGTCCCTTCTCATGGATATAATGAAAGAATAATTGAATGAGTTCAATGATTTATAATATTTATCATCATTATATTTTAATTAATTATTTTGAATATAAGGAGATACTCATGTATATAACTCATTTACTAATAATAATAAACTTTTTGATCTATTGGGATGTTATCTCTTGTATCCTAAACATAATTAGTAAAGCAACTACTTTTTCTAGGCTACTAGGGTTAGGGTATTTATTGTTGTAATCAGATCATGTTTAGTAGAAACCATGGGAACGAGATTTCAGAAAACATAGATTAGAGAACAAAATGCTATTATAATTTTAAAGGGTAAGAATAAAATAATATCTTAACATTTTAGCGTGGAATAAAATGTGTATTATTTTCATGAAACACATCCCTCTGTGGATAATACGTGTGGAAGTGGTTCTGGTATCATTGTACATTGGGGTAATAACTCATAAAATGACACATTTGGCATTGACTCTATTGTAACGTGGATCATGCTAACAAGACCTACCTAACTCTACGATGATATTCATAGGATATTTAACATTTTCATTTCAAACTTGCATGATGGACTTGAATAGATGATTACATTGAATAAACTAGTTTAAACAAATGGTGTATTAAATTTAAAATAAGTTTTTCTGATATAGAAAATCTATAAATTATTATATTGTTGTCCACCATGATTATAATTTATCACACTATTAACTTTCTCGATGTGTTGAGGCCTAATAAATCATGTTAAAATTGAATATGAAAGAAAATGTTGCGTTTTATGAAATTATGGGAGATATATTATTCGTTTGAGATATATATAACATCTCGATTAAAAATAAAATATAGTTTAAGATGAATATTGTTATTTTTTTGTGGATTCATGTCAAAGGGTGTTGAAAAAATTTGGATGTTAAAACCTTATTTAAGGATTATGTTTTTAGGTTATTTAAGATATAGGTTTATTTATTTATGGAATTTTCATTGTTAAACATTTGGTTTTATTATTTAATTTTGGAGGATAAGATATTCATATTAATTTTTGGTATTACATTATGTTTTTCAAAAAAAAAATTTAATAGTTATAGATGGAATATATTGTATTATTTTTTCTATCATACGATTTGTAAAAAGATAATTCCTTGCTTATAAAAAATCATCTCAGATATTCATTTTATAGAGTAAGATATGACATAGAAATTGATCAAAGAAAAAACAAGGGTTGTAATTATTATTTTAGAAATTAATTAACTAATTATATTTTCTCATATTATTAGACTTTAAAATAACTCCTCAAATTTATAAAAGGATCTTAAACCAAAAAATTTGTCCAATTACCTTAATATCTGATGAAACAATAGTCATTTAATAGGTAGATGATTTATTATTTTTTGATTAATGAATTTATCTTGAAAATTAAATTTCTTAGGATAAAATATATCTACCTCTATATATAATTATTTATTCCTTTCTTATGATTAAAATTTTTCAATACATACAAATTCTCTACTAATGTGTTATTTCAGATGACCTTTACATTTCCCTTTCCCACTTTTAAGAGAAATTTTTATTAACCATTTTTCAATGTGGGATATCAACAAGTGTATTTTAAAATATTAATCCCTTATTTTCAAATCAGAAGTTTAAATTTTTTGGATTCAATTTATTAGTGACATGAATAATGTATCACCCTATGATATTAAAATAACATAATTGTGTTCGATTCCATATATGAAATTCAACATTTCTTTTAAACAACATGAAAAGTGTATTTTTTAAATTTTATAATTGTTACCTTTATTTTAAATTATTTTGTATGAATATAATTAATTTATTTTTGATATATTTATATATATGACCAAGTCAATACAATTTTATTGATAAATTATTAATAAACAGTAACTCTAATTTTTAGTAAACTCTTTTTAGTCCCCAAAATAAATTTCAATAAAAATTGTCGTCATTTTTTATTTTATAATGTGGAATTATAAAAACCTTATACCACATTTAGTAATTCTATCTTTGAATTAATTATTTCAAAATTTTATTATGGTGAAATTTTTTTATTACTTTGAAAGGGTTGATTTTCTAGTGATTTGCGAAAATAAACCTTCTTGTAAGATTGTCATTCTTCTACATAAATTAAGTAATTTAAAAGCCCCATTTATCATTAAAAATTATTTCAAAGTAAAAAATTTATTATTTATATAGATTAAAAGTAAATAATCACTATTCAATCATCTTTATAACTGGTTTCGGTAAAATATTGATTTTAGGTTTAAAAAAAATTGTGAGAATTATTTTTAAACTTATAATGTTCCTACATTTTAATTAATTAAAATATACACTGATAAAGATTGATTTAAATTGAATTTATATATTAAATTTGAAAAATATGAATTTAAATACAAATAATGATGATCATCAGTTATATAGATAATGTAATTTCATCTTATAATGTAAAAATGTATGTCATGAAAACTCTTCTCGGATATGATTTGTAGGTTTATTTAACTTTAAATTTTGCTACTTAATTTAATTGAATTTGGTAAATTTGATAAAATATTTTGAATCATCATAAATATTAGGTAATAAGGCCAACACAAATTTTTTTAAAAAATAATTTTATAAAGTGTTAATTTATTTTTCTACGGTTAAGGGTAAAACATGTTTACTGTGGTTTAAAAGGAATAGATAAGGGATAAAATAACCTAAAAACATATCTGATTTATATTGTTTAGCCATATCATTAATTTATGTGTTTTATATTCTGGAAAGCTTCAATTAATATCCATATGTCAATATTTATAACCCTTTTAATAATTTATGTCAATAAATGTTGAAAATGTCATTCTCTTACTATTAAAAAACTCTTATGTGTTCAAGTAGGAATAAAAGGCAGAGTGTTTAGTTAAAAATATTCATCTGAATGATAAATACATTCATATAATTGTAATTTATTTTTAATTTTAGTGATGATATAATTACAATAAATGTTTACCCAATGCCAATATATTTTTTTTAATAAAAAGAAACTAAAAATGATTTTAAAAAGATAAAAAGAAATATAATTTGAATGACTTTTAGTGTTCCAATAATTGTTTATATATAAATAACTTATTGTTTGTGTTTTAAATTTGTATGTTAAATTATTTTCCTTCAATGTTATTTTTAGAGTCAAATTAAATGAATAACTCAAAAATTGACCTTAAGGATATTTTATAATAAATACTAATTTATTAAATGATTTATAATTAATCAAAAACTTATATTATACAAATTAATTAGAATCGGTTTTAAAAATATCCATGTTAAATTTAGGGAAATATTTTCTTTTTATAGTTACAACATTTACCACTAAAGAGTAAAAAAACTAATACCACCGTCAGAGTTAAAATAGAGATTTTTCACATTACTTGGGTTAGTTTATAAATTAATTTTTCTACAAAAATGGATTTTTTCATAAATTAGATAAAATATTAATAATTTTTTTCTCCAAATTATAAAATAATTCCCATGTTATTTTAGGAATAATGGATAAATTATAAATGTATAAAATAAAAATTACCATATTAAAAAATAAAATTGTCAAAATAAGTAAACTCGGAGGGTATGCAATAACATCTTTAAAACTTATGTTTTGTGTTTTGGATGAATGGTTCAACCTAAAATTCCATAAATTCCAACAATTTTTTCATTTTTGATGGCACAAGGGGTGAGAGTGACTTCCCATTATGGAATAGTTTTGGGTATTTACAGAAATTCAAATCCTCCTCATGTATAAATGGGTACATCCTCTTATCATATATTCACACCTTTCAAGATATTTTTCTCTACCAAACCCTACCTAAAAATTTCATTAAATAATTATAAAACACAAATATTTTCTTTTCTTCCCGGAAGATAGATTCTAGGGTTCATACTAATATATCCAAAGGAGGTTTTTCTAAGAAAATGTAATAATCATCACTTATCTTTTTTTATTACGTCTTCATTTATTGCCTTCAATTAAGTTTGAAAAATTACAATATAAGCACAATAGTTTATACCATATAGTTATATTTATTTATGTTTTTTGCATAATTATTATAATTCTTCTTATCCCCCAAATGGATACAAATCTATTTCCTATATCTACATTAAACTACTCCCTCACGAACCAATATAATTTGTTTTCCATCATAAACTCACTTGAATATTCATAGTGATAGAAATAATGAAAATAAATAATATATATGATGTGATTTTAATTCTTAATGAAATAATATATTCACTTATTTCCTTCCCCATTCAGCTATTAATGAAATGATACCATCTCTTGTGCATGTCTACGCCCTACAGTCTCCACAAAGTGAAGTATATCATTTTCTATGTCCCATATTCAATAATGGTTTTAAAAATTTCTCCCAAGAATAAAAAAATATATTCATAAAAATAATATGAATATATTTATTATGTATCTGTATCATATGAACATAAACCAAAACTTCTGCAATGAAACATGGATGAGAAACAAGGTATTTAACACTCAAAACAGTGGTAATAAAGAAATATTGTCAACGAATGGATGGAAAACTTTTATAAGAGGATGATATATGATATTATAATTTTTTTTATTGTAATTATATCAATTAATTACACTATTAGAACCATTATAAATGAATTTAACTCATAATAATCAAATATTATGTATGAGGAAAGATATTTTGTATGAATTATCCTACTTGAGAATTACTTTTGTAATGGGAAAAATTTATTTTAGATGGTGTATATACTACACCTTTTACATGTAATAGAATGAATAAATGAGTATTCATGGAATTTTTAGTTTAATTTTATTTTACTTTATTTAATTGGATTTCACTGGAAAGATATAAAGTGGAAAAGAATTACATAAATCAATTTCATTTCATTGGTTTTTTTTTATTTTTCATTATCATCGATATTATATGATTATGTGTGTAATGATTTTTTATTAAAATTTTTGTTTAAAATTGTTTTATATAGATTGAAAATTTAATCACATAATTGATTCATTGATTAATTTTAACTTTAAATTTACTATCATTGTAGTGGTTGATTATCTCAAAGTTTTTTCTTTGTGTCAAATGTTTTGTTATACACGTGCCTTATAGTGTGATGGTTATCTACTAAATTTTTGATATGTTATATCGTTAATAACTTTATATTAATTTCATTGAATATTTCTTATGAATATATTTCTTTCATGTGGGTAATTATTTAAATTTAACCAATGTCATAAGGGTTTTTGTCATAATCCCAATTTAATCACGATTTTTAATGATTGAATTTCAATTGAAGTAAGTTATTGGATGATTGTAAAATAATCCCATTTAATTGTTTTCTGATATTTTTATTCCTAAAATTTTCTTTTAATAATACAATATTCGTATCTCTTGTACCTAAATTTATTAGGAAAATATTTTAATTAAAATAAAATTTTATTTAGCTATTTGATCAAAAATATGTTTTCTTCTAAAACAATGGTTTCTAAAAAAATTCTATAATTTTTGTAAATTTATCCTAGGATTTTTTGAATTAATTTTTACCCATGACTATATTTTTACAATAAAATCATATAAATATCCCTATCATTTTACGAACAATGTACTTTTTTACTATTTATAAAAATGTGAATGGATCCTAAGTTTTAACATACTCGGCGTAAAAGGAAGATTCCCACCATTATGAAAACACATAAATGTGAATAATTCATCACATATTTATATAGTTCAATTAAAATAAAATTATTTTCCAAATACTCTATATATTTATAATTTTTATTGGTGATTTTATTAGGAAAATTTTATTTTACTCGAGAATATATAAATGATATTAGTATGGTATATATATTCATCAATGACAAAATAACTTTATAATAAATGTACTCCATTAGGGATATTTTGTAATAGCACATAATTAATTGATTATATGGATGATCTATGATTAGTTTGACCCTGTATTTTTTTGGAAATCACTTTCTTGAATAATTTGGAAGTCATTAACTTTCCCTTGAAATATTCACTTTATTGTGGTCATTGTACATTAAATTTCACTAAAATATCCATATTATTTGTCATTTATGTTCTTATTTCCCCAAAGAAATTTCATTTATACCTATGGTGATTTAGTTATATGTTATTTGATTGTATAAATAAGTATTTATTAATTTTCATTCTTTACACATTTTGGAAATTTTTGGAATAGGAATATTGTTCATGAATTAAATATATCATTCGATATATGGGGGATAAATTGGAATCATAGTGATATGTGGGTCTTGTAACTAAATATCGCTTTGATTCATAAATATTATCATGATTATAATCAATATTATTGCACTAAATGGGGTTTTGCGTATACATACTTGTCGATTAAATTTTCATGGGGAAAGATATTAATTGTATAAATATCTAGATGTATGAGATAATGATGTAAAATTTTAATAAACTCTTTCATTATGAGTTTAGTTATTATCATCCATGAGATTATTTTTTTGATATTACCCCTTGTTAAATTTTGGGATTATTTTAGTGATTTAATATCATGTGTGTTCAATTATTTTTCCTTCCATATTGATTATGCCCAATCTAATCATGATTTTAAAGTTATTGAATAAATGAAAAGTTTGATTATATATATATATGATTCAATATTAATTATTCCTTATTGATTCATGATATATTCCATTATAAGTAACCTATATTGAGAATTTGAACTCACTATTACTTTGATTATTTTTCCCATGGTATGAAAGAGTCTTTAAAAGATTTCCATGATGAAGAATATTTATATTCACTATATTGTTAATTATGATTTGAAATTTAATATGTGACTAAAATATGTATCTAGTTTACCAGTACTACTAAGGTGTTTTGTATTTTTGTATGTGATACCTTGAATCATGCACCAAAGAAACAAATTATTCACTGACTCTGAACATACCGTGTTTGGGTATTTACATGAATCCTCTACACGACAACCCTCAATGAAAATTAAATCTGTATATATCATGAGTGGACTCATTTGGGACTCTATATGATCAAGGAACTACTTTATCTACAAGAAGAGTGTTCATGGATTGATATTTTTTCTAGTATAATATAGAGTCCATTCATTAAATATTAATTTATGGAAAAGTGGATATTCTTTCCTAAAAAGGGTCTATTTTCTTACATGGGGAATAATGGGAACCTTTGGATGAGGCATCAGGGCCTTGCCTCTATTTTTAATGATCCATTGTGGATTCGATGGATTTTTTTGAGCACCAAATAACAAGGATAAGGGGTTGGATAACAATGATTGAGTGTTAGGTTGTTATATTAGAGGTGACTGATCTACCAATTTGGTTTCTTATAGAGGTATACTGTAAATAGTGGCATGAGAGGACAATGTCAACTGAAATATATTATAGGATTGTATAATTCTATCTGTATCACATAAAATACATTCTAAATCACCATCTTAGTCATCAAGCCTACAAAAATGGTTTCTTTTGTTGCTTTGGTGGTGTTGGCTAATGGTTCTAGAGACGGTCTTATAGATTTCCTCATCCTTGAGTGCGGAACAATGATCCACTATCATAGAAGCACTCATATAATCATATTCATATTCCTAATTTGTATAATATTCAAATAAAGTTCAAACTATAGGGGATTCTACTAATGTGGGGGCATGAATTAATTAAGAGTGGATGAGGGTTTTATAATTGTTGGGGGCCTCTAATCACATAAGAATCTTCATTTCCCATTAATTTTAAACATGGATGGATATGATATTGATGGTATTTTGGGGAACACATGGTGACTACATGACTTTCTGGTCAACTCAAACTGGCATGGATTATTCAAGGGGTGTGTTCAGTCATCTTATGATACATGTATTCACTGTACTTTTTCGTACCTCATCCAGGAACCCACTACCATTCATGGTAATATTCATCGTAACAACTGGGAATAGTAGAAGCATATTCCACCTATATTTGTATGTCACCAAACTTTACTAATTCATGGGCTACCCAGTATTTTATCAGATCATTGAATGTAGATATGTTTTAGTGTTTTTCCCATGAAAACAATAGTATATTCTATAATTTCGATGATTAGTGTATATAGATTTATAGGGCCTCTAGGATTCATTAATCATTATGATATTTTTATCCATAGAACAGATAAATTACCATTGAAATTACACGTCCTTGATGGTGTAGATCTTTCTCTTCTTCTAGGAGAAATGAATTCCTAGTCCCAATCCATGATGGTGTGTCTTGGGCAGTATCCCCAGGGAGAGGCTATACATGGAAATCCCTAGCATAAAAATTATCATGAATTTGATAATGATGTGGGGCCTAATTCTGATTAGTGGTTGTATATTCGTCCTTCACAAGACTCCAAATGAGATCTAGAATAGGTAATGGGTGAGACCATTATTTATCCCACTGCATATATTGTTTCATTTTCTAATATCATTTAGATAACTATATAAATATTCCCAAATATCTAATTGATATGAGATTTGGGACAAACACATATCATGCATTTCACTTTCACACACCCAAAATATAATCATGTAAATACATCCGATCACAATAGTACATAATCCCTTTCCAGTAGATAACAATGTAAAAACATCACTAATCCTTCCCATTATTTTATTTGGATAGGTCAACAATTTTAGTTTCATGAATGGTGGAGCTGAAATAGTAGAGAATATACTCATAAATATATTACTAGTTCAGAATAGATGACAAGGATAACAAATTTAACAAGACCAATGAATTTATACCCACATTATAGATGAAAAACCAAATCATTTTTATGTTCTTATTACTCATGAGTTCCCATAATAATACTTAATTTTGAGTCAATGTAGGCAATATGATATAGTGGATTGCTCGAACCAATGAATGGGGTGAATATTAGATTTCAAATTTAATGTGTGGATGAAAATGATCCACTCATATTAGATATGTAATCCCCTATTTTGGGATAGAAAGACACTACATCTCTAAACCCTCATGATGATAAATGAGAGTGGAAGTCACATCATATCTATGTGGAATGGTACACACTACCTTCATTAATGGCCTTATTTTCAAATAGGAAAATGTATATTGTACATTAATGGGAATTTACGATGATCATTCGGGGAAGGATTGTCTTATATCAGCCATTTCATTGAGGATTTCAGAATCTACCCTGAATAGGTTCACGGGGACAACAACTACAACCTTGGGTGCCTAACTGATAAGAAAATGATGTTTGGATTAAGGTGGAGAAGGGTCACCACATATATTTTATTTCACGTGGAGCATCATGTTAGAATATTGATAATTATCCTCTTGGGACCCATTACAACTTACAATAAAGACCCTAGTCTGCCATCTGAATCTGTTTTTCGTGTGACCTCAAAATGGGATATGAGCTTAGCCACTCAATTTACCTATTGAGGTGTCAATTATAAAGTGATATTTACTCATTTTCAGTACATTTGTGACCCTAGTCTCGTGTCTGGAATATCTACCTAATATTGTCTCTCTCAAAGGTGAAGTTTTATTCCATCATTCCCTAAATCATATCTTATTTTCCCTGATCATCCAATGGATTTATCATGATGACATTTATGGTGATGATTTTTAGATATGAACATTCACCATAAGTGGTTGAGTCTACCTAATGATCTCAATTTTTCATTGGAATGGGTTCAAAATAGAGCGAATCATACTACCCCAACCTTTGATCATATTATTGGTGGGTCCCTTTTACATAGCCCATTGAATCTCAATGAGGCTCTTAATTTTGGACAATTGAAGCTTATAATGGTACCCATGTGATTATGGATACTAAGATAGTATATTTTCTTCAAAATTTACCTTCAGTAATTTCATATAGATAGAATTGTGATGCTCTAAAAATCCAAGATAGGCTAGTAAGAGGTCTCTTTGATTGTTGAATGGTACCCATATTTTCCAGAAGAGGCATGTCACATGGTCATTATTAAGTGACCCAATGATGGTGAAGCATGGGATATCTAAAGTGTAAAAATAAACTCACAACTTCAAGGTGTCCATGATCTCCCATAAAATCTCATCTGACTCACATACCATAGGGTAGCCATTTTCTTGATCGCCCAAGGATTGGAAATTTGATAATCCAGAATCATGTGGTGGTAGTGCCATTAATATATTCTGCTATTGATTTTTAGTAATGGGGGTGTAACATGAGAAAATAATTCCAAAAATGATGTTTTATATTCCATAATAATAAAAATATCCATATAATATGGGGTACTTGTGGCCTCATATAGGTTGGTAATTTAATCATGCCTCTACACGTTAGCCTAATTTTCAAAATATTTATAATGGGGAAATATAAAACCATACAAATCACCTACATCAAAGGAGGAAGTGGATAGAAGGGATACTGATGGCGGTAAGTAATGTTCCATGGATACTCCATGCCAAGAATCTTATAAATCCAAGACATGAATGTTCATACTCTAAGATATGGATGACTTATGGACCCCAACCACATTCATGGATAGTATAAACAAACAAAGAACCTTCCCCTATAAAATGTGGTGAGGGGGAATTTCTATTGATTCATTAGTCAATTCAGATT
This sequence comes from Viscum album, assembly GCA_963277665.1. Lineage (NCBI taxonomy): Eukaryota > Viridiplantae > Streptophyta > Magnoliopsida > Santalales > Viscaceae > Viscum > Viscum album. The sequence goes on from OY728120.1 coordinate 400,709,456, forward strand.
TCAAGAATTCGATGGGGAAGTGAAATTTTCCAGGTTGTTATCTTTGACAGTGTGGGGGTTCTTTAAGCATGATTCTATTAGGGTTGTGAGGATTTCTCCCAAATGCATTATTTTTGGCATCGCATATCGTAACACCATGAATATTATTCTCTTCCTTACCTTGGGATAGATCTTTAGTGTTAATTAATTCCTCCATAAGGTGAGAAAATCTATTTCTATTGATAGAGTTGTGGGGAGGACTTACATAGTTATATTATTATCCATGGAATAGCCCATGAAGGTTTCTGGTGGCGTCCAGGTTGGGATGAGTCAACCTGAAATTCATGGATGGGGGTTGGGGATTCAATACAAATGGGGGATTTCTCTCCAATGTAGTGTTTGTGATAAAATTTAAAGGTGTAGAGACATTGTTAAGGGATACTACTATTTTTTGAGATACCCTATATCTGGAAGGATTCATGACAAACCCCTAGAATAGGAACGATGAATTCAAGACCAGATCTTGTAGATAAGGAATTGGATTGGTATTCTCATCATCTTGTTGATTCCGTTGGTGTTTTTGGTGTGGCCATGTGGGATCCCTCCTTGTTGTCCCCCGTATAGTTTCTTGGATGGAAATGAAATTAAAATCCCCTAACTCCTAAGAATATTGGAGTGATAAGTTAGAACGTTTCATAGTGTGGATCTTGAAATTATTTGATGATGCAATGTATTGAAATTTACCCCTTCAAGAACCCTAATGGTGGTGACATCGACATGGTTCCATACATTTTTGGTTCTTTCAGGATATTCCTTTTTTATGGTGACCTTTTACTATTCATTGTGACAATCTATGGGTTTGAAAAATTCCATTACATTAGATCTGAGAGGATGAAAAGGTTAATTCACATGATAGTTGTAAGAGTAGCCGACAATATGAAAGGATAATGGCTATGAATGATATTGAAAAATCACCCCTCATTCCATGATTATTATTGGGTGGGGCTCAATGATCATTTCCCACAACTTGGGTCATATAGAATACATGAGGTAAAAAGTAGGTACATTCTTCATAGAGGTGATAAATAACAAATAAATCTCTATTTAACCTCTCCATGGTAGATAAAGGATATATGTAAATGGGATGATAGATGAGGGATACCCATTATTCTAAATTTTCCACATGGTTAAGAAAGGTGATTTTGGAAATGATAACCATTTTGTTTGGAGAATCCTGATGCTGAAAATTTTAGAGTTTTTGATGTGAACAACTAGTAGCATCTTACAATACACATCATTTGACCATTGATTTAGAATAGATATATGTTAGTTTCACCATTTTAGTTTCTACTTCTTCTACCAAGTCATGCATCATGTGCACTTCATTCCACTGCAAGATTAGTATATGAATTTGGATTTTTCATTGTCCCAAAAATGTGGTTTCCCAATATTCATACATTCCAAATGTGGGACACCTATACCACAATGCTTAATGATTTTGGATACATGATCATAAGGGGATGTAGTATTTTAGATCCTTATTGCATGGATTACTCATTGGATTTTAATTCCTAAATATGGTTTCCCGCATAGATTTGGGACATGTTTTTGAATGTTCGTTCATGGATAATATTGATGTGGACAGTGGTAAGTATTGATGATTTTTATTGGATATGGAATCTAAATGTGTTTGGTTCTAATGGTGATGTTGGGAATGTCTGTAAATCTATGAACATTTTGTGTTTTGGGAATCTAAAAATATCCCAATTTCAGAACTATGTTCATCTCATGTATGGGGAATCAAATGTGTTTAGCCTGAGGAATCCCATGTTCATTTAGGGGAAATAGGTTTCTTGGGTGTAATTGATCCAAGGATTTCTCCCCCAGGAATAATGAAATTGTTATAAAAATATAATCTCATATATTATGTGTTATTTTAATAATTAGACACTCATCATGTTATGAAAAATTTACTTTTCACATAATTCATCTTATCCGTATCATATAGGGTATCTAATTATTGTCACATGATTTAGTGATTTTGATGCTTTAGGAGTGGTCAAAGGTTTATGTTCTTATGAGGATGTTGTAATAATTTTAGAGTCTAGTGGGGATTTTTTTCATATATAAATTTCACATATATGGTAAAATATAGGTCAACACCACATTGTTACACTAATGTCCAGTGGGGACTTCAATCTTGTGTGGTGATATGTTAAGTGTCCCCTGAGGGAAAAAATCACACATTGGGGTTTTTTTCCTCTCATGGGGATAATAAAAAGACATTTTTATGGATTCAATCTATCCATATTGAACCTCAGGTAGGCATACTATTTAAAATACATGTATATATGAATCAAAACCAATATAGTTCAAATTCACATAATAATGTCATGTTGTTGGACAGGTCCATGCTATTTAACGTTGTGTAATAAGGTTATTTGTTCCATTAATGGAGATATAACAATGGTTAGTGGAGAGAATATTATTTCTAGCTACTTGGAAACTAGGGGGTCATCTCCTATTTATCACATGTTCCATCACATTTTCATCACACATTGTAATGTAATCATTTATTATCATGCTCTTAGGACATTTTCAAAAATTTCCGCATCATTTGATGAAGTATTTTTCATTTATTTTAATAATATTTAACAATAATGTCTTAATATAGTATAACATCATGTTAATATGTTTTTTTTTCAATAATTTCAGAATCATCTTTATAGGATTTTTGTCCTGTGTAGTTTAATTTCAATCATCATGGAATTTTTTTCAACTAATGCATATGAAAAAAAATTCCAAATTAGGGTTAAAAAAGAGGAGAATACAAAGATATCACATTCCATATAAGGGGTTAGAAAGTCACTTACCTTGATGATAAATGTATTTTTGGGTCTTACGCATCTACCAACAAGGTTATATTAGATTGAATAATGTAAAAATACAGAACATTTTAGTCAGCACGTTTGGTTCCCATGAATAAGATGGCAATGCTTAGTAGAATATGGTATTCTGGCTACCCTACATATGATAACACTAACTTTTAAAATTATATTTGTTTCCTAAAAAAATTTGTTAAATAATATAATACACATACAAAATAAAGAGAATCAAAAAAATTATCATTAACAATTATAATTACATTAGTCAGCTATGAAACTAATTAAAATTCCAAACCTTAAGACTAGACAAAAAATATAAAATAGAAAATATTAAATGGAAATATAATAATCTCCCCAATATAAAGGAATAATCCCCACCACTAAAATTCTATATAAATGAAGAAAAATATTAATAAAATAATAAACATCTTTAAAAATAAAAATATAATCTTAGGTATAAACTTTGTGGAATTTTGAGTGAAATAATGAAGTTGTATTAATATGCTATAAATTGAAATGTGACCATTGGGATTTGATAGTAATATGATCGTTGGCCAAATATGAACATTGTTCAACATAAATTTGGTTCAATTATAACATTGGAAAATATACCGATGGGTGATAATTTTACCATTATTATTATTTTTTATAAGTCATGATGAAAAAGGATAATTGAAACAAAATGGATTATTCAAGTCCTTAACATGTAGAGCCATGTTCTTTGAATCCCATTTATGAGAACATGGGAGGAGGGTATCATAAATGGGTTACACCATTTACCATGAAAAATATGAGGTTGAATAATTGAAGTATTAATGAAATCACCAATGTTATAAGTTCAAGTTAGTGGACATTACCACTCAGTTGATATTAGTCAAGCCACCCCATGAAACTTCCTCCATCGCACACCTTACCCTTAAGGCATATACGAGTGTAAAAATGGGTTACATGATCAAACCATAGTTATATCATATTTAAATTCATTTATATATATATAATATTTATTCAATAAAGTCCCCTTAATAATTTCTTTTCTTAATAAAATATATATTTAATTGAGTACAATTTGATAATTTTATTTTGGGATGCAAATAAAACATAAATATATTTTCCTAGAAATATATACAATTTTATAATTAACATATGTATTTTGAATAATATTTTTTATATAATATTATTTTCAAACATAATTTTCAAAATATAAATTGTAAAATAATGTTATAATGGCCCAGTATGTGTTTTTTATGTGCCATAAATCTTGAAGTCCCTTAAAACTAATATTCTTAAATAAATTAGATTTTTAAAATTTTAATGATATAATTTTCTTGTTGACAGAATTTTTGTGATAAAACAAACAACTTATTTTAATTAACAATCACAAAATTAGGTTAGATTAAATTTCAGAGAATTTTATAAAATAAATTAATTATCTTGTCAATAGTAAAAATATAGTTTTGGATTTTCACTTTGTTTAATGACATCATATTTTTGTCATAATTAATTAATTATTAATTAACCATAATACATGCCATAAAATATCTTATTTTTTTAATATTACACATTTTAATTTATTTTATCCAATTTCCAAGACCTATAAGGGTCTTTCCAAAGTCTATAATGGAAACATTAACTATAAAAACATTACTTTTTAGAAACATTAATTCTCCATGCCAGAATAAGTAATAAAAATAATTTTAAAAATTTTTAGGATAAATAATAGAAAATGTTACCCAAATTTCTAAAAACCTAATAAAAACCCATGGTTGAGCCATTGGTTCATCGTTTTCCACAACATTGATTTCCAAGACCTATATTTGGAAATTATTAAACAATTCCTCCACTTTTTCTATAAATACACACCCATATATCAATATACATTCACATAAAATCCATACTCCACATATTTTTGTGGTTTTAACTACTAGTAATTCCCCCCAAGGTGTCCTAAATCCCATAGGGTTCTGTTCCTCATCATCTAGGAGTAACTCTGCAAGGTAAGGGAATTATCCTTCCTTTCTCTTCAATTCATGAACATATTTTTGTATATGCCCTCTAAATGTTATGTTTACTCTCTTTTTTTAACTATTTTATCATACCATTATTTATAATTATTTTATATCAATGGTATACCCCATTACACTCTCATTTTACCCTTTTCTAAAACCATGTTTTTTGCCTATCATGCTAATGAATTAAATTCTCAAAATTCTATCTTTTATATGAGAAATTTTCTCTTATATTTAATTTGAATACCAGATCCTTTTTTAATGGTTATTAAAAAATATGAAAACACAAAATTTTTATTCTATTATTTAAATTTACAAAACTAACATTCCTATTCATGAGATAAAAATTACCTAATGATCCTGTCTTTAAGAACTTTTTGTACACCAATATTTCAAAGAGAAAATAATTATTTATTTCTCCATGTGTGTTTAATGAATTGATTTTCTATGATCTATGTAGCTCACATAAAATTAATACATATGAAGGGTATACATTGGTAGTGCTAAAATTCAATGGGTAATGAATTTAATCTCTATATATTACATGTTTTATGATACCTTGGTGAAAAACCTGGGTAATTTTCATTTAAGATGCATTACTGAATTACCTTTGTGATATTATTAAGAATTTATAATTTAAATATTTTAGAAAATTTTCCATTTTATCATTCATGAACATTTTGTTATCATATGCCTCATGATCTCCTTTTAGAGCTATACTTTTATACCTCATGTTCTTATTGATATTCATCTTGATCACATTGTAAATGTTTCCCTTTATTATTCACTTATTAGACCTCACACGTGTTATATACATTTGATGTATTTCTCTAGGTTATGAAATTTAGAAAATATAACCTTGGTTGAACACATAATGGTTTCTTTAAGTTTACATGAAAAATGATTTATGTTTTCATGTATTGTGTACCTTATATCTCAGAAAATAAACTTTATAAGATCCTCTATTTATATAATGTAATTAATTGTTATGTAATAAAATGGTAGGATTCCATTTTTGGAATCAAAGGAAGGCTTAGTTTTTTATTGAAATTAGGAAATGACAACCTTTTGAAGAACCCTAGGGAAAAGTATGGTTATAGGAAATCATCTTGTTATTTTTTATAGTATAAGTAAGTGTTTTCAAAACAAATATATACCAATATACATTATAATTGTGGATGTAGCTCTAGAATGGATGTAACTAGTGGTAACACCCAAAAAACCCACTTTTATATGGACTTAAATGGAAAATGGTGCATTATAATGGGTCTTGATACACACTTTATTTAATACTCAATGGCGATATGTCTGGTTAACAACAATATTTTTAGGAACCATTATGAAGGATATATAGAATTTATAATTGTTTTTATGGGATTTTAAAAACATTTTAAAGAATGATATTTTAAGATATGAACTCCTTTTATAAATATATGATTTGTAAAAGTGGCATGTTTCTCACTAAGGTTTTCTTCTTTTAGAAAAGAAGGTTGTAAATTGGTGGAAGTTCATGAATTATGACTAAAATAAATGATAGACTGATTTCATTCCAATAGAAGTTGGAATGGAAAAAATTCTCAAGGATTATGAATCAACTAACTCATGTTATGAAGAATAACTTGAATCCAGTCAAGAGACCAGATTCACCAAGAATGGAACAAATTTTTATTTAGTCCTTCATGTGTCAAAACCACCTTCTTTTAGTGGATCTGCTAACAAATTTATTACTAAACAGTGCATAATCTATATAGAAAAGATATTTTCAATACTCATTTGTTTATAGAATGATAAGGTTGCCCTAAAATTATACCTCTTAGAGGGATAACCATATAAATTCTAAACACTGATTAAAAACACAAATCCTAGAAGGGACGTTGATTCTATGGATTGGTAGGAGATCACGTGAGTATTTTTAAATAAAATGTTTCCTCATTTAATGCAAACTAATATGGATAAGTAATTACTAGTGCTCATGTATAAGGAAAATAAATATGTGGGAAGCAATGAAAATAAATTTATAAGTCATTATTTCTATACCTTTAGCTTTGTTATGAATCCTAAGGGAATGTTTGATAGATTATTCAATGTACTAAGACCTGATTTGTGGAGGAATTTAGAAAATTATGACAATGAAAGATTTGAGGAGAGACTGTGCAGTGCAATGAAGTTTGAAATAGAGTTTGGAGAGAAGTATTTGTCACATTGGTCAAATAAAAATAATATAATATGGGATCCAAACTCAGGGATGAACATTGATCATAAAAGATGATGAAAGAGTGTTTAAAATCCCACATGAATGAAATGAGAGAAGAATCATTTGTTGAATTGATTTAATGGGAAAGTAAAGAGCTAAAAGTGTGTAAGTGATATTCATATATCTCAAAACTATATTGGAGAGGTGAATCCTCACCCAATAAAAAATAAAAATATGAGTAAGACGGTGCTTGAGAAGATGAAAGTTCATTGCTTCATTTGTGGAAAACTTGGGCAATTGAAAAATAAATGCCCAAATCATATGATAATGGATGGAAACAACCATCATTTTCAGAATAGGCTAATAGATTATGGTTAATCATTTTCTATCAATAAGGTTGAAGTGGAGGCTCTGAATGATGTGGTGGAAGGTACACTCAATGTGCTCTCAAAGGAAGAATTTATTTTTTTTCTAGTTCTATTCTTTTTTTCATTCATATTTTCTTTGAATATAGAATCAATAGCTAATCTTTTAGAATTAGTTTTATCATTCAAGACTCCTAGAGGAATTATCCTAGAATTAGTAGTGTATAGATAATCTAGTATTATCATTGGTGAGTTCAATATCATTTAAAATCTTGTATTTATTCCCATGGTAGTATTGGACACAATACTATAGATAGATTGGCTCTAAAAGCATAATTCAATGAAAAACTCATGAACTAAAGATATTTTAATAATAATGAATGGAAAAATTAAATTATTTTCAAATGAGATATATCCCAGCCTAAGATTTTTCTAGAATCACCTCCCATAGAATTAATTATGTAGATGATTAGTAGAGAGGGAGAATGAAATTGAAGTATAACGATAAAGGATTTCACCATCATTTTTGAATTAATTGATATATTTCCTAAATTTTAACCTCGATCTTCCCCAAAAATTGATGTAGATATTTCTATTCAACTCAATCCAATATCCATATTGATATCAAAGACCCCATGTTGAATGGAAAATATGGAGTCATATGAATTAGAGAAATAAATTAAAATCATTATGAGAATTGATTTATCTATCCAAAAGTGTCTTCTTGTGGATCATCTATTCTTTTTGTAAATAATTTTCATGGATCAATGTGTTTATGTACTGATTACATAGAACAAAATAGGATCATAGGGAAAAAAAATTCCCTCCTGTAAAGATTGATGATTAATTTGATCCGTATCATTGGGCTGAATTCTTATCCAAGACTTACCTCAGATATGGGTATAATTAATTTAGGGTTAAGAAATAATATATTCCAAATACTAACTTCTAAATAAGATATGGGAATTATGAGTCTATTGTAATTCCCTTCATCCGGAATAATGCTACAGCTCTATTTATGGACTTGATGGATAGAGCCTTTATGGACTACCTTGATAAATTCATTGTAGTTTTTTATGATATTTTGATTTATTCCATGATTCATGAGGAGCATGCGGATCATATGAGGGTCATATTGGGAACTCTAATGAAGTATAATCTATTTTGATAATTTAGAAAATGTGAATTTTAGTTACAAAAAAGTTGCATTATTTGGGAACATTTTGACTCATAAAGGATTATTAGTTGACCCAACAAAGACAAAGGATGTAGAGGAGCGGCCTTATCCTATAATGGTAACTAATATTAATAGTTCCATTAGTTTAGAAGGAAATTTTAGGAGGTTTGTGAAAAACTTTTCATGTCTTTCTTATCCACTGAAGAATTTAACTAAAAAAATTTATAGGTTTATTTGGAAAAATGAGTGTGAAGAAATATTATAAGAATTGATGAATATATTGATTAATACACATGTGTATACTCAACCCTATGTTGGAGAATGATTAACTATTCAGAGCCATGCATATCTGAAATGGATTGGGGGTATCATCTTGAAAAGTCCCATGTGGGTTGCTTTTTCATCTCAACAGTTAAACTATCAAGAGAAAAATATTCTTACACATGACCAAGAGTTACCAAAAAAATTTTCAATAAAAATATAGAGGAACACACTTTATCTAGAGAAATCTCATATATACACAGACCACCAATGTTTGAAGTTTATTTTCACACAAAATAAATTGAACACGAGACAAAAGAGATTGTTAGAACTTCATAAAGACTAAGACTTTTCAATTCATTATCATCTCGTAAGAGAAAATAAATTTGGTTATGCATTATGTTGGAAATACCCTGTTGTGCTAACATTGATGAGGATTTGACGAGATCCTTCTCTCAAGGTCCTAGTAAAGTTTGAAAATGGAATCATACGAGAAGGTACATAATAAACTATATCCAAAATGATTTCATGGCCATAATTATTATATAATGTCAAGAAAGATAAAATAGAATATCCTTTGTAACAAGTAAAGATAGAGGTAGGGTAGAATGGGAAGTTTCACGATTTAAATAATGATCAATAAGGTGTATTGAAATTTCATTCAGTGGTATGTATCCCATATATCCTGGAGATAAATAATGATATTATGAATGAATCTCATAGCTTGACATTCTCTATACATCATGAAAGCACTAAAATGTAAATGGTCCTTCATGATTTTTATTGGTGGGATAATATCAAAAGGGAGATTTTATTTTGAAGGTTGGGGCCAAATCCTAATTTATAATTAAAGCAAAGCAATGGCCTATTTAACTCGGTAGAGGGACACCCATTACATTGCCCAAACACCCAGTGGGCTTTTACTTCATTACATGGCCCATAGGCGCAAATTGTTTGCACAAGGCCAATTCTGTGAATAGTACTACTATTATACCTGCCTGTTATAGTACCACCTAGTACCTGCCACTACTATAGTGCCCTGCCACCATGACAGTGACATGCCACCGCTACATTTCCCGTTATTGCTACAGTTCCACCACTGCTACAGTACTCTACAGTACTGCTATAGTGCCCTGCACCCAATGGGTTTTGAACCCAAATTTTTTATGTAAGATTACAGGGTGCTTACCATTAAGCCATACCACAACTACAAGTGAAGTTGGAGACATAATTTTATAAAGAGGTAATGAAACCACTACCTATAACAACATATAAGTGAGAAAATATATCTATGGAATTATTTACTAGTCTCCCAACAAAATCCAATGGAAATAATGAAATATGGGTTATATTGGATTATCTCACAAATACCACCCATTTTATCACTATTTAGGAAGACTTCTCCCTTGACCAACATATCAATATATATGTAAGGGATGTGGTGGGGATGCATAAGGGATGATTTTTATCATTTATGATCAGGATATATGTTTCACATCAAAATTATAGAGAATTCATGAACATGATCTGAATACTGAATTGAATTTCAGTATGGCTTATCACCCACAAACCAATTGCCAATCTAAAAATACTATTTAGAAACTCAAGGACATGTTGATAAAATGTTCAATTGAATCTAATGTTGGATGGGATCAACACCTACCATTAGTTGAGTTATTATACAACAGTAACTTCCACTCAAGTATTCAAATAGAAATATATTATGATTTATATGGGAAACGATGTATAATTCATAATTTTTGGGATGAAGTTGGGGAGAGGAAATTTATTGGTCATGATCTTGTGCAAGAGATGATAGAAAAGGTTTATTCCAACCAACAACTTATAGAGGCTTCTTAGTGTTTTCATATGTTCTATGTTGAAAACTGTCAAAGGGACTTGGAGTTTGGTATTGAGGGAAAAATTTTACTTTAGATATCACCATGGAATAGATTCATTCAATTTGGGAAGAACAAGAAGCTTACCCAAAGGTACATTTTCCCTTTTTAAATCATTGATCAGATAAGAGTACTGTATTATTGTCTATAAAATCCATGAAATATAGATCAAGTTAATGATTCATTCCATGTAACTCTATTGATGAAGTACATACCTAATACCAGACATGTACTAAATCCATATTTTGTAAAATTGGTACATGACCTCTTTTATGAGGAGTAGTTGGTGGATATATCAGACCATAGAGACATCGTTCAACCCGTCAAGACTAACCACAATGTCAATGTGTTATAAGGGAACAATAAATAAGCAGTAGTAGCATGGAAAATTGAGGGGTCAACAAGAATAAAGTACCCTCACCTTTTCCCAACCAAGAGAATGAGTTGAAATTTCAGGGATGAAATTTCTTAATTGGAAAGATGAAATGACCCTGATTTTTTAAATGATAATTGTTTCCTAAATAAATATATGTTACATAATATTATACTAATAAAAATGTTAGATTGAAATAATGATTTAGATGACCAATATACAAGAGGGGGTAAATTTTATACTTTAAAAATTCATTGAGAACATATAAATTTGTTTAGAAACCATTCTATTTATTAACAAAGTTAAAAAAAGTAAAATTCACAAAACCTCTAAGTTCTACAAACTTGCCTGATTTGGGAAATATGATTATGAGAATGTAGTTTCGAAAAAGTAATTACGGAAATGAATCTAAACAAAAGTTTTAAAAGATAATGATTCATCCTTAAAGTGTATGGAATCTCACTAATCAGAGTATACAAGTTTAAGGAAGTATAAGATAGTTACAAATTCCTCAATAAACATAATGTAGTGGAAACCATAAAACAATACAAGTAAATAGTATTAAATATTTTAACCAAAAGAGAAGGGTATCCATAAACCTTGGATAAATTTACCTTGATTTATAATATTAAGAAATTGTTTCCTACCCACACAAGGGTATGCCCTCGATACAAAGATCGGAGTATTTCTTTCTATCCCTGGAAGACCTCAAACATCAAGGTAGTTGGCAGCACTGTCATCCTATCCCCGAAATCCCTCAAATGTAATCACCAACATTCGGAGTCACGCGAAGCAATTCTGAACAAGATGATCAGTACGCACAAATAAATAAAGTATATCTCTATAGAAATCACTTTAGTAGCATGTATTCTCTATATTTATAATCTTAATCATCACGGATAATGTTTTGTGCTCATTAAAATGAGATTCTATTTATAGGAACAGCTTCAACGGTCGGCTCCCTCCTCCAACGTTCATATTTTTCCATGAATTTCAAAAGGACTTGTACACGTGTCACTCAAACAATGGTTAGTTAGTAACTGAAAGAATGGCATCGTTTTATAATCAAAACCTAAGTACGAACATATATGTATGCTTAACCAGATTCATTTTTCGAAGTTTAAGGAAAAAATGAATTTTCACAGTCTAACTAAAAACTATTTGGTGTCTATAATACATGGATATTCGTATTCTATTTTCAAAGGAATTTGGAACCTAAATTCTATAGAATTCCAGTTTCAAAATTTTAAGGAAATTCAGATTCTGAATTCATAAGAATTCAGATTTTAAATTCATAGGAAGTTGGAGTATGAATTCACAGAATTCCATAGTCTAAATTCCATTGAAATTCGGATTCTGAATTCATAGTAATTCAGAGTCAGAACTTAAAAGTTCAGAGTCTAAAATCAGAATGTTCGGAACCAAAATTCAGAGAATTCAGAGTCTCAACTCAGAAAGTTCTAAACCTAAATTTAGAGAATTCAGAGTTTGATCTCAGAATGTTGAGAACCTGAATTTAGAGAATTTAGATATTGAATTTGGATCCTGAAAAAATAATGCTTTACATCTATGAATTTTGTATTCTATTTTTTTGTATACGAAGACGAATTGTATACTTAGATAAAATATGAACAATTAAAAAACATGGTAAGGATATATTTCCTTGTGGAAGGAAAATTTTCCTTATGAGAGTAATGCATTGGGTAAACGCGATTTCCCTTAAGATAAGGTGTTTGTGATTTTATAAACAAGGTGTAATGGAAAAGAAATAAGGAAACCTTATTAACTCAACAATCTCCCCCAAACATGAAGGAATAAACAATTCATAAGGAAACCTTATTAACTCAACAATCTCCCCCTTTTTGGAAATCATAAACATACTTAAAAAAGAATATAAGGACATAGAAATTTTATGAACTTGTAAATAAAACTTATCTCCCATAACACATGAAAAATGATGAATGCAACTAACTCCCCCTTAGGATTTGGACACACTATTGAACATATTCTAGATTTCTAGAATGAGACTTAGCATTCAATTACATACGATAATCTTCTTGGATAAGAACTCCCCCTTAGATGAAATCCCCCTTAGGAAAATTTCTTCTTTTCTTAGTATTCATTTTTCCTTTCTCCCCCTTTTTGATTTTCAAAAAGGATTAAATGGAATTGAATAGATAATATGGTACCTGAAATGTTAGTACATGAGAACAAAATATATGAAGAGTAACAAAAAATTTCATTAGGATTGAAAAAATTTATAAAAGGAAAGGATAAAAAAAAGATCGGAATTGAACAATTTTATCCTTCCTTCTCCTTTGGAATCAACTTCTTCACAATAGTATTGAGCTTCCTGAGCTCCATGTGATCTTCCTCTTCACGTTTGAGAATCTTATCCTAGTCTTGGTTTTTCTTTTCTAAGGCTTTGACTATTTCTTATTGAGCCTTACGAAAATAAGCCCGAGCCTTCAAGGCTTCTTCCATCTTGACAAGATTTTCTTCTATATCAATCCTGATATCCCTTTCTCTCTTCCAACTCTGAGAAACTAAATACAACTTCCCATTCAGATCTATCACTTCATGAATCCACGAATTTTGTTCTACAATTAGATTTTCCTCAAATGTGTTTGAGAGATCCTTGATCTTTACATCTTCGCTGTCAAATGCGTCCTTGACACTCACTTGGAAGTCATCAAGAATTATCATATCTTCTATAGTTTTCCTTGAACAACTCACCATTTTATTGCAATATCTTTTTTGGGCGTCATAGTTTATGAAAATTGTTTGGAAATCTGCTTCAAGCTTGACACACTTATCTATCACCATGGATACTAAATCCAATTTATGATTTAGGGTGTGTTGAAGCATCTGGAATCTGGAGTATATACGAGGAAATATTAGGATAGTACCAACAAGATTATTCGGGGAATGAACTACCAAATCATGTACTAGAGAAGATGATTCTTTATCTGAAATTTTACTTGGTGAGGGCACTTTCCCTATATCTGTAACTTTACTCTCTGAAGAACCACCATCGTCCTTATTCCTTACAACAGCCTTGGTTGGTTTAACAACAACCACCTGTTTTCCCTTATCATCCTTCAAAATGGTTTCCACTTATTCAGGAGATTCATGGTCACTAGCTGACAGCTGAACAATTTTTTCCTCCTCTATCTCTTCCTTCTCATCTCATGCCTTAGCATCTTCTGGATTAATGAAATCATGATTAGAAATTTCTTATTCTTACAGCTTATTCACTTCTTCTTCAACCATGTCATCTTCAAATTTCACATCTTTACCAGGGGTAGAAAGCTTTGAAGTCTCATCTTCATAAGTTCAGATTGAAATCTTCTCATATGGACATTCCTTCTCATAAAAATATTCTACTTACTTAATGAGATCTTCGGTATCACCACTTCTTTCTTCTTCCTCTTCTTCTTCCTCCACAACTTTTTCATATAATTTTTCTGGAGTCACATATTACTTTCTTAGTGTCTCTATTAAATCTTCTAATAAGAAGGATTTTGGTACCGAAATATTTTCAGAGTCTTTCTCAGCATACTTTGGAAGATATTGCACAATCTCTGCTTCAATCAACTACCACTTTTGTTTTTTTCTGTTTCATTTTTTCCAAGCTCATCGGCAGTCGTTTCTTTTAAATATTTTCCTTCAGTAGGATCCTAACCTAATCTAGGCTCCCATGCTTTCTTTATCACCATGTCTTCCCTCCATTTTTATATTACCTCATCCAGGTATTTGTTTTCTTCTTATGCTTTGGTGGTGCGGATTGTGTTTCCTTAGCCATTGGAGTTTTTTCTTTGTCTTCCACTACCTTTAACTTCCTCTTCCTTCATAAATTTTTATAGGTCTCAACAGCCTCCTGTTTCTTCGATAAGGCTTCTTATTCTTCCTCAGGAATATCATAAAATTATTCTAATTCTTTAGAAAAACCAACATTCATCCTCCTCAAAGTATCATCACTTACCATCATATTATTATAATTCCTTGGCATAGAACTACAAGGTATTTTAAAGGACACTAAACAATGAACAATGAGATTTGAGAAAATGGTTGGATACATACAAATTCGAGCCTTCATATTTCCATTCTTTATATTCTAAATTGTAATCAGAATATGCTTGACTAGGTTAATCTTTCGTAGATTCACCATGAAATCCAGCATATACATGTCAATATTCTTCAAAGTAGCTTGATGTTCTTTAAGATGATGGAATCAAACTTAGGAAAGAAATTTGGATGTACAAACCTTTCCAAATAAATATTCCATTAAAAAATTGGCATGAAATATGACATGCATTTTTGGGAAGATACTTCAATAGACATTCAGAGTTGAGAAAACCCTGAAAATACAGAATGAGCTTATATAGGAGGTCAAGGCTTCAGAACACGACAGCTTTGGAATTGATGTGGGACAACCATTTTGGGTTTTTATATAGTATTTTGGGGCGACGGTTCATCTTCCATGCTCAATCCAATTGTTGAAAAATCTTTTGATCAGATCTGACGGTTGAGATGATAGCTAGAAGGATGTTTTGATAGAATCCGACCTTTTGATTTTTTTAACAAAAACATTAAGATTTAATAAAAAGAGAATACAATAATTTGAAAACGGTTGAAAATACCAACAAGTAAGAGAATATTACAAAAATTTATGAAATGAAAAATACCTTTCAGAGTGCTTAAGAAAATTATTCGTATTGTGGAAAATTCTTCTTTAAGAACATTAGATTCCAAAACAAATTGATTACAAGATTTTTCAACTATTAAATAATTTTAAAACTACATTAAATTTATTAAAAAAATATTGCAACTAAAAATTTCCATTAAGAAAATATTAGACTACAAAAATCTTGATTACGAAAAATATTGAACTAAAAAAACATTATTACGAAAAATGTTGAAGTAAAAAATCATCATTACGAAAATTTTAAGAATACACAAAATTTAGAAAAACTCACTAAGAAAATTTTTTTATGAATGATTTAGATATTCTGAATACAAAAATAATTATTACAAGATATTTAGAAAATTTTACTACGAAAATATTTATTACAAAACATTCTGATAATTCGACGATGAAAATTTTTAGACTACGAAAATATTTTGAGAATGAAAATTTTATAAATATAACAAACAAATTTACTCCCCATATGAAATGGGGTTTCTTACTGTAAGGAGACTGGTTTCAACAGGAATTTATTAAAGAATATTACATTACAGTTATCATTCTTAACTTCTATTTAATGTATTTAAATATATCAGAGGGTAAATATTTCATGAAAATATCAGCAAGTTGATCTTGTGTTATGATAAATTGATGAATAATAATTGTTAGGTTGGTATGGAGTATGATATTCTTCTCAGATACCAATTGTTAGATCGAAATAATAATGTATATGCTCAATATAAAAGGGGGTGAATTGTATACTATAAAAATTATTTGGAAACTTTTAATGTCGGTTAGAAACCACTGTATTGTTTAATAAGGTTAAACAAGGTAAAATTCATAAAACCACTATGTTCTACCAACATGATTGATTCCGGAAATATGATTCTGAGAATGTAATTCGAAAAAAATAATTCCAGAAATGAAATTTAACAAAAGTTTACAGAGATAATGATTCTACCATAAAGCATATAGAATCTCACTAATCATAGTATACAAGTATAAGGAAGTATAAGATAGCTATACTTTCCTCAACAAACAAAATGAAGTGGAAAACATGAAACAATACAAATAACAATTAGAAAATATTTTATCCCAAAGTGAAGGGTATCCCACAACTGTGGATAAAGGTACCTTGATTTATATATTCAAGAAAGTCTGTCTTACCCACAGTAGTGTAATCCATATATACGAAGATCAGATTCTGTCTTTCTATCCCAACAAGCCCTCAAACTTCACGGTAGTTGGCACCACTTTCTTCCAATCCCTGGAATCCCTCGAATGTACTTAGCAACATTTGGAGTTGCACGAAGAAATTTGGAACAAGATGTTCAGTATGGATAATGAAATAAAGTCTCTCTATCTCTAGAAATCACTTCAATAGTAGGTAATCTCTGGATTGATCAACTTACTCATCTAGGTTAACGTTGTGAGCTCATTCAAATGAGTTTTTTTATAGGATCAACTTCAACAGACAGTTCCCTCCTCCAACGGTCATATTTTTGCTTGAATTTCAAAGGGACCTATACATGTGTCACTCAAACAATGGTTAATTAGTAACTGAATGCGCGACATCATTTTATAATCAAAACATGAGTATGAAAAAATATGGTTTCTTATGAAAATTAAATTTTTCGAAGTGTAAGGAAAAATTAATGTTCGGAGTCTGACCAAAAACTATTCAGGGTCTATAATAAAAGGATATTCAAAATCTGTTTTCAAATGAATTAAAAACCTAAATTCTATATAATTTCGGAGTCTAGATTTAAAAGAAATTCGAAATCTTAATTCATAAGTATTAGTGTCTAAACTCATCAGAATTCATGTTCTGAATTCATAGAATTCCCGAGTCTGAATTCCAAGGAATTTTGTAGTCTAAATTCATAGGAATTCAGAGTTTTAACTTAGAATGCCTGGAGTCCGAATTCAGAGAATTCGGAGTCTAAACTCAGAATGTTCAGAACCTGAATTTAGAGAAATCAGAGTCTGAAATCCAAATGTTTGGAACCTGAATTCAGAGAATTCAGTGTCTGAACTCAAGAAGTTCGGAACCTAAATTCAGAGAATTTAGAGTCAGAATTCAGAATCCAAAAACAGAATGTTTTATAACTAAGTATTTAAGATTCAGAGTTTTTTGATATGAAACCGAATTTTATACATAGATAAAATATGAACAATGAAAAACATTGTAGGGATAAATTTCCATGGGGAAGGAAAATTTTCCTTATGAGATTAAAGAATTGGGTAAAAGATATTTTCCTTAAGATAAGGTGTTTCTGATTTTCAAAACACGGAGTAATGGAAAAAATAAATAAGGAACCCTTATTGGCTCAACAATCACACCCAAACATGAATGAATGGAAAATTCATAATGAAACCTTATTGACTCAAAAAAAGTATAGAAATAGACAAAATTTTAAACCATTAAAAATTATCATTACATTAGTCCTCTATGAAACTAATAAAAATTCTACGCATTACAACCAGAAAAAACTATCAAATAGAAAATGAAAAAATTTGAAACTAAGTATCAATATAATATAATATAATCATAACCCTCACTAAAAATGATATATAAATGAAAAAATATTAGTAAACCAATCAAAATATTAATAAATAAAAATATAAACTTAGGTAGAAATTGTGGTGAATTATGAGTGTAATAATTAGGTTGAATTTATTGCTTGTAAAAGAAAATGTGATCATTGGAATTTGATAGTTATATGACTATTTTACCAATATGATTGTTGTTTAATATAACAATTTGTTAAATTTAATGTACAAAAATATACCTCTGGGTGACAATTTTAACATTAAAATTAATGTTTATAAGTATTAATGACAATGTATAATTCATATAGATAATAGAGTTTATAATCTCAAAAGTAGATTCTTTCTGTTTGAAGCCAATTTTTCAGAAAATGGGTGGTAGGTATCATCCATGGGTTTCTCCCCTAACAAATCTCAATATGATCTTAAAAAGGTGAATCTTGAATGAAATATCCTTTGGTATAAGTTCAAGTTATTGCATACTATGACATTTTCAAAGTAGTCGAGTAACAGCATGAAACAACCACTACTGCACACCTCACCCTTAGGGTGCATGAGGGTGTAATAAGAGGATACTGGTTCGAAAACATACTTATATAAAGTCTAAATTACATCATATAAATAAAAAATTTATTCCATCAATTCCACCTAAGAATTTTATTATTAATAAAATATACGTTTAGTAGAGATGAATTGGAAAATTTAATTTTTTGGATTCAAATAAAAAATTATTATAATTTTTTATAAAATATATATAAATTTATATTAAATGATGTTATTTTTAATAATATTTTTTATTATATATACTTTCAAAACTCACTTATCAAAATATAAATGATAAAATAATCTTATAATGGCCTAGGAAATGATTTAGGTCAAAGAAATTTAGGAAGGCCTTAAAAAATATTATTTTTAAATATTTATGGTCGTTTATATTTAAAATTTAAAATTATCATATTTAAAGTATTTTTATAACAAAATAAACATCATTTTTAAAATCATCATGTAGAAATTAGTATATGGTGATTTTATGAAAATTTTCTAAAATAATTTAATTTTTTTGTGAATAGTAATAATACAGTTTTGGGTTTTTAGTATATTTATTGACTTCATAATTATGTCATAGTGATTTGATAATTAATTAAAAATAAAAAATGATATAAAATTTTTTATTTTATATATATTATGTATTTTAAAATATTTTAATCATTTTCTAAACCCTATATGTGACTTTCTAGTGTCTAAAATGGAAGCATTGACTTTAATAACATTACATTTTTGAAACATAACTTTTCAATGCCAAAGAAAATTATAAAAAATAATGATAATTTTTTAGCATAATATTACATATAATTTTACCCAAATATATAAAACCTTTTGAAAAAACCATTTGAAATCCAATGTCTTTTCCTTTCCCACTACATAGTTTTCTAATACCCTTATTTGGAAATTATTAAACAATTCCTCCTCATTCACTATAAATACTCACACATTTCTCAATTTCATAACACATGAATTCCATAATAAATGGATTTCTAGTGGTTTTACCTCTTCTGGAGTCCCCAATAGTGTCATCAATCCCCCATGGTTCTATTTCTCATGATCTCGGAGTAACTCTTCATGGTAAGAGAATTACCATTCGTTCCACATAAATATAAGAACCTCTTTTTGTATATGTATTCTGAATGTTATGGTCAATAAATTTTGTTACACATTTTATCATACCCATACTTCCATATTATTTTTTATCAATGGGATAACCTTTTCCCATATAATTTTATCATTTTCTAAAACCACATTTTTCGCCCATCATGCAGCAGAATTTTCATCTCAAAATTATTTATTTTATATGAGAAATTCTATATTCCTTTTTATTTGAATACCCCAACCTCTTTCTTTTCAATTAGTATTCAAAAATAATTATACGTGAATTTTTTACTTGGGGATTTAAATATATGAAACTCAAATTTTCTTTTGTGTGTTAAAAATGATGTAAGGATCTTGTATATAAGAACATTGTACACTAAGATTTTTAAACAAACAAGTTTTTGTTTCACCATGGGTTATTAATGAAATGATTTATTATTATCTATTTCAATCAAATGAAATTTATTCCTATGACTAGTTCTCTTTGATAGTGATCAAATTCATTGGGTCTCTAGAGATGACATTTTTTATAAAGCCTTGATGAATAACATTGGTAATTTTAATTTACAACACTTTGGTGATTAACCATTTTGATATGCTTATGAATATCTAATTTCAATTTTTTATCCACATGAACATGTTATGGTTAATGTTACTTTTATTATGATATTCATCATGATCTCTTATTCATTATATATTTTTATTTCTAATGTTATTATTTATATTAATAATGATAACATGATAAATATTTCCCATTCTTATTCAATTATGCGGACTCTTGCTCAACCCTTTCATTTGATGTATGTATAAAGGTTATGAGATGCAGTAAATGTAACATAGGTTGAACCCATGAATGTTTGATCTAGTGTAATTATAATAATTTTTTATGTCTTCATGTATTTTTTATCTTATTTCCATGATACTAATAATTATTAGATATTATTTTTATACAAGGTATTAAAATTAATTTAATAAAAAAGGAAGGAATGTGTACTACATGTTCTTGGTGAAGAGTGTATAAATATGAGGTTTAATGTTATAATTTATTTTATAATGTCTCACATGGATTAAACTATTTAAAAATTTTATATAGAACCTTGGAACTCAACATTTACACTACTATGGTTTGTGTATTGAAGAGTTGGGTTTAGTACCTAAATGTAGTGGTGCACAACATTGGAGTTAGACACACCATATAAATGTTATGATCCATGGTCTCTAGAAAAATATAGGGAAATTATTAATGGTGGATGTTTGTGCAAAACATCTGGTATTGAAAAAATGTTTGGTTTTCATTGGGGGATTTCATCCTTCATGAACACTGCAACTGATCAAGTTAGGTTTCACGGGGAAATTTCCAACACTATTTTAAGAGTCATAGGGCCAATGTGAGATTTCTCATACATATTCTCTATTTATAGGAATATATGTGTAGGATGGTGTCATGTGAGATCATGAGAGATTTATTTGTTTGAATGAGATCATGAGACCTCAACATCATTATCTATATCCAAAAGAATGGGGGTCAATATACAATAAATAGAAAATAGTCTTTCCATGTGCTGGGTTGTAAAACCTCATTTTTCTGGTTTCACTCATGGTTTTATCACACAACTATGTAATGTGTGAGTTTAATTCCATTTTTATTTT
Organism: Viscum album; assembly: GCA_963277665.1. NCBI lineage: Eukaryota > Viridiplantae > Streptophyta > Magnoliopsida > Santalales > Viscaceae > Viscum > Viscum album. The sequence goes on from OY728120.1 coordinate 400,731,128, forward strand.
ATGTTAATTATATAATAAAACTATTTAATGTCTCCTTTCACATTAAAATGATATGTGTGCCAATATTATTGTTTCATGATGGTTGGAAAATTTACCTATTTCCTAGACTTTTTCTATTAGTAATTTATTATCATCATTATTACATGAGACTATTGGTGACCCATTTCTCACCCAAGTTACTTTCTGTCCAATCATGGGACATTCACTCATGTGATCAAAGTTGTGCACACACATCTCATCTCTTCTAGAATGATCCATGGGTTGTGTTTTTTCACTTATTTGGATAAAATCCATTTTATGATGATTGATAATTATTTTGGGAACTAAAAATATATTCTAACTAATTCAAAACATATTAAAACTCCTCTAAAAATATAAAAAGTAATGTATAAAACCTACTCTATTGAGAAAACCATCATTGGATACATGGAATATTTTGGTTCATGCATCCTATAGGAATTGATCTCGGTTTTCAGGTCTATCAGAAGTCAACTCCATAGATATGCTAATTTAATATGGCCTTTCTAGACTATTGAAGGATTACTCTATAATGATATCAATCTAGGATTACATAGTATGATTATTATAAAGATTTTATTAGTAATGAGGCCTTAGTATATGATCTTGTGGTGGAGGAAATTTATCCAGGTGGATTTCAAGAAGTACCGTTATCTGTTGAGTGATTATTTTCATCTATTGTACCAAAAAATGCTGAATATTGGATGAGTTTAGTTTTTTGAGTTCTACAGTTTGAGACCACCTGTGAAACCCCAAATGTAATAGTCTTACTTGTATTATATTATTTTTTCTATTCATTTGTGGTTTTGAGTTTCAGTTGGTGATAAATTTAATATTAACATTTTTTATGATTTTTGGCAGGTCCATGGTTAGCCTATATGGTTATTAATAACCGGGTGGTCCCTGCATAGATGTGCCTACCATATGAACAAAGACTTTTAGCAAGGAATAATCATGGATTTCAAACTATGTTGAAATCACACAAGACTATGAATAGACTTTGTCATGTCTAGGATGTGGCACACCATTTATGAAAACTATTTAGAACCCTTGTAGAAACATTGTGGGTTTTATTTGGGGAGGCAATAGCTCCGGAATGGATAGCGCATAGTTTTCCATAACATGTGTTTAAACTATGTGGAATGTCTATACTGACCCAAGATTTTCATATATTATTTTCATGTCATTTTAATAATAAACAACATAATTGTTTTACATTAAACGATAAAAGGTTTAATATTATACGAAAATTTTAATTATATATCAGTTATAAAAAAGAAAACATGAAAATTATCTAAATCATTATTCCTTATCCAATAAAAATATCTAATTTTATTCATATCATATGTATTCACATGAGGATATATATATAATAAATGGGTGGACTAAATCCAAGTAATGGTAGGGGTATCGTAATAGAAATTAGTGGCATAAATCAATAGTACATGGGTGAGGATAATCATCATAAACAATTCATGGACATGGAATCATCATTATAAGCATTATGAATACATTTGAAAAATTCATGGAATGTGGTGATTCATAAAAATGAATCATCATGTCATAGTGTTCAAATTCCACATGTAGTTGGGAACAAAGATAATAAAATTTTCACATGTAGCATATGTGAAAAAATCATAACATCATCATTATATACAAATATAACATCATTTCCAGGAATAAAACACAAAATATAATTAGATGCATCACATTAACCAATGAATTTGGGGGGATATAAAATTTATTTCAAACCCATCACATCATGATATTCACATAATCATGTAAAACACATAGAACATATAACAATCACGGTCATGAAATAACCAATGGAAATGAATATGTTTTATAAGGATTTCATAAACCATTTTTTCATTAATAAGAATTGTGGTTTCCAAAATAATAATGGAAGACATGTTTGGAATAAATATCATCATTATTGAGAGAAAAATAAACAACTGAAGAGGAGTAAAAGATTTGTTTTCAATGAAATATATTTTTGGGAAATCATTGAATTTTGATGAAAAATAATAGTGGAAACATGTGTATCCCTAAAAATAAAATGTAAGAATATTGAGAAGGTATATATATAACATTATAGGAATATAGATAGTGAATATTTTCATAATGTGGGAAAACCCAAATAAAAGGAGTTGGGTTAATGAATCTCCCTACCATAAATCACAATTTATTTCACCACTTTTCCTCCTCCTAAATAATATAAATAAATTATTAAAAAAATGAAGTGTATTATATTAATTTATATCACTATTTTTCAATTATTAAAATTTGATAATATTTTTTAGTTTTTTTTATTGATGTTAAATCATTTTAATATCATGTTTTCTAAAAAAATTCATTTTTATTCATTCTCGATATTTTGTTCAACATCATTTATAAATAAGTATAATTGATTAAATAAGATTAAAATAAATACATTCATAAAGATATATATACCAAACATAATTTTTAATAATGTGCCATAATCTTGGTGATAAGAAAACAATTAGAAACATTCTCATTATAGGTTAACCTATCATTAAAGGGAGATTTTAAAAAGAGTAGGAATGGGGTGTAGTAAAATTTAATATGTTATAAATATAATACCTATGTAGGTTAACTTCATTAATATAATTTTACAATACTAATTATTTGAACTTATAATATTTTGGTTCTAAAGGGGTGGATAAAAATAGAAATAGGATAGGAGAATTATAGGGAGAATTATTTTGAACATGCCTTCTACTCAGTGTTGTTTCTTCTATAATGCATTAAATCATCTGATGATCAAAGTTGGATGGCTCTAGAATATACCTATATATTATAGTATGTATATTATAGAGGAAATTGGGGTATATTATTCTTCAGAATGTAATGTTGGAATGGTGTTCCATGTGGTGGGAGACGATTTATTTATAAATGATGATATGGAAATTTTTTAAATAAAATATTAGATTAAATACTATACTAATGTTAAAATTGTTAATATTATAATAATAATTTAATTAAATATAATTATTTTATTAGATAAAATCACTTTATAATTAGATTCCATAAGTTTAATCAAAAGAAAATTAGGAAAATGAGAAAATGTTATTTTAATGTAATAATTTAGATTTTAGAATTTGAAGATATGTTTTTCGTTTGGAAATAATGTTTTTATTCTTTTAAGGAAAATTTTATCAAATTACATATTTTATGGTTGATCTAAAAGTTCTATAAATTAATAGATAATTATTACATGATGAATTTTGTAATTTAAGATACACCGGTCATGAGTAAAACTATATTTTTATTATTCAGTCAAAAATTGATGTATTTTAGAAAACATCCAAAAAATCATTGGAAACATTAAATTTTTTTATATAAAAAAATTAAATTTATTTCATCAATATAATTTCTATATTACTAAATTTTAATTTTTAATATATAAAACTTTGATTTTTATAAAATACTTTAACATACAGTGTATGAAAAATGTACTTGTATTTTATTTTAGTTTTAAATCATGATATTAATTTATGTGATTTTAATACACATATTCACTTAAATTAGTAATAATAAATATAATTTATGTCACATTTTATTATTTTGTGATTTAAGTATTATTCCGATGGTCATGTTACAAATTTTGATAGTCGGTTTAATATTCCAAATAGTTATCTTACTATTCCAATGTTAAAATTACTACTATAATGGTCACATTACATCCTATAAATACTAATTCATTTTATAATTCATTATTCACCTGAATTCCACTCAAGGTTTTTCATTTCTATTTTCTATATTGTCAATTGGTTTTCTAATATTTTATTTATTTTCTATAGTGTTGTTCATGGGGGATGATTTAAGCTGAACGGTGTGATCAAGAGTTCTCTATAGTAGTATTTCTATTTTCTATATTTTACCCCTGTAATATGTTTAATTTTAAAAGGTTTAGTCAATGAAAATTGTAATGATTTTTATTAATTAATTAATTTGGTGTTTTTTCTATATGTTCCCTATGTGTATAGTACTAATATAATATAATAGAAAACACATTTATTTGTGAAACAATTGTAATTTAAATAGTCTATATTGTTTTATTATTCCCCACATTAGAAATTTTATCCCTCTAATTTCAAATCATATTATAAATTGAGAATATGAGAGGGTGAATCTATTTTATTGTTTCCTCTAGTTCCCATGTCATATATTCAAACTTATGGCACTTCCACTACACTTTTACAATTGTATTTTTATGGGGGCATAGTCCATTTTATCTATTTCCCAAGAACTTCATTGGATGATCCTCATATAATAGGTCATTATCCTGTTGTAAGACCTCCAAATTCAGTATATCTAAAGTGTTAGGTATGTACATCCTCACGAGAGATACTTGGAACACCATATGAACTATTAACATTTTTTGTTGGTGAGTAATCTGATAGGACACTAATCCTATGTGATCGATAATCTCCCAATGACCATTGTATCATGGGCTAAACTTCCCTTTCATTCTAACCATTGAGAATCTCTTCCATGGTTATATTGAATGTTAAACATTCTCATAAACATAGAACTCCCAAACCATTAAATGGTTTTCCGCATATCTATTTTACTGAATTTGATTTACTTTTATATTTTATTGGGTGGATTGAAACATATACGTCATCACTTACACAAGATCAGGTACATTATGCTTTCATTCTCTAACTTCAATCTAATAAGAAGGATTTCTAAAGCTCTTTCCAAATAGAGCTTCATATGGATCCATTTGAATACTTTATTGGAATATTTTGTTATATATGAAGTCGAATAATGGTTTATTTTGATCCCATCTTCCTTTAAATTCCATTTATTAGGATATTAGCATGTCCTCAATTGTATGAATATTCATTTTAGATTTCCCATCAGTTTTGGGATGATAGACCATAATGAAATTCAATTTTTATTTCAAAGCATGTTGAAGACTTCCCCAGAATTTATATTTTAACCTTAAATCATGATCATGTACGATAAAAAGTTTCACCCCATATACCCGCACCACTTTAATTATATATGTCTCGAAATGTTTTTAAAGCATGAAATATTCTTAAATAGTGTTTAATTGGGAAGTCTTGTTTACTTGATTCACCACAACCAATATCATATTGTTTTCTTTGGACTTCTTTAGGGTACCTATGGAAAATAAAATGGTTATGTTCTTCCATTTTAACATGGTTATTTGAAATCTTTCTATCATTAACATGGACTTATATCACTATTAACTAACATGATGACATACCCAGAATCGTAATATATACTCATATATCACATTATTCATGTTGTCCCATTATAAGTGTTCTTAGAGATCATGATAAATCTATGTGCCTCTAGGAAGGAAGGAAAAAATGTTCCATGGAAATTTTCCTATAAATATTTCACTATCTCAGGTGGTGCAGGAACACAAGGCTAGTCTAAAAATTAATGAAACTATCCTTATCGATGTTGAACTTAGGTAAGAACCATTATATTACCATTTTTTGATGCCCTTGTTCATCCCTTTGTTCCTCCATGATCTTTTATTATATAATAGTATAGTAAATCACTTAGGCATGGTAGGATGTATTCCATGTAGCTAGTATTTTTTATATCTATCCTTTTTATATTTGTGGAGATGGGGTTTTTATCAATCTGCATCATGGGTAATGATGCAAGATATTTTATTCTAAGATCATTAGTTTACCTATTTTCCAATCTTGGATGGCAGTTAACACTGTAATAATAATCCTTGATTACCTCTAACAATATCCATTTATTAATTTTGAGATCATTCTGTTTGAATAATAAAATTTTCCTCTTGGTATTGGTTAATGTGTCTCGCCTCTATCGATATGGGTAGTTCCACCAAATCATCAAATAAAAGATCACATCTAGTTGATTTAGATCAAGAATCTGGTTGTTCTTACAATGCGTCTTAAATTATAATGTGGTATTTGATATCACTTAAGAATTATTCATGAGTATACAACCCAATAATTTCATCAAATAATCATTTTATATCAAAAAAAATTCTATACTAATTAGTATTGTGAGTAAAGGAGGTGAAATGACCCAAAATTTTCATACATAGATATTACATATTTTAGAAAAATATACATTAACTTACATAAAAACATGTATGAGAATCATAATGATTTAGTTCATTTGGGTACTAGGTACATAATATTCTTATTTAGTGATGGTTCATAAATTTTTCTTAAAAAGATATTCCAATTTTTTTTTCTTTATAGACTAACCCTATATAAAAACATTCTTTATATCCTCGGGGGAGGAAACATAAGAACGGATGAGCTCAGATGCTCAGTAAGGTTAATCAAGGGACAACTCATAAAGATAAAATGATAATAATGTTATGAGAATGTGATTATAACAAATTTAAACCGTACATGGCATATCAAAGTGCAAAATCATGAGTCATTATAGAAATATTTTTAGTTCATAATAAATGAATGAATAAAAATCAATAAACATGTTCCATAAAAGAATAAATTTGACATATGACATGGAATTTTGGAAACTTTATATACATAGAAAATAATTTCCTTATTAGTCGTGTTTTATATCCAATATTATCATAGTGGAATGGGTTAACTCCCCAAACCATCATAGTAGTCAAGGATCACTCCCAAGTCTATCCAAGAGGATAGACTACTTTACTGAATATTCTTCAATCCTATTTCAGGATTTTTTATATAAGGATATATAAATAATTAGATAATGCATTGGAGGGATATGTAGGTCCCACCTATATATGGTAATAATATAACTATCATATTTGGTTATAATGTTACCATCTTCCTATAAAGTAAATCACAAATTTTTTAGCTACAAAACATAAAACATTCATCATATAATAACCCATAAAGAGAAATATGAATTATAAACATTTTATCATAAAATAACTTGTAGAAATGAAACTGTTATCATAATCCATTGACTATTTCATCATATCATAACCCATCGAACAAGAATCGGGATTCATAATTATTTTATAATAGTAAAAACCATATAGAAGAAATAGGTTTCATAAACATCATATCATTATAATCATAAAATATTCAAATAATAAATAATAATTATATATTTAGATCATATCCCTAGTAAATAATAATGAATATCAAAAGATTTCATCATAGATTGAAAATTATTTTGAAATACCACTTAGAACACATTCGGAGGAAAATAAATTTTCTTCAAAATAAATTTTTTTTAAAAAAAATTGAAAGAAAATTTTGAAAATAAATTTATTTTAAAATATCCTTGATAACATATAAATGATAAATTAAAACATAATTATAATTTATCTTAATGAAAATATTCATTCCAAATTATAGAAAACATCTAAAAACATAAAATATTTTCAAAAATAATTTTCATTGAATTTTTTTAAACATAATAAATAATCCTCAAAAAAATAATGGTTATGATTGTGGTAAATTATATTCAAACCAAACGTGTTAAAATAAATATTCCTATCACATTTTTTGTAAATATTAAATGAGAATTTTTTGGAAGAGGACCTGAATAATAAATTGAATTGTTTTTAAAATAAATTTAAATTTTTTTAAATATTCCATCAAAAAAATTTGTATATTGATGAAAAAAATTATTTTTTTTAGAAAACATAGTTTTGGAAGAAAAAGGTGTTTTAAATTGAAGAGATAAATAAAGATTATTTTTCATAAAAAAGTTATATTATACTCATGAGTACAATAAAAGAGGAAAATTAATGTAAAACGTGATTCTTAATAATATAACCATTTTATAAGAAAATTCATAATTTTCTTGAGATATAAACCAAAATATTTTATCATCGGATGCATAAATGTAAACAATCCTTATAAATTGTGAGATTTTATCATAAAATCCTTACAACATTGGTAACATTGTGTCATAATCCCCAAAGAATAATAATGTTAAATTAGGCATAAAATATAATTTGAATAAATAAATTCATGATATTACATTGAAATTGGGCTTTATATACACCTCATAAAAGATGATAGCTGTATAACATAACATTTGTTTCATAGAAGGAAAATTGGGTCATAAATCCTTGAACGCATTGGAAACTTTTGAACCACAAACCCCCTAAAATATAAATACAAAAATTGATTTGAAAATAAACATAATTTTATGTATAGTAAGAAAAAATTAAATTCATGGTTAGTATATAAAATTCATAAAAGAAATTGGTGGTTAATATGGAATGTGTCTCATAGAAGTAAAAAGGTGAGACTGAAATCCACTACTATAAGTATCAACATCCTTAGTACATATTATAACCTCATGTATAATGATTATAAGATTATTATAAATCTATTAAAAAACCATATTCATATGTATCATAGCAAATATGATTTAATTATGAACATTTATTACCTGTTTATCAACAATTCCACATTAAAATCATATTTCGGGTAATAACTAATTTTTTCTTCTTGTGTGATTAAATTATGTTATTTTCTGTCCTTTTAATTTGATCATTGTTACACTATATAAATAATAATAATTATGATATAAATATCATATATATTCAATATTATTTAATTAATTGTGTCTTTTAATTGTTATATATGGAAAATGACATACACTATTACTATAGACAGTGGTTCGTACATATGTGTGAATTCAACATACATTTTATCTACATATTGAAAGAATAAAAGTAAAATAATATATTAACATTATAAAATAATTTTTATTTCATATATATCACACATATTTGGTAAATTTACCCTAATTAACTTTTATGAAAAGTGTTAGTGAAAAACAAATTTCATCACATTGATTGGTGGTAGTCTGTTGTGCACAGGAACTGTGTTATCATATCCCCCACTGAATGATAAATAATAATTTTTATGTTGTATCATGGATAATAAGGTATAATTATGTTATAAATATAATATGTATTCACTGAGTAGGTTGATGTGGAGACACTCATACACAAAGCTTCACAATAAGATCACTCGCATTAGGGATGATCTTCAATCATGGTGAAAGAACCCCCCCCCCCCCCCAAACACTAACTAGTATGTTCTTCACTAGTAGATTTATCATCTCAAATATAGCTTGGTAGATGGATGGAATTATCTTGTTTTTTGAAAGTACATTGACAAAAAAGAACATCTTTTTAGAAAGGTTACTCAAGTAGGAATGTTCGGCATGTGAGTATTTAATAACCAAATGGATTTGATAAGAATATTGTAACCCAGGTTACATTCATGATTGTATTAAGGGAAAAAACATGAACATACCCAATATTATTTTGGAAGACAAATGCACAAGGATTATCGGGATGTTGTGGGAAGTATGGTCAATGCTCATTTCAAATCACTACTCAGAGGCCCCAACACTAATATAAAACACATGTATCTAAGGAGGAAATTTGATGTCTTCAATAAAATTTCAAATATGTTTTCTACTATTGATAATGATTCCATGGAGTAATAACTGGATGAAAAGGAGATTTCAGATGCAGTATAGACATGTTATTCAGAAAGAACACCCAGACCAGATGGGTTCTCTGGTTCATTCTATAGGGCCTCAAAGAATGTGATTAATATCGACTTGATAGAGGTTACTCAATATTTATTTCTTTGTGGAAATCATCTACAGGTGTTTTGTTCTACAAAGTTGTAAACAGTTACAAAGGTAAAATACCTTCGGACATTGTAGATATACTTGCCGATTTTCATGTGTAACATCTCCTAAATGGTGTTCAAAATAATCTCTAACAAAATATGGTCAGTTCATATACCAAATTGGATTTCAGAATAAAAACACTTAATTATTAAAGTGAGGACAATCCAGGGTCCATTGCGTATATCAAACAAAAGTAATTTGGTTCTAATGTAATAGTCATGGTGGACATGGCCAAGGAATATGACAATATCAAATGGAATTCCATCCTTAATGCCTTAAAGCATATGGGATTCCTTGCATGGATAGCTAATCCTTTATTTTTGTTCTATAGTTCATCCAAGATTTCCACTTCCTTAATGGGAAAAAATACAGTTTCTTTAAGGTAGTCAGATGTCTATGAAAAGGAATCCAAATCTACACTAAGATACCCCCATCCGTTACATTAAAAATTTCATTGGGTCATGAAGTGTCTTCTCCAACCGTTCTTGGTATCACTTATGTGTTATTTCCTATCTCATTTTGGTTGAAGATACCATCTCTATTGTCAATGGAAGAAATATATCCTTATGAGGAATCAATGTCATTCTGGAAGAGTACTATAAATGGAATGGTAAATTGGTGAATTGGGATAATAGAAACTTTATATTTCTAAAATTTCGGTAGACAAGCACATTAGGGACTTGGATAGGAGTCTTTAAATAAAAAGAGGGGCATTACAAATGAAATATTTGGGTTCCCCAATCACACTGAAGAATATATGTATCCAACACATTGAAAATATTTCTAATAGAATTGTGGGACAAATTTTGAATTATAAGAATAAATTATTATCTTTCATATGTAGAAATACTTTTTTGACCAATGTGCTCTCTTCCATCCTAATTCATGTTATTTCTACCCTTAATGTTATGATATGGGGCATTTCATGACTATAGAATATCATGGATTCTTTTATTTGGGATTCCTAGTTATAGGTAAGGCATCATAGGGTGTCTTATAACAATACAACTAGACCATTTTCGGAAGGGTGTGTTAATATTAGAAGTGTTATTGGGGAAATTCAAGGTTTAAATTCAAATTGGTATGGGGTTTAATTGAGGGGAGGACTCTGTGGGAGAGTCTTATGAAAAATTATAATAGGGATGACAGTAGATTGTAGAGAGATAGAATTTATAATATTTAGAACATTATCTAGACCCTCCGTCTTGGCCTACAACAATATTCTCATTAGATTTGTGGGAAGTTGTGGTATTTTTTTATAGTACCACAATTGGGTAGGGGAAACCCTTAGTTAATTTTGTTATACCTTTCCCAACATATCATTCTTGAAATCTTGTGAGTATCTATGGTTTATTCAGGATGTTTTGGATAAGATTTAAGGGGCTACATTTTATACATTGTGTTGAATAAATATTCGGACCAATGTGTTTTTATTGGATCTTCATCTAGAAAATTTCCCATTAAATAAATTTATAGACTAGAAATGGCATCTATTGATTGTTATAACAAGGGAGAAACCTTGGCGTGAAAAAAAACCAACAAAATTCAATTTCTTAGTGTCAAGAGTTAAGAACCACATGCTACCAAAGGAAGATAACATCAATCACATTAGAATCAGTTTGGAAAAAATGTTCTAATATTGAAGGGAGTCATGATATAAAACCTTGAATCACCTTTTCTTCTATGATTTTTGGACAAGAATGGTATAACGCTCATTTGGTGGCTTGATGAGCTTGTAGCCATATGATGCTTCACAGATATCCTTTTTGAGCCTATGGTTTTATGGTGCATTTCTTCGACCAAAAAAGAAGTAGAGGATCCTTATTTTGGAACTGTGTTATTGAAGAATTTCGAAAATGATAAATGGATCTTGGTATAAGGGTTTCATGGGCACTAGTGCAGGTATTCCACTAAAAATTTAGACCACCATGATTGGTCACATCCTCCTATGTAAGGTATACAAAGACACTATTTCTTTGACACCATTCATGGATATTGTTCCTTATCACAATAGTCCTTTATGTGTGTATCATGTATGATGGGTTTATTGCTTCCCTCCTAATACTCGATTAAAATGAAAACTATTGTATCATGTATCATCAATATAATGTGGGGTGGAGGTTTTGTTCAGAATTTTGTGTGCTCTTTAGTGTTCGATTTTTTATAGAATTTTAAAATCAGTGAATCCCACTAAGAGGAGGTCTATGTGATTCAAACTAATATACTTCTTTGCAATAATAAATATATTCACCTCAATGTAGATGTGACTGATTCACTCAGGATTCCTAATTCCATGATTGGACTCATCCCCACACCCAGGTCAGTTGTGTATATTACATGGAGGTGAATGATTCTAATTCTCAGTCACATGGATTCCCTCCATCAATGGTACAAAGGGAATACATTTTGATGATTTTATAGCATCTAAGTTGAACTATGTTGAGGGTATTACATGTTTTTTAGAATCTGGTCTTTCCCTAGTGAGGGGATTTATTTTTTCATCATAGATTCTTTTGGTCTCTGCAAATTCAGACCACTATGATCTTTTGGTGTTTTCTTTTTGGATTTCATGCCTCTTTTAAATTGTTTCATTTCTTTCTGTTATATTATTGTTCCTCTATAGGATTTTATCATAAAAATGTGTTTATTATGGATAAAACACATCGAATTAGTTCATGAGGGGGTAATTCACTGTACACATGAGTGATGTTATTGTTTTCCAATGGGATTGTAGGTAAGAAAGAATATTTGGTATTAAAATTATGGATTTATAATAATTTAATAAATATCATTTATAAATATTAAATTTTTTATTATATATATTCATGATAGGTGGTGATGGAAAATTAATAACATCGATTCGTGAGGCGGTAGTCCACCGTATGCATGAGCGTTTATTTGATATCACAACTGATTGATGTTGAAAAGGTTGTAGGTCATAACTATAACATTAAAACAACTCATTATATTTAATATTATGAGCTTATTATATCATAATGTTTCAATAATAATTTAAGGAGGGGGAGGAAGAAAAAAACATGTTTGGGGATGTCACCTCCTCATTAGATTTTTTTTTCACGAAATCCTTCATAGGATTTATTTTTGAAAAAAAAATAATGATTACATGACAATATGATGAAATTAAGGAATTTATCATTTTATCTCATGGATTAACCAATTGTTTTTTAATGTGTGAAGAGGAGAGGAGAGGGGTGGATTTTATAACTGAGGTGGGTGGATCGATGGTAATTTTGGAAACGAAAAAGGTGTACACAAATTATCACATTTCATAATGATAAAAAATTGTAAATTCTAAAAATGAGATTATATAATGTCGACATATGTCCATAAAATGGAATTTTTACAATTTTTGGGTCATTTTTTACTGTTAACATTTTAGTTTAACCCTCAGTAATCCCATTTTTAGCTTAACCGCGGTCATTATTTTTTACAATTTTACTATTAATTTTGGTAAAAAATTATGTTGACATTATTATATAATATAAATTATTATTATTATAAATATGTAATCCTTTTTCCCCAATTCCTATCACATATTGGGAAATTTTTAATTTTTAATTAATCTTAGAGAAATGATAATAAATCTTTTTTCCAAAGAGAATATGTTCAAATGGTTTAAAAGATTTTATATCAACATTCAAAATAAAATTCATTCAAATCACCTAAATTAGATTAATAGAAATATGATTCATTTAAATTAACTTTTAAAACAATATTAAAAGAATATTTTTTCATTTAAATGTTTAAATGAAATTAAAATTCATAATAAAAACCTACATTTTTTTACTATGCATCGTCAAATTTATCTTATCAAAAAATTATCAAAAATTCACTCAAAGAAAATTTGGAAATTATGATTTTAAAAATGAAGAATAGTTTTTTAAGAAAAATCAATGTGAAAAAAATTAATGTTAAAATGACTTTAAAAGGGAAAAACTATTTTTAGTAATAAATAGTTTTGTGCAAATAATCAATTAATTATTATCTCTTTTAAAGAAAACATATCAGATGAAATTTAAAAATTCTATTTAATATATAATATATAATTTTATTAAAATAATTCACAAAAATTTATTTTTGTAATTTATGGGGTAAAACAGATTTTTGTGCATGAAAATAGATTTTATGAAAAATAATTCCTTTATATTCAAAAAGTTTTTATTTCCATTTCTAATTAATTGTTCACTATATAATTCATTTTATATACGGTTGTGTAAAATATATTTCGTAATTTATTTATTCTTATCCATAACATCCACTCCAAACCCTTGTTGATAACTATCATATTAAATAATAATAATTTAACAGCATGTCATGTGTCCTTTAAACTCATTGTTTCATGTATCACAAGATACACTCAATGTTGTTTGTATAGAAAGATAAACATATTTATGTATGTAACACCTACTTAAATAGTTGTTTCATGTGATGAAATAGAAACATATTGTTACTTGTAACATAAAATATTTAACTGATTAAATTCCTTTGAAGAAAAAATATTTCAAAAAATCTAAGGGTGTTAAATAATACCCTCTATAAATAAATTGTGTCCTCACAATTTGTAATTATGCCCAGTATGGAATGGATTAACATTTCTAAATCCTATATTTGGAAGAAGGCATCATAAAAAAGGGTTGATAGAATCTCCTCTTGAAGATAGATAATGGGATGTGTGTAGGTCAAGTAAAATAAACAATAACTATGGTTTTATGTATGAGAACATCAGTGGGAAGGGAAGATTTGGAATGAATGAAAAAAATAATGTCTAAATAATGATGGAGAGTGAATGATATCATTCATCATCGGAATTTTAATGATCATGTGAAAGTCCAAAACCAAAAAATCCTGAACAAAATAGATTTCAAATGATCATTTATGTCCTCCTAAGTTATAGTAATATGATATAATTTTCTTTCCAAATATTGTTCCTTATGTTGATGAATTTTCATGAGAATATATTCTTTATTTTTTTCATCCCATGTTATAAGAACAATCACATACATTGGTTAATCATTTATCAATTTAAATTTCATCTATTAATTTAATTAATGGAGATTAATTTTTCATTCCAGTAGAAGAAATGGATTATATGATCCATAATATAATGATAATATATTCCTTCTGTCTCTATATATCATTATAATAAAATGGTTAACATAGGTTAACCAATATACATAGATCCTCATATGGTTAAGTAATACATTAATGCCTAAAACCACACCAAAATATCAACATAAACTATTTCCTAAAATTTATCCTTATTATCCTTTTGTGATGAAATTTTTTTAATGATGGACACCAAATTACCCAAAATAGACATAACATTAATCCCATAAATAAAAAAACATCATTTAATGGTCATATAATAAATATGTGAATACATAAGTAATATATTCTCTTGAATCGCAATAATAACCAAAATTTATGTAAAACCATGATGAAAGCAAATACGCTTCCTAATTCCTTTTGTCAAACCACATAATATTGAATATTTTCCTTAAATTCAATAATGTTATAATCTCTATAGATGAAAAAATAAATAAATTTTTCATGAAATAATTAATCATTGCAAAGGTAATCAATACTATCAAATTTAATTTATTTATATCAATCATATAATTTTTAAATATAAAAACCTTTTTCTAAAAATTAGAAACATATTTATGGATATGTTCTATTATTTATTTTTTAAAATAAAAAAATATTATATAATTAAATAAAATTTCTTAATCATAGTACCATTCAATAAATTCTTGAAAATACTTAATTTAAAACTATTGTGGAATAATCCATTGATGACTCATTATTCTAATAAAAAAATACCACTAATAAAAACATAATTTTATTAATACAAATCCAAAAACTCATAAATCACTCCACATTATTCATACACCAGTAACCAAGCATCCCTATCTTATTCCATGTCACTTTTTTCCTTTCGTATGTCATTTATACTCCCTTCATCATCTAAAATATAACCATTACTCATACAACCTTATTCATTCTCTTCATGAACATCCTATTAAAACATATATTCATATAATTTCTATACTTTCCACAATTAAAACATTCAACCATCGATGATAACATTGGGAGTCAATTATTCCCATCTATTATATCAACCAAAATATTCATTTTTCATCATAAAATTATATTCTATTTATCAATATTTTCCACACCCAAGAAAACTTATCTCTTTATTTTGACACATTACCTGGAGTTATTCTTTCGACATTCTTGAAAAATAAGAAACTGAAAATTATTTCCTTTATGGTCTCGTCCATATGAAATATCAACAAAAATTATCCACATCTTCGTTAAGGGTCCCCAAAGTTGGTTAAAGTCCATGTTGTTATTCATATATCATGATAATTGAAATGGAATTATCATAATGTCATTTACTATAGTTATCTTCCTATTTTATTTCTCATCAAATATTTTTCTATCATAGTCAACATTGATCTAGTTCAATATTTTCCAAGACATTTACTATAACCAAGAAACCTATTCTGATAAAAAATAATCATTGTGTAGAACTACATAATCATGAAAAAACCACTTATACGATTTATAAATCATGAAACAGTCTTTTGAATATATAACCCATTAGGATTAACCTAGGCCATTAATGGTCATTATTTAAATCATTCATGATGGTTAAAAAGTATTTCATTAATTTACAAATCATATACCATATGATTCTCAAAATAGTTGTGTTGAAAGTCATATTTTCGTGCATCTGGTGATGATCATGTCCTGCTCAATTCACCTTTTTAGAGTTATTACACCTATGTACCTCAATAGTACAGTCACAACCACTTTTTGTATCCAAATAAGGATTTAATTTTTTGTAAAGTAATGGATCTATCCTTTTGAAAAATTTCATGACATTTTCATATACATTTACTCATATTTAGAGTTATCCTTATGCACATACCAAGAAATATATATATATAATTATCCCTAGGTATCTCAGCAATGTTTTATCATCATAGTTTTGAATTTTTAACTAAACATTTTACTTGATACCAAATTTACAAACACATACTTTTCAAACATTGATATTATATCTTTTAAATAAATATTCATTACATTACACAAACACACAATAGAGGATTATAATGGTTTAGTTCATTTTGGGACGAGGTACACAATATTCTTATTAAATGAAGTATTTTAAATGATTCTCATAAATAACATCCAATTTAAAAGAGATCATATAAATACCCAACATAAAACATTTTTTCATAACATGGAGAAAGGAAACATAAGAAATTGTGAGATCATATGATTAATAATGGTAAATAAAGGTAATATACAAATTCATAACATGACAATAAGGGTATAGTAACATGAACATTATATATGAAAACAATTCCATTCATATCAAAGATTAAAATCTTGTCCCATGGAATAAATTTTGGCAGTTAGAAAGACATTATTCATATGGGAATCAAAGTACATGATCCATTAGAGCATAAAATTAACACAAGACATGTAATTGTGGAAAAATCATATGAATATAAAATAATTTCCTTAGTAGTCAAGGATTAATTTTGAAACCATTATAGTGGAATGGGTTCACTGAAAACCCATATGTTTAGTCAAGGTTCACTCTCAATTCATCATAGATGATAGAATACGTTACTCAATTATATTAACCTCCCAATATACTCATGTTTATCTAATGATATGTCAATATTTACCAATTTCATTAAAGGGAGATATATGTCTCACCTGTATTTAGTCATAACATAACAACCACCATTGGTTATAACCTAACCACCATCACATAAACTAAATAATAAATTTCTGTGATAAAATATCATAAAACATTCATAATATTAGAACCCTGGAAAGAAATTATTTTCATAGAAATTTAATCCCAACATAACCTATAAAAAATAATTACGATTCGTAATCATTTCATTGTTTCATCAAAAAAACCCATGGAAAAAAGAAATGGTATTAACAATATTTTTTTCATGGTAACACTCATAGAAGATAATTTACTTTTGTAAAAATCATTAAATCTTAAGCTTAACCCATCTAGATAAATAATAATGATGGTGTCCTTTGAACATATCCCTATAAAATAATTAGCATCAAAGGATGTCACTTTAGTTGTAAAATGATAGTGAAATATTACTTGGAATATTACTTGAGGGAAAAACATTTCTTTAAAAATCAGTTTTAAGACTAAAAATAAATATAATATTTTCTAAATAATTTATTTTAAAATATCCTTGAAATATTATATTGAAATATTTAAAAATTTATTAATACATCTATTGAGTAAAATATCATTTCTACTATGTAATGAATATTTTAAAACATAAAATATTTTCAAAATCCATTAATTTGAAAATATCCTTAAATTTTTTTAAAAAATATTCAATTAAAATAATATCCATGATGGATGTAAATTATGTTCATTTTATACAAATTAAAAAAAATATTCATATCACATTTTTAGTAAATTCCAATCATGCATTTTTTGAAAAAATGATTGAATTTAAATTTTAGATAATATTGTAAAAAATTAAAAAATGTGTTAAAATTTCATGAATAAATCATTTTTAAAATGTAAAAAAAAACTAAAAACATTTAAAAAACATTATTCTGGAAGAACAAATTTTTTTGACTAAAGAGAGTAATAAATAATCTTTTTCAAAAAAAATATTATATTGAACAACTGAGTAATAAATGAAAAGTAAAATGGAGGGTAACATTTAATTTCATGAAATAAGAAAAATGGAATAAAATTCATTATTTTATTGATACATTGAACATAATATTTCTTCATCCGATGTAGAAACATAAACATACCTGATAAATAATTAGAGAATTACATAAAAATATTACCACATATGTAAAATTAAATATTAAGCCCCCTGAAATAATAAAATTAAACAAAAATTCCATATCTTGATAATAAATAAATTAATGATATTAAATTTTAAAGGGGTTTTATATACTCCTCATAAAAAATATTGGTGAATAATGTAACATATTTCTCAAAGTATGGAAATTGAGACAAAATTCCCTAGTCTCTTTGGTATCTTTTGAACTATAATCCCCACGAAAGAAAGATCCAAAAATAGATATTTAAATCCAAATAATATTAATGATAATAATCATAAAACACATTTATAGAATGTATATACACCATATAAAATAAATTCTTCATAAATACGGCATGTGTCACATTGAAGTAAAAAGTGAGACAAAAATATTTTACCTTGAGTATAGAATTCCATCATACATGTTTAATACTATTTTATAATACATATAATATTATTATAAATCTATTAAATAAAAATAGTGATATGTTTCATACCATATAATATTTACTTATAACCTTTTATTACCTCTTTATCATAAATTATATTTAAAAATCATGTTTCCAGTTATAACTATATTGTTTTTCATGTGTATTGATTTATTATATCTGGTCCTCTTACAAGGATCATAGTTACATAATTTTCAAAATGCTATAAATGATATAAATATAAATTATATACATAATATATGTTTTCATAGTGTTCCATGAAATTTATAGATAGAAAATGAAATATATCATTCCTTGATATGGTAGTTCATACGTATGTATGAACGGTGTTTACCTTTTCTTAAAATATTAAAATAACGGAATTTAAATAATATTATCAATACAGGATTAATTTTTATTTCATATATATTCATTATATTTACCCTATTTAACTTCCATGCATAGAGTTTGTGAAAAACAAATCACATTGCATCATGATGTGGTAGTCTGTTGCACACACAAATGACGTTATACTATATACCTTTTTAATGAAACAAAAGAAGGTATATGTGGTATAATAATTAAAATATATATAATTATTCTATATATATAATATATATTAATATAATATATCCTTATTACCGTCCATGTAAAAAAATGAAAAACACATCACATCAGTTAGCAGGGTTGTAGTTCGTTGTTGACATGAATAACTTTATTGTTTTCCATTGGGTTGGATGATAAGAAGTTATATGATTTATTATAAGTAAATATGTATAATAATACAATAAATATCCAATATATATATACATTAAATAAATAATTATATCAAGCCTTGTGAGGTGGTGATATAAAATAAAGAACATCAGTTTGCAAGGTTGTAGACTGTCGTACACACAAGAGATGAAATCCTATCCCATTTGATGGAAGTGGAGATAATTATATGTGATTAACATAAAATGAAAAAAATTCATTATTTTTAATAAAAAAAATCATATATTATTATGTTTTAATAATAATTTATGGAGTTTTTCACATACATAACTTATTTTAAAGTTATTTTTAATTTATTTTCCATTCATGCTTTGTTTTGGGGGTTTCCAAAGGTTTTATGGAGAATAGGTGAGTTTTCATGAATTGGGCCAAACCGTGAGCCCAATTCCAGATTTAAAAATAAATTTTGTTTCTTTTATAAATTTTTCATTTTTTAATATTTTTCAGTAATTCCAACTCCTAAATTTCCTCCCCTGATATATTAACACCACATTTAAATTTGGAGCCTTTTTAAATCCACAATCATGGGGGATGTGGGTTTTTATTTGAGAATTGGGCCAACCCAAAGCCCATTTTTCAGTTTTAAATTGTTTTTTTAATTTTTTAATATCGTATTAATTATAATGAATTTGTTGGTGATTCCACCTCCCCCTCGACCCTAAGAAGACAAGGCTCTCTCCCATTCCTTCCCCCCCCCTCTTTGGAGCTCGTTTTCATCGCGATTGGGTTCTGAAATTCTTAGGGTTTCTAAAATCGGGTAGATTTGAGGAGGTAAGTTATTTCCATCATAACTCTCTCAATTATTACTCTTTTTCCCCCATTACAGTTCCTACATGATTTCATAATCCTTGTTCGAACATCCCTTGAATGTTTGGAAGTTTTAAAATTCATATTCTAGTGGATTTTGGATCGTTTTATTCAATATTGTTTTGAGTAAGTGTTTCTCTCTTTAGTTTTTTCATTCTCCTTAGGGTTTCCTCCCACTTTAATTATGTTCTAAAATGTCCAAAAGTTAGGGTTCAATCCTAAGGTCTGATTTGGTATCTTTTGGGTCAATTTTTGGTGGTATAGGTCGGGATTTATATTGCTTGTGCTGTGGCGGTGGTGCGCTTAAGGTTTCGCACCAAGTTTTGAGAGTTTCGACTCAAACGGTAGGTGATTCCATGTCTAACCATTTTATGATGCATTAGATTGCATGGTTTATTAATTTAGTATGTTTATAATCTGTTTTGTGTGGTGTGAAAACTGGTTTTGATGAATTTGGTTAAACATTTAATTTTTAGTTGTATTTTAGCTTGAAATTGGGTACTTTTCATAAGTCACACTTGGGGTAATGTTTGGGTTTAGTTTATAACATATGGAAGTAATTTATTAGTCTTGAAAAGGGATGAAAATTCTGGTTTGTTAATTCCTTATTATCATGTGGGCCTTGAAAAGAGGTTTTTGATTGAGTTTAAGGTGTAAAACTGTGTTGTACTTCTTGAAGGTGATTTATGAAAACGTTTGTTTTCCATGTGTATCTTTGTGGTATTATTTGATGTATTTTTATAACACTTGGGGTGGTTTAATAATTGTTTTAGGGCTGAAAAGTCTGTTTGGGATTGTTATTGGTATGATTTTGGTTCTGAATGAGGGTTTTGAAATGGGTTTAGTGTGAAAACAATGGTTATACCTCTTGGGTTTGTTTTATAAAAATTGAAAATGTTTTATTTGGTTCAACAAAGTTGGGAAAGGGTGTATATGTACTGTTTGGGTGAGTCTGTTCACCTAATGTGGGTTTTTGAATGGTTTAGTGGTGATTTGAGATGTCAAAAATTTTTAGAATTTTTTATAAATTGCCGAAATGTTTTACTAAATTGTGTTTTGTGTGCGAAACACGGGTGTGGGATGTTTCGTGTGAGTTTATTGATAAAATGAATTGTGAAGGTGAGAAGGGTATTATGTGACATGTTTTTGGGCTGTTATGTGAGTTGAATATATTGTAATGGTTTTATAAAATCATTTATAGGATTTGTGAAAGTGTTAAATAATGGGAAAGTGTTGAAGGCAATTTTGGTGTGAGTTTGATTTCAAAATGCATTAGAATGAAAAGTGGAATTTTTGAATTGTGTGATGTACATGGGGCTGTTTGGTTAATTTGTGATGTGGAAGTGATATTTTCATGTGAAAACTATACTTCTTGGATTGTTGAACTTGTTTGAGCACAAAGGGAAAACCCAGGTATCTAAGTCGGTGGACGTGTACTAGTATGCTAGTGAATCTGTGGGGTTTGGCCTCAGTTTCACTTAGCAATATTGACGCTTACAACTCTAACTAAACTATGATTATGATGATTGGGGACCACTAGGTTATGGGTATGATCCCTACTAGTGGATCGTGCACGAGAATGGATATTTTTTGTGGTTACTCTCACCGAGATACGAGGTACCTGGGACCCACAGCTAGCTAGTGCCTAGGGGTTATTTCCTATTACTTGTAATCATTAGATCCTTTGTACTTACCGTCGGCATACAGTATTGTTGGCTGGAAAATTCAGTATCTTTGTTATTTATTTTAAAATTTTTGGTCTTTTAAAATTATCCCACATGAAAACTGTTTTCCTTTATTATTGCATCCTTTAGAAAATTGTTACTAGAATTTCTTTTTTACAAAACATGCAATGCTTTTTGTCATGAAATGTTTATCACATGGAATCTGTTAGAGGTGTTATCCGACTGGTCTTTCTCTCACACCCTACTTACACCTTTGGATGTAAGTATATTTTCTTATTTTATGTCACAGGTTTGGGTACAGGTTTTATGACATTGGTTCAGGTTTTTAGCTGTCCATTGGGATGCAGTGTCATGGAGATGGCTTGAGGGCGGTGCCTCTTTCCATGTGTAGGTTCTTGGGATATCTTTATTTGGTTTTGTACCTTTGTAATGGTCTTTAAACATAGTTTTAACTTATGTATTTCAGTTCTAAAATTTTGTAAAAGACGGTTTTAGTTGAAAAATCCAGATTTGTTTTACTGAGTTTGTTTGTTGTTTAATGTTTATAAAATCGGGTAAATCATTCCCAATTATCATGATATGATACCATGGAACTTGTGCCATCCCGTGGGGATCGGGAACTCCCTTCGGGCCTTGGCACGTGCTAGGTTTGGTGCCGGTTTGATGGCGACCAGATCTGGTTCGTGACAAAATGGTATCAGAGGAGGTTCCGGTAAACTCTTTGGGTCACGTTATTTAGGGAATAGTCGGGATAGTATAAATTTAGGATTGTTGGGACTTAGTAGTTTGGTTATGGGTAGTGTTCCTGATCACCACACCTCATGATAGGATTCGAGTTTCCTGGGGAAGTCGGGATTTATCTAATTCCATTTGTTTTCTTGGTTTGATGATGATTAGGGGAAATGAAAAGAGAGTTGGGTTAATGGTCTCAGTGAGCTCACAGGGCCTGGAAAGCCATGTGAAGCCAGGGATAATCCCTAGAACACTCTCTGTGATAGTGAAGTTATTAGACTATGGCCGCCAACCATATTTCTATGTTACCCACTGAAACTAGTTTCCTCTCGCATTGTTTTGTGCTTTAGTTTTGAAATCTTGGCACTTTGGTTTTAAGGTGACTTGGTTTTAAGAAGAGAAATGTTTTTATGAAATTATTTTCAAATAAAGAGGGAATGGTTTGGTTTATTAAATGGAAGAACATAATTTTCAGAATTGTTTTGAAATGTAAAATGGTGTTCTTACACCTCTTTGAAAGTAGGAACTATGTTGAAGTTATTTTTGAAAAGTGTTTCCAATAGAGTTTCTAAACAATGAGAGTATGTTTTAATGGGATGAGATGTTTTGAAATTGATGTGAAAATCTTGAAAGTGAGTTTTTTCTAAATGTTTGTGACTTTCTGAAAATTTTTGTAAGATGTGATTTGGGATTTTGATCTCGTGGTTAGCGGTTTTGAGAAAAAAGGATGTGTTGGTTGACCATTTTGGTTTTGAAAAGTGGAAAGAATTTTTGTTTTATCCTTTGTTATTTTTTTGAGCAACCACATGCATGGGGTTATATAGTAATATGGATGGTTGATGACATGACTAGATGAGTGTTGAGATGGATATGAGGAGGGTTCCCAATGTGGCACAAAAACATGCATGTGTAAGGCCCATGGGGTACCATTGGTGGATGCGCTAACTACTGAACCATTTGTTTTCAATGAAATGTTTTCAAATAGAAACATGAAGACTTTATGAATTGTTTGGAATGGTTTATATTATGTGTTCGTGGAAAATGTTGATATTGTGGGATGTTTTGAGTCCAAGAACCCCTCCGGTTTGAACTGTGTTTTGGGTTTGGGTTTGGTCAGTAAGTTGTGTTATAAGGACAGTTAGTGGTATCTTTTGAAAAATGTTTTGGGATGCATTTATGATGGTTCCCTTCATGTGTTTGGATCTGGTTTGTGGTATATCTTGACTAATGGACCCTTTTGTTTGGGTCCTTGGGTTCAATCAATGGATAAGGTACACCCCTATTAAAGGTTAGTGCACAACTGAAGTGCAACCAGGATTGTTTCTCTGTTTGAAGACCCTACAGTTGATCAATATAAGGAATATTTTTTCTTGATATTTTTAGATTGAGTCTACACCCATTACTTTCTTTGATTTTTATATCCTCTTGTAACAAGAGAGTGCTTTTGGAAGGTTGAAAGAGACCATAGTTTCTTATGTTTCCTGATTCGTTGAAGGTGGATGTGGTCTAGGGTTGTTATTGTGGATGAGTGTCTCGATGGTGTCTAAGAGAGCCTTTGGGGTTCTTCAAAGTTTCTTTGAAGCATGAGTTCATGTTAAACCACCAGTGTGAGAAATATGGTCATGATAGGATATTGTGGCCACTTTCTAGAATTGTGTGTTGTTTGGGGATGTTGTATAATGTCCCTCTCCATACATTGTTTATATCAGTCATAATGGCCTTGTTCGGTGATGCCTTATGATGTCATGTGCTTGATTGACCATATAGGAGAAAGTCGTGAAATCCTCCGAGAGTCCCTATTGTGTTGGGTGAATGTCTCCCTCGGAAAAACATCAAAATCATCCATTTTAGAGGAAGGTGAGTGTAGCTGTTCTTTACATCTGTTGTTTCTCACCTGAAGAAACAAGGTGTGATGTGTGTACATCTTCATATCCCTTGTTTCAGTGAAATACCGGGATATGGTAAAGTGAGTATGGAATTTGTTATGTCTAGAAAACTTATCTTGGGTTGTGGTGTAGTTGTTGGTGGCACTGAAAGAATAATTCTCATTTAGTGGGTTTCCGAATACTAACTACGAGGCTGAAGATGCTTCAATCATTTGAGCTCCAACTATAGGTCTCGGAGAGAAGCTGGCTCGTAGTCAGGGGAAATCACATGGTCATTTAAACCCTTGTACGAAGTCCTGTCCTAAATATGAAAGATAAGATCAGTTTAAACCTCTGGTATCATTATCATTCTTCTTTTTTTCACATTTGGTGGAAGTAGATGGAGGTCCTTGTACCCATGTCATCTCCCAATGTCATTCCCTCCCCCTTTTCTTTCCGTTGAGTCTTTGGAGAATGGTTGGAAATTTGGCTAGACATGCTGAGAACGTGGTTTGTGAACGATTAAGAGAGACTGTTTCCCTGGAAGCCATGCAGGAAGATTGATCATCATAGTTAGTTCACGGTTTCAAAAACTGTGCGGACTAACCGTGCCACCTTCCCAAATCATGAAATTTTTTGGGTCTTTCTATGTTGGACCATGCTGGTCGATTAAGATGGTTGGTTCATATGGTGGGGAGAACCACTATGATTCTCATGTATGTTCCTTAGGAAATTTTTAAGGGAAGTCTACCCTAGGTACTAGGGAGTCCGTTCAGGCCTCCCCCTATTAGTGTCTTGATTCTGTCTCGAAAAAAAATATTGGTTGTCTCTTATGGTGGGGAGCATATTAGTGTCCCCCCGTACCAGTAACTTAGATTTATCTATGGTTTTGTCTTGGTGTAGATAGCATCATTCGGATATATCTAGCTACCAACATCTTCATTGAGTAAACGTTGGGACTGGAAAGCGCCCAATGGTTTAGTAAAAGTAAGGTAAGTGTAACCTTGTTCAAAGTTGTTGTTCGTTTGGTTGAATTGCTTGAGTCTTGTTCGGATAGTGTTTGAAAAGTTTTATTTTGGGATAAAGTATGAATGTTATTGATCCTTTAAGAAAAGTGGTTTAAGTTTTGGTTGTGAGAGTAATATTGTAACGACCCAATCTTTTTGAGTAGTATATTAACTTACTCTTATTGATTTAATAAGATGTTAATGGTTAATGCAGAAAGAGGAGTCGATGGCTTCATCCAGTAGACTCAACCCTTATGAAGCCCACTTATCAGAGCTTGGGAAGGAGGTAGCATCTGTGGGCTTCGCTTTGGACCAAGCCCAAGCCGAACTCCAGCGTGTCAAGCTTGAACGGAAACGCCTGCGGGAGAAGTTCAAGTTAGTAGAGATTGCTACTAGGGCAATGTTATCTGAGACTCCCTCAGATTCTCTCACCATAGCACACCTTACACTTAGGTCTTATGCCAGTGTTATAAGGGGCTATGTGATGAGACCCTAGTTTCCTTGTGTAATCCTTTCGGGTGAATAAATTGAGATTTCTTCCTTTAGTGATGTTTGTGAAATTTCAAATGTCTAGATAATTTTAGAATGTATTTTATTGATGAATTTTGAAAAAGGGATATTTTGAAATATTTATGTAAACCCTAAATAACTAATGATGTGTAATGATCTTCAAAAAATGGTCTTCTACAAAAGTGTTCATTAAGGAATTTGGAGTCTAATAAGATCAACTTAATTTTTGATGAATAGTAAATAGTGAATAGTGATTTTACGCTTAGGATTAGTAATGTGACCAAATGGATTAGTAATCTCACTTAAAGAAAGTTTTAAAATAATATAGGCACCTTGATTAAGTAATGTGATTCAATAAAATGGGTAAATAACGGTTTCATAAATTATTATTCAAGTATTAGTTTTTTCGGATGAATAGTGTTTTTTAATTAAAAATTTAATTAAAAATAATTAGAAAATTATTTTTATAAAAATGACTTTATTTTTGAACTCAGAGCATCGATATTATGTTATGGTAATTTTTGGGGATTTTTCTGAAAAAATAAATTTTCGGTGAATAATGTATTTATTTAAAAATAAAATTAAAAATATTTAAAAAATTATTTTTATAAAACGGAGTTCATTTTTGAAATCATAGCATTGATATTTGGTTAAGGTGAAATTTTGGGATTATTCTGAGAAAGTTGAATTTTCGGTGAATAGTGAAAGTATAGTTTTTAAGTTACGGGTGTTTAATGACATCATTAAATGATGTATTAAGTATATATTCAATATGGTCGAATTATGAATAGTAAGATAAGGTGTGAGGTGTCCCAAGTGGCCAATACCATGGGCAAATACCATGGGCAAGCCCATGGTTTTTCCAAAACCACTAGTGAGGTGTCCCTTGGCCATTAATGCTTTGTCCCCTCACTTTCCCTATAAATACCCACCCTTTCCTCCTTTAGTTTTCACTCCCAACTCTCCCCCAACGAAGTTCTGGTCTTCTTACCTTCCAAGGAGTCCTACCAAGGTGCCCCCAAGCCCTCAAGGTCCAATCCTTTGAGTTTCAAGAGTCACGTTTTAAGGTAAGGGATCCGACCCCTCTCTTTCTTTTCATGTAATCTCTTTTATGTCATTCCTATTATGCTCCATGTTTTTATGTGAGAGGATGTTCTTTTATATTCCTCTTACTGCCCTTTCATGTTTATATGATGAGAGATCCCCTCTTACTCTCATCATTTCGTTTTATGAAAGTTTAAGTGACGCCGTTAGGCTGCCGAATTTTTAAGGGATTCTTTCACCCTTCTCATTTTTCAAGTTCGATTTTCATGTCAAGTATTTCAAGTTCCTTTTTATTATGTTGGGGTATGATCTCTATATCTATCATACTGATATCTTATGATCATATGATGAGGGACCCTATTTGATCTTGTCAAATCATTTTCTTTTGAAGTTAAGTGACGCCGTAAGGCTGCCGAATTTTCATAAGAGAAATCTAATCTTTTTTCCTTCCATGTTTTTCATTACAAATGGTATGTCCCTAAATATTTCATTACCATGTCCATATGTCCTTCTTATTCTTTCACCCTACTGTTTTATGGATCATTTATGAGTGGGTGACCCATGTCCCCTCTCATTTCAATGTTTTCTAAAACCCCGAAACTTAGCCGTTATACTGCAGAATTTTTCCCTCAAAATGCCTCTCTCTTTTCTCAAAAAATTATTTTATGTTATAAAGTGAATACTCAAAGCTCTTATTTCTACAAGGGTATTCACATATATATAAAAATGTTTTATTTCAAATTCTGGGAATTACATACATGAAACCCACTCCCCCCTTCCATGGGTTTAAAGTGACGTAAAGATCGTGTCTTTAAAGCAGTTTTTAAAACGTTATGATTATGAAATGAAACCCATTTATTTTATTCTATGTGGGTTATTTATGAAATGTTTGATGATGATATATGTGGCTCACATGATAATAAAGACAAATTAAGGGTGCGCCCTGATAGCGCTCCAATGCATTGGGTAATGATGTAACCACTAGAGATTACAATTTTCATGATACCTTGGTGAATAACCTTGGTAATTTTCAAATGACACCTTGGGGATGGACCTTGGTGATATGTTCATGATTGTCTATGTTAAATGATGTAGCCACATCTTCAAGTTATGGAAAATGTTATTTTTATTATGAAATGCCTCATGATTTTCTTTCTCATGCCTTAAAGTTCTTTTCATGTCCTTATTGAAGTATATCAAGTTCACATGTAAAATGTTCCTCTTGTTTTCCCTTACTGGGCCTTCTGCTCACCCTTTCTTTTGATGTATGTCCCCAGGTTATGAGATGCAGTAATGAACCTAGGATGAACTTAAGGAGAAGCCTTTCAAGTGTTTAAGAAGAATGTTTTATGTTGTTTTCATGTATTATGTTCCTGGTTTCCAAGACACTAGACCTTAAATATCCTCAGTTTTGTGTAATGTAATGAAAGTTTATGTTATAAAATGGCGGGATGCTATAGTTGGTATCAAAGGATGGTTTAGTTATTTGTGGAAATTAGGATATAAAAACTTTAGGAAGAACCCTATAGAAAAGTTTAAGTATAGGAAAACTTCCTGGTATTTTGGTAAGTATTGAGTAAGTGGTTTATCAAACAAATACATCCCTGTCTGGATACGAGCAGGTAGAGGTGGCTCTGGCACAGATGTACATAGGGGTAAAACCCGAAAACACCGCTTTGAGCTAGACTCGAACGGGAACTGGTGCACGATAACGGGCCTTGCTGCACTCTTGGTTACGACACTCCCGGGGGATATGTTTGGTTAATCACATGCTTTTTATGAATCATTATGAAGGAATTATAGAGAACTATAATTGTTTAAGCATGAAGTCTTAGTTAAAAGATTAATAAATGAAATAAGTTTTTCACTAAGTTTTTATTCTTTTAGAAGATGGCGGGCAATAGGAGGAACCGTGCTGATGGTGACCGCAGTGCACCATGTGCTGACGGCCCTCCGATGGAAGCCGGAATGGAAACATTCATGCGAATGATGAACCAACTGACTCAAGTTATGAGTAATAACTTTAATCAAGCTGAGAGGCCGACCTCACCACGAAGGGAACAACTTTCTGTTGAGTCCTTCATGCGTCAACGACCGCCAACATTCAGTGGATCTACTGACCCATTGGTTGTGGAACAATGGATAAGCTCCATTGAAAAGATCTTTTCTGTACTTCATTGTTTGGAACAAGAAAAAGTCACCCTTGCTGTTTACCGCCTAGAGGGAGAAGCTGATCAGTGGTGGTCACTGATCAAAAACACGAAGCCACAAGGAGAGATGGAAGCTATGGAGTGGGAAGAATTTCGGGGGATTTTCTTTAACAAGTATTTCCCTCGTTCCATGAGAACGAAAATGGAGAAAGAGTTTCTCGAGTTGAAGCAGAAGGAGAACGAATCCGTCGGAAGCTATGAGATGAACTTCACAAGGCTTTCCCGTTATACCTCAAGTTTTGTCATGGACCCTAATGGGAAGGTTGACAGATTCTTTGGCGGACTACGACCACATCTGCGGAAGAATCTAGCCAACAGGGACTACGATAGCTATGAAGAAATAGTTCGAAGTGCTATGAAAGTTGAACTAGAGTTTGGGGAGACACAATGGTCTCACAAATCTAATGAGAAGAAGAGAACTCTAGAACCAAGCCTGGGAAGAAGTTTTGATCAGGAAAGAGGTGGAAAGCATATGCAACATGCCACATGCAATAAATGTGGGAAGAAGCATCCGGGGAACTGCTTGATCGGAAGTGGCAAGTGCTATAGGTGTGGAAAAGAAGGCCATATTTCTCGGAATTGTCGTGGTGATGTGAAGCCTCAACTTCCCAACACTAACGACAGAGGAAAGATGGTTCTGGCCCTACCTGAAGTCACATGCTTCAAGTGTGGACAGCTTGGGCACTTTGCTAATCAATGTCCAAATCCGAGGGCGGTGGAGGGGAATCACCATCAACCTCAGCAGAGGCCAAGGGAGCAAGGTCGTGCTTTCACTATCACAACAACTGAAGTTGAAGTTCCGAACGATGTGGTAGCAGGTACTCTTGTTGTCCTCTCAAAACTATCAAGTGCTTTATTTGATTCTGGTTCTACGCATTCCTTTATTTCTTCCAAGTTTGCAAGGAATATAGAATCAATCCCCGAATTGCTTGAGGTAGAGTTGTCAGTCAAGACTCCAAGTGGGATTATCCATGCATCAACAGTGTTTAGAGACTCTAGTGTTTACTTTGGTGAGCACAATCTTATCGCAAATCTAGTAGTCATTCCCATGATGGAATTCGACGTTATACTAGGGATGGACTGGCTCTCAAAGTATAATGCTAAGATCAAATGCAGAAGTAAGGAAATCTCAGTAGTCTTGAATGAACGACCTACAGTTATCTTCCGAGGAGAGATATCCCGAACTGATCCCTATCTAGAAGCACCTCCTATAGCTTTCTTTATGGAGTTAATCGGTGATGAGGAAGAAGGGAAGGGGAGCATACAAATTGAAGATGTTCCGATTGTTCAGGAATACATGGATGTATTTCCTGAGGAGTTACCTGGACCTCCCCCAGAAAGAGAGGTAGAGTTCTCCATTGAACTCGTACCTGGGTCTCAACCGATATCAAAGACTCCGTATAGAATGGCAAATGTGGAGCTAGAGGAGCTAAAGAAACAACTCCAAGACTTGTTGGAGAAGGGGTTTATCCGACCGAGTGTGTCTCCTTGGGGAGCACCAGTTCTCTTTGTGAAAAAGAAGGATGGATCAATGCGGCTATGCATTGATTATAGAGAACTGAACGGGATCACAGTGAAGAACAGATACCCTCTACCAAGAATTGATGATTTATTTGACCAACTTCGTGGGGCTCAATTCTTCTCTAAAATTGACCTTCGGTCTGGTTATCATCAACTGAGGGTGAAGAAGGAAGATATTCCAAAGACTGCCTTCCGATCAAGATATGGGCATTATGAGTTTACTGTTATGCCCTTCGGCTTGACTAATGCTCCTGCTATTTTCATGGATTTGATGAATAGAGTCTTTAAGGACTACCTTGATAACTTTGTGGTAGTTTTTATTGATGATATTTTGATATATTCAAAAAGTCGTGAGGAGCATGAAGATCATCTGAGGGTTGTTTTAAAAACTCTACGGAAGGAGAGGCTCTTTGGGAAGTTCAGCAAGTGTGAGTTTTGGTTACAACAAGTGGCTTTCTTGGGGCACATCGTAACCAATGAAGGAATCTCGGTTGACCCTGCAAAGACAATGGTTGTGGAGGAGTGGCCTCAACCCACAACAGTAACTGAGATTCGTAGTTTCCTTGGTTTAGCGGGATATTATAGGAGGTTTGTGAAAAACTTTTCACGGCTTTCTAATCCACTAACCAAGTTGACTCGAAAAGGGGTTAAGTTCATCTGGACAGAAGAATGCGAGGAAAGTTTCCAAGAGCTGAAGAAGAGATTGGTTACTGCACCTGTGTTAACACTACCCTCTATCGGAGAAGGATTCGTTATTTTTAGCGATGCATCTCTGAAAGGGCTTGGGTGCGTCCTCATGCAAAATGACAAAGTAATTGCTTATGCATCTCGACAGTTGAAGATTCATGAGCAGAATTATCCTACGCATGATCTAGAGCTGGCGGCAGTTGTTTTTTCTCTAAAGATATGGAGGCACTATCTTTATGGGGAGAAATGTGATATATACACTGACCACCAAAGTCTAAAGTATATTTTCACTCAGAAAGAATTGAACATGAGACAAAGAAGATGGTTGGAGCTTATTAAAGACTATGATTGTTCAATTCATTATCACCCTGGAAGAGCAAACAAAGTCGCGGATGCGTTAAGCAGGAAAGATCCTGTTGTTCTGGCAACAATGAGGATCCTGGGAGATCCCTTGATTAAAGATCTAGTAAAACTGGACATGGGAATTATAAGGAAAGGGACATCATCAACCCTATCCCAAATGATTTCTCAACCTTCATTACTAGAGAAGATCAAGAAGGCTCAAAAAGAAGATCCTTTGCTGCAGGAGAAGTTCGAGGCTGTAAAGGATGGGAAGTTCCCTGATTTCAATATTGATCAAGAAGGTGTATTGAAATTTCGTACAAGACTATGTGTTCCATCTATTCCGGAGATAAAGAAAGAACTGATGGATGAAGCTCATAGCTCTACTTTCTCTATACATCCGGGAAGCACTAAGATGTATAGAGACCTTCGTGATCATTATTGGTGGGATAACATGAAGAGGGAGATTGCCGATTACACTACAAGGTGCCTGGTGTGTCAGCAAGTAAAGGCAGAAAGACAACTTCCTAAGGGGGTATTACAACCGCTACCCATACCAGTATGGAAGTGGGATAATATCACCATGGACTTTGTAACTGGTCTCCCGAAAACATCCAAAGGAAACAATGCGATATGGGTTATTGTGGACCGTCTCACCAAGACAGCCCATTTTATCTCTATTCGGGAAGATTTCTCTCTGGATCAGCTTGCCAAGATATACGTGAAGGAAGTGGTAAGGCTGCATGGGGTACCACTATCCATCGTATCTGATCGTGACCCAAGATTCACATCAAAATTCTGGAGAAGTCTTCAGCATGCTCTGAATACTGAATTGAATTTTAGTACGGCCTATCATCCTCAAACTGATGGCCAATCTGAAAGGACTATTCAGACACTCGAAGACATGTTGAGATTATGCTCAATGGAATTTAAGGGTGGATGGGATCAACACCTCCCATTAGTGGAGTTCTCCTATAACAACAGCTTCCATGCGAGTATTCAGATGGCACCCTAGGAAGCTCTGTATGGAAAGCGGTGTAGAACTCCTACCTGTTGGGATGAAACTGGTGAGAGGAAGCTTCTTGGGCCTGATCTCGTGCAAGAGATGACAGAACAGGTTCATGCCATCCAACAACACATAAAGGCTGCTCAGAGTCGGCAGAAGAGCTATGCTGACAATCGTCGAAGGGACTTGGAGTTTGGTGTTGGTGACAAAGTCTTCCTTCGAATTTCTCCATGGAAGAGAGTCATGCGGTTTGGGAAGAAAGGGAAGCTCAGCCCTAGGTACATTGGCCCCTATGAAATCCTTGATCGCATAGGAGCAGTGGCCTATCGTCTAGCACTTCCACCGAACCTAGCTCAAGTTCACAATGTCTTCCATGTATCTCTCTTGAGGAAGTACATACCCGACCCTTCGCATGTACTGAACCCAGAGGTGGTACAACTGGAACATGACCTCTCTTATGAGGAGCAGCCAGTGGAGATCTTGGACCGTAGAGACAAGGTCCTACGAAACAAGACTACCCACCTTGTGAAAGTGTTGTGGAGGAATCATAAATATGAAGAAGCGACTTGGGAGCCTGAGGAAACGATGAATCAAAAGTACCCTCACCTTTTCAACTAGGCCTCAAGTATAAATTTCGGGGACGAAATTTCTTAAGGGGGGAAGAATGTAACGACCCAATCTTTTTGAGTAGTATATTAACTTACTCTTATTGATTTAATAAGATGTTAATGGTTAATGCAGAAAGAGGAGTCGATGGCTTCATCCAGTAGACTCAACCCTTATGAAGCCCACTTATCAGAGCTTGGGAAGGAGGTAGCATCTGTGGGCTTCGCTTTGGACCAAGCCCAAGCCGAACTCCAGCGTGTCAAGCTTGAACGGAAACGCCTGCGGGAGAAGTTCAAGTTAGTAGAGATTGCTACTAGGGCAATGTTATCTGAGACTCCCTCAGATTCTCTCACCATAGCACACCTTACACTTAGGTCTTATGCCAGTGTTATAAGGGGTTATGTGATGAGACCCTAGTTTCCTTGTGTAATCCTTTCGGGTGAATAAATTGAGATTTCTTCCTTTAGTGATGTTTGTGAAATTTCAAATGTCTAGATAATTTTAGAATGTATTTTATTGATGAATTTTGAAAAAGGGATATTTTGAAATATTTATGTAAACCCTAAATAACTAATGATGTGTAATGATCTTCAAAAAATGGTCTTCTACAAAAGTGTTCATTAAGGAATTTGGAGTCTAATAAGATCAACTTAATTTTTGATGAATAGTAAATAGTGAATAGTGATTTTACGCTTAGGATTAGTAATGTGACCAAATGGATTAGTAATCTCACTTAAAGAAAGTTTTAAAATAATCTAGGCACCTTGATTAAGTAATGTGATTCAATAAAATGGGTAAATAACGGTTTCATAAATTATTATTCAAGTATTAGTTTTTTCGGATGAATAGTGTTTTTTAATTAAAAATTTAATTAAAAATAATTAGAAAATTATTTTTATAAAAATGACTTTATTTTTGAACTCAGAGCATCGATATTATGTTATGGTAATTTTTGGGGATTTTTCTGAAAAAATAAATTTTCGGTGAATAGTGTATTTATTTAAAAATAAAATTAAAAATATTTAGAAAATTATTTTTATAAAACGGAGTTCATTTTTGAAATCATAGCATTGATATTTGGTTAAGGTGAAATTTTGGGATTATTCTGAGAAAGTTGAATTTTCGGTGAATAGTGAAAGTATAGTTTTTAAGTTACGGGTGTTTAATGACATCATTAAATGATGTATTAAGTATATATTCAATATGGTCGAATTATGAATAGTAAGATAAGGTGTGAGGTGTCCCAAGTGGCCAATACCATGGGCAAATACCATGGGCAAGCCCATGGTTTTGCCAAAACCACTAGTGAGGTGTCCCTTGGCCATTAATGCTTTGTCCCCTCACTTTCCCTATAAATACCCACCCTTTCCTCCTTTAGTTTTCACTCCCAACTCTCCCCCAACGAAGTTCTGGTCTTCTTACCTTCCAAGGAGTCCTACCAAGGTGCCCCCAAGCCCTCAAGGTCCAATCCTTTGAGTTTCAAGAGTCACGTTTTAAGGTAAGGGATCCGACCCCTCTCTTTCTTTTCATGTAATCTCTTTTATGTCATTCCTATTATGCTCCATGTTTTTATGTGAGAGGATGTTCTTTTATATTCCTCTTACTGCCCTTTCATGTTTATATGATGAGAGATCCCCTCTTACTCTCATCATTTCGTTTTATGAAAGTTTAAGTGACGTCGTTAGGCTGCCGAATTTTTAAGGGATTCTTTCACCCTTCTCATTTTTCAAGTTCGATTTTCATGTCAAGTCTTTCAAGTTCCTTTATATTATGTTGGGGTATGATCTCTATATCTATCATACTGATCTCTTATGATCATATGATGAGGGACCCTATTTGATCTTGTCAAATCATTTTCTTTTGAAGTTAAGTGACGCCGTAAGGCTGCCGAATTTTCATAAGAGAAATCTAATCTTTTTTCCTTCCATGTTTTTCATTACAAATGGTATGTCCCTAAATATTTCATTACCATGTCCATATGTCCTTCTTATTCTTTCACCCTACTGTTTTATGGATCATTTATGAGTGGGTGACCCATGTCCCCTCTCATTTCAATGTTTTCTAAAACCCCGAAACTTAGCCGTTATGCTGCAGAATTTTTCCCTCAAAATGCCTCTCTCTTTTCTCAAAAAATTATTTTATGTTATAAAGTGAATACTCAAAGCTCTTATTTCTACAAGGGTATTCACATATATATCAAAATGTTTTATTTCAAATTCTGGGAATTACATACATGAAACCCGCTCCCCCCTTCCATGGGTTTAAAGTGACGTAAAGATCATGTCTTTAAAGCAGTTTTTAAAACGTTATGATTATGAAATGAAACCCATTTATTTTATTCTATGTGGGTTATTTATGAAATGTTTGATGATGATATATGTGGCTCACATGATAATAAAGACAAATTAAGGGTGCGCCCTGATAGCGCTCCAATGCATTGGGTAATGATGTAACCACTAGAGATTACAATTTTCATGATACCTTGGTGAATAACCTTGGTAATTTTCAAATGACACCTTGGGGATGGACCTTGGTGATATGTTCATGATTGTCTATGTTAAATGATGTAGCCACATCTTCAAGTTATGGAAAAGTTTATTTTTATTATGAAATGCCTCATGATTTTCTTTCTCATGCCTTAAAGTTCTTTTCATGTCCTTATTGAAGTATATCAAGTTCACATGTAAAATGTTCCTCTTGTTTTCCCTTACTGGGCCTTCTGCTCACCCTTTCTTTTGATGTATGTCCCCAGGTTATGAGATGCAGTAATGAACCTAGGATGAACTTAAGGAGAATCCTTTCAAGTGTTTAAGAAGAATGTTTTATGTTGTTTTCATGTATTATGTTCCTGGTTTCCAAGACACTAGACCTTAAAGATCCTCAGTTTTGTGTAATGTAATGAAAGTTTATGTTATAAAATGGCGGGATGCTATAAATCCTTCCTTAATTAATCACTGGAGGTGTTTTGGCCTTTGGGGGTGAAACCTCGCAAGGGAGAACCTTTTGGTTTCTCAGTGGGGTTTGGTTGTTTCTTTAAACTTGATGTGACTTTCCGGGGCAGAAATTTTTCAAGGTGGGGAGAGTTGTCACATACATAACTTATTTTAAATTTATTTTTTATTTATTTTCCATTCATGCTTTGTTTTGGGGGTTTCCAAAGGTTTTATGGAGAATAAGTGAGTTTTCATGAATTGGGCCAAACCGTGAGCTCAATTCCAGATTTAAAAATAAATTTTGTTTCTTTTATAACATTTCCATTTTTTAATATTTTTCAGTAATTCCAACTCCTAAATGTCCTACCCTAATATATTAACACCAAATTTAAATTTGGAGCCTTTATAAATCCATAATCATTTGGGATGTGGGTTTTTATTTGAGAATTGGGCCAACCCAAAAGCCCATTTTCCAGTTTTAAATTGTTTTTTTAATTTTTTAATATCTTATTCATTATAATGAGTTTTTCGGTGATTCCACCTCCCCCTAGACCCTACGAAGCCCAGGCGCTCTACCATTCCTTTCCTCCCCTCTTTGGAGCTCGGTTTCATCGCGATTCGGTGCTGAAATGCATAGGGTTTCTAAAATCGGTCAGATTTGAGGAGGTAAGTTATTTCCATTATAACTCTCTCAATTCGTACTCTTTTTCCCCCATTCCAGTTCCTACATGATCTCATAATCATTTTTCGAACATCCCTTGAATTATTTTATGTTTTAAAATTCATATTCTGGTGAATTTTGGATCGTTTTATTCAAGATTGTTTTGAGTAAGTGTTTCTCTCTTCAGTTTTTTCATTCTCCTTAGGGTTTCTTCCCTCTTTAATTATGTTCTAAAATGTCCAGAAGTTAGGGTTCGATCCTAAGGTCTGATTTGGTATCTTGTGGGTCAATATTTGGTGGTCTAGGTCTGGATTTATATTCCTTGTGGTGTGGCGGTGGTGCGCATAAGGTTTCGCACCGAGTTTTGAGGGTTTCGACTCAAAAGGTAGGTGATTCCATGTGTAAACATTTTATGATGTGTTAGATTGCATGGTTTATTACTTTAGTATGTTTATAATCTTTTTTGTGTGGTGTGAAAACTGTTTTTGATAAATTTGGTTAAACATTTAATTTTTAGTTTCATTTTAGCTTGAAATTGGGTACTTTTCATTTGTGACTCTTGGGGTAATGTTTGGGTTTAGTTTATAACAGATGAAATTAATTTAATAGTCTTGAAAGGGGATGAAAATTCTTGTTTGGTAATTCCTTATTATCATGTGGGCCTTGAAAAGAGGTTTTTGATTGAGTTTAAGGTGTAAAACTGTGTTGTACTTCTTGAAGGTGATTTATGAAAACCTGGGTTTTCCATGTGTATCTTTGTAGTATTATTTGATGTATTTTTATAACACTTGGGGGTGGTTTAATACTTGTTTTAGGGCAGAAAATTCTGTTTGGGATTGTTATTGGTATGATTTTGGTTCTGAATGAGGGGTTTGAAATGGGTTTAGTGTGCAAACAATGGTTATAGCTCTTGGGATTGTTTTATAGAAATTGCAAATGTTTTATTTGGTTAAACAAAGTTGGGAAAGGGTGTATATGTAATGTTTGGGTGAGTGTGTTCACCTAATGTGGGTTTATGAATGTTAAAGTGGTGATTTGAGATTTCAAACATTTTTATAATGTTTTATAAATTGCCGAAATGTTTTACTAAATTGTGTTTTGTGTGTGAAACATGGGTGTGGGATGTTTCGTGTGAGTTTATTGATAAACTGAATTGTGAAGGTGAGAAGGGTATTATCTGACATGTGTGTGGGTTGTTATGTGAGTTGAATATCATGTAATTGTTTTATAAAATCATATATAGGATTTGTGAAAGTGTTAAAGAATGGGAAAGTTTTGTAGGCAATTTTGGTGTGAGTTTGATTTCAAAATGCATTTGAATGAAATGTGGAATTTTGGACTTCTGTGTTGTACATGGGGCTGTTTGGTTAATGTGTCATGTGGAAGTGATATTTTCATGTTAAAACTATACTTCATGGATTATTGAACTTGTTTGAGCACAAAGGGAAAACCCGTGTATCTAGGTCGGTGGACGTGTACTAGTATGCTAGTGAATCCGTGGGGTTTGGCCTCAGTTTCACTTAGCGTGATTGACGCTTAAAACTCTAACTAAACTATGATGATGATGATTGGTTACCACTAGGTTATGGGTATGATCCTTACTAGTGGCTCATGCATGAGAATGAATATTTTTTGTGGTTACTCTCACCGAGATACGAGGTACCTGGGACCCACAGCTAGCTAGTGCCTAGGGGTTATTTCCTATTACTTGTACTCATTAGATCCTTTGTACTTACCATCAGCATACTGTATTGTTGGCTAGAAAATTCAGTATCTCTGTTTTTTATTTTAAATTTTTTGGTCTTTTAAAATTATCCCACATGAAAACTGTTTTCATTTATTAATGCATCCTTTAGAAAATTGTAACTAGCATTTCTTATTTACAAAACTTGCAATGCTTTTTTTCATGAAATAGTTATCACATGGAATCTGTTAGAGGTGGTATCCTACTGGGATTTCTCTCACACCCTAATTACACCTTTGGGTGTAAGTAGACTTGCTTATTTTATGTCACAGGTTTGGGTACAGGTTTTATGACATTGGATCAGGTTTTTAGCTGTCCATTGGGATGCAGTGTCGTGGAGATGGCTTGAGGGCAGTGCCTCTTTCCATGTGGAGGTTCTTGGGCTGTCCTTATTTGGTTTTGTACCTTTCTAATGGTCTTTAAACATAGTTTTAACTTATGTATTTCAGTTCTAAATTTTTTTAAAAGATAGTTTTAGTTGAAAATTCCAGATTTGTTTTATTGAGTTTGTTTGTTGTTTAATGTTTATAAAATCAGGTAAATCGTTCCCAATTATCATGATATGATACCTGGGCACTTGTGCTAGCCCGTGGGGATCGGGAACGCCCTTTGGGCCCTGGCACGGGCTGGGTTTGGTGCTGGTTTGATGGCGACCAGATCCAGTTCGTGATAGAGGTGGATGACGAAATTTAATAAAATGATTGGAAAGGGACGATACCTCCTCTTTAGAAAACATCTCTTGGTTTACACAAAATAATTTAATAGGTTGTATTTCTGACCAAAATATGGATCCTAGTATGAGAGTATGGAATTATGGAATTTACATTCATTGGTCTTGTTTGAACCAATGTTTTTTGAATGTGTGAACAAGAGAGGAGAGGGGTAGCCTTTTATAAGAGAGGTGAGTGGAAAACATATAATTTTTTAAAATAAAAAGGTGTAAGCTAATTTTTCACAAGAAAAATTGATTTAAAACCTCTTGTTATAGAACCTATAATATACATGTTATATATGGAATTCCAATGGGTGTTGGAAAATTTTAGTTTTAACCTCCTGGTAAACCCATTTTTATCATAACCGCAATACTTAATTTTTACTATTTTTAATATTCTATATAGTGAAAAATTAATATGACATTATTATTTAAAATATATTGTTATTATTTAAAATAAGGAATCAATTTTTACAAATTTAATTAATAGAATTTGAAAATTTTAATTTAAAATTAATCCAGCATATACGTCAAGAATGTAGTTTTTCAAAGAGAAAAGGTTTAAATATTTTAAAAAATTATTTCAAAATTCAATCAAAAAATTAAAATGGCCTAAATTGGATTAATACAGTTATATTTTAACTAATTTTAATTTTAAAAAACTTATGTGTTTATATGTTTTAAATTAAATGACCATTCTTCATAAAAACCAATATTTCTCTCTTTTATACAAAAAAATATCTTTTAAAAAAATTCTTAAAAAATAACTGAAGATAATTATTGCATTATGATTAAAAATTAATTTTATCTTTTAAATTTGTTGAAATGTATCAAAAATAAATTTAAAAATAAGCTCCCAAAAGGCATTGACTCTATTTTTTAGAAGAATAACATTTTTATG
The DNA here is from genome assembly GCA_963277665.1 of Viscum album. Lineage (NCBI taxonomy): Eukaryota > Viridiplantae > Streptophyta > Magnoliopsida > Santalales > Viscaceae > Viscum > Viscum album. Next base: position 400,771,851 of record OY728120.1, read on the forward strand.
TGAAACAATCGATTAATTATTTTCCCTTGTCTTGAAATCAAATAAGGTTATTTTTAAAACATCTATTGAATATAATATATATAAATTACATTAAAATAATTCATAAGTATTTAATTTATTAATGTAAAATGTCTTTTTGTGTATAAAAGTATATATTTAGAAAAAATATTACCTTTATTTTCAAATAGTTTATATTTCCATTTCTAATCAATTGGACATTAAATAATCCATTTGGATTCTTGTGAAGACCATATATTATAATAATTTATTGAACCATGTTCAAACCCTCCACTCCAAATTCATGGTGATAAATAAAAAATTCAATGATAAAATTTTAATAGAATGCAACATTTTTTTAAAACTCGATGTTATATATATCACAAGATAGACTCATTTTAGCATGTAATACAAGATAAACCTACTATCAGGGTGTTTCTGGCATAGTGATTGGCATAGTGATTGGCCTGCATATAAACCTATTAAAGATAAACATTACATATCATGTGTTCATTTCAAAACTCTATGCTGCATGTAATGATAAATATCTAAATGATTATATTTATTAGATAATAAAATTCAAAAAATATCAGGGTGTTTCTGGCATAGTGATTGGCCTGTTATTGAGTTCCATAAATAATTCATAGTATTCATTCCTGCTAACATTATTTACCCATTTTTATGTTAAATTAGTTAGTGGGATATTCAATCATGACAAATATCTCACAAAACACTAATCGTACCCTTCTATGCTAAGAAAACAATGGATATCGATAACACTAGTTGGTCTTGACCTTTACTCAATTGTCTTTGTCTTTGATGGGTCTATAGAAAATTCCTCAATTTCAATCATGTTCCCTAAGAATGTGAGATTACATCCAAAATTCAAACTTTCTAAAATATACTTACATTTTCTCCATCCATAATTTTTCTAGAATAATCCTTAGATGATCTTCTTCTTCCAATATAATCTTACAGTCAATGATAATATCATTGATATTGACTACGAAAAATATATTTCATTACTCTCTAAAGACATTATTCATAAAATCGTTGAATATTATTAGGTAACTTATACATATGAAGTCTGTCACTATAAAATAATATTGACTATAACTTGTACGAATGACCATCTTCTGAATATATTTCTTCCTCAGCTTTCTATAACGATATCCATAATAATGATACACCTTTGTTATGTACTGATCTCCTCAAATTTGATCAAAAAAACTCATTAATCCTTTATAGTGGATACTTGTTATTTATTGTGATATTATTTAGCTCTAATTAATTTATACACATTCATAATGATCTATAATTTCCATTTAAAAAGCGAATTGGGGAACCCTACTACACCAATAAATTTTATTTTATTTCATAAATGAAAGTACATGCAGTAAAAATCCAAGAATCCTAAAGAAGTGAAGACTGAGAGATTCACTACTATCATGGGCCACCCCAATTGGGGGACGAATACAAGGGAACCAAACACCAAAAGCTGGAATTCTGGGGTAGAAAAGGGGTTCAATAAATTAGCCACTCGATCATCCTCATGCCATGTATAGAAGATAACTATCTCACAGGAGAGGAAGGACTTGCACTTTTGGATCAAGTAAGTGACTCAAAAGGGAGTGGAGGATGTACCTGTGAGAGAGCTCCACACAGGTCTGGAATCCATCTCCACATATTTCAATGTAATGTTTTTGGATTGAAAATGGGAGAGGGCACTGAGTAGTGCCATTTCCATCGCCTTAAGAGCATTCCATGGTCCAAGAAGGCACTAAAAGTAAAGATCACTGAGCCTGCTATGTCATGGACCGCACTACCATCGTGCATGATGTCCGAGCTAAATGATACATAAACGTAGAGTTTTATGCTTTATCTGGGGGCATCCAGCGAACCCATTGCTCCCACTTCCTGGGGCTCTTACAGCCAGGAGGAGCAGTCCTATAGAGGAAGTGGCAGAGGAAAGGCATTGAATCTTTTGTGGGGAGGAGGCCGACTAGTTATGAGGTGAAACACATATCTCTAACCAGAAATGAAATAGCAGAGCAGTGAGTCCCAAGGCACACTTAGTTTTGCACCTTCTAGATGCACCATTAGCCCTCGTGATGTAGGGTTTCCCCGGCAGAAACTTTGTGGCTGTTAATTAGGCATCCACTGAACCAGTTCAAGAAGAAATCCTTAGGGGAGGTCACGACACTAAAAGGCAGTGGGAACTCTCTAACCCCCACCCCCCATATCCGAATGACCCACTCTCATCGGAATAAGAGTTAGAACGTGGATTCCTCATAGGGAGTCAGACTGAAAATGCACATGGAGGATTGATGTACCCCCTTCATTTTAATTTCAAGATCTGAGTGGAGATCCTGATGTAGGATTCTCCAATGCAGGATGGAGAATTAAATTGGGGAGGATTTGGACCAGAGCCATCTCCCCTACTGATCACACTCTAGTTGGGAAAGCATATACTGGCACTAAGCTTTCGCTGAGAACTTCCATATGGGTGAGCTGGTGAAGATGAAACTGTCAGGGGATCCATCCAAGATAATGTTGTCAAATATGGACTTCTTAGAGGGAGATATAATTTCCTGGATAAAGGATGGGAGTGAACTTGATTTTAGGAATGAAATGTTAGGTTCCAGGCAACTTGGGAAGTCTGGTAGCCCCCCCCCCCCCCCCCCCCATCGCACCTCCAGAAATTCAGATCCCCCCATCCCAGGACCCACTATGAGTGGCACAGGAGCATAGGGAAATGAACCTGAAGAGATATCCATAGGCATGAGGTCGAATTTCCAATCCCACGGAGCTTAAAGCCATATTTCCCTCGAATCAGTTGGCTCCACTTGGAGTGTACCACAATAACCTCCCATGCGATCCAGCCCTGGAGGAAGTACATGGAGTAACCCACATCTCTGACCCCAATGCCTCCCAACTACACCGACCTAGAAATCTTATTCCAAGAGGACCAATGGAATTTCCCCTCCATTTGGCTATCCCAAAAAATCCATTCAAGATCTTCTCGATCTGTATAATGATAGACTTATGGGCCTTGAGGGTGGAAAGAATGTGCACAGGGATAGACGAGAGGACACAATTAATTTGGGTGATCCACCATCCAAAGGACAAGAACCCATTCATCCAGTAGAGGATTTGGTTGTTAGTTCTGTCGACCCGACCATCAATGAAACAATCCTGAATCCATCTAGGGGAAATTTGAGTTCCAATGTAAAGAATAGAAATGTTTTTGCTCTAAATGCCCAAGATGGAAACCGTGTTGTCCTTTCTCCATTCCATACAAGAGGAGTGCTATTAAACCCAACTCATATCCTTGTTCATCATTTGATTACTCCATAAAGGAAACTCATTCATGATTCTTATAAAACCCCTGATAGAGGAACTACCCCCATTAATGAGTAAAACCATGTCATCCACAAAGAGAAGGCCAAACACTCCCGGAACATGGGCCTCATAGTGATAAGGAAGGACATGAACACATTGCATAGAAGAGGCCACATACTTACTCAGGACGTCCTACACAAGAATTCATTTTCTATGAGAAATAGAGACACCATTACTGAGCCCTATTAATAGTTTCAAGAATCATCATTACATCCCCATAAAACAAGATTGAGCCATAGTGGGCTATAGCATTAAAATAGGTAGTAAATAACCAATTTGGATAACCCCATTCTTCTCATACCATGGATGATAAACCCCCACTCCAATCTATCAAATGGATTTTCCATATTATCCATGATCATGATGTTATACCCTCAAACCTTCTTTTTAATCTCACCAATCATCTCATGTGTGATAGCAATTTCCCCTAAATGGATCTCCCCTGGATGAAGGCATGTTGTTCCTTAGCATCCCAATTGTGATTAAACCGAGAAAGACTTCTATTGATGAGATTTTCCAGTACCTTTTACGTGATGTTTCACATGCTAATAGGTTGATATTGTGAAATAGAGGTACGATCACTATCCTTGGGGATAAGGACTAAGGTAGTATCTCAGTAGCCTACAGTATTCCACCGCCATAGAAGAAATCACTAATAGCACTGATAAGATCCTCCTAGATGATACTCCAAGAACTAACAATGAAGGGACATAGGAACCAATCTGGGCTAGGTGTACTCTCCGGGTTCCATGAGGTAATCGAAACTCACACCTCATTCTCCTCTAGAGTGTGTTCGAGAGCCTCACTAGTGACAATAGAGACCACCCTTTGGACTAAGCTGAAAGGATCGATCTAATCTTGGGGGTACCTATTCTGCCATTGGGAGTTAGTATTACACAAGAACATGGTAAAATATGAGCCAACCATACCACTGATGGCATCAAAGTTACTATTGAAGGACTTGTCTTCACGCTGGATATTCAAATCCCTCCGCCACAGCCTTACCCTTATACAATCATGAAGGTAGTTCATGTTACGGTCTCCCTCCTTGAGCCTGGTGGCCTAAGAACGCTTGTGAAGGAACCTTTCCAATTCTACTAATCTCTCACGGAATTTCTACTTCTTGAGTATGAGAGGGGAAAATATTCCTTCATCTTAGTGAACTTCCAAGTAGGCCTCATCCTTCTCAATCTCTTTCTTCATGTCTTCCAGAGTGGGCTGTAGAACAGAAAGAGAATGCAACCAGCCTCTCAGAACATTCTTTAGGCACCGAAGCTTGTTGTGGGAACAAGCCCATGTCCCCTGGGTAGGGAGCCACCCAAGAGGAATTGACCAACACAAGAAATTTGGGGATATAACTCCATAATTTGCAGAAAAAAAAGCTTTTACCCTGGGGAAAATGTGACTTGAGTTGGACAAGAAGGGGTGAATGATCAGACGGAGCGCGAGTCAAGTGTATGAACTCTGAGTTATGGAAATCAGATATAGCTCGTAGGTTCCTAAAGAAGCGGTCCAATATTCACCATGTCCTGTGGACTCCTCTCTGATTTTTGATCCATGTGACGTTTTCATAAGAAAATCCAATATCATGAAGCCCATCCTCAGCCACAAAGGAAGAGAATTGGACCCTATTGCACCGAGGGAGTGAACTTCCCCCTTCTTTTCTAATGGGTATAAGATGCAATTAAAGTCACCCCAAAACAGCCAAGAATCATCCCATTGATTAATATAACTATGATCCATCAATAACATTTCACGGAGCCACACCTCGCATTTGGCATAGATAAAGGAGAAAAAAAATGCACGTCCAAAATCCACCTTGACCAAGAGATGCTAATCAGAAGAAGCTAGCTTGTCCACCAGAATATAATCATTCAAAAAAAATCAGATATGATGATTTTCTTGCTCACCAAGCAAAAAAAAACTACATCCATGATCTCCTAGAACACTCCCCAATCCTAGAAGAGCTAGCCTTAGGCTCAAGAATAACCACAATAGTGGTTTTGTTCCTAGCCATATCATTGTAGATAAAGTCAATCTCAAAACTTTTTCCTAAGCCCTGATAATTATAGAAAAGCAATGATAGAATTAAAAAAAAATCTCTCGGTCCTGACCCAAGGAGAAGGTCCACTAGGGGCTCCCTTGAGGGGAGGATAAGGGACATAACCACAAAGCGGGTGAACATACTGTTAGAGGGGGGAAAGGGGAATGGGAATGGGAAACCAGGGCAGGGGGAAAAATAACAGGCCGGTGGGTGGACTTACTCCTAGAGGAGGGATGGGAAGGAGAACTGGGTGGGGAGGCTTGCTTAGGACCAGACCTTGGTGGGGATGACCAAAAGATAGGCCCGAACAAGAGGTAGATGGGAGGTGGCATGCAGAGTGCACCGAATCAGTTTTCCAATGATATAGGTGGGAATGGGAGGTCAAAGTTACAGGATTGGGGGCAGGGAAGATCACAGAAGTGGTCAGACTTCCCTTTGGAAAGCAATCTGGCACAACCCAATAAGGCGGAGGGGGGAGAGCAAGCTGGGGGGAGTCCCTGAGGGACATAGGGGACTAATTCACATCAAGGGGTGAAGCTGGGGGGATGGGAGGATCTGGAAGAGGGTGAGGGAGAGCTGGTGGGATGGGAGAATCCGGGATAAGGTAATGGGGAATCAAAGGTTAAGGAGGAGGGTGGGGGAAATCATGGGTTGAAGGAAGGGGTTTAGGTGGCTAGGGGCCACCGAAGTTGGAAGAAAGGAGGAGAGGAATGTCTAGGGAGAAGGAAGGAAGGGTTTAGGGTAGGGGTCATAGCCCAGATCACTAATGCATCTTGCTCGCATAGATAAGGGGAGCTGGAAATCGCCTAAAAGGACTACCTTGAAGCTGATAATCTTGGGCACTCAGACACCACTTGGCCAACCCAATGGCAGGCACAACAAAACAGGGGCACCGTCGAGAACACAATATCTTATCTCAAATAATGAATCTCTCCAACACATAGATGGATCTTGGACGGTGGGGGATAAGAGATTTACATCGCCACACAAATCTGAGCAGCAACCGAACAATGGAGGGAGCGGTTCCGATCATCCGCACCGAGAAACTCCACGATGGAGTTACCAATCAATTCCAGAAACATTGCGCACATGAAGGGCATGGGCCGGCTGGGTAGGGATAACCAGACCGAATCTACTAGTGACTCCTAATCCCGATGGAACTCCATGGACCAACGATAAAGAAAGAATATCCATTGACCGAATGATTTGGGATATATGGACAAAGTATGGATGAAGACATCGTGAGTCTCAAGGATAATGGGGAATGATCTGTGGTTGAGGGACGAAACCCTAGCCACTCAATTGAGAGCCCAGCCATGAAACGAATCATGGAAGACCCCAATTAGGGGATTGACAATCCCAAAATGAGCCACTTGGGACCTGCTCATATAAAAAGAGGTCTCCTTCATAGCTGATTCTAACAGAGGAATAATCACAGCTCCCTACAAACCGCTGGAAGCCCTAGGAGGAAGCCAAGGGGGGAGGCCCTGGAGGAGCTGAGGGGGGAGACGCCTCTAGGCCAGGTGTGGCAATAAGGAGGACCTCCTTCCATGATGACTGTGCGGATCCAACACCACCAGAGGCTGCCAGGGGTAGTGGATCTACTGGAGCCATGGGTGAATCTACAAAATATAAAAGAAACTAGGGGTGGAGCCAGTGTGTTGAGAGCGACTGAATACGAAGATAAAGCCATTAAATTTTCAAGGTACAATAAGGTGGTACACTATGGTGTATGAACCCTATGTCCAAATTATCATGTATATTCTTCTTTTACACCGCTAGTTCGATCAGGGCCATCCTATAAGGAATTTTAGAGATAGGAGTAGCTCTAGGTATAATCTCTATTGAAAACTATACCTCACCATCTATGAGAATTTTATGTAACTCTTTTGTAAATTCATTATTTTATTCCCTATCAAGGGTATATTCATTAAGGATTACACTTTCCTTTGAAAAAACCATTTGGTAAAAGTATGATTCTTCCTAGGGTATCAACATCCACATCATTATGGGATTGTCCAAAGATTATTCATGATCATCCTTTCATTTTCCAAGGATCATGCGATGGTTTATAAAATGAAAATAGATTTCCTTTTCTTGAATGTTAATGTAAACACTATACAAAGAGATCCAATCCATTACCAGTATAGTGTTTAATTTTACCAAGGGAAGGTTACGATATTCTCTAGTAGGATAAACCCATATACATTTATTGGAAATGATTTCAACAATTGAGTTCTAGTGATCACAACACTATGTGTTTTTAAAAATATCTATATTTTAAGGAATATGGTCTTCGTTTAATGAAATAAAGAAAACATAGTGTATAAATGAAATTCCAAAAACCCAAATCAGTTAAAACATTTTCCATTTTTTAGTGAATATTAATTATACCTTGTACAACATATTTTTCATGCTACACATCCACATTATTTACTGAAAAATATTTCTCTTTCACCTTTATATTATGTGGTTTTGATTGATGACTACCCTAAAGGTCCTATGTTTTAGTTAACATGATTGAATAATGCCCTTTATTCTAAATAGTTCAACCATTGAACCATGGGTGGTTCATTATGAAGATCATTCCTTTCCTTAATCATGTAGGTTATATTTTTTTTCTTCAATATTCATGAGAATTCTATCATTTTTTTACCAAAATTGAATCATTTCCCCATCCCTTTGAGGAAATTCCCATGATTTTTAATCCCAATTTTTTTTCATGTGGTTCGTTGTATCCTCTTCCCACCTATTTAATTTAACCCTCAATCATAAAACTCAATTATTTAATTCTTGAATCCATAGTCATGGGTCCATTCTGTAAACTCCATCGTTAATTTTAGAACACATCAAACTATATCTTTATTACTACAAAAATATGAAATATATATCCTTTGAAGGTATATTTTTAAACCAATAAATAATATATCTATTTTTCTATCATTATTGAGAAAATTTCTGAGGCATATCTTGAGAACTTTGTGATGTTTTCCACATAATCGTTGACCAAATAACCTTCCAATTTCATAAAATATAATAATTCTATATCCATATTTTTTTATGAGTTTGATGAAAATACATGATAAGAAATATTTTTCTTAAGGTATTTCCAATCTGACTCTCCTATTTCATCCTTTGACTAGATGTTATTTATCATCAACCTCCATTTATCAACCTCTCTACAAAATGATATAAGGACATAGTAACCTTCTATTTCTCCTAACAGTGGATCAAAGGAATTTTATTCTCCATTGAGTTTACTCAATGTTCTATGACAAGTGGATGAGAAGATTCACTAAATATCAATGGTTATTTACACATAAAGGACACAATGTCTATTTTTTCTTTATTGAGTGATGGATGATGTTCTATGTGGTTCTGGTTAATTTTCATATCCAAATATATCTTGGAAACCAACATAATAAATTTTTAACATCACATCCAATGGAATTTTGGATGTCGTTCAGACAATACATTCATTTTCCCCTCACATTAGTTGTTATTCTACTTTCTCCTGGTTGTCACCATTTTCTATAATATTTTATTTTGAAAAAACCTAAGTGAACTCAGAATGAATAAATATTTTATTTCTATGTAAAAATAATGTCATAAATAATCTCTTATTATATCCCAATATTTATAATTATTCTAAAACAATTATTCTTGTATTTTTACATATATATATATAGACATATCCTAAGGGTTCACATTATCATTATCTATTATTAATTCCCATATTTACTGAATTTTACCTCTGATACCAATTAAAACTACCCTAATTTTTTTATGTTACTATTACATCATTTTAAAGATAGACAATATAATAGTTATACATTAAATGATCAAAAGGGTTAGTAACATGGGAAAATTATAACCATACATCACTTATAAATAATAAAACAAAAAATTATATTAAATCATTATTCTTTATCACCTAAAAATCATTCAATTTATCAATTTTAATAGTTTTCATGAAAGGATACTCATCAAAGAATGGGATGAGAGAAAATCCTAGTAAGGGGAAGTATAATATATTAAAAACAAGAGGCATGAATCAATATTACTTGGATGAGGGAAATCTTCATAATCATTTCATAAGTATAGTTTCATAATCATATGAGTGAGGAAGGAATTTGAAAAAATCAATGAATGTGGAATTGAATAAAAATGAAACATCATGTCATAGTGGTCAAATATCACATGTAATTGTGATAAAATGTAGAATCATATTAATATAAAAAATATTTGAATAAATAATATCATAATAAATATAAACACAGATAACCTCATTTTCATGAATAATAATGATTATATAATGAGAAACATCAAATGACCCAATTCCTTAGAGGATTAAATTATGATAGAATATTTAATTTTACACTCCAAGGTTCATTAGGCACTCTTTACATTCCAACATATCGGCTTATTCTGAGAATCCTCAACATAGGGAGTCGACTCCAAATGGTATGGGGAAAGAGGTCTTATCCACTCAAGCCTCCCATAAACGCATCTTGTTGGTCTCTCTTCTTCAAGAGGATTGGCTGATCTCCCCATTTCATTCATCACAGCAAACGTTACTGGAGGGATGGAAGATCCTGGGAAGGAAGAAGGCTCTTGGGTCGTTACAGGGCATATCTTCCCAGTAGGTCACATGCCCAATCACTTAGTTGAATTCGAAGGAGGGATGTATGTTGCTTTCATTCCCTTCATCTTGAGCTTCTAGGCCGAAGGTTAGAATAGGTCTACCTTAATTGTTTCTAGGATTATTTGGAATTCATGTGGGTTTGTGGAAAATGAAAAATGTGCCTTTTTGTCATTTCAGTCCTAGAAACATCAATAATCTATTGTGGTTATAATTGAGGTCAATAAGGATCCATGTAATATTCCTTCCATGGTTAAGAAGATGGGATTTCCAATGTTTTTCATATAGATTTGGAGAACTAGTATATTTGGAATTACTAGAAGATGAATTTCCATGTAGAGCAGGTTAACCATACATCCCAATGTATTAACACTATGATTTCCTAGGTTGCGGGAGAGATGTTTTTTTTGCATTTGTGTATACTAGTACTAAAGCGCATAAGATGACATATCATTGGAGGTTTTTAGGGTCTTTCCATTCTGACAGCCTACCATGGTTTGTGGGTGGATGCAACAACACAATTGTGGATCTGGTGGAGAAAAGGGGATGTTTTATTTTTTCCAACAGCACCATGAAGGACTTTTGTGACTTTATTAATGTAGCAAGGCTACTTGACATGGGGTTCAAGGGTAGTCTGTTCACATTGTGTAACAACCATAGAGGTTTTAACTACATATGGAGTAGTCATGATAGATGCTTTATAAATATCCATGGCCTTAATTTCATTTCTATGGTGATAGTCACTGATTTAGCCCGTTATCTTTTGGTTCATGCCACATTACATATGGAGGATAGAGGTGGTAGTTCCCGAATTAATTCTTTTCCCTACGTTAATAATTTTCATCAAAAAATGATTCGTACAAATGGTAAAAACTTCTTGGGAGAGTGAGTACGATGAGGTTTTATGGTGTGGCCTCACAAACCATTTAAAATTTATTAAGAGGGATATTCTAGGTTGGTAGGTTAGTAGGCCAAACAACTTTTTGTGTGTAAATGTTGTTCATGTGAACATAGATAACCTGGAGGAGGTCATTTAGTTTAATTTGGATGATAACAGATTCACTTCCTTATGTGATAATTACAGGTTTCATATGATGATGCTTTTGGAAATTTAGAGATATTACAAAAAAATCTCCAGGGTGATATGGTTAGAGTAGGGGGATTGCAATAGTGCCTTATTCTATGCATGTTTGAGAGAAAAAATTTCTTGAGAGCCAATATTAATCTGTGTGATTGATTATTCACTTCTAATGTGGATGTTGTGGGGTGGTTAGTGAAGGGAAATTTTGATGGTCTCTGGGCGGGAGGGTCTTTTCCTAGGTATGAGGACGTTGAGGGTGATTCAGTGGTTTTGACTTTCTAGGGGTGCATAACCTGCATGGTGGAGCATTCTCAGAATAACCTTTTGGTGGATATTCCAGGAAATGAGGACATTAAGAGTACGGTCCTCGCGATTCCCCCTAATAATCCCCTAGGCTAGGATGGTTTTCTAGGTACTTTTTCTGTGGTTTCATGGGATATTGTTGTCTCTCATGGGGTGATGGAAATACATGACTTATTTCATGGTAGTTCTCTCAATTAGTGTGTTGCTATGTCTTAGATTGTGTTCATTACCATGGTCAAGGATCCTTCCAACATCAACCATTATAGATCTATTTTCCTATGTAATGTTTCATTTAAAATCCTGGTGTGTCTGATTTCCAATGATTGAACAGCATCCTTCCAAGTTTGGTGTCTAGTGAAAAGAATAGGTTTGTCAAAGGTTGGAGTATCCAAGGGGAATTGGAAATAGCTATGTAGCTCGATTATGATCAAAATAGAAGATAAGTTGTTTTAAATATTAATTTTCATGTTGATATGAACAAGGATTAGGACACAGAGGAATAATGTTTTCTTATATGTTTTATGATGTACTTTGGGTTTCAGGATTGGTTTTTTGACATTTTTTTAGGTAAAATTCCACTTCATGTATTTTTATTTCTCTCTAAGGAACATGAATCTGTATTTCTTAATTTTTTTGAGGATTCATGTAGGGCTATCCCCTTTCCCAAAGCCTTTTTATCCTAGAACAAGAGGCTTTATCAAGGAATCTAGATGGAGGAATGAAGATCTTGAGTTTGTTTCCTTATCTCATCAATAATTATTGTTTAGGTGTGCCTCATTTGATGTTCTATAATGATATTATGATCTTCATTAATGGAATGTGGTGATCTTTGACGTGTCTAATAGAAATTTTATCAATGTATGGTCGTCTGAGCGGGAAACTTATTAACTCTAGGAAGCATTATGTTTTTATCTCTACTAATTGTTCGGGTAGCCGTTGTAGGGTATAAAAGACATCATGGTATGTAAAAAAGAAACAACATCCTATTCTTTATCTTGGATCCCCGCTTCCATGTGGAAACATAATTTTTTTTAATGATTCTCTTAATCATGTGTTGGGAGGAATTTGTAATTAGAAGAACAAGATTTTGTTGTTCGGGGGGAGGGTATCCTTGATTAACAATGTCTTGTCCTCAAATACTATGAATGTTCTCTTGGTTCATAAACCATTGAATGGAACAATTGAGAGGATGGAAAAAAATTAAATTAATTTCATTGGGATTCCAATCACACAAGTCGATGCCATTGGGCTGCATGGTCTCATTTTCCAAAACTGGTTGAGGAGGGTGGAGTTGGGTTATGTGATATTAATGAAACCATGCATGGCATGCAAGAAAGGATTGTGTGGGACATTAGTGTTGGGGACTCTCTATGGGCCACTTTCTTCAGATCTTGATATGGGGATCTATGGGTGTCTACTAAATCTCGTAGGCCAAAAATGACTAGGCATGCAAGGGGCATGTTCTCGTGCCAAGATGGGCTATTGGGGTCAATTTAGTAGATCATAGGGAAACCTGACATCAGCTTCTGGAAAGAAAACTAGTCAGGTGAGCAATGAATTTTCCTAGTCTTTCACACACCAGATATTTCCTTTATGGAAGTAATATATCACCATATCATGATTCATGTTGTTCTCGATCAGGAGTGGGAGAAGATATATGAGGAGATTATCATGAATTCTAAGGAGTATATGTAATGTTAAATGGGGTTGATCTCAGGTAATTTCTCTACACGGGATTACAAGAAATTGATACAGGTGGAGTATAAACAAGATGAATGAGTATCAAAGAGTTGGTGCATGGAAATCCCCACGAAAATTAATCTTATAGTTTGGTGCATCAAAAACAATCAATTTTTGGGGTGGATAACAATCAAATTAAGGGTGTTCATTCATCCTCACGGAGCTTTTGCTACATGAACCATCATGGTGAGTCCACAATTCATATTTTACGTCAGAGTGAATAGTTGGTTTATCATTGGTCACACATCATTTATCATTAATTCCTCTCTCATGATCAAATCTCCTTCCATGATTTTTTGGTCCCAAGGTTCCAAGGGTTGGAAGGGAGATTCATTGAAATCAAGGCTAGATGCATTATTCATTCCTCTATATTGTAGATCATTTGGGAGGCGCAGAACTAGCCTTGGTTTTGTATAAGACGGTCTATAATTTATATTTTTATGTAGTTAAGGTCCCTTATATTTTATTTGGGTTCTTTTTTTAAAGGGGAAAAACATTCCTGGGAAATATCTTCCTCACATTTCTATTCATTCATGTCAATCATAGAGGCTGATGTGTCAGATGGTATCCACATCTCAAAGGATTAAAGCTTAATGTGGATGGGTCAATAATGAATGGGATCATGATAGGAAGTGAAGTGTTCCGAGACTCGTGTGGCTCAGTGATGGATGAGTTCATCACATTATTTGTCCCAAGAAGTTCTTTGGGTGCAGAGGCTCAGGTGCATTTCACAGGAATCGTGGTTTGTCAGAGGGCTGTTTTCCAAGTTACGGATGTGTAGTCAGATTTTGAAACCCTGGATAGATTTGTCAAAGGAGTTTATGAGCCATCTTGGTATATCGTGTATGTGATCCATATATGTGTACTTCTAATAGAACTTGGGAGGATTGTTAAGAATTATTGGAGGGAGGCCAACTTTGCGGCTGACATGCTTTCTCGTGATGGAAGGTTGGAGCAGTGGCTCGTTATTTATGATAGCTTAGGTTCTCTTCCCATGGAATGTAAGGCACTTGTCCAAGGGTATTCCCTTGGTTAGGATTATTTTCGACCTCCTTAAAGGATCTAGATTATGTGGTGTTTTGTGACTGACATTTTTTTCTATAACAAAAAAGAAATTTTCAGTCATCTATACTTAAGATGACATGATGGAGGGATAAAAACAAGATAATGAGTTGGGTTCAAGAATCTGTTTCCTTAAATACAGATTTATTTTTTTTCTTTTCCACCTTTAGAATAATAAAATTATCATTATTAAAACATCAAAAAATAATTAAATTATATTAATTTTTGTCACTATTTATAAATTACAACAACTGTAATATATTTCAGAATTTTTTATTATTGATATTGATGTGTTTTTATCATGTTATCAGCATAAAAAATTATCTATTTTCATAAAAATTTCTATTTTGTTCAATGTAATTTATATAGAAGTAAATATATTTTTAAAATATTAAAATTAATAAATTTATAAATGTATATATAATATGAAATTTATAATAACCAACCATAGGGTTGATGATATGAAATGTATTGGAAATGTTCTCATCAGCGGTTAACAGAATATTAACAAGACATTATCAAATGATCGGTAATGGGAAGTACGATAATATAATACATAATATGAATAATTATTTAACAAAGTTTATATAATTCATATAACTTTAAAATAATATTAAATTATCCTTAGAAAATTTTGTTTTGAAGGGGTGGAGAAAAAGAGAAATAAGAGAGGTTAATGAGTGGGAGAATTGATAAGAGCATACCCTCTTTTCAAAATTGCTTTCTCTCTACAACACTAAACTCATTCTATGATTAGATATGGATTTATTTTGAAAATGTATAGGTGTTATAAAAAAACCTAAGAGTTATGATTTTATAATATATTTATTCAATTTAATTTGACATAGGAGTGCTTTTCAAACGCCATGGAGATGGGTTATTTATACCTAAGGGTAAGGGGTATTTTTTTGAATAAAATTTTATATAAAAGGTAAACCTTATAATCGTGATATTTTTTACCTTATATAACAAATTTTAATTAATATTTATTTTCTTCCTAGCAAGTCAGAATCTTCTAATAATCCTCTACAGATTGTGTCAACTCCAGATGGGGTGGGAAGTAGGTTTTATCCTCACAAGCCTCTCCTTAGCACATATTATTGGTCTCTCATATTCAAGAGGATTGGGTGATCACATGGTTTCCATCATTACATCTTACGTTACTGGAGGAATTAGGGAGTCTCGATAGTAATAAGGATCTTGGATTGTTGTAGGGAATGTCTTCACCGGAGGTCAAAGGCTCATTCACTTGTTCAAAATCAAAGGAGGAATGTATGTTGTGTTTATTACTTTCATCTTGAGATTCTGGACTGAAGGTCATAATAGGTCTACCTTAATGGTTTCTATGATTATTTTATATTCTCGTGGGTTTGAGGCACAATAAAATTGAACCATCATGTCAGTTAAGTCCCAAAAACATCAAGAATCTGTTGTGGTTATCCTAAAAGGTCAAGAAGGGTCCTTATAATATTTATTCCATGGAGAAGAATATGTGATTTCCAATATTTTTTCATAGAGCTTTAGAGAACTCAGATATTTGGAAATACTGGAAGAAGAACGTCTTGGTGGAGTTGGTTAACCTTACGTCTCTATGTATTAACACTATGATTTCCTAGGTTTGGTGTGAGTTGTTTTTTTCTTTTTTGTATGCCAGAATGGAAGCACAGAGGAAGACCTACCATTGGAGGTTTCTAGAGTCTTTCAAATATTGAAGCCTACCTTGGTTTGTGGGTGGAGACTTCAACATGATTGTGGATCTAGTGGAGAGATTGGGTGGTTCTATTTTTTCTAACAGCGCCATGAAGGATTTATGTGACTTCATTAATGCGGCTGGTATACAACACATGAGTTTCAAGGGTGGTTGGTTCACATGGGGTAACAACCATAGGGTTTCTAACCACATTTAGGGCAGTCTTGAGAGATGAATTACAAATATCCAAGTACATAATTCCTTTGATAGTATGATGGTCACTCATTTAGCATGTTCTATTTCAGATCATTCCACATTTCTTGAGGAGGTTAGAGGTGGTAGTTCTAGGATGCAGGCCTTTCACTACTCTAATAATTGGCATAAAATGGTCTCATACAGATGGTGAAAAATTATTGGAAGAGTGAGGAGAATGGTGGTGCTTGGTGTGGCCTCACCAACAATATAAAATGTCTTAAGAGAGATATTCAAGGATGGTAGATTATAATGGAAAACTAATTTTTGGGTGTGAACATTATTCTTGTGAATATTGAGAACCTGGAGGAGGAGCTTCAGATTAATTGGGAATATAACATATTCATTCTCTTCTATGATAAGTGCAGGTATCTTACGGAGAAGCTTTTGGAAACTGAGAGAGATATCAAAAAGAGGTCCAGGGTGAGATGGTTAAAAGAGGGGGATTGAAACAGTTCCTTCTTCTATGCGTGTTTGTGAAAAATGAGTTTCTCAAGACCCAATAATAATATGGTAAATTTATTATTCACTTATGAGGTGGATGTTGTGGGTTGGTTGGTGATAAAACATTTCTAAGGTCTCTGGGTGGCAGGGTATTTTCCTAGGTATGAGGATGTTGAGGGTGATTCAATGTTTTTGACTTTCTAGGGGTGCATACCCCGCATGGTGGAGAGTTCTGAGAATGACCTTTTGGTGGATATAATGAGTGAGGAGGACATTAAGAGTACTATCATCAGGATTCGTTCTAAAATTGATCCATTCTAGGATGGTTTTCTATGTGCTTTTTATGTGGATGCATGGGATATTGTTGGCCCTCAGGTGGTGAGGGAAATATAGGACTTTTTATAGAGAGGGGCTCTCAATCACGGTGTTGTTGCATCATGGGTGGTGTTAATTAAAAGTTCAAGGAACCTTCCAACCTCAACTATTATAGACATATTTTCATATGTATTGTGCCATAAAAAATCCTAGTGATTCTGATTTCTAGGATATTAAATAAGATCATTTCAATATTGGTTTTAGGGAAAAACAATATTTTTCAAATAATGTAGTATCCAAGGGGAAGTGGAAATTGTTATGTAGCTATTTTATGATCATAATAGAAGTGATGTTTTTTTAAATGTTATTTTTCTTCTTGATATGAACAAGGCATAGGAAATAGTGGAATGAAGTTTTCTGATATGTGTGTTGAGGCACTTTGGGTTTCATGAATGGTTTTTTGACCTTTGTTTTAACTGTTATTCCACTCCATGGATTTCAATTTCTCTTTGAGGAAAATTATTTTGTTTATTAAATTTTTTTGTGGAGACAAGAAGGGTGATCCCCTTTACCCAAGCTTTTTTATCCTATCCCATGAGGATTTACCATGGAATATTCATGGAGGAATAAAGATCAAGAGTTTTTTTTCTTATAATAGTATAAATTGTAGGTTAGGTGTGTCTCATTTTATGATCGATGAGGATATTATGATTTTCATTAATAGTATGCGGAGATCATTGAGGAGTCTTAGGGAGATTTTATCAGTGTATTGGTGTTTGATCCAGAAATGTATTAACTCGATGAAGCATTATGCCTTTATCTCTAATAATTATCCGGGTAGCTGTTTTAGGGCTATAAAAGTCATCATGGGATATAAAAATAAACAAATTCATATGATTTATCTTGGATCCCAACTTTCATTTATACACATTAAAAAGTCTAAAATTGATGATGCTCTTAATTGGGTGTTAATAAGAATTTATAACTAGAAGAACAAGTTTTTTTCGTTCATATAGAGGTTGTCCTAGATTAACAGTGTGTTTTCCTACATTTCTATGCATGTTCTCTATATTATTAAACATATTAAAGGAATAATTGAGAGGATGGAATATGTTCTTAATACATTTCATTCGGATTCCAATCACACAGGTTGATAACAATGTTCTGCATGGTATCATTTTCCAAAACTGGTTGAGGAGGGTGTAGTTGGGTTATGTGATATTGATGAAACCATGCATGGAAATCAAGAGAGGATCATGTGGAAGATTAGTGGTGGGGACTCAGTATGGGACTCTTTCTTCAGATAATGATATGGGGATCAATTGGTGGACACTAAATATCATAGGCCACAAACTACTGGTCATGCAAGGGGAATTTTCTCGTACCTAGATGAACTCTAGGGGTTGATACAGTATATCATAGGGAAAGGAGACATCAGTTTCTGGAAAGACAACTGGTCAACTGAGCAATTATTTTTCCAGTGTTTCCCATACCAAATATTCCCTTTAAGGGAGTAAAAGAGCACCCTAACATGCTTCATGTTGTACTCGATCATAAATAGAAGAAGCTATATGAGAATATTTTCTGGAATTATGATGAGGATAAGTGTTGTTTAACGGGGTCGAGTTTGGGTACGTTCTCTACTTAAGATTACATGATATTGATACAAGTGGAGTATATATTTAATGAATAGTGGTTGAAGATTTGGTGCAATGAAATCACCACTAAAAAGAATCTTCTGTTTTATTACCTTAAAACATAGCATTTCCAGGGGTGGATAACATTCAAATTAAGGGCGTTTATTTGGCCTCATGGTGCGTTTATTACATGAAACCTCAGTACGAGCCCCCATTTAATATTTTCTGTCAAATTGAATGTGATGTTTATCATTAGTCTCACATTATTCCTTATACATGCCTTTATAATGATCAACTCTCCTTCCATGATTTTTTGGTCTCATGGTTCCAATGGTCGAAGGGAAGATTCGTGGAAATAAAGGAAAGGTGCATTATTCTTTCCTCTATTTTTAGGTCATTTAGGAGGTATGGAACCAGTCTTGTTTGGGCATCCAATGGTATCTTATTTTTCTTTGGATGAGGTGAAGGTCCCTATTCTTTTATTTGGGATCTTTGTTGAATGGGGGAAAAATTATCCTGGGACGCAGCTTCCTCACATTTCCATTCATGAATGCCAATCATAAAGTTATATGGGTCTGATGATATCTGACACTTAGAGGTCTGAAGATTAATGTGGAAGGGTCTCTAATCAATGGGATCATGAGAGGCAGTGGAGTTTTGTGAGGCTCATGTGGCTTGATAATGGTGGAGTTCAGTGCAGTATTTGTCCCATGATGTTTTTTGGGTGTGGATGCTTGCGTGCTTTCCACAGGAATCATTGTTTGTCGGAGGGTTGGTTTCCATGTGGCTGAAGTGGAGTCATATTTTGAATCCCCGGTTTGATCGGTTCAAGGAAATTATGAGAAACCTGGGGATGTGGTTTATGTGATCCAAATATGTGCACTTTGAATATAATTTGGGTATATTGTTAATCATTTTTGGAGGGAGGGTAACTTTGCGGATGACATTTGTTCCTGTGATGGAAGGTATGTGGAGGAGCTCATTACTTATGACAGCATAGGTTCTCTTACCTTTGAATGTATGGAACTTTTCAATGAGGATTCCTTTGATTTTCATAATTTTAGACCTCGTTTAAGGCTCTTGGTTGGGTGGTGTTTTGTGACCACCTTTTGATTCTATAATAAAAAAGAAATATTTAGTCATCTATACTGAAGATGACATGAATGATGGATAACCACAAGAAAACCTGTTGGGATCAATAATTCCATTCCATAAATACTGATTTATTTATTCCCATTTCCACCTTTTGAATAATAAATTATCTTAATTAAAACATAAATAAATAAGTAAATTATGTAATTTTAATTCTCTATTTATAAATTATAATGGTTGTAATATATTTCAGAATTTTTTATTATTGATGTTGAAGCGTTTTTATCATGTTTTCGGTTTAAAAATGATTGTTTTTCTTAAATTGTTCTGTTTTTTCAATGTAATTTTTTCAGAAGAAGAAATAATTTTATAATATTAAAATAAATAAATTTTTAAATTTATGTATCATATATAATTTATAATAACCGACCATAGTGTTGTTGATAATAAAAGGATTGGCAATGCCCTCATCAAAAGTTAACCAACCGTTAATAAGACATGGTCAAATGAGCAGTAAGAGAATTATGATAATTAAATATGTAAAAAGTATAATAATTAAATTAGGTTAATATAATTGATATAACTTTAAAATAAAATTTTTTTATCCTTTAAAACTTTTGTTTTTAAGGTGTGTAGAAAAAGAAAAATATGAGAGAATAATGAGTTGGAGAATTGATTAGAAAATACCCTCTTTTCATAATTGTTTCTTCTGTGAAAAACTAAACACCTTTTATGATTGGATTTTTATGGATTAAAACATGTATAGGTATTATAAGAGGCCTGAGACATATGATTTTTTAATATCTTTTTTATTTCAATATGATATAGGAGTGGTTTTAAAAGGGGGTGGAGAGGGGTTATTTATACTTGAGGAGAGGGGTATTTTTTGAATAAAATACAATATCAAAGGTAAGCATTATAATAGTGATTTTTTTTACCTTATATAACATATTTTAAATAAGAGCTCTTTGGTTCCAAACATGTATTCTTCTTCTATGAATCTTTTACCTATGGAGTCGACTCCAACTGGTGTGGGGAAAGAGGTTCTATCCTCACGGGCCTCCCCACAGCGCACCCTGTCAGTCTGTCTTCATCAAGAGGATTGGGTTATCTCCTCTTTTCCTTCATCAAAACGTACATTAATGGAGGAATCATGGAGTCTGGGTAGGTAGAAGGCTCTTGGTTCATTGTATGGTATGTCTTCACCGAATATTACAGGCCCAATATCATAGTCAAAATCGAGGGAGGCTGGTATGTTACTTTTATTGCCTTCATCTAGAGCTTCTAGCCTGAAGGTTAGAAGAGGTATACATTAATGTTTTCTATGATTATTTGGAATTACTGTGGGTTTGAGAAACATGAAATGTGTGCCTTCATGTTAGTGAAATCCTAGAAACATCAAGATTCTATTGTGGTCATCCTTGAGGTCAAGATTGATCCTTGTAAGATTCCTTCTATGGTGAAGAAGATAGGATTTCAAATGTTTTGTCATGGATCTTTGGTGAACTCACATATCTGGTATTTTTGTGAGACGATCATCTAGGTGGAGTTGGTTAACCTTACATCTCAATGTATTAACACAATGACTTCATAGGTTGGGGGTGAGATGTTGTTATCTTTTGTGTATGCCAGTACTGAAGCGCGGAGGAGGAAAAATCATTAGCGGTTTCTGGGGTATTTCTAATCTAGCAGCCTACCTTGGTTTTTGGGTAGAGACATCAACATGACAGTAGATCTGGTGGAGAAAATTGGTGGTTCTATTTTTTACAACAGTTCCATAAAGGACTTATGTGACTTCGTTAATGATGTTGGGCTTCTAGAAGTGGGGTTCTAGGGTAGTCAGTTCACTTGGTGTAATAATTGTAGGGGCACTAACTGTATATGGAGTAGTCTTGATAGATGCTTTAAAAATATATAAGGCCTTGATTCATTTTCTAGGAAAATGGTCACTCATTTAGCACGTTATCTTTTGGGTCATGCCACATTACTCTTGGAGGTTTAAAGTGGTCTTTATGGGATATAGGCCTTTCACTACTCTAATAATTGGCATCAAAAATAGGTTTCATACAAATGGTGAAAATATCATGGGAGAGTGAGGGGAATGAGGGTGCATGATGCGGCCTCACTAACCATTTAAAATGTATTAAGAGGGATATTCAAAGTCGTCTGGTAAACAGGACAAACAACATTTTGGGAGTGAATTTTATTCATGTTTACATTGAGATCCTAGAATAAGAGTATCAGTTTAATTGGGATGATAACAGATTCAATGAATTATGTGATAAGTGCGGGTTTCTTGTGAAGAAGCTTTTGGAAAATGATAGAGAATACAAACAGAGGTCCAGGGTGAGATGGTTAATGGAGGGGGATTCCAACAGTGACTTCTTCTATGCATGTTTGTGATAAATGAGTTTCTCGAGAATCAATATTAATCTAGGTAATTGATTATTCATTTCTGTGGTGGATTTTGTGGGGTGGTTGGTGATGGATCATTTTTAAGGTCTCTTGGTAGGAGGGCATTTTCCTAGGTATGAGGATGTTGAGGGTGATTCAGTGGTTCTAAGGGGTGCATACCACGCATGGTGTAGAGTTCTAAGAATGGCATTTTAGTGGATATTCAGGTTGAGGAAGACATTAAGAGTGTGGTCCTCATGATTCCCCTTAATAGTTCACCAGTATAGAATGGTTTTCTTGGTGATTTTTAAATATTTACATGGGATATTGTTGGCCATTAAGTGGTGATGGAAAAACCTAACTTCTTTTTGGTGGTGCTCTCAATTTGGTCATTGCTGCTTTATGGGTTATGTTAATTACAAAGGACAAGGATCCATCCAACATCAAATATTAAAGACCTATTTTCCAATATAATGTGTCATATAAAATCATAGAACGTCTGATTTCTAGAAGATTTAATAAGATCATTACATGGTTAGTGTCTAGGGAAAAGCATGTGTTTGTCAAGTGTTGATGTATCCAAGGGGATGTGGCAATTTTTATGTAGCTAGTTTATGATCGTAATAGAAGAGAAGTTGGTTTAGATGTTATTTTTTAATGTTGATATGAACAAGGCCTAGGAAAGAGTGGAATCGAGTTTTATTATATGTCTGATGAGGCACATTGGGTTTTATGAATGGTTCAATGACCTTTGTTTACAGTTTTATTCATCTCTAAAGATTTCAATTTCTCTTAGTGGAAAATGATTTGGTGTTTTTATATTTGTTCATAGAGTCAGCCTGTTTGATCCCCTATCCTAGATCCTTTTTATCATAGTACATGAGGCTTTATCAATGAATCATCATGGATGAATAGAGATTGAGAGTTTGATTCATTATCTCATTAGGACATGTAGGTATAGTGTGTCTCATTTAATGTTCTCTGATGATATTCTGATCATCATTAATGGCATTTGGTGATCTTTGAGGAGTATTATGGAGATTTTTTAAGTGTATGGATGTTTGAGTGAGAAATGTATTAATTCTATGAACTGTTGTGTTTTTATCTCTAATAATTTTTTGGGTAGCCATTATAGGGCTATACAAGACATCTCAGGATGTAAAAATAAACAACTTCTTATGTTTTATCTTGGATCCCCACTTTAATGTGGACTCATTAAATACTATTTTTTTTATTATTCTCTTAATCGGGTGTTGGGACACATTTATAATTAGAAGAACAAGTTGTTTTGTTCAGAGGGATGAGTGTCCCTAATTAATAGCTTGTTGTCCTCCATTCATATGCATTTTCTCTCAGTTCATAAACCAATGAAAGGAACAATTGGGTGGAAGAAAAAAGATCTTAATGCATTTCATTGGGATTCTGATCACATAGGTCAATGCCAATGGGATGCATGGTCTCATCTTCCAAAACAGGTTGAGGAGGGTAGAGTTGGGTTTCGTGACATTAATTAAACCATGCATAGAATGTAATAGATGCTCATGTGGGACATTAGTGTTGGGAAATATCTATGGGCCTCTTTCTTCAGAGCTCGATATGGGGTTCAATGGGGGCCACTGACTCTCGTAGGCCACAAGTTACTGTGAATTAAAGGAGAATGTTCTCATACCTTGATGAGTTTTAGGGGTCAACATGGTAGATCAAATGGAAAGGCGACATCAGCTTCTGAAAAGACAACTAGTTAGGTGAGAAATATTTTTTCCCAGTCTATCCCATAGTGGATATTTATTTTAATGAGGTAATAGAGAATCATACCTTCCATAACTTTATTCTCGATTAGGAGTAGAATAAGATATATATATGGATATTTTCATGCATTATGAGGAGGATAAGTGTTGTTTAATGGGGTCTATCTCGGTTAAGTTCTCTGCTCGGTATTATATGAAATTGATACAAGTGGATTATATGCTGCATGAATGGGTGTCGAAGAGTTGGATCAAGGAAATCCATAGAAAAAGGAATCTTCTAGTATTGGGCATTAGAATATTGCATTTATGGTGGAGGAGAACATTCATGTTAAGGGTGTCCATTTGGCCTCATGGTGGTTTTGCTGCATGAACCCTTAGGGTGATTCCATGGTTTATATTTTCTGTCAGAGTGAATGGGTGGTTTATCATTGGTCGCACATCATTCCTCATCAATTCCTCTATCACAATCCACACCCCTTATATGATTTTATGTTGGTATAGTACCAAGTGTTTGAGGGAAGATTCAGGGAAAGCAAGGAAAGGTGCATTATTGTTTCCTCTTTTTTCTAGGTCATCTTGGAGGTGCGGAACGATTCCTATTTTGAGAATCTGACTATCTCTTCTTTATCTATAGTGTGATTATGTTCCCTCATCTTTGATCTGGGTTCATTATTGAAATGGGGACAAACTCTCCTAGGATATAGTTTTTGTCAAATTTTTGTTCGTGATTCTCATTCATAGATTCTAATGGGTCTGATGGTATCTACCTCTATGAGTTTTAAAGCTTAATATAGAGGGGTATCTTATGAATGGGATCATGAGAGGTGGTGGATTGTTGTGAAACTCATGTGGTGCAGTTAAGGTGGTGTTCAAAACAGTACATGGCCCAAGAAGTTCTTTGGGTATTGAGGCTCAGGATCTTTCCATAGGAATCATGGTTTGTTGGAGGGACGGTTTCCAAGTGGCTGAAGTGGAGTCAGATTCTAAAACCCTGGTTTGATCTATTCAAGGTGTTTGTGAGCCAAACTGGGACCTGTTTTATGTGATCCATAGATGTTCACATTCAATAGAATATGGGTGTATTGTTAAGAATTGTTGTAGGAAGGCCAAAATTGTGGCTGATACGCTTTCTGATGATTGAAGGTTGGAGGAGGATCTCGTTATTTATGACATCTTAGGTTATCTTCTATTGGAATGTAAGGAACACGTCCAATGGGATTATGTTGGTTGGCATCATTTTAGACAACCTAGAAGTCTATTGGTTTGTGGTGTTTTGTGACTTCCATTTGTTTCTATAACAAAAAAAATCAATTTTCGGTCATCAATACTAAAGATGACATGATGGAGGGATAACCACAAGAAAAGGAGTTGGGTTCATGAATCCCTTTCCATAAATACTGATTTATTTCGTATCATTTACAACTTATTAATAATAAAATTATCATTATTAAAACATCAAAAAAATAAGTAATTTATGTTAATTTATGTCTTTAATTATAAATTATAACAATTGGAATTTATTTCAGCATTTTTTATTATTGATGTTGAAGTGTGTTTCATCATGTTTTTGGTTTAAAAATGATCATTTTCCTTCAATTTTTCTATTTTGTTCAATGAAATTTATATATAAGTAGAAATAATTTTATAACATTAAAATGAATACATTTATAAATTTATGTATCATATATAATTTATAATAACCGTCTGTAGGGTTGATGATATGAAAAGTATTGGCAACGTCCTCATCAGTGGTTAACCAACCATTAACGAGACATTATCAAATGAACAATAATGAGAAGTATGACAATATAATATGTAATAATTATAATAATTTAATTAGGTTAATATAATTGGTATAACATTATAGTAAAATTTTATTATCCATAGAAAAGTTTTTTTAAGGGGTGGAGTAAGGAGAAATATGAGAGGATAACGAGTGATAGAATTGATGACAACATACCCTCTTTTTAGCATTGCTTCTTCTCTACAACACTAAACTCCATTTATGATTGGATTTGTATGGAATATTAAAATGTATAAGAATTATAAGAGGCCTATGAGATATGATTTGTTTATATAATTTTGTTTTTAATTTTACAGTGGAGTGTTTTTAAAGGCAGTAGAGATGGTTTATTTATACGTGAGGAGAGGGGTATTTTTTGAAAAAATACTAAATAAACGGAAAAAAACTTATAATAGTTATATTTTTTACATTATATATCATATTTTAATTAAGTCACATGGTAATAATACTTTTTTCAATTTGTAATTCCAATAAATTAGTTTAATAAAAATGAATAGTTTAAAAATTAGAAAATATTCTTTTAATGTAGTAATTTAGATTTTTGACTTTGGAAAGTGCTTTTTATATTTGGAAATAATTTTCAATATATTTTATGGGAAAATGTATCAAATTAAATATTTTTTCATCAATCCTTGATTCATTATAATTATAAGTTCATTATTACATCATTAATGATATGATTTAAGATACACCGATTACGAGTAAAACTGTATTTTTATTATTCACCTGAACATTGAAGTGTTTCAAAAAATTTATAAAAAATAACCCTTTGAAAATTTAGACATGATAAACAGAAATAACAAATTAATTTAATCCTAATAATATTCCAGTATAGGTAATTTAGATTTTTAATTAAATAATATAATTCTTATAAAATACTTTAAATTATTATTTATTAAAATTCTACATATATTTTAATAGAGTTCATAATGATGATAATTATTTTATGGAATTATAATATGTATACTTACTTAAATTACACATTATAAGTACTATATGTACCCCATTTTTCTATTTTGAGGTTAATTTACTATTCCAATAGTCAGCTTATGATACTCTATAGTTAGGTTACTACTCCCAATGGTTAGGTTTATATTTCAATGGTCACATTACTATTCCAAGGGTCACATTACCTCCTATAAATATTAATTAATTTCATAATTCATTGTTTACATAAATTACACTCAAAGTTACACATTTTAATATATATAATGTTGATTGTTTTACTGATATTCTATATATTTTCTATAGTGTTATTTTTAGAGGGAAGATTCTAACTGATCAGGGTGATCAAAAAATTCTCACTGTATTATTTGAATTTTCTATATTTTAATTATTTTAATATTTGTAATTTAAATGTGTTTACTCTTTAATTAATAAAAATTATTTTCCCTAATAAATTAATGTGTAGTTTTTTTCACCATGTAATACTCATTTATTTTTAAAATAATTATCATTTAAAATGTATGGGAAATTAGACAATCAAGTTGTTTTAACATTTTGGGTAGTTACAAAATTTTCATAATGAATAAATAGGGGATTTATATTCATTATCCTACAATGCATCGTATTATCCGCTTGGGATTTTTTCGAGGACTTCCAATTTCCTCTCTTTGGATTCTTACCTTCTATTGATGATTTCTAAGAGTTTTTTGTAATTCAATCCTCTGTTTCAATATTATTCCCTTGTCTCAATATATTATCAAAGATTTAGATTACACCAAAACTCTATGTATTTTATAGTCAATTTGAGGGTACTAGGTTATTGTGATGATAGGAATTTTGGGTTTCAAGGGTCATAGGAACCATTCGTAATATTATGGGGTGGTCTACATTTAAGGATTAAAGTTTGAATATGTTTTTCCATGATTTATCCTCTTTGATGTAGTGGTTTATATGTATTTGTTTCATTTTTATAAAAAATATATTCTTGTGTTTTAAAATTCCATTTATACTAAATTATGACCACATGTTATTAATCCTTGGTGATCACTAACAATTTAAAGTTGTATTGAGATTGGAATAAGTGGGTTTCCTTCGAAATTCTTTATTTTAATGTTATAATGGAATGTTTAATTATGATAATATTTTTTGAAATTAATATATATGCTTTTCAAAAAAATGATGTTCTAAATTTTTTTTATCCAGTTTTGGTTTTTAAGGAGTGAAAACAATTATTTAATGGGAACTTTAATTTCAAATGAGGTTATGAACTCAAATTTTATTTTGAAGGGGGTTATTTTGTTTATTTGAATTTTAAATTTTAAATTTCATAATATCTCTTGAAAATTCATTAATGGATCTTGTAAATTGATATTCTTAAATTTGTGTATTATCCCCTTTTTGAAAATTCGTTAATGGCTATTAATTTTTTTAAAGGAATCGCTTGGCCTTTTTCATTATTTTGATTTTAAAAGGGAGAGTCCAATGTGTGATGGGTAGCTTTGCGATTTTTTAATGATTTAGTTATTTAGAAAATTTTAAAAAGTGATTTTTAATTATGTTTTCTTTAGTTTTAAAATGTTTCAAATCACGAACAATGTTTTTTTTAATTCATGGTTAGTAATTTTCCTTTAAAGTAGAAAATGTTATATAACTTTTCATTTCCCCTATATTAATTTCCCCTTATGCAGGTTAGTGATCTTTATGTGATTCTTTTTTACTCTCATTGTATGAGAATGTGTGGGTTATTTCATGGTTAAATGTTATATTTTTATAGGGTTATTCTTTATTTTGTTTTAGGGGTGAGGGAAGTTATGTTTAAGCATTGTGTATTAGAATTGGCCCATTTATCAGATGCCACGCTTCATTTTTATTAATCTTGGGAACCCAAATACTAGTTTGGAGTCCTTACTTCTATTACAATCTGGAGTCTCAAACATTTATTGATCCCTCAATCATAAAAAAGGGAATGATTGGGTGTGCCAATCTAATGAGGCTGGTTCTTGATTATTTGAGGGGTTGTTTCTAGGATTCACTATACATTTGAAATATTGTCAATTTTAATATATTCTAATATGTCTATGCAGTAGGGATCCAAGGTTAAATCCTACAACCAATTTGACTAATTGATTTTGGTTAGTTATTGAATTGATTTTGATCAAGTGTTTTGTTATATATTTTCACGTTACATTATTTAAAGGAACATTTCTATGATTATATTTAATATTTTTTATGTGATGATTAGTTCCTTATTTCTAATAATTATCTCTTGTTCGAGTTGGATTATTTCATGGTAAAATGGGTTTTTAAAGGTGAATAAATTTTTTTTTGAAATTAAAGGCACTTGTGCCAATTATTGATATGGATTTGGATTCTCCTATTTAAATGTTTTGTGGTTAATATTTTAATTTAAACAATAATGGTGTAATATTTTTAAAAATGTTAACATTGGTTGTGGTTTGGAAAAAAACCATGTTATTGGGAATGTTTTCCAAAAATTTGTTTTTTTAAACAAAGGGAGATTTTTTGATAGATGATATGTAATTTTTTTACTTCTATAAATTTATATATGAAAATCATACATACAGGATTTATTCTCTAACTAACATGGATGAATTGACATATAAAACATATTTAATAGTTTTTTTGGGTTTTTTTGATCTACTGGGAATTTCCACTAACACATAAACAAAATTAGGTTTTTAGGTTTTAGGTCCATAGTTTGATCCATCTATGAACATGATCATCTTGGGTGATTTGGGGTGAGTTTGGTGGTTGTAAGAAATTAGTGGTTTCATGAGATTTTTTGGGCATGACTTGAATTTGGGTTTTCTATTCCTGTTAGTTAGTCATGTATTTCAATATATATATTTTTAATGATAATATATATGAAAAGGTGTTGGATTATATTAAATGGTTGTGACCTATTTGGTGTATTTTATTCAACATTCTTATTTATTTTTCCGTTGTATTTATCTCTATTTTATGAAGAATAATTCTCAAAGAAATTCATTTATTTCCTTAGAAACTTGTTTCGTACCCTTTGGATCAACAATTTTCTTTAGGAATTGTTGATATTTAGGTTCGGATATGGGTTAAGAGGAAGTTTGTATAGTTCATTACAATATGGTATCATATCATTGCATTCTTTAGTAGGACCCACATCCTCTTTTTAACCCTTTTTAATTTAATGGTGTCTAGGTAGAAATGCGGTTTAGGCTATTTTATCTTGAGAGGTACCAGTTTGGAGAGTCTAGCTATCAATTTATCTTTTAAATCCTTGA
The DNA here is from genome assembly GCA_963277665.1 of Viscum album. Taxonomy (NCBI): domain Eukaryota; kingdom Viridiplantae; phylum Streptophyta; class Magnoliopsida; order Santalales; family Viscaceae; genus Viscum; species Viscum album. The sequence continues at coordinate 400,801,724 of OY728120.1, forward strand.
TCTTCCAATTGATGTTGGGGTTTTAAATTTAAATCAATATTGTTTTTAGTTTTTTATGGATGTTTTTTAAGATCAATCCTCTAATCACCTTTGAGCTTGTACATGATATTGGCATTTGCTTCTGGTTTTAGGTTTGAATAGTTGGATAGTAGAAGGTGTTTGTTAAGCATATATGGATTGGGAAACCATGTATATCCCATGGAGTTACATCTACATCTTTTATTGAGTGTGTTTCTTGATTGGTACACGGTCTCCCAACCACGAGGCCAATGAATGAACAAAACTATTTATTCACTGGATATCCAATATTTCACATCTATTGAATATGGATTCGCCAAAAGTGGTTTCCAATTTTTTTAGGTGGATATAGAAGTGTGATTATTCTTTTTTTTAGATAGTTCATGTGACCCTTGGATTAATGAATGTTTAGTGATTTGTAAGTGATTGGTTTGGAAAACCATATTTTGGAAAATAAAAGGGTTATTTGAGAAACATTTATTTTAAACGTGGGTTTTGTGACATGTTTTTGAAATGGGAGTTTCCATTAAGTTGTTTTGAAATATGGGATTCACAAAAATGGCGATTTTCCTTTGAAAAAAGTTTCACAAGTGTTTAAAAAATGATTTTTTGTAATTCCTTGTTTAGGAAGTTCTTATTTCCACTAATGGTGTTTGGTTTTTGAAGGTTTGATAGATTGGTTTTTATAAATGCGTTGTTGGATGGTGAATTCAAAATTCCTTGTTGAAAATGGTGGTTCTAATAGAATATTTTTTCATATAGTTGATTGTTCCTTTTTAATGTATTTTTTGGATTGATTCGTAGCTTGTGGAATAATCTTTTTGTTTAGGATTTGGGTAATATATTGGTGATGTTCATGTAGTTGTTTTGATTTTCTTTATAAGTATTTTAAATGGATTATATAATTTTGGTTCCTATAAAGACTCTAAATAATGTAGTGTACATGGAACAATTCTTTATCTTGGACACTATTTTTGAATTCATATATCACCATCTGTTTTCATTAAGTTGTGGTCACAGTTCTATGGGAGTTGTAAGGTGGTGTGGATAGATCAATTAAATCCTTGATTCTTTTTAGAGACCTATGTATTTATATGTTAAACCTATTGATAACATTACATTATAATAAGAATAGATTGGTGGGAGTTGGTGGTTACTTCTTTATTGCATGGGGGATTTCCTTGGGATCTCATTGAGGTGTTTTTTATTCAGTGGGAATTCCCTAAGGGTCGGTAACTTGATAAGTATCTGGAAATTTTGAACATATTTCATGGTGATCAATCAATGTGAGAGTATTTCATTAACCATTAGATGTTGTTGTCCTTTCTTATGCTACTTTTTTGTAATCATGAGAAAGATCATTTCTTAGGAGGAGGTCATTGGTTAGGTCTTGGATTGGTTATTCTTGAATTATTCATGAAATAATATCATGGGATTGTGAGTAGATACATGTGAGTGGAATATTTATATCCAAGGTAACATCTGGTTGGTGATTCTATAGTTACACCTATTTTGGAGGGAAATAATGGTGGGTGTGAATATAAACTAGTATGCAAGGAGATGAAACGGGATGGGCCAGATTATAGAGAGATTTTTTCTTTATCATAGAAACAAGAGATCCCTTGGGTTTTTTCAAGGTGGTAATATAGTACATTTTATTCTCTCCCTTATTATGTTTTCTATTTTTTCCTCTTTTGTGTCCATTTGAATCATTTTCATGTATTTTTTACAAATAGATTTTTGAAGAGATCTCTAGTTTGATCCATTTTTTATGGGATATTAATTTTTGGACCTTTCCTTTGATAATTTTAATATTGATTTTCAGATCCATGTCTATGATTGTGTGATTTTGAGAATGAGTCATTTTTGTGAAGTTTTTATGGATGGATTTAATTTTTTTTATGGAATGCCATGTTTGATCATGGAATGAACCCCCCACCCCACTATTGAGTGTTTTGTAGTCTGTTTCATTCTTCAAGGAAATTTTTTTTGGGGGAAACTTACATAGAATTTTTTCCCTCCCATTTGATTGTTATTCCTCATAGATTAATATTGGTTGGATATATTAGAGGACTTACGTGCACTATAGGATAACTAGTGTGTGTGATACGCCAGTTGAGTTTCGCATTGCAGCAAGTGTTTTCTTGTGGCTATTTTAAATTAAGCGTGTATGGGTTATCCATGTTTTGACCCTAGGTTATCTATGTGTATTGTGACCCAAGGTGAGATCCAATTTTGTTCTGTTGTGGCTACTTATGTTTGAGTGTGTGGGATTCTCAAGTAGTTTCATTATTTTTTGAGATTATGTCTCTTGGTTGTTTTTTATTTTGTGTCATTTTGGTATAGGACCTCTAAATTATAACATGATAGAGGAAATGTAAATGATCGAGAGACCATGTTGGTTCACCCATGATTTATTGGACTCCTTGATTGAGCTTCTTGTTTTGGTAGTGTTTAAGGACATATAGTATCCTTATGGTTGATCCTTTTGATTGTTTTGGGGATTTTGATTATTGTATTTGGGGTTGGGTCATCCTGACTAGTTCTTTTGTGTCACATATTACATATAACACCCATTTTCTATTTACTCTCTTTTTTACTAGAGGCATTGAAAAGTTTATTTTATAAATACATTTTAGAATGTTTTAATGTATTGATTTGTGTATTTAAATGAATAATCTTGAAATTTTTGGATGTAATGTGGTGTGTAAATAGGTTATTGAGTTTGTAGCACAACTAGAAATCTAGATCAGAACAGTTACATGTAATGTATTTCATTGCACAAAGTGAATTCCTCAAGAACATTATTGTATTAAGGACAACTCGTGACACAATATAAGACTATGAAAAGAAGTTACACTTTGTGTAACTTAAATACACATCGTGAAAGATCAGTGTTGGAAATATATGAAAATTCATTGCTAATGAGGATTATATGTCATGTAAACTGTTACACGTCGTGAATATTCTGATGAGCATAAAAAATAATGACATTACAGGTGAGGGTTGTATATAATATTTATTCATTCACACCTCAATGGAATATTACGAGGTATCCATGATAATATGGGGAAGTGTGATGTTGACAGATGAGATGTACAAATGGGGTGACAACCTATAGTCATGCTTCACCACCTTTCTTCGCCTCCATTATTCATCGGGTATCCATGATAATCATTCTCATCAGTACTATCATGAGAGATTAGTTATATTTTTTATGGTGATATGATTATAGGGGGTGTGTTTTTAGGTATTATTTGCATTTATTATTAATGCTTTTGTATTTTTATAACTCATTTTACCAATTACAAATCTCTTTATTTTTAGATTTCATGACCATTTCCAATCATTTGAGGATTTTTATCTTATTTGATCAATTAATCACCATAGTTTTTATAAGAACATGTTTAAATCAAGGTCATTTATGTTTAAATATGGTTTTGGGTCACATAGATTTTCATTTTAATCCACTAGGTGATAATTCCAATGGTTTAATCATTGAGTTTGGGAAGGATACCTAGACCATGGATCCCTTTTGACCCAATTCGAACACCAAAGCAGAATAAATCCATTAATAATTAAATCTCTATCACACGAAAATGAAATACTTGAACCTGGTATGCTTCTCTCTTAATATTCAACCTAATCATTATTGTTGTATTTATAATTTCTCAAACCTATAAAATAATTTCAATTTCAATTTCATTAAATAATTCTGAATATATGGATCGTCCATGGGAGTTCGAACATAGAGATTCTAAATACAACATTTTTATATAGGTCGTATGATTTTAAAAAATTATTAAATTTTTGTATCCCCATTGAAAATTAATGACACCATGCATGCTATCAGACATTATAGTGTAAGAATGTGATGTGGTGGGGAGTCTGTGAAACCCCATGTGTCAGACTACTTCTTATATTATCTAATATTATCTATTCATTAGTGGTTTTGATTTTCATTTGGTTATATGATGAAAATTCATGTTTTTTTTAGGATTTTTGAATAACGGGTGTTATCTCACATTTTCAACACTAATCTTGTAGTGCTTTTATGCATGGTCCTCTAACTAGGGACAATCCAGTTAGCACTGATTCCATAAAGTATATCAAACTATGAATAGATCCCAAAATACCATGTGAGGTATTATTTATGTTTAGGGTGAGGTTCATGGTCTTTACATGTTGTGTTCCACTAGAGGATAAGTTGTGTGGAATAATTTTTTGGAGAGTCAATAGATCATGCACAGTTAGGGAACAGCTTTCCTAATAGTGTAGCTAAACCATTAAACTGTTTTGGGTATTTAAAATTTTGTATAATTCCCAAATTTCCCAATTGAATTAGGAGGGATTCACACAAATTGTTTTCTGTATGAATCATCTAACCATATTAATATCTCTTTTATAAGTTTCACCTTCTTCTCTTTTAATACATTTGTTCCTTTGATTATTTACCAGAGTTGTGAGGTTGATCATTCTACTATTTCCCAATTCATTCCTTCTCTCTGTATCTTCACAAGGATTTAGCATTCCTGAAGAACCCAATGACTCTATAAGTATATTTTAGGGTTCTAGGTGCATGTGATGGTGGGTATTTTGGGTGTCTTGGATCATACGAACCATTCTTAATCATTTGGAGGTGGTTCCCATTGAATATGACATGTTTCAAGAAATTTCATCTCCAATTTCTCCACATTGATGTATGGGATTCTATTAATTTTTTCATTTTAGAAACCAAGGTGTTCTTGTTCTTTAAAAAAAATATTTTTAGGAAAGTGTTACTTTATGTGGTAACTCATTGATTATTAGAAACCTTTTCAACTTGTTTTGATCTTGACATAAGTGGGTTACTTTTTAAATTCTATATCATCATGTTATATTTGGAATTTTTTATTCTAATATGTTTTTCTAAAATGATCATGTGGCCTTTCAAAATATTTTTTATTTTATTCATTATGTTTTACGAGGATTTATTTTTCATGCAGGGAAAGTAATGTTTTAAATGGAATTTGGTTTTGAAATTAAATTTTGAACTCAAATTACATTATGATAGGATTTCATTGGTATATTTTAAATAGTGATTTGATTTTTTAGTGGGATTACCCCTTTCTGAAAATGAAATATATGGATATTGAAATTGATTTTGATGGAATGTGTTGGACTTTAGCATTGAATTTAATTTGAAATGGTGAGACCCATGTGTGGTGGGTTTCTATGAGATGTCTCGAAGGTGTTATTTATTTTCCTACATTTCAAAAGGATCCTTATAATAATTTTTATGAAATTTTATGTTTCTTCTCATCTCAAGCATTGTTTTGGTGTCTAAAATTGGTTTACATTGTGGTTTTATAGTGTAAAATAATAAATACACCATTGGATTCCCCTTTATTGTTTACCATTGTGTGGACTAGTGATCACTATATAATTCTTATTTATTCCCCCTATGTGGAAATGAGCTGGTAATTCCATGGATACATGCTATATTTGCATGGTAGTATTCTTTATTGGGTTTCAAGGGTGAGGTTATTTAGTTTTCTTCATTTTGTGTTAGACTTGGCTCATTTATATTACTTTTCATAGCCTTTTTATTGGTTATGGGGACCTATGTACTTGGTGGGAGTCCAGATTTATGCTACATTATGGAAATCATGGTACTCGTGATCCCTCATATGTGAAATAGAGAAAGTAAGGGTGTTCCATTTTAATGTGGAAAGTGCAGTCTAGTCAGATAAGTTTTATAGGACACAGTGTACCTTGAAATGTAATACCATTTAAAGTGAGTCTAAGATGTCTGTATATAAGGGGTCATAAGTTAGGGACCTTGACTCATTTGATTACATGATGATTTTTTAGTAATTTAGTGGAGTTTAATAAACTATTTGTTTATATCATTTCACATTCCTTCAATGTTATAAAACCCTACAATGATTATATTTGATATATTTAATGTTATGTAAGGTTACCTTTTTAATCATCACAAATTTGTGAAATGGGTTGTTTCCTTGGAATTTTTTAAAGGTGATTGGAAAACAATTTTGAAATTAAATTATCTTGGTCTAGTTCCTGATGTGGTTTTCAAAATGGGTTATTTGAGATAGCTTTGAATAGTTAAATGTTTTAATTTGACTATTTGAATTTATATAAAACTGGTGGGTTGTATTGAGAAATGTCAATGGTGGAAATAATTTTGAAATGATAGAGGTTTCTGGATTTCTTTACAAATTTGGGGTTCTATTTTTGAATACGACACAAAAAGTTTTGAAATATGCCATAGAATTACACTGATTTCTCTAATGTTATATGTGAAAAAGATTACTTCCCAGATTTATTTTCAAACTATCAATTATGTAATGAATTCAATTACATGTTGCATAGTTTTGGTGTCTTATGGTAACTTATTTGGTTTTTCATCTCATGCCATCAAAATTCCATATTTATAAATTTCAATTTCATTTGGTGGATCCTTCCTTGATCTTGATCATCTTGGTCGATGTGGAGTGTGTTTAGTGGTAGTGAGGAACTTATGGTTTCTTGAGGATAGTTTGGGTTTGTATTGATTTTAGTTTTTTATCATTAAATAGTGTATGAATATCTATATTTTTGTTCATTATTATTTATGTTAAAGTGGGTTAGACCATTTTAGTTGGATGGGACCTATTTGGAAAGTAATATTTTATTCTAGCTCTTTATTTATCTTTCTACTATTTTTTCACTCTTTTGGGGGAAAACATTCCAAAAAGTATTATTTTCTTTCCAAGGCAATTGTTTCCAGCCAATGTTGATCATGAATTCCCTTCCAACCCTATAGATAATTAAGTTTGAAGCTAGGTTTGTAGGTTACTGGATCGGTTCTTTACACCAACAAGGTTTTAGAGAGATCTAGACACCTATACATTAGAGGAAAATATATAGTCAATATAGTTAACCTTTTTCTAATATAGAACCATCTAAAACATATTTTTATCCTAACAGAGAGCTTCCTCCTTGTCCTAGAATAGTGATGGGGGTGCTTGATGTTGCAGATACGTGATGAGAAAACACTCAATTGGATCGAGTTTGACCACCCATTAGAGAGGAAATCTATCCAAGGAATTTGGTTGAAATATATTTCTAAGTGATTATAGATATATATTAAGGTAGAATACTAGTTATAACTTATAAATCAAGGATAAATAGCCTTTCATGGTATTATATTGTTATGGTTGGAGATATATACATTCAATGTTGGAACATTGAGTGTGGTCTTCATCATGATGTCTAAGATGGAGTGGTATCTCTTTTCTTACCTTTATACATTTGGGTGACACATCATTATTTATTTTTGGAGAGATTATTAGTTTATTAATCATTGAGTATTTTATTTTTTAGCAGAAACCGAAAATATAAGGATTCTTAAACTTGTAGTAAATGGATGAAATCTAGAGTTATGCTTGTATGATGATTTCAAATATAGTTAAAGGATATAAGTTTATATACTCAGGGATCTCAATATGTTTGAGTACAAATTGGGATATTCGGTACATATCTTGTGATGTCTGGGGCTATATGAAGGATTATTTCTCAAACATCCATGCCACATATAGAGAGATAGTTAAGGGGTCACTTAGGAAGATGTAGAAACTTGTGTAGGGAGGTACTTAGGATGGAGGATGTCGAAGAGGAGAAAAGAGATTAGTGGGTGATGGATGATGTTATTATTTAGTACCAATTCTAAAAACACTAGGTGGGATGATACAAGCTCAAGGATATTGTGTTCATGTTCATGGACACCTACTAGAAGTGGAGTTATACAACCCAAATGTTCTGAGTGTGATCTGATATTTGATGTGTATATTTGTTTCATTGGTTTTTGCTATAATTAACACATTTTGAGCTATTACTTCCTTGTTTTATCCATTATTTGAGAGATAGTGATTTCGTGGGAGCCTCTAGGCTAGCTCAGGAAACTTTAAACTCTCATAGGGGGAGTTTTGATGATCATTAACTACTGCTGGAAATGTGACCATACTCTTATAAGATAATGCTTCCTATGAGATATCTTCATATTCATGATAAGACCATATTTTTTAATTATATTTATAGGTTTTATCTTCATATTTCATGAAATTTTTGATTATATAGGTAGATGATGTTGTGTGTCAAGTATGATGTGAAAATGTATTCCTTCATGGTTGAGAGGTAATCTAAGAAATAGTAGACAGGGCACATCTATAGGAGGATACATCTAAGTTCTTATTACATCAAAATTATTACCTAGGGATTAGTAGTCCTAAAGACCATTAAATTTTCTATATAAATAGATGTGTATAAATTCATCTTCTATAATGAAATTTCTAGCTCACCTCCCCATCGAGATACCAACTTCAACATATACCATAACTAAGGGACTACTGCAATAAATTTGACATAATATCAGATGTCCCCTATATATCTATGAGAGATAAAGGTGTATCTAGATGACTAATAGAATAATGGATTCATTACAACTAGTATGTGCCTCGAGGGAAACCCAGTATCATTGTCTATGTAGGACGATTGGGATTTGAGGTTATGAACCAATTATAATGGCCGAAAATTTCTCAATCCCACAAATAAGTATCCATTAGTGAGAGTAAATGATCTCATCCACTATTTCAATGGGGTGAAATGGTAATAAAATATTTATATTAGGTAGAGTTATCAAAAACATTGAATTCATGTGGTGGGTATATTTAAGAAAATATTCTTGTGAAACTATAGATTGTATGAGTATATGGTTATTCACTATCACATGAAGATTATCTAAACCCATTCCGGGGAATCATGAAAAAAATCATCAAGGATTTCATAAATATTTACATGGTGGTATTCATAGGTAAAATACTCATGTAGGTGGTATCGAATGGGGATCATGAATGGCATTTGATGTTGGTCTTCAATCTACATAGAGCACACTATATTTTTTGGAAGCTCTCTAAGTGTTATTTTTAGATTCAAGAGGTCCACTTCTTGGGAGAAATCATATCAAAGGATAGTGTAGTAGGGGCCCTTTCCATGATCAAGGAAACACTATATTGGGTTCCACATAAGAGAATCAATGAGATAAAATGATTATTCGAGTTGTAAGGATATTATCAATGATTTGTGCCTGGTGTTTTCAGGATCATTGAACCTCTGATTTCCAAGTCCCAAAAGGGACAACCTTAAATTTGAATTGAGAAGTGGCTGAATTATTTTTAGGTACTACAATATTGTTTTATGAACACTGGAATATAGATAATTGGACTTAATGTTGTTGACTACACTATGTTATATGATTCCTTTAGATGTAGTCTCGGATTTTCTCTGATATAGTGGTAGGTAGTGATTTTCTATGGGCCTCAACAGATGATACACCATAATCAAAATTATGAGACCCATGATTTGATGAAATATAAAATATTATTTACACTAAAATCATGTAGATAATAAATTTTATAAATAAATTAATCATTTTTATGGATGAAATGAGTTTCTTGTATATATTCTATTAAAATCAAATCAACATGAGTCTAAGATGATGGCATGATTTTCTATAGAACTATAAAATTATGATAGTCTATACTACCCTCATTTTAATTTATCTCCATTGGCTTGGGTAGAGTGAAATGTCTCTAGTTAATGGTTATTAACCCTATAATTATCCATCCCATCAGTGAATTACAATGTTTAGTTGTCTATTATGAGGTCTTTTGTGTCGATTTAACTACAAGAAATACTATAGAAATATTTTATAAAGGTGGGGTCACACAATTATTTTATAGGTAGGGATGATGGTTCTAGTTATACTATGGGAGGATGTGATGAGGGAGATTCATACACCCCGTTTAATACTTCATGAAGGATAGGAAAAGATAAAATAGGACCTCTTGAATCAATTTTTGTGGATAAGGATAATTTGGACTATATCCAGATTTATATCACTATGTATCAATTCCTAGTAGGTGATAGATGAGAAACATGTTCCAAAGGGATTAAATAAACACCTTGGGGTGTTAGATATGAAGGGGTATGGTATCTCTTTTACATTTAGGATGCAACTGATATACATAGCAAGTGGTTATGATGTTATATGTGTGATCATAGACCAACTCACCAATTATTCTCACGTACATTCCATAATTCAATGTAGTTTAGAATAGATGGTGAATTTTATATATTCTAGAAGTATTCTTGATTTTTGGATTTCCCTAGATTTTTTTAGACCATGATGGTCGCTTCAGGTCTTGATTGTGTATGGAATTATAGGAGGTTGTTTGATAACATTTATAGATAGGTATGATGTTTCTCCCCCCTGATGGATGGCGAAAATTAGAAAACCATTCATGTCGTTGGGGACATTATATGGGCTTGGATGTTAGTTTTTTCTAAATATTTGAAGACTGTCTTACCTTAGTGAAATTTTCATATAATAATAGTTACTATTCTACTATTGGTCTAACACTATTTGAGAGCTTATATAGGTGATCCTATAGGTTACCTTTGTACCAGAAAAATAAAGGTATTACGGATCTTGTATAAATAGAAATGGATGTTGGTGATGATAGGGAAATTTTTTAATCATCAATAGAGAGAGGATGACTTTCTAGATCCATCAGATATATTATACAGACCGATGAAGGATGTATTTGGATTTCAATGATGGATTATATGTGTTCCTGATGACCTTACCTTAGTCGTGACTATATATATTTTCTAAGGTATAAATTTATCTCCATGATTTTTCAACCCTCTCTAGATACTCTATATAGCTATGGAAGAATTATAAAACTAAGCCATTCAACCACTGTTAGACTGAGTTGATGATTTCATCCTTATGTCATATATTAGGAGATATATGAATGGAATGTTTCATGTTATTGACTATAATGAGAAGAACATTGTGTTTGAATCTACATTCTTAGTGTACCTAGTGTCTATAGAGAATTGACATGAGAATATCAATCATGGATGAGTGATTACCTTGGTGTTTTTTCTCTCTAAATATGAGAATCATCATAAGTGTTCATGTATGTGGGAGAAAAAAAAGTGAATTTAGTACCCTGAATACTTTTAATAGGTTTTTATAAAAATAAATTATATCTGGGAGAATATATTAATATTCATTATACATGTGTGAGACTTTTTAATTTTTATAGAATATTTTCAGATTTATAAGAAGAGTTGGTGTGAAATTATATGACCATAAGAGCCTCAGAATTGATATTATAAAATAATAAATATAGTATATCATGCATGAATATAAATTCAAAAATAATAAAATGTGTCCCAAAAATTTTCTTATATTGGAATACTAAGATAGCGATTAAATATAAAACATATCTTTTACACTTGTTATCAAAATATTTTTTGTGACCATTGGATGTTTCATTTACGTTTTGTTGTTTATTGTATAATAGTACAATTATTTAATTTATTTACTTAATATATACTAAATTATTAAAACCATAAATATATCAACATATATATATATTTATATCCAACTATTGGGGTTATCCACATAAACCTAGATAATTGGTGTAGATTTTATATAGTAGAAAACTCTATTGGAGATTAATAGAGATGAGGAATGAAGAAGGATCCATAACATAAAAAATTGAAATCATCAATGAAATAGTATGTAGAAAAAATTCCATAAAAACTAAAATGAATATGAGTTTGTGATTTTTTTTATGTTTTACTCAATTTTAAAAATTATAGATTGAACATGATTCAACACATAAATGTTGTATCCATTTTCATGTTAATTTAATACATTGTATTCAAGGATAATATGTGTTAATTTATTTGTATTTGATGATTTTATAATTCAACAAGGTAATAAGATAATTACAATTATTCCAAAATAAAAATAGATCTCATTTGACCCTCACTATTTTTCTATTCTAAAATAACATTTTTAATTGAATATTCATCAGTTGTTCTCAATTACAATGTGATTTTACTATATCAAGGAACCTCGTTCATATTATGATTGGTTTTTTCTATTTATTATTTATACGGGATTAGTGTATAGAAAATATATGATAAAAATATATGAAAAGAATGACGAATATCCAATATTGGTTTATGTGATAGTGGTTTTTGGTGGAAGATCATGCATATACTTCATAGGTGTAATGATGGGTGATTTAAAAGGAATTGTTTTGTCCAATAAGGCTACTACATATGACATAGTCTTGGGGATCCCAAATGTTTAACATCATGTGTATAATTCATAGTTGAATCAAATGATATATTTTAATAGGTTAAAAGACATAAAAATATGTAAATTTAATGTTTTTCACAGTAACATGGAATTTATTTTGGGAGATCACATGTGGTATATCCCTTTCGATGATGCAACTGGGGTTTATGTGGAAGTACAATACCACACAACCATTTACAAAATTGACATGACATTTTATCCGTAGTTATTTTCTTTAGTATGTAGATGGAGTATACAACTAGATTCCATGTAACCCCATAAACAATGTATGTGTATTTTTTTGTTGGGGCGCACCACCTGTACATTAGAGAAAACATAGACAAGAGATAATGACATGTTCCTGAGTAACATGTATGAACTTTACAAGGTGTGTGTCATCGCAACACAACATCTATATATATAAGAACATGAAATGTGATATTGAATGACCCTAGTAGGACCAAACTTAATGAGACATTTAATTTTACCCTTGTGTATATCATTCACTCATGTTAAGGTATATTATATCCCATAATAATTTTTGTATGAATTCTAATTTAATATGGGTAGTTATTCACAATATTAAGATATGATGGTTTGGTGTAGTATCTTGTCCAATTCATTGGACACAATATCGCCAAAGTATAAATGATAAATGTGTCCCTCTATGAGTCTTGTGATTTTGATCATCATTCTCATCATGACCTAGGTAAGTTCAGCTATCATGTATCCTATATATCAAGCATTTGATACCCTACATAGTGGGTTATTATACTTGGGATCAGGTGTCCCCCATTTTTATTGGGTGTGATCCCCTTATCGATGAAATACAGTATATTGTCTTCTAATGAGATGTAGCATGAACGAATTAGTTTCTTAGGGTATCATTGTCAGTTACTTTGTTCTCTAACATGGAATGGCCTCATGATTAAGACATCGTGGATGAATTCCATAAATTTAATAATGTCCTAATGAGTGAGTTCTATAAATAATGTGCTTTCATGGATATTTGAGAATAATCCCAATGTCAGAATTTAAGAAAGACCTCTTCATGATACATATATACTTTCTTTAAGAATATTTATCCAATATTTTTCATACAAATATATTTTGATTATTTAGATCATATACTCTCTTGGATTATTTTTATTTGGTGATTTTGGGTTGTCTATGTATTTATTTATATACTCACACCTATATGGGGTTTTTTCACATGTTTCGGGTCTTATGAAGATAGTATGAAATTTGAAGGACACCTTGGTGGACCAGGATTAGGTGGTTCTTATAGCTGCTATAAAAACACTAGAAGAATCCAGGAGTAACATTTTGGTATTTTCCCACAATTATATTTAGTTCATACTATTTTATATTTTTTGAATTATCTAACTTGGCATTTTCTATATTACCATTTTCTTCTATTATACTCTGATGTGGTATGTCGGGTGATTATGATTGCATTATGTTCTTACTAATTTTATTTCAATACATATTACATAGTGGTTGTGGATATATATGTGTGTGTGTGTGTGTATTTGTGTGTTTGTTTTTTGTGATTGTAATTGTACTTTAAGATAAGGCATCTATGTGTGTGATATTCATAATAAATACTAGTCGTTGGACTTTTCCATATTAGAGGTGGGATTGGACTATGAATCTCAATGTACATTAGCCCAAGAGGGTCTTAGTGGGTCAGGTCATGACATATGACTTAGAAAATTCATGTATGGTGTTTTTTTGTTCATAACATATTAGTTTCCATTTTAATTTTTTGTTCATTTTTATATATGAAATTACATGGATTTTGGGATATTGGATTCATTATATAAGGATTGGATTTTTGTTTTTTTATAATCCTATGATCTAGAGTGTTATAAGATCCATATATATTATTTTATAACATCAATGATTTTATCTGATCCATGTAATACGTAAAGTGATACTCAATGGTAATAGAGGTGTGTCATGATATAAGTGTGGAGGAAATATCTAAATATCCAATTGAATCATCTGTCAATTTATTGAACACTTTAGTAACATTTGATCATCATGTATTTTATACCTGCAATGAAGTAATAGGGTATATGATACTTTTATACGATTTCTTAATGATATCTCCTCAATTGAAATTAATTATGATCAAAAAATAATTTAATATATTCATTTTTATAGATCTATATATATAAATTTTGTTCAATTGAAATTAATATTGTATGAAATGATTATATATATCAAATTTAAATAAGAATATTCTATGTGTATTCATCAATATATCCATATTGTTGACCTTGATTTTAATTGTCTCTTTCCCAGAAATGAAATCATATGTTATTTTTGATTTAAATTCCATATATATATTTGCCGCAAATGATAAGAAACATTACAATAATTATTATTCGAAAACATAATTCAAAGTAATATAAATTTAATAGAAAAATAAATTGAATATGTAAATTGGTTAATAAATATAAGAAAATTAAAAAACAAATACTCAATGATATTAATATATGGAATCACATAGTTGATATCTGGTTTTCTAGTCCATACTCCTCTAATTAAAATGTGAAATGAAAATTTAATCTTAAGAACCAAAATCCATAAATCTTATAAATTATTTTTTATCTAGAAGAGTGAGATTATCATTATAATCAGAATAATTAGTTTTAATCTATTAATTTATATGTGAAGGTGAAAAACTAGGTAAACATATACTGTCCTATTTAACATCCAATGAAGTATTACAATGCCTAGTACAAGTTGGAGGTTCTTACTTTAAATAAAAGGACTTCTCGTCTATAGGAGACTGTGGATTCTCTCATCTATATAGTCGAGATAATAAATTATTTGGATGAGACATGCTCTTATAAATAAAAATAAAAAAATTGTCAAAATGGACTTGAATAAATTTAAATATGTTTTTTTCATATATTATTTATTAAAAACTAAAAACATGTAATAATTAAAATTATATTTCATGTAAAGATATAATTTTAATACATTAAAAGAAATAATCAATTAAATAATTTATAAAATATCAAAATTTTCTAAATGAACTAAACTTAAAACATGTGATATAAAAATTGATATAAGAAATAGATATAATATTAATTTTTATATGTTAGTAAAATTAATGTAATATCAATTAATGATATTTCTGTATTTTAAATTTATTGCATAAATTATCATATGTATTTTTGAAACATTAATATAAAAATAAATTGGTATGTACAAACAAAAACAAAACATAATAATTTTTTAAAATGACTCAATTATTCAAATAAAATTATTCTACATATGTAATAAAATTTTAAATATTGAAAAAAATATAAATTTTCTAAATAGTTAACTTTAATTGAAATATTGATTTAAATATGAACCATCATAGATTTCACTATTTGAAAAATGTGGGTAAAAATAGTGATACTGTACCAAAACCTTTATGATATTATTAAAACAATTTCCCCTATATCCTTTCATTATGATCATTATGTATATATTTAATATATAATTAGGTGAAAATTAGTAGCCTTTGATAACTATATCACATATGTTGGAATCTTACAAAATTCATCAACCACTAAAACATTTTAATTAATAAAATAATATATTTTTTCTTTTAAAACGATTGACAATAAATCATTTGATTGATCTAAAACACAGAAATACTTCTTCACATTTATTTCTAGGATAAAAGTTTTTTTTTGTATCCCAAAACATTTAGATCAAATCTTAAATTATCATGACTAATTTTATTTTTACAATCATCCCATTTACTCAGGAATATATGTGCTCAAAATATCATGCAAAAAACATCAGATATATCAATAATGACTTAATATTATGCATATTTTTTATATTCAGTTATCGACTATTACACTAAAAAAGACGTTTTCAATGAATATAATAAAATTGTTGTTTATAAATTAACATTTCTAGTTTTTATAATTTTTATATTCATTAATTCAAACCTAGTACATGTTATAACATTTAACCATGTCTCTCCCACTAACTCTCTCATTATTTTTTAAAAAGTAAAATCACTTGTCATTTTCTTCTTGAACCATGCAATAAATATTTGTTAGGTTAATACACTACCCATATATAATAATTCATAATATAATTTTTTTTTTGATTTTGTAATTCATGATTTAAAATATGACTGAATCTCATTTATTTTATTCCAAATTAATAAATATGCTATCAAAATTTGATCATATGTCTGTGACATTGTAAAACATCGATATTTTAAAAGAGGAATATCATGTTAAATATTTTTTATGAATAATAACACCAATTTAATATAATATTTAACTCCCATACACTTTTAAAAATATAAATTTTAAAAGAAATTCAATCTCATTTATAGCTTCTAATGCACACAACATTGAGTTTAAATGAAAC
This sequence comes from Viscum album, assembly GCA_963277665.1. Classification (NCBI taxonomy): domain Eukaryota; kingdom Viridiplantae; phylum Streptophyta; class Magnoliopsida; order Santalales; family Viscaceae; genus Viscum; species Viscum album. The sequence goes on from OY728120.1 coordinate 400,818,345, forward strand.
ACAGTACTTTATAAAAATATTATTATTTAAAATGATTCTATTATAACCAATACATTAAGTTAGTGCGAATTAATAAGTCTAATTAATTTATAAAAATATATGTTCTAAAAATGTCTATTTTTTATCAATTGATTAAAAATAAAAAAATCATTTTAAATGAAATGAAATGTTTTCTGAAAAATTACCTTTTTAAGGGTAGTTTAGTAACACTTTACATGCATAATTTAATATAATTTATTACTAATTTTATAAAATTTATTTGATAAAATTTAATTAATTTTTAAAATCATAATATAACAATTAACTAATGAATATTTTATTTTTTTCTAAAATGTTTCACTTTTGGATGAATAGAAGTAAATACTAACATTTATGGAAAACTACCAATTCAATTATATAATTTAAAATATTTAATTATACTAAGAATATGAATTATAGTAACATTGGATACATTATATTAAAATTTAAATAATTTTTTTTATTTAATCAATTTAATATTTGCTTTGGATAATAAAAGATTCAATACTTAATAGAATTTTCTCTTTAGAAACCCATTTTTTCATCGTATATGCAGGTTTAATTTTAAATTTGATTATATTAGTAATGTTAATTTAATTTGAAAATATGTGTTCAATATTTGAAATAAAAATAATTTATATTATTTAATAAGTTCAACATAATTTTTTACCATTATGAATAGTGAAAGGAATAAAACATAATGGTCATGATGGAGATAAAAGTAGGTTTTTCATGGGTTAATATATGAATACAAGGGTAAAAATGGCCTAAAATGCTTCAAAATCCCATTTTATTGACATATTTATACATTTTTAACAATAAGGTTCAACAATGAACCATATGTGATCCTTTTTTAATGATAATAATGTGGTTATAATTGTTTTTTCTTCAAAATATTCATGTATGTCCTATCCCCCAATTATAGAGGGCCACCCCCTCTCTCCCCTCTTCACACATCCATAACCATTTTTCTCCACTAATACCTGTGAAAATTAATTACATAATCCCATAAAAATATTATATATCCCTTGTATTGATCTGAAATCAATACTAGGCTGTATTTTAGTGCAAACCTAAATATGTTTCAGGATGAAGAGGTAATGTTTATAACTGAGCATTTTTTTCTCTTTTCACATTATTAAAATATTATAAAACCATGGTTTAATAGTAATATTTGTATATTACATATAATTATATGGTATTATGTTATGGGAATGACCTATATATATATATTCTCTTCTATAAAATTGGAAACGAAATCATTGATCATGTGTATGGTGGACTACCACCTTGTGAACTATTGTAAATCATTTTCCATGACTACCTTACAAAGATTGATATAAATTTGGATTTAACCCATGTATATGATATTTATTATATTATTATACTTCATTAATTTCAATATCGTATAATCCTCTTAAGTTCTGTTTTTTTTAATAAGATATTGTTGCTCATGTGTTTGGTGGACTACCACTCTAAGAAGCGATGTGATTCATTTTTCAGTTATGATTTTAATGGAATGTAATAAGGATTAATTAATTTAATATATATATATATATATATATATATATTAAATTTTCTTAATTTTATAATATAAATATATCACCCACATAATTTATCTATCACCCTTTTAGGAAATGATGGTGTCACTCATTCGTACGAATAACCTACCATGTCAAGGAACTGATGTGATCCATTCACAATGTTTAAATTTAAATAATTATTATTAGAGGTGTATAATGAAATAATATTATATTTAAAACACTGATATCATTTTATAGATGATGCATCTGTTTTATATTTTCATGAAATTGAAGTTTCATGAAAAATACACATGAGAAACAATTCGATTAACACTATAAAAAATGAAAATATTGAAATATTATTAACATTTGTGATGTAAAAAGTTTTATGGGGATCATATATGATATTATAAATATGATTTTGTTTCCGGAATGAATTAATAACATGTCAACAACAACTATAAACGTGGTGATCAAAGAGGATATGTATTTACATGGTGATATTTACATAATAACATCTCATTATATTCAGGATTAGAGAGTTATAATATAATAATGGATGAATAAGATTTCAAGAAAGATAAAGAAGACGTAAAATAGAAACACTTAATTAAAAATGATACCTCTTAATCAGATTATCTTCCTTGATTAAGACCTTAACTCCTATAAGGAGAGTTTTCTACCAAAATTAATGAATCTTGAATGTGGGGAGTGATTATTGAAACGGATTTCATTAGATATTTTCTGAACAAAAATGTTTTTGAGCTCTAAATAATTGATAATAATATGAGCCCTTTTATATGAGAGTGGAGGGGAACTCTTGGAATTACTTAAAGTATTAAATTAATATAAATTAATTTTATATTTGAAATAGTCAAAAGAGATTTATTTTGAAGATAAGATTATAATGAGTTGAAATCAATTCATAAAATAAAAATTATAAATTTTTTTATTATTTGTTTAATCATTATCTTTTTATTTTAAGCCTTATTTTTTCCTTTTAACTCTTACAGGGTTATTTGGTGATTTAAATGCTTAGGGTTAAAATAATTATAGTAACATGGAAAATGAACAATAAATGAGTCATTTATGAAAATTTATGACCTATCACAATTATTTTCTGGAATTTTAGTTTTTTATAATTTTTATGTCCTTTATTAAAATATTTTTTTAAGATATCAATTATGTCAAATTCGACACTATTAATTACATGAATTTTCAAAAATATCATAAAATTATAATATATTATAAATAACTAAATTATGTCATCCCTAAAATATCACATTCATCAAAAAAATTCAGGGATGAAATAAATTATATCAAATTAATTTTATTTTAATATTCACGTATCATTTATTTGATTCTTCCATTAATGAAGCCATTATTGTATCATCATCACATCACCATTTAATTTAATTATTAATTTATTAAAAATTATGAAAAAAATTCCATGATATATCTAAACATTTTATCTTTATAAATAATATTTATATTTTAACATATCCTATATATAACTGTATATTAAAAATAATTTACATATTAAAAACAAGAGTGTGACAAAATTGTTTTTTCTTTGAATAAAATAATTTAAACGTCTCAAAGTCATCCAAGTGGATTCAAAAGGTTATATTTCGGACATATAATGCTGCTAGGTTGAAAAAAACACAAAAAAATAAAATTATGTCAATTATTACGGTAATTTGTAATTTTTTTACCTTTAAATCCCCTATTTACCCTTAATTGTGGCAATAAAATTAATTACTAAAGTTATTATTCTTGTTTTTAAAGAAAATATATTGATCCTATTAAATCATAAATATAATAATGAAAACAAGTGTGTATATACATTTTTCCAAATTCAAAACATAGAAGTGGTTAAAATTAATTTTAAATTAATGATGTTGGCGGATAGAGAAAATGAGTTTTTAAAGTAAAAACGTTCAAAAGTTCAAAATGTTTTTATACCCAATTTTAGTGCGATATTGATTCAAATGATCTAAATTTAATTAAATAAAAATAATTATTATTTATACATTAAAAATAACTAAAAACATAATTTAACTATATAAATAAATTTGATGAAAAAGTAGTTTTAATGTAATACTTGTATTATTCACTATTCCCCAAAATAATAATGTTCTCAAGAAAATACCAAAAATTTCCCCAAACTAAATTATTATATTAAAATTATAAAGAATAAGTTCATTTTTTTAAATTTAATTTTTAAAAATGAAAAAAAACCCATTTTTAAAAATTGGTTCTCCTTCAAAAGGCGATAAAAATGACTTTTTTGAAAATATATTTATTTTATCCATAAAATTGATTCTCTTCTTATATAATGTCTATAAAAAATATAATATTAACTTTAATCATTTTATTGAATATTATATATATATATATAGCATTAATATAACCCAACATGATTGTTTTGATTATTTTTTAAACACACTTCTTCACAGTTAAATAGTTTTCAGAAAAACATTTAAATTTATTTAAAAAAATATATTATTTTAAATTATAATTAATTTATCACTAATGAATTAAATATATATGTGTGTTGGTGATCCATATCTTCAAAAATACATTACTATTGTTCATTCCTGCCATTCTACTGGATAGGTTATCATGTTAACATTTAAATAATAATATCTACTTGTTCATTTAAGCTACATGTGGTATACCATGTACACTATAGAATATATTTTTTCTATTAAAACACTAGATGTTACATTCTATCCCCCCCCCAAAAAAAATTTATTTCTTTTAATTTGATATCAGGAGTAAAAAATTACATTCAAAATTCATTTTTTGAAATACCACATCAGAAAAAGGATTACTAAAACATGCACTTTAAAAAAAGAAATGGAGGTATTAAGGTCACCTTATATGACAAATAAATGGGTTCCTTGTAAGAAATCATAAATATGGAAGAGAAAACTAACCATTATGTTCTGATGTAGAGTTATAGAAAACATGGTTATGATAAAGTTAAAAATCACAATACCATAAAACTATGACTAATTAAAAAGTCATTTATTTATTTGTGAGAAAATTAAATGGATAATGTTTTTGTTTCAAAATTTATTTTATAGATATATTTAATTAATTTACTACTTCTACTATGAATATAAGGAAATATATTTATTTGATATGTACAATTTCATTCTTTAATTGAATTATTTAACACCAATTGTAATCTTATAACTCTTATTTGTCCCCCAACCCAAAATTATCTCAATATCTTAATCCATGATGTCATTTATATATTGAAAAAATTAATTTCATATCCCTATTATTTAATAAAAGTGTTAAAAAAGTAATAACTTCTTACCATTGTTATCATGTCCACCTAGTTTCATCGTCATTTAATTCAGGTAGATTAAAGTTCTATGCATTGGAACAATGATTTGGATATTCTGGAAAATACCTTTATTACATTATCCAAAGATACCTTGTACAGCTTGGGTCATATGGGTGTCCAAATAGAATTAGTTTTGTAAAATAATCCCATATGAAATATAATTTCAAAACATCAGATAAGCCTTGATTTTTATAAAACATTTATACTGAGTTTGACATGAAACTTTTTATCAACAGTCCTTTTAGAATAACCAATGTATATGGTTAATTAATGAGAGATAAAAGAAAGTATAAATAGGCTTATGAAGTTTCTCCTTCTCTATAAGCTTTATCAAAATCATACGATGCTCCAAAATCATATGATAAAGTAAAATATCATAAAATACATTGATAATTTTTCACTTATAAAGATGAGAGAGTGTTTAAAAAAATATTTGATTAAAAAACCCATGATCCCCAATGGTATCAAGGTATAGAGATGTGTTTTATATCTTAAAAAAATTATAAGAGAGTTTTATGTTATAAAATTGTTCAAAATCATCATTACATGATTTTTCAATAATTTTTGAAACAAATCCATCAAGAAGAGATAAGAATGTTATTTGAGGTCCTCCTCCTTCCATGTTTAACTGGATTTCCTCAATAAGAAAATGTTATAGAATAATGATTTAACTAAAATAATATACATATTAACTTAACTATTGGTTAACTATAATTTCTAATCCATAAGGGATTCTAAACTGACCTTTGATGCCAAATATCAGGCCTCGACCTTAAACATTACATAATATGGATTTTTAGTCAAGAATTTAATTTCCTTCACATTGAGGATCCTTTTATGGTTTAGAGTTTCATATATTTAGTTCATAATTCATACATAACATTTCACATTAATAAAAATTGGTTACTATTAAATATTATTCCCTTTTTCCAAAATAAAAATCATTTAAAACAAAACAATATTTCTTTTTCATGAAAAATATTCATAAAATTCATGTTTATTTCCTCCTTTATCTTACCCATCAATAAACCCCATGTAAAAAAAATAAAAATTTGGATGAGTAAAAATTTATCAATAATGGAAATAGAAATAAATATAGAAATAATTAGTCTATGAATACTTATGAACCCATGAAAACATTTTAATAAGTTATATGTTCCACCCATAAAACATAAGATCTTTCGCTTGCCTCGTGATATCATAAGATAATTATAAAACTCCATAGAACGAATAAATAATTAATTTAACAAGTGGAATTGATTCAATTTCACTATTACAATGGATTTAATGGATTTATAGGTATTAACCATCATGGATCCATTTGTAATACTCTTCATAGTATATTCCCTTAATCTCTTAAGTGAAATCCTACCGAATTACTCAATCTCATTAAGTAATGCATTGTAGAGATATAATGGGATCACACACCCTCAATTTATCACATAACTACATATAATCATATAAAATTCTTAAGAACCAAAATATAAGCACAACACATAAATCATTCACAAATAATAATTTCATTCCCACTTTCAATTCACTTTTCAATTTTTCAATGTTTCAGGCTCAAAAATAAAAACAATTTATTTGAAAGAAAAATTAGAAATTTTAAAATATACATATATATACATTAAATATATCTGAAATAAATAAATTAATCACATTAATTATATGTTTAAAATATATTTCATTTGTATTTTTTAATAATAGTTGAAAAAGTAACATTAAATGTGGTTTTTAACAGATAGTATCTTGCCTTCAGTCAGACTCATCACGTACAATCTTCATCTTCCTGAATAATAAAAATGGATTAATTATTTACTTTATTTATAACCTTATTAAGAATTATTATTCCTTTAATATCATTTATTATCATTTTATAACAATTACTTAATTATTTAGGTCCATGTCAGACAATTTGAAGTTATTCAGTACGTAAGTCCAAAATGGACATGATATGATGTGAATAGTCAACACTACTGGGAATCCATGTTTTTCCAACGGTTTAAAACCATTGGAAAAGGCCCTAAAACCGTTGGGAAAACTTATCCCAACGGTTTTAGAAACCGTTGGGCTGTGAGGCGTGGGGAAAGCCTTATACCAACGGTTCACCTTGAACCGTTGGGAAAGGCTGTTTAGATTTCTTTTATACCAACGGTTCAGCTGAACCGTTGGAAAAATCAGCGACATGGGTATGCCAACGGTTTTAAAACCGTTGGCATAGGATATACCCCAACGGTTTTGAACCGTTGGGAAAATCAGCAGGGTTGGGAAAATCAGCAGGGTATACCCCAACGGTTTTGAACCGTTGGGAAAGGTATCAGCAGGGGTATAACCCAACGGTTCAAAACCGTTGGAAAATGCAGCAGGGTATAACCCAACGGTTCAAAACCGTTGGGAAATGGTGCAGCATCACAAAGGTATAACCCAACGGTTTTGAAACCTTTGGGTTAGACCCCCCATTAATTTAAGATGAAACAACCAGCAATACTGCAGGCTGCAATGTAAACTCTGTCAAAAACGTGTCATCTCACAAAAATACACTGCAATCACAAAAAAAACACACCACTGCAACCTACAAACACATAAAACACACCACTGCACACATAAAAAACTCTAAAAACACACCACTGCACAGAAAACGCATAGAAAACACACCACTGCACACATAGAAAACTCACCAAAACACTGCAACCTGCAACCTGCAAACACACCACTGCACACACAGAAAACACAGAAAACACAGCACTGCCCACACAGAAAACACACCACTGCACACACAAAAAACACACCACTCTGTCATAGGAACACTGCAACCTGCAAACACAGAAAACACACCACTGAACACATAGAACACTCACTTTAATCACCTGAAACCACACAAAAAAACACACAAAAAACACATAGAAATAATCATCTCATTTTTGAAGGCTTACTCACATCCCTTCCCCTTGTATGGTTCACATATTGATGTGGTAGAGAGACCAAGAACCAACAAAATGTTGTCTTGTTCATCAAATAGGGAGGGGGATATTGGAAATTCAAGTTTATAACTCATATATGAAGAATCCCCTGCCTCAATCCTGATCTATCGAATAAGGGTTATTTGTTTTGATTACTCCAGGATAAATTTGATATTTTTTCGATGAATTTAATCATTCAATATAATAACCTAGAAGGATATTTACACTATGACCATTATAACCCTTTTGTTCCTAGAGTATAATGATGGGGGAATCATATACTATGGGGCAATGACTTCTATAATGTCAAGAGATTTAGTTATATTGTTGCATTTATCAAGGTATTGGATTGTGTTTAAGAGAGGGATATTGTTCAGGCTCTTGTGACACATAGATTCTATGGGGATAGATATTTACTTGATTCATGAGAGATATCACATGCCTAATTTTCAAGGGGATATGCTATGATGACATCCAACATGGTGTTTGTCAGTGGTTATGAATTATTTACATCATCGGTTGGGCTCACTTTGGAAATTTTCTATCATATTCTAAGAGGATAAGATTACAAGGTAATATTCTATCCCCAATCTATAATGAAAACATTCAGATAATCCTCCATGACAATCCAGTAGATTACTACATGAGTTTTAGTATATACCTTCCATAGATTATTTTTGTATCCATTGAAATTTGAATGATGATCCATAGGGAGAATCATAAAAATTAACCATTTATCACATGGGATCATGGTCTTCATGGTGGTACACTAGCTGGTGAGCTATGATATGGACCAAATGTCCTTGTTATTTCATACACATGTTGTGTGACAAATTCTAACAAGTATAGTGAAATATCTTAATGAATGAAAACACCTTGAGTGATTAGGTGTTGGAAGGACCCTTACTTGAGTGATAATGATGCTATCATATTATAAAATGATATCTAACACTAACATGATTGATAAGTTAGGGGGAATAGGTCCCGAGTAACTAGAACCTTGTACCTATCTGGTGAGCTATAATATGGACCAAATGCCCTTGTTGTTATTTCATACACATCTTGGGTGAGAAATTCTAACAAGTATAGTGATATATAATAAGGAATGACAACACCTTGAGTGATAAGGTGCTAGAAGGACCCTTACTTGAGTGATAATGAAGTTATCATATTATAACATGATATATAACCCTACCATGATTGATAAGGTAGTGGTCAATATAATGGCCTCACCTTGAGTGATAAGGTTCTAGATGAACCCAACCATGAGTGATAATGGAGAGTTTTGAATGTGATATTAGACCTACCATGGTTAATATGGTATTATTTCAGAAAATGGATTTACATTGATCATAATGTATTAACATGGATGTTTGTTAAGTGAGAAGGTTGGTATGTGATATATAGTTGTATGAGACACTACATTTAGTAGTATGGAAGATGTTGGGAGTTGAGTGATGAGCTATATTGAGTGAGAAGTATTAGTCTAGGGCTTTGATAAGGGTAAAAGTAGTGGATACATATAAATATGTTGGGCTAGAAAAGACATGTGTGAAGATAATTTACTATTTTGAAAGCGGTAAATTACTACTTGTGTAGAGGTAATAAAGAGGTTATAAAGAGGTACATGAGGGCAAATATTGATCCTTGCCATTTTTTACTTAGCAGTAATGAGACATGTGGAACTTTTTTAAGGACATGAATTGATTAGTTGAATGAATGTATATATATGATTTCGTATTAAAAATGGTGTGAAAATTATTAAGGAATCTTCCATACATATCTTTAATTTCCTTTCATGTTTAAAATTAATCCAATGGTGTTCATGGATCTCATGAATGAGATCTTCCATACATATCTCAAATCATTCATTGTGGTTCTTATTGATGATATCCTTATATACTCACCGACCATTGATATACACATTGGACACCTATAGATTTTTTTTGTACACTTTGACCACATTATATGTTTTATAAGATCTCAAAGTGTCACTTATGCTTCCATAAAGTATGTTTTCTTAGGCACGTAATCTATAATGTGGGAATTTATGTGGACCCAACGAATGTATAGGTTGTGGTTTCATGAGAAGGCATACGAAACATGTTTGAGATTGTGGGTTTCATTTGTTTGTTCGGGTTTTACATGTGGTTCATTTAAAAATTTTCCCCTTTAGAAGTTCCTATGACTAGGATTACTAAGAATGTAGTTATGTTTGAGTGGTCAGAAAAGTTTAAAGAGGCCTTCCTAAAAAGTCAATGATGTTTTGATCCTACTGAATTACTATAAATTATGATTCAGAAATGAGGTCTCCAAATTGATCCCCGAGCATGAATTGGACTTATGGACATTTCTTGCATTGGACACAGAATTGTAGTATCTATGTGGAAGGTTCTATATTGTCCTCATCATATCACATATGAGAATGTGTCAACATTAGAATGATATTAAATCAAAAATCATAGTCAATGTAATATTTTCAAATATTGCTAACATTTATCATTAAATAAAGGTACAAGGGTCTGATGTTTCTCAACATAATGACGTATTAATCTTGATCTATGGTGGTTGTAGCATTATTACATTCCATAGTAATTGTACCTGGTTGGATTATGCATGGGGATTTTCCTTCTCTTACTAGACTCACTAAATGGCTCTTCCACGGTTTCTACAACATTGATAGTGTAAATAGGGACATGGCTAGAATTATAGATTCTTCCACGAATGTGCCTTATCTGATATACTCGGGTCCTACGAAATCGTTCTGCAGTTCCCTAATTGGGTTCAAGGAACTCAAGTTCATCTCCATACTCATCCACCTGCCCAACCCCCCCCCCCCACTACCACACCTACACATCCCCCCCTGCCCAGCCCCCTCCCCCTGCCTAGCCTAACCCCCTGCACATCCCACCCCCTCCCCCACCTGCACAACCACCACCCCGCACCGGCACAACCCCCCTTCCCCCCCCATCTACCCAGCCCCCCCACACCTGCACAACCCCCCACTACCCCACTGGCATAGCCCCCCCTGTCCAGCCCCACTCCCCCTGCGTAGCCAAACCCCCTGCACATCCCACCCCCTCCCCCACTTACACAACCACCACCCCACCTGCACAACCCCCTGCCCAGCCCCCCTCCCCCATCTGCCCAGCACCCCCACCTACACAGCCACCCCCAAACCTGCACAACCCCCTCCCCCCTGCCCAGCCCACCCCCTCCCCACAAAACCCCCTACAAAGCCCCCCCTCCTCCCCACCTCACCCTCGCCAAACACCCCTGCCTCCCCCACAAATTCCCATAGGGTAGTTGATTTTAAGTTTTAATCTTATTTTTTGGGTTTTTGGTGACCCATTCAGGATTCAATCAATGGATACTTTGGAGAAATTAGGTGTTTTGGGATATTTTTGGGGGGTTTAGTTTGGGATAACTCATGTACATGATGTGTAGTTTTGATAACACACATCATGTGTTCTTCGTACTTGGGAAATATGGGTTTTGGGAACTAAAAGATTAATACAAGGGGGTGGGTTACATGCCATGTAGTGGTGACTCGGGGTGTGCTAGTGGAAGATGACCATGTAGGGTATAAAGCTATATCTAGTGCGAGGTACATGGATAGGCATTGTGCGTGGGTAGACCTTGTGTGGGGGGGGGGATATATGGATAGGTACATACATGGGAACCATATGTGGGGTAAAGATTGTGTATGGGGTGATACATTCCACGTAGTAGGGAATTTTTCATGCTAAGTGGGGCCTTGTATGTGAATGTACCCAGGTGGGGGTAAACATCATATACCGGAACACATGATGTGTACTTTGGAAAAGTACACACTGAGCAGTCTATGTCACATGGAACGAGGGGACATTTTGGGTTACATATCATATACCTAAAGTACAGGTTGGGTACTTTTTTCTCCTTGTTGTGTTTACCCTATTTTAACCCTCGAGTCAGAATTCGACTTATGAGTATTCAATTTTGATCAGTTTTTCATATAAATTTCCATGATGGAATACGTTTTGTGTTTGAATGTGGTCTTTATGGTGTTTTGGAGTAAAACAATTCTTTATCAGGATTTCTTCAAGGATTGGATTCAGAATCCTCCAGCAGGTTGGGTTGTGAGATGAGAATCATGTGTGAGGGTTATTATGAGATCATTAGTTGGAATGGATTGTGAAATCTAAGCTAGTTCTGTTCAATGTTCTTTCATATAGATCCTGAAAATTATAATCAAGTAGTATATATGAAGAGATCTTGTTTTATCCTGAAATTTTGGTACCTATTTCTCAAGGTTAGAACAGTTGAGGATTACTGTCTTTTTTTAGGATTGGAACTATTGGAACCATTGGTATGGGATGATGATGTGGGATAGAAGTTATGGTCGGATTTCCTTAAGATATTTATATGCATCAAAGGGACTCTTGAAGATGCCATAATGGGATTGTTACTGATTGAGTGACCAGTGTTTTCTATACCTGTTAATTAATAACGCCCATGTGGAGTGGTCAATCTTGTACTATAGAGCCCTTGTAAGGTAAAACTTTTATGATTGTCATGAGGACCATTGATAATTCATTGGTTATTCATTTATTTTATATACCCCATTGGGTGCGTTGTTGATAGATGATCAGTAGGAGACGTTGTTGATCGATGATCAGGTTTTTCTAGTCATTAATGTATTGGTGCTGCCATCAACATGGATGTTCTTTCACACCTATTTCTTATCTTTTCTCACCCCCAGCAAATCCCCCCCACCTCTCCCCCTCTCCCCCTCTCCCCCTCTCCCCCACCTACACAGCCACCTCCAACCCCCTGTCCACCCCCCTCCTCCTCACCTCACCCATTCCCATCCCCCCCCCCCTCCAGCACATCCCCCCCTCCTCCCCACCTCATTTTGACCTCTTCAATATCAATAAAAATGATTCTATACAGGTAAATTAAAACAAAATTGCAACCTAAAATGATATATTGCTTTTTTTCATAAGGGGATCATAATAGACAGTACATTGTAGCGAAATGGAACCAAAAAATCAAAAATAAATGAAGGCATACATACTGATTTAAAGTGAATGAAAAAAAATTACTTGAATCAAAGATAAGATGACCGGTTGGAAAGTAGAGTTAGAACCCTCGAGAGTAGGTAGGGAAGCAGGGTTCCAAACACAACCTAAAATCGTAAGTGGATCATAATACGTACCCATTTAATGTGGAAGAATTGAGCATTGGAAAACCAGACCTGTCGCGCTGGGAAGTAGGGTTCACGTCGAGAGTCGGTTGGGAAGTAGGATTCGTGTCGAGCTATTGGGAAAAATCTTCCATATGGGTGCGTCGAGCTATGGTTTAGGGTAAAAAGAGAAGGGTTATGGGTTCGCATAGAGATTTTAGAAAAAAATCGTGAGCGCTGATGAGCGGGGAGCGGCGATCGGCGATCGGCGATCGGCGAGCGGTGAGGGGTGGTTGGGATGGGAGCGGCGGCGAGGGGTGGTCGGTATGGGAGCGGTAGCGAGGACGAGAGGAGTATGGGATTGGCGTCGAGGGTTTGGAGAAGTGAGGATTAGGGATAGGAGAAGTATCCCGACAGGACTGTGAACCACCACAGGGTGTCATCTTGGAGCAGGGACAAATCACAGCGTGACCGCGGCGTGACCGCGGCGTGACCGCGGCGTGTTGGCCTGGTCTAGCGACATCTGCGGAGTAGCATCTTCTGGCCAGGAGCGAAGAGAGCGGGGGGAAGTGGGGAAACATTCCGGTCGTCGCCTCCCTCCCCATTTACTATGGATGGGTAATGTATCTAAAACTCTATCAAGGTATCATACATCGAATCCTGACAGGATTGCGAACCGCCGCAAGGTGTCGTCCTAGAGCAGGGCCAAATCATGGCATTACCACAGCGTGACCGCGGCGTGACCGCGGCGTGACCGCGGCGTGACCGCGGCGTGACCGCGGCGTGACCGCGGCGTGACCGCGGCGTGACCGCGGCGTGACCGCGGCGTGACCGCGGCGTGACCGCGGCGTGACCGCGGCGTGACCGCGGCGTGACCGCGGCGTGACCGCGGCGTGACCGCGGCGTGACCGCGGCATGACCGCGGCGTGTTGGCCCGGTCTAGCGACATCTGCGGAGTAGCATCTTCTGGTCAAAAGCGAAGAGAGCGGGAGGAAGTGGGGAAACATTCCGGTCGTCGCCTCCCTCCCCATTTACTATGGATGGGTAATGTATCTAAAACTCTATCAAGGTATCATACATCGAATCCCGACAGGATTGCGAACCACCGCAAGGTGTCGTCCTAGAGCAGGGCCAAATCATGGCATTACCACGGCGTGACCGCGGCGTGACCGCGGCGTGACCGCGGCGTGACCGCGGCGTGACCTCGGCGTGACCGCGGCGTGACCGCGGCGTGACCGCGGCGTGACCTCGGCGTGACCGCGGCGTGACCGCGGCGTGACCGCGGCGTGACCGCGGCGTGACCGCGGCGTGACCGCGGCGTGACCGCGGCGTGACCGCGGCGTGACCGCGGCGTGACCGCGACGTGACCGCGACGTGTTGGCTCGGTCCAGCGACATCCGCAGGGCAGCATCTTCCGGCCAGGAGCGAATGGAGCGGGAGGAGGCGGGGCAACATTCCGGACATCGCCCTGCCGCCAAATGATATAACATATCAACTATTTAATATGCTATAACAAGGGATCACCAGAGAAGGTTGTAGCGAGTGACACAATGACGCAACGTCTAAAGGGAAACAAAACGACAGAAAATAACTATCACTACTCTTTGGTTTAGAAGACAGCGCACCTCCATTGAAGGGGTTTTATTATAAAATCATGGCATTGCTTTATCACAAAATTCATTTAATTATATTTAACATTTATTCTATAACTCATTCAGCACAAATCAAATGCAATAAGTTAAGCAACTAGATCAACATAACTATCACTGTGAGTTTTCGCAGACAGCGCACCTCCGTTGGAAGGGTTTTATTATAAAAAATGACGTTATTTATCAAATGAAATGATTATATAAAAGAACACTTATTCAAGATATGCAAGTCGATATAATTATGCATAATTAAGAAAGAAGGTAATACAATTTAAAGAATTCTTTAATTAAAGAGACTAGAAGAGGGACCCTACCTCAAGGTGGAACCAAGCCGTCCACTTCGGCTCTTGGATCTTTTGAACTAAAAGCCGATGCTCTCCAACTGAGTATACACACCTTCACACACATGCAAGGACACCTATCCCCTATGCACACACCCACATGGCCATGAGCATGTGCAAGGGGATCCTTACACATATGCTTAAATGCATATACCAGTCTCCACTCTCCTGCGTATGCATTTTTATATATATACATGGGCACACCAAGCCCCATACGTGCATAATCATTGCCATGGTTGACTATACACGTAACGGGGGAACCCACATACATATACTTACTTACCTATGCACACGCAGGCGAGTCACCCTTGACTTGGTGACTCAAAACCAACGAGTAGGGATCAACGCACTACAAAAAGGATATTAAGAACCTTAAAACACATAAAGGACCCTACATAACCAGTGAAAAACCAACCAACAACATTAAATCCTTACCTCCATTGGCGAGAACCAAATCCACCGAACCAACACAAAACGATCCAATGCCCTACCAAAAACATAATATGGAGTCAAAAACATTGAAATCCCCAAAATATATGAGGTGCGAGACAAGTAGTAATCATAGAATCTTACCTCGGATTAAAGCCGGCGGATTGAAACAATCTGAACCCCTTCTGGCCTCCTTCGTAGAATATAACTACTCCCTGTCCATAGAAACTAGTAAAAGACCTAAGTGGACAATGCGATAAAGAAAATAAAATAAAAACTAAACTAAAACATACTTGTCTCGTGTGACTATACATGTCACCGCCCAACATATAAGAACCACAACGCCACATAGGTCAAATCATGTTCCTGCAAGCAAGGGGGAAACAAATCCATGTTTCAAAATGATACTATTAAAAAGTACATTCCTATTAATTAACAATTAATCTTCCTATAAATGGTATATAATTAGTTTGGCTCGAGTTTCAGCTTAGTTTGGTTTTGTTCAATACAAGTTTGTTTGGGAAATTACATGGCTACACCATTACTAAAGGGTCAAGATAGGTTGTGGTGTAAAGTTATTGTGGAATGAGAGGATGAAAACATTATTAGAAGTGATTCCAACTAATCTTCAATGACCAAAACTTCCTAGATGATCTTAAACAAGCTAGATCTTGAGATCTCTTAGATATTGAGTAGGAAAAATTGTTAGTGATTGAATATGAATCAACATTCACTAATATGGTAAGTATATGTCAAATCATATGATTAATATAAGGCTTAAGGCATGAAGATTTTTGATGAAGCTATGACTAATGATGTGATCATGGACCAGTCTTCTGATTTTTCTCACCTATATATTTGTGGTTAGTATGCTGTCTTTGGAAAATATAGGTTTTACATGAACATGGAAGGGGAGTTTTTTAATTCCTCATTCATGTGGAGGAAATACATCATTTAGCAGTTAGAAGATGAAGTATAAGCACTTCCATAGGTGATCAACCATTACTTAAATTAATTGTTTCTTTAAATAAGAATTCTTATGTATATAAAGATAGTATTAAGAGCCTTGATAGACCCTTAAACACTAACTTGATTATTCGATCATAGATTGACAAGGGATTGATTATAACTATGTTCCATGGGAGTCATGGAGTCTAATGACGGTAAATGAAAGTAAATAGATTAACATAGTAGACCTATAGATATGGTGTTCACAAGCCGCCTAGGTTTAGATAAAATTCTTTAGTGATTTTATGGAAATGAAATCACCCTGTCACTAGATATCAATTGGGATATGAGTGGTCTAACATATGTCTTATAATTTGGATGATATGTGTATGGACTAGATGAGGGTTTAGATCAAGTAAAATATTCCTAAGAGGATTGGGCCTTATGGTGATAAATGTGGCAATTGTATGTCTAGTGTTTGATGAGGAAATACTTATGAGGATGGATTGGAATCTTGGTGGGTTCTTAGAGTGGGATGGTCCCTCAGAGTCTATAAAATGTATTATGATAGGTTTTACTCCATTTAATGATTCAGAAGTTAAACTAAGGAGATCAAGGATGAGATGCTACTATGAGTATTGGGTATTGTCGGACATACTGGAATTATAATGCCAAGAGGCTTGGTGTGTTAGTGGGGCTGGGTTAAAATACATGATTTTAATGAGGTTCTTGACCAGATTCTTGATAATATAATTAAAGAATGGTCAACATGCCGAGAGAAGACTATAGTGTGTGGGATGAGGATTATGGGATAATCCTCGAGAGATGAGTCTATACTATGTGATTGAGAGGATAGAATACGATATGTTTGATATGATTGGGTGAGTGGCCAAACCATGTGAGGAGGATACGATGTATGGAGACACTTGGGGTTATTTATGCTATCTCATGGAGACATTTGGGGTTATTTCAACATACTCCGGAAATGTTCTCACATTACGTTTTAGAAAAACAAATCCATCTCATGGAAGACCCGAAGGCTACTCTAGCTTCCAATGTTTCCTCACACAAACAAGTGAGAAACCTCACCAATTAACCATAAGGAAAAAAAAGAGATTTCATAGTCAAATAAGGGGTGGAAAAAACAAACTAGTAACTGCATAATCAAATAAGTTACCACATGGACAAGAAATCAAATGCATGATCAAATAAGTGACACCATGAATAAAATTATAATTTGAAAATGTAAAAGGCTCTTATCACCCTCTTGAAACCTCCAACCCTCATAAAACACAAAGGGTTTTATAAATTTGGGACCCTATAACAGATATCTCTCAAATAATTAATGTCCTTTAGAATTTAAAACAAACTTGAAAAGGAGAGAAAGGGGCCTGAACATCCACCCTATGAAATGACTCCCAAGGATATCATTATATAAAGAACATAAATTCACATCAGATGAACAAGGTTCATAACCATGCAACATCATTAAATAACCAAAAAAACACTCTCGTGTGAGATGCCTCTCAAAAAAGGGAAAATCCATTAAAAAACATCACATCGAAGAAGAGAAACGATCTCATAAAACAGTATAAAGTCAAACACATTGTATCAACAGAAAGGAAACAAGAAAAGAATCTAAATAGGGAAGATCACCCCTCAAACAAATTGGGATACTGATTATAATACACATGTCATGCAGTTATTGGGTTTCACGTATGCAAATGTGGAATAAAAAAACATTGATTCAATATACAGGTGAACTCAATGATGTATTGTTGAATCACCCTCCTTTGGATAATTTTGTAAAGGCAATAATCATCAACAGAGCTAAAATAAATCATATAAAACATTGGAAATGACAGTTATATATCCTGAATGAATCATATAAATACTAATAATAACTCATAATTAACCTGAATTCAAACTTAAAGAGAGTTAGAATTGATGCTTACACAGCAGAAGGGGGATTCGCGAGCGACCATGAGCGGGAAGCTGCGAGCGGCGAGCATGATTCAGGATGGGAGGAGGGGAACTCAAGGGGGGTGAGACCGGCGGTAATGACAGGAGGAGAGAGCAGCAGTAATGACAGGAGGAACGAAGCGGCCCTGTAGGGTTTGGATAACTTTGGCTTGAAGGGGGATGTGTGGGAGCCGATGAGCGGGGATCGGCGAGCGGCGAGCCGCGAGGGGTGGTCGGTATGGGAGCCCTGGTGAGGACAAGAGGAGTATGTGAGTGGCACCGAGGGTTTGGAGGGGTGAGGGTTAGGAATCGGAGAAGAATCCCGATGGCAGAAGTGATTTTAGATGGATATTTCCCAACGGTTCATTTGAACCGTTGGAAAAACCGGTCCATATGATCTATATCCCAACGGTTCATATGAACCGTTGGCATAGGGTCTTTTTCCCAACAGTTTATTAAAACCGTTGGGAAAAAAGCGTTGGGAATGATGGAATTTCCAGTAGTGCAAATTGGTCAGAAGTCTATCATATTAAAAATAATATTGATGAAATAATAATCAATATTATAATTAAATCATAATTTTAAATTCATTAATCTAATATGGATATGAAAAATGAACTATTTTACAATCATTGAGAAGGTAAGTCAAACGTACGCATGAGTAACGTTTTTATTTTTCAATGATCATTATATAAAGAAGATAAGTATTATTTTATATATCCATAATTACCATAAAATAATTAATATAATATTAACAATTTAAATATAATTATATATATTATCCATGTGATGTGGTGATGAAAAATTAATCACATCGCTTCGTGGAGGTGATAGTTCACAGGTATCCACAAACGAAGTTATCATTTTAAGGTTCTTGAAATGTAAGAATGCAATTGATACATTATTCTCCTATAATTCTAAATATTTCACAAATATAATAAATATATGTCAATTACATCTTTATAATATGTATTTAGAGACAATAATGGAAAACGAACGGTATCGGTTCCTAGAGGTGATAGTTCACACGTACACACAGACAATTATTTAATTTCCAATTTGTGGAAAATGGGGATAGATTGAGGTGATGATTTTAAAATAATAACATATTATTATATTTAGGAAATGTTATTTATTATATGATAATGTATTAGTAGTATTTTTATGAATATGGAGATGAAATAAAATAAAAATCCCAAATTAAAAATGATTCATCTTCATCAAAAGATCTTCCTTGATTTACACCATAACATCTATAAAAAACTTTCTACCTAGAATAATGACTATAAAATGAATTAAAGGATTATAGGATAATATGTTTTCATATATTTTTCAAATAAAAATGGATTTAGGTGGAATAATAGAGAATAATGGGTTCCCTTTTATAGAAGAGGGGAGGGGCACTCTTAAAATTCCCCATAGAAATAAATTAATAAAAATTAATTTTCATTAAACAAATGTGTCCAAAGTTATTTATTTAGGATGTCGGATGAAATTTAGGTGAATTTCATTCATCAAATAAAAATTATACAAGTTTGGATTATTTTTTTAACCCTTATCTTCTTATTTAAACCCCTATTTTTCCCTTTTTACTCTTACTGTGTTATCTTTGAGATGACTCATTAATTACAATAACATGCCAAAAGAAAAATTCATGACTCAATATGAAAATGATTCCAATCATGAACACTAGATCAGATGATAAAAAACGTTATTTTATTATATTTTAAAAATAATTAGAAACATAATTTAACTATATAAATAAATTTGATTAAAAGTCAATTTTGAACGAATATTTATATTATTCACTATTAAATAAATTCTAAGTGGTCTCCAAAAATACCAAAAATTAAAAAAACTAATTTTTTATACTCCTATTATAAATTAGAAGATTATTTTTTTCAAATAAAATTTATAAATGTGACAAATAATATATTTAATATGGGTTCTCCATCGAAAAGAGGTAAAAATTCTTTTTTTCAAAAAATACCCCTTTATGTATAAAATTGAATGTGTTATTATATCATTTCAAAAAAAAAAACTGATAAGGTGGTTTTTATATATTTGATTTAATATATTATATTCAGATATATTTCATTTATATAACCCATCTGTATTTATTTTATTATTTTATAAACACAATTCTTCACATATAAATATTTTTTCAGAAAAACATTTCATTTTATTTAAAAAATATTATTTTAATTTATAATTAATTACTCACAAAATAATTAATTTTATATGTGTGTGTAATCTATATTTTAATAATTTAGTTAATATTGTTCATACACCCATTATATTGGGTAGGTTATAATGATTACATGTAAATAATAATATCAAGTTGTTCGTTTAAGCATGATGTGGTGTGTCATGTACACTATCGAACATAGGTTTTCCTTTTTTAAAACAATACATGTTACAACTTATGCATATTTTATCATTGAAAACCCACTTTATCATAACTTGTGGATGTAAAATATTGAATTGAATTATGCCACTTATCACAATTTAATTTATAAATAGGGATTCAAGTTTTGAATCATAATACTTTTTTTCTAAAAATTTCAACATAATTGTTTGCCATAATGCATAGTGAAAATAATAAAAATTGCTTACCATGGTTACATTTATAATAGGATTATTGAGGGATTAAATAAATAATATCTAGGTTAAAAATGACCTAAAAATTTTCTAATTTCAATTTAAAAACCATATTTTGACATTATCACCTATATTTTTAGAAAATTACCCACTTTAGATTCTTGGGGCATGATAAAAACCTTGGAGTAATAGATTATTTCCAAAAAATTAATGATTGTCCCCTCCGCCACTTATAAAATGCCACCAATTTCCTCTACACTTCACACATGAAAATCCATTTGAATCTAGAAATACCATCCCAAATCACTTTCACCAATACTAAAATCTAAGATCCCATTTTTTATCATAAATCAACCCTATGATTTCTTTTGCTGAAAACATAATGAATTTGTCCGTAGAAGAGGTAATTTTATTGAATGAGAATTTTTATACAGTTTTGTATTCGACCTCCATAATATAATATTAATAATTGATTATATACTATGCTTGGTATATTCTATTTTATTATATGCCCTAATGCTTATGAAATGACCTATATGCATTTCCTTGTCAATCAAATGCAAAACAAAATCGCCAATCGTGTGTGTTTCAGACAAATTCCTCGCGAACCGATGTAAACTGTTTTCCATCATAACCATTAATGGATATATATAATGATGTATGTAACACATGTAAATTATATTTATGATATTACTATACTTTATAAATTTTAATATAACATTTACCATATTGTATTCCTTTCCATTTAAAATATTATAACATCACTCATGTTTACGGTGGAAAATCATGAAGCAATGTGATTCATATTCTCACTTGTGCCTTACTTGGAAGGTAATAATGACAAATTATGTTCTTATATGTGATATA